>OX328126.1:72950012-73670158 GCA_946811695.1 Gonocerus acuteangulatus | reverse complement strand
ACACACACACATATATATATATATATATATATATATATATATATATATATATATATATATATATATGTGTGTGTGTGTATATATACCTATGTATATATATACGCCAACTTATATATAACAGTTTTGAACAGTACCTACATCTTATGGATATGAACTGTTATATTTTGAGAGTAAAATAGTGTGCTCGCTTTAATGGGGAAAATATTTCTATACTACAGTATAGGTAACATTAACTCTATGCAAAGACGGAAGCAATCCTTCAATTTCACTATATTTTTAAGAGCCCCAGTTTGAGTACTTACATCTTCCTTTAATTCTCTTCATCCGAGTAGTGTTAGTTGACAACGCCAGTGTAGCAAGAATCACTAGAAATTTTAGTAATTGCATGTCCTATTTTTACGAACGGTGTATGCAGCTGGCTGCTATATGGGAAGACGGGATATGGAACTCACAAATCATCTTTATTCTACATGTTACGGCCTATTTTTTCATCATAATCACTCTTCTAAACCTAAAAATGGGTCCTGCTCTGCGCCACCTGCTTCCGAAGATGGGAAAATTTACACGAATCGTTCTTAATAACCGGACAGTAAGCGTTGGTGAATTTTGTTGCAACCCTCAAAATTGTTGATGCACAAATCATACTACTATGATACAGAATATAGTATCATGTATATATATACACGATACTACATAAAACAATGTCCCACAATCAGTAGGGGACTAACTAAGAACAATTTTGTCTAAGGTGGTATCATTGCCCGAACACTAAATGCTGGTTTTTTTTTATAAAATATAAACGGTATATAATGTAATAATTGTGCATCAGTTTATTTTGGAAATCAAGTGTTTTGATTCTTATTTAGGTATAAGGTTTATCTTTTCTGCTTTACAGAATTAAGGTTTTGACAAACTGAAATGGACTCTTTTTATGTAAAAATGTCAATATTGCTTACATAATAAACCATTTTGTTATTTTATTTTCTTATTTTGCATTTTTTTTGTATCAATGAGAATTAATTGTAACAAATACAGTTTTCTACTTTTTCACATTATAAGGAAAATATTGGAGCCAAAAGAAATATCGAATTAGTATTAATAATGATGTGAAGAAACTTGCCTTGCAAGATTAAATCTTTTTACTGTGTCACTAATTGCACATAAACAAGCACGTGTTTTTTTTTTCTTATTTATCGAATGGTTATAATAATATGTATAATTACCAACCACGTCTACTTCAACATTTCTTTCTTTATTTGTTGGTTTTAATTTTGCAAGTAAAAAAAAAATAAAAAACCATTTAAGTGTACAACACATTCTGCATTTCAATGTTTTAGATGTGTTACCCCGCAGCCTAGTATTTACCAAGGCGCGTTTTGAGATATATATATCATTCCCTTGGCAACCACCGAGGAAGAAACAATAAGTACCTGGCTGACGAAGATGGAGATGAATCCATCGCAATATCCCAGGAAGAAGTGAGGAGGAGTACCACCGCTGGAGAGAAATGCCGTTCCATCTAAAAATATAATCCCAGCGACTAAAAATAAACATCAAATATATATATATATATATATATATATATATATATATATATATATATATATATATATATGTATATTCTAGCCGCAGGTGTACATTTTTTAAAGATACGGGGAGTCAGACAACCACGTATTAAGTGTCCTGGTGTCCTGGGCATAATCCCACAGGTTGAGGAGTGCGGGCTGAACATGCGAAAGCGAAGGTTGAGCAGAAGTACTGGACTTGGAAACTAAACTTGGACGAATATTCGCGTTAAAGAAAAACGGGTTTTCATGGTCTACCTGTTTAAAATATTGAAAGAGACGTCGTACCGTAAGAAATGAGAATTCATGTGAATTTTTTAATGTTCATTTTATAATTTGACGCATAAATTTATTTCGTTCATCAATATGTCTGTCCTATATTCAATCACTATATGCCCATCAGCAAGTCGCACTTTATATATATATATATATATATATATATATACACACTTCTAGGTCATTAGCATGGACATCGATTTTTTTTTTCAAATTTATTTATTTATTTAAAAGAATATAAACAATCTGTTCCTGATACCAGATACACTTTTTGATTATGATTATTCTATATTGTAACAAAATTTAGCACACAATTTTGCAATATAGGAAATACAAAATGAAATAAAACCTCTGCATAATTAATATAAACAATAACCATAACATATGTTAAATGTAGTACAATACAAAAAAAAAAAAGAAAAAAGAAATTTGCAGCTAGATGGAAAATATGTTACATACAAAATAAAATATGATACACAGATAAACTTACAGATTACAAGTTATAAATATTTCAAGAATATGTGTTTCGGCCTTTTATGGACATGAATTTAATGACTTTTTATTATAATTACCTAAATTCTTACGGAGGTACAGCAGTGAATCCTCTCTAAGGGCCCTAAAACAATAAAACTCCCTGATAATCCCCCGCATGAGAATCTAAGGCGTTAACCACTAGCCCACGGGGAGGCCCTTTGCACTTAATAATTTAAACTTCAAATAATATTTTAAAAATCCAACTTGTTAGAACTTTGCCTACCTTAGCGCCTTTCCCTACGGGGATTTGGAAAGCTTAGAATAGAAACTGTAAATATTTCGTGAAAAATGTTTAAAAAAATGTAAACATGTAAAATTAAACCAGAAAGCAAAGCAAGATCTTTGGTACCACAACCGGAAGCTGACAATATATCAAATAATGCATAAGAACCGTATTTGTAAGAAATTGTATAAGCTCTCGAATAGGTAAAGCATCTATTCGAGAGCTTATACAATTTCTTACAAATACGGTTCTTATGCATTATTTGATATACTGTCAGCTTCCCGTTGTGGTACCAAAGATCTTGCTTTGCTTTGAGGTTTAATTTTACATTTTTACATGTTTTAACATTCTTCACGAAATATTTACAGTTTCTATTCTAAAATATTCTGTAAATATTTCGTGAAAAATGTTAAAACGTGTAAAAATGTAAAATTAAACCTCAAAGCAAAGCAAGATCTTTGGTACCACAACGGGAAGCTGACAGTATATCAAATAATGCATAAGAACCGTATTTGTAAGAAATTGTATAAGCTCTCGAATAGATGCTTTACATTTACTACGATTTCCCTTAAAACACGTACCTGGAAGCCTACTAACGCAAAAACCTCGGGTACGATACGAGCGATGGGCGATGAGCGACAGAACGACTGAGCGACCGGGCGTTTAGCAGAAGAGGCTACAAAACTGAGCGGCTAGGCTATGACTTAGAACTACCTAACCTTTGAAATAGAAAATACAATTCAATGAACTCATTTCCTCGATTAAACAAATTTTCTTAAAAGCATCTTCCCGGTGCAGACGTTCAGGGAAATTTTACTAGGAATGTCGCTTCCACCAGAAACCATTTTAACACGCTGGTGAAAAAATTTAAAGAGTTGTTGACGCTTTGGATATTAATGAAGCAGCTGCCATTTCTAAGGCTTCGATGTTCCTCCAGACCAACGAGATTCGGGGTGCACTCGCATTCCTAAGAGCACATTTCTCAGATCATCCAGTCTCATTGGAAAATTGGAATCGTCAACACTGGTGCTAAAAGATGCGATGAAATACTCCCCTATGACGCCTTGTGACGTAAACGGGCGCATCTTCATCTTTCTCCGCTTTTAAGACAGTTCTCTAAGACAACAGGAAGAATTTCACTGTCAAAAACCTAGGAGGCTCTTATGTGGGAGTTTACTGTAACAAGGGGTAATACCTATTTTAGTTTCATATATTCCCATTTAAATTTTTCCATGATTTAATTATTTGGTTTTTAACATAGTAAAGTACCTTTCTGTAGGCAGTGAAATTCTTCCTGATTTTATTTCGAGGTTGGAACTCTTTAGCAGAGAAAATTAAAAATGTCCTTTACATATTTGTTTTAATTGTTTTATGTTCTTATTTATTTATTCTTTATTAATATATGTCTTATTACATTTTTTTTTAAATATTGCTTTATTTCTAAAATTTA
The DNA here is from genome assembly GCA_946811695.1 of Gonocerus acuteangulatus. Lineage (NCBI taxonomy): Eukaryota > Metazoa > Arthropoda > Insecta > Hemiptera > Coreidae > Gonocerus > Gonocerus acuteangulatus. The sequence continues at coordinate 73,666,110 of OX328126.1, read as the reverse complement.
TTTTATTTAAATAAATTTCATTCACTTTGTTTTTTCAATAAATATTTTGTTGAACATTTGGACTACCTACTTATTCTTTTTTTTTAAATAATTACTCATATTTCCGTTTTATTTTTATTTGCTCATCTTTTTTTTTCCTTCTCAATATACTATTCTATAAAATAATGTTATATGTTGTTTATTTTGATGTCGCTATTTATATAAATATTAAATTATCAATTATAAATGAATCAAAATTATTAATGGTAAATTATAGTTGGTTTAACTTATTTTTCGAACGAAACATTTTTATCAGTTAAAAAACCTAAAATGGATTTTTAAATAAAAACCTAAAAAGACCTATTTTTTAACCTATTTAAAACATTTTTATCACCTAAAAAAACCTAAAATGGATTTTTAAATAAAAACCTAAAATGACCTATTATGCCTGTTGCAAAAACCTAATTGGGTGCTTATTTTATCCAAAAAATCCGGTCCCTAGTTATAAGCATTGGGAGCTTATTAACATTGGAAGGTTATAAACATTGGACGGTTATAAACATCTTTCCTCGTAATTTAATAAACAAGGGAAACAAAAACCATAAATGTCAATTGACAAAGTTGTTCTAAATTTTAATTAGCTTTCATATAGATAAAAAAAAAAAAAATGCATTGAAATCGGTTAAGATTTAGGGGCCTTTTTTGTAGAACGCAAAATATAATGACTGACCTGAGCGACGAGGCAAATTGTAATGTCTGGGCTAAGCGATGAGCGGCAGCCCGGAACCTGCAACCCACGTCGCCCGGTCGCTCATGCCTATTGTAGCCAGTTATCCCTCATTCCTGGTGCACTCAAGCCTAATATTAATGTAAACGACGTTTTTCTGTAGCTTTTCGCTTATCGCTCATCGCTCTTCGCTCGTATCGTACCCGAGGACTAAGCATTAAGATTTTTTTCGCCCGCAATTTACCCCAAAACATGTAGAAAATTGTATTCTTTCTCTCTTTATTAATGGTGTTTATAAGTTTATTTTAAATTGTCTTTATGTTTTTTTCTGATTTTATTTAAATTTAAATGATGTTTTAATTAACTAAGCGGAGATGTTGATATATGGCTTCCATGCGAAACTCGCCTTCGCAAGAACTTCCTCCGCAGATATAAATGACCCTATGATTACTCTTTCAGACCGAAATACTAAAGCGGAATTGACTAATTTCCCGGCCATTTATTATCGTAATTGCCTTTGCGAAAACGGTTTTTAATTGTTGATATTTCGATTTAATTAATTGGAGTTTTTATTCAATTCCGCCAATAGTTAATAACTGTCAGGGAGCCATTAATAACTAAGATATCAGCATGGATTAGCTAAAAGCAAATGGTGGAAAGAGATATTGCAGTCGGCTTTATGAATATTCAAAGCAATCAGATTATCTAGAAAAAAAAAAAAATATATAGTACAAAACAACAAATATATAAGTTAAAAATAAGGACTCTATCTTTAATCAATTTGTTAAATTAAAAACGTTTAAATTATAAGCTATTATATTTTATTACTTTCAATCTTTTTGTTTTTACCTCAGAATTATGTTTGGATATTCTATTCTATTCATCTACTTTATTCTAGGTTTCATTTTCATTAAATTGTATTTCTTTCTATTGAATTTAAGATTTATTTTGAATATTATTTACCATAAATTTATATTTTTCTCTTTAAAATATTGTTCATTTTTAACTTTTGATAAATATTATTTCCTATAAAACACAAAAAACTTTAAGGCATGTAGTATTTATAAAATGGAACACGTAGAAAATAAATTTTCACCTTGCAGGAATCCGTTTAAGTTTAGAAAAAAAAGGATTTGATATTATAAGTACTAAACATCCGTGTACTAAGGAATACCGAAATTTCAGCAACTGAACGAACTTTAGCCATGTTGACATTTCAGAACGCGCGCTTTGTCCCATCTGCTGGTTTGACAAGTAGATACATTGTCAGTTAGTGGACTATAAAAATTGGAAAAAGTTCAACTCGTAGAAACGAATATTGTTCTCATACCTGGTAATAATAGACAATTTTAATAAAAGAAACTGTTAACATATCGTATACAAAATGTTTCGTATTTCTATAAGGAAGTTACATAAATAAAGTAATTCGGCTGAACACCAACCTCGTCCAATGAAATACCCACGAAAAGTGAAATTTACATTGTTGTAAATTCAGACTAAAAAACAAATAATAAATAAATAAAGGCACCGAAATTGCCATAATGCCCAAAAAATTGACAGGACCAAAACTCTATATGGAAAAAACTCGCTCTTCCTCCTACTCTACTTGTTTCTCGTCTTACGCACCACATTTCATTGAAAAGTTTCTTACAATGCCATATGAAATTACAAAACATCTACCAATAGAAACGAAGGCAAACGCATCTCAATCAGTGATCGAAACCAACTCTTCTGCATATTTATGCACAGCTTTTCAATGTATATGGTTTCTTTGAGCATACTAGTACGTATACATAGTCACAAGCACACACAATCATTTATATACGAACAAATATGAGTATATTCACATGTATTTCAAAATATCAATACAATAACCTACCAACTGTCGAAAATGTAACCTATGTACGTCTCTAAAATCGAAGTCATTGAGCAATGTTGTCAGAGTTTTTCATGTTGACAGATGAAGTTGTTGGTTCAATGGAACAAATAAATTTCTTCTGAATGAATGAGAAAGTGAACTAGATCAACCTAGTTCGGTTCCATGACACATTCAATGGCTAGTTACATTCAAGAGTTGTTTACACGTGCCACGTCTGCTGCTCCATTCATGATTCGGTCATATTAATCAATAAAAGTTCCGAGTAAAATGTATTATTTGTTATTCAGTAAAATAGAATATAGAATCTCAATGAATTATTTATTATTTTTTTCATTTACCTGAGGGCACGGCAGTTCCAGGAAAGACGACCATCAATTAGGCGAAAAAAATATTTTTCACACGCCTACAACTCTCGTTGTATCTGTGATAGAGACGTGATATTTTAACCATACATTGTAGTACTGTATATAAAAGGCCTTGAAAGTTTCAGCTTTGAGCTTTGAACCATCTTGAAACCAGAGAAGTGAAAAATCAGCATTTTGACGCTCACTCACTCATTCGTTCATTATCAAAATTATAAGGTACCTCCCGACAAGCTTTAGAAACTTGAAATTTGGCAGGACGATAGACCTTGAGGTGACATTAAAAAGAAAAATTGAAAAACCTGAAAATTTTGTGTATCACACCGCTCCAGAGAGGGGGGAATGTTTGTTTTGAACTTTTTGTACTATCGGAAACCAATCGAGTGGTATATGAGTCGTCTTGGGAAGGAGAAACTAAAACTAAAGAGAAAAATCCAAAAATACAGAATATTTGAGTAAGGACCTTTCCCCGGGCTTTTCGTATTCAGGCAAAACACCGTTTTTATGTGCCCTGATATGTCCGGTTTTATTAGACAGGAGTCAGTGTCCATGATTATTTCACACACTGTTGGATGTCGGGTCTCCTATTTTCTCCAGTGGTCAGGTTTACGTTGCAATTTAGAATCATTAGCTTGAATGGGGTTCATCTTATCAATATTTATCCCTGACAGATTAATACTCTGGGTATTGCAATCATTGAGTATAATCCGTTGGGATGCTGACCTGACTACAATTTCGGTGAGCAGGACCTGACTTCGAAAAGTAAAGGACCGGGCATGGCCTGCTGTGAACGTACCCGACTAAACTTAACGTCCTCGACAAGCGGGCGGTCACGACCCTACGTCATCCTTTTCAAGCCAAACGACGACAGCACCAACTCAAAATTCAATTCCTCCCAAAAAAGTGATATCCCCCAAAAAATAACGCAATAAAAGAGTCCAAGTTCCGGGCCCCTCCCAAAAGAAAATTTGCCTATGAAAACTATGATAATATATTGGGACATGTTTTAGGCCCATAATACCTTGAGAAGAACCTAATAATTACCTCTCACTTTTTTGTGCATTTCCAACTTGACCAGTTTTCGTTAAATTATTGCCATTATGACGATCGGATTTATTATAAAATTCCTAGTATTTAGATATTTGGGGTAACGATCCAGCGTTATTATGAACTCTCAGATAAGTTCAAACATGACGAAAACTGGCAGTTGGAATTTCACAAATAAATGAGAGGATAATATTAGGTTCATGACTAGGTATTAAGAGCCTAAACACGGTCCAATACTATGATAACATAACTTTCATAGGCAAACTGTTAATTGTAAGGAGAAATAACAGTTCTTTTTGTATGTAAGGCTTCTTTAGAGCGTCAAATATACGACCTCATAATGGCTTATGGCCGGAACATGATTTTAGCGTTAGTTTTATGTAGATCCTGATGAGAGCTTGTCGGGTTTTTCTTAATGTCAAGCTAATGTGCTTGTCGTTGATAAGCGTATTATTACAACTTGCATACTTCGACCAACTTCTCGGTTATGAACATTATTCGTTAGAAACGTCGTTCTGAGTGAGCAAATCAAAAATTTCTTCACTCTTCCCAACTTATTTGTATTTCAAGAAACAGAAATATCATACTTTCTATGCTTCTTGTCTTCGGCAAACATTATGAATTTCAATTATACTTGTTGAGGGGCCAGGTGAACTCTGCTTGTAGTAAGCAGGACAGACTGGCTAGGCTCGGTTATCTATCCCATCCTAAGCCACAGTTTTTTTCATGAGAGAATCTTAAGTACACTAAGGATTTAATGCGACCTCTAACGTCCTTTGCTAAGAAAACCACTAACGTTAAGTCCTTTGACCTTTCCTCTACGTGCCTCATAAGATGTACCCTTAGCCAAGCAGGTAATCCTATAACCTTTGAGAGACCTTTGGACATTTCCATAAAGAGTGTAAGATAAAGAAAGGCAGCGGAACAGCTGATTCGCGGGTAATATGGTCGGCATAAATTACCCCTTGGCTGTGAGCCTGCTAGACTAGTGTTGAGTAGTGGGGGCTGGTTACGCAAGAAGGAGTTGGTGGGGATGACTGACGTCATGACACGTGCTACTACCAAGGCCAGTTTTACTACGCCTCCCCACCACTCGCCCCGGAACCAACCTCACTCCCGCTGCATTTAGACTCCTACACAAAACTAATATCTATTTCGCTCTCACCAAGAACCTCGCCAACTTTACGATTTTGAGCCGCAAAAAGCGCTTGCTGCTACTCAAACAATCGAATTAGTGACATAAATCTAGACACAAACGGTTTTAATACGGTTATAAACTGCATATTCTCCTCCTTAGATGTAGAAGATTCCTAAATCAGCACTGGCTACCTTGGGATACTGCAATTATTCCGATCCAAAGGCTTTCACAACAAAAATATAGCATGCCTTAATATAAACAAGCAAAAACAAAGTGTCTAACCAGCTCTAGTGATTGGACTACATTTTGGCAGTTGTTATTTTGTAACAGTTACGAAGCTGCTGGAGGCATATCTTCCGGCAACACTACACTTTTGCTAGTGATGCAGTCTGAGTAGAGACATTTAGTTTGGGCCTGGAGTAGTTAAGAGGTCTTAACGGTACTGGCTGGCCTCTGAAACCACTGTTCCTTGTTCGGAGCTGGTATCGACAGTGTCACCTCCTATGATTTAATGTGACTCATCATATCACAGTTTGAAGCCCAAATGTCCTGTTTGACGACCTAAATTCACAGTTCCTTCACAAATCTTGAATATTTGAAGGCTTGAGGTTTGTTGACTGTCCATTAGTTCAAGGGTCCAATATTAATATTTGTAAAAATACTTTACACCTAGATATCTTATTTTATCTGCCTAATATTGAAATTTGCGTAAAGACTTCCACACCTATGTGGAAAGTCTTTACAGAAGTTTTCATATTTCAACTGCACAATTTTACCGTTTTTATAGAGACTTTCCACATAGGAGTCTTATTTTATCTGCACAAGATTGAGGTTTGTTTAATAAATGTCGAACTAGTTCTTATTTATTTGCACAATATTGAGGTTTGTCCAAAGACTTTCCACATAGGTTCTAATTTCATCTGTTCAAGATTGAGGTTTTTTAACCACTGTCCACATAGGTGTCATTTTACTCCTCAAGATATAGGTTTGTAAAATTCTGTCAACATAGATGCCTGATTCCGTCTGCTCAAGATTGATATTTATAAAACAACGTTCCACTTAGGTGTCCTATTTGAAGACTGAAGTTTGTGTAAAGACTGTCTACATAGAGGTACCTGCTTCCATCGTCTAAAGATTGAATTTTAACAACCACTGCCCTCATAGGTTTCTTATTTTACTCCTCCAGATTGAGGTTTGTATAAAGACTGTCTACATAGGTGCCTGATTCCATCTGCTAAAGATTGAGGTTTATATAACCACGTTCCACATATGTATTTTCTTATTTTTCTGCTCTAGATTGAGGTGTGTATAAAGACTGTACACACAGTTGTCCATTTCCATCTACTCAAGATTGAATTTTATATAACCACTGCCCTCATAGGTTTCTTATTTTACTGCTCAGGATTGAGGTTTGTAAAAAGATTGTCCACATAAGTGTCTTATTTCATTTGTACAATATTGAGGTTTGTATAAAGACTGGCCTCGTAGATGTCTTATATCACCTGGACAACTTAAGGTTTATATGAGCACTGCCTAAATAGGTTTCTTATTTTACTACTCAGGATTGAGGTTTGTAAAAAGATTGGCCACATAAGTGTCTTATTTCATTTGTACAATGTTGAGGTTTGTATAAAGACTGTGCTCATAGAAGTCTTATATCATCTGGACAACATTAAGGTTTATATGAGCACTGCCTAAATAGGTTTCTTATTTTACTGCTCAGGATTGAGGTTTGTAAAAAGATTGTCCACATAAGTGTCTTATTTCATTTGTACAATGTTGAGGTTTGTATAAAGACTGTGCTCATAGATGTCTTATATCATCTGGACAACATTAAGGTTTATATGAGCACTGCCTAAATAGGTTTCTTATTTTACTGCTCATGATTGAGATTTGTTGTTTGTTTTAAGACTGTCATCATAGATGTCTTATTTCATCTGGACAATATTGAGGTTTGTTTAAGGAATGTTTGCATGGCCGTCTTAGATCAACTTCTCAAGATTGAGATTGAGTGTTTCAATAAACACTATCCGTATAGGTGTCTATTTTCATTTCCAAAATATTGAATTTACCTTAATAAATGACCACATAGGTGTGTTATTTCATCTGCACAAATATTAGGCATGTTTAAACACTATCAACATAAGTTTCTTATTTTATCTACCCAAGATTGACATTCGTCCAAGTACCTGACCACATAGTTGCCTTATCTCGTCTGCCAAGTTTTATTATGTGAAATTACAGCCAAAAACATTCATTAGTATTTTACTTTGAAGCAAATGAGGCAAATTCATGAATTCCCGGGCATAATGGCCATAATAGAAAGAAGCAAAATAATCGCGGTTACCATTCCATTTTACGGAAATTAGAAGTCGTTTAGTCTCATTTTGCCCTGCGGTTTTAACAAGTTTCAAATGACCCCCTGGAAGGAAAACCTCGTCAGGGGCCAGTTAAGGAAAGATTTTCGGAAAACTGTTTACCCAGTGGATCCGTGGATAAGTAGGAGTGGTTTTTGCATCATCACCCCGGCTGCTCATGATGGCAGGGTCATTAGAGTCTAGCGTCATCATCAGGACTTACACAACGGCTCCTGAGCAAATGAGGAACCCATTACTGTGTGTTTACCTGAGCTCTGCGCCCTATTAGTTACGGGTTGGGCATGGCGACTCCCAAACATAATTTCTTATCGTCCGTCCAAATTGCCAAAATACAGAAATTACATTTTCCCCCCTTTGGCATTTTTTTTAGAGTCAAGTGTGTGTAAACTTGCCTTTTGGTAATTCACGAATGCAGCAAGCCATGTAATGAGGTCAAATATCCCGAAAACATTCATTATAATGGACCCCTTCAGTGTCCTGAATGCATTCATTAGCGCCACGAAAATCAAATGAATATACGTAGAATCAAAATTTGGGTTCTCGTGGAAATGGGGGCGTTCATAGAAACGAAATGTTTGTTAAACGTGCTTCAAAAGGATCCAACAAATCAAGAACGTTGTTATAAGAGAATGTAATGCACAGAGACTGTAAAAATACAGGAAGAAATAAAATCATTTAGTTCTGAATAGATTCATGAGCTACGAAGTAGAAAGAGGTTCAAACTTCTCTAACAAGATGTTGTAGACGTGAGCATTCTTTCATGATCCAGCAGTGATATGTAAGGATGCGGCACTTGTGTCACTGCTCTATTAAGATCGGTCGCTTCTGTTATATCATAATCGGGCACTGCTATATCAGGGCCTGGGATGCTATATCAGGGCTGGGACCTGGTCTATGAAGATCGGTTACTTCTGGTATATCAGGATCGGGCACTGCTTTATCTGGATAGGTAGCTGGTCTATCAAGATCGATCACTTCTGCTATACCAGGATCAGGCACTGCTATAAAAGGATCAGGCACTTATATATCAGGATCAAGCTCTGATATATCAGGACCAAACACTCCTATATCAGGATTGGACAGTGGCCTATCAGGATCCGCCACTTGTACTATATGAGGAGAAGGTATTGCTATATCAGAATCTCAGACTGGTCTATCAAGATCGGTCACGTCTACTGTATCAGGATCGGGCACTGCTATATCAGGACCAGACACTGCTATATCAGGTTCAGGCAATGCTATATCAGGATCGGACACAGGTCTATCAAGAGCTGTCACTTCTATATCAGGATCGAGGACTATATTTGCGTCAAGCACTGGTAAATAAAGCAGCAACCTAGAACACATTCTCACTGCCTATCCAATGTACATTGACCAAAGAAAAGCTTGTTTTTGCATAAGAGAAAAAACACATATATTATATAATAATGAACAATTTGTTTGAAAAGCAATAACTTTGTTAAAATTGACCCATTATTACCACGTAACATAAAGTGTATAGGTACGTTTTTTACATTTTATATTTAAATTATTTTCTTATATGGTTATCTTAAAGTTATCGTGGACTTCTGCCATATCCTAAGCATTTTTTTCCTAAAGAAGGTTGCCAAAGAGCATGCCGAAACGTTCGGAATATATATGTTTTTCTGAAAATCTGCCTTTTTCTCTTAGCCGAATCCAATCATTCCTTGACTTATTATCACCTAAATGACTAACTATTTTCATCTCATTAAGTCTTTTTATTCCATGCTCTCCAAATCGCACAAGGATTAAAAATGTTATGGAAAGGCCCTAAGCTGTCTCAATTCATGTTAGTCGGAAGTTCAGAAGCTTTAATTTCGGTTTTCCTCTGAGTTTTCTAACCTTGAATATTTTTTCTCTAATGCACTGTAAAAATAAATTTTTAAGAAATAAGAAACAATTTGAAAACCGACGACGTCCATTAGAGAATATGTTCTTGTATTTTTTCTCTTCCACTCCCTAAAATTCCTTGGACTCGCATCCTTTTACTGTCAATTAATGGACTAAGTATTTTTATGACTTCCGCTCACTGGCAATTTATAAATCGCTTTCTTTTTAATCTGAATCTCACAGAAATTATTCTTACTTTTCCGCAGATAATTTTAGCTCGGAAGTGCACTATAATTCTTCTTCTTTTTTTTTTTATGAATGAGGACGTGGTTAAAAGATAAATTTTCTTAGTTTAGAAAAAAAAACTTTAATTATTTATTAAAAATGAGCTTTGTTAAGATAACGAATTATTTCTTAAGTATTAATTAATTACCATTAATTAAGGTGTAATTTTAGTTATAGCATTTTCACAAGGACAGCATTGAGAATGAACCCACTTTTTTGTTCAAAATGCATATAAAAACACACAGATAAATATATATATTCATATATATATATATATATATATATATATATATATATATATATGTATGTATATATATATATATATATATATATATATATATGTATATATATATGTATATATATATATATATATGGTTTATTAACCAGCGAAGTTAAAAATTGATAAAATATACCAAACAGGCAAATTTTTAGTTATTTTGTATCGAAACCCGGCATGCAACGTGCACATCTATTTATTTTTACTTAAAAAGTGATCCGCCTTTGATAAATTTTGGTATAAAATACTTTGGTTCATTTCAGACGTAAAAGAACTTTAATGAAGGGTATTTGGCCACGGAAACGATGTGTGTCTAGCGAAATTCCCGCGAAACAAATCTTAGTCCCGTCGCGACGGGTTTTCGTTAAAAGTCTACCCCATATAAAAAATAAACCTTAAACGGATAAAATAAAATAGAATAAAATGTGGGCGTCCATTAGTAGATTATTTTATTTTTTTTTTTTCAAAAAAGGACCCTTGAATGCATCCTTATTCCACTAATTACTGAAGCATGTATATTTAAGACTTCCTCTTACTGACATTTAATTTCTTTCTTTTTTTTTTACTTTATTTTATAGCCTAAAGGTAGTTATTGCATCCTATTTGAAGATAATGTTTGCCTGCTCAGGTGGCATTATATTTTATATGTTTTTTTAATAGTTTTTAACAATTATGGTGTCTTAAAATAAAAACTAAATTCAAAAGCAATCCTTTTCTTTAAAAGCTTGTTAAGGGGGTACACCATCTATTGATTTTCGAATAATCGAATATGCTCGGGTAGATAAGTTGTTAATACTTTCTTGAATATTTTGAACCTTTCTGGAAAATAATTTATTTTATTTTTTTACTTGTATTTAAGCTGTCTCTAGATTCACTTAACGTACTTATGTCTTTTTAAATTTGCAGAAGGTCATATATTATAAATACTTTAATTTCTCATCAATTTTTATTCAATACGTGCTCTACATGCTTCGTGCCACTAGACGCCTCTTCAGGAAACGAAATTAAATAATGTACATACCTAAGTTGCTCCTGACGAGGCGTCTAGTGGCGTAAAACATTTAGAGCACGTAATAAGAAAAAAATAATTAGAAGAACAAGGACGCTATAATACAAACCGATCTAGTTAAAATTTTTTGTGCTTAATTCCCCGCTTTGACAGGGGGACGAATATGTTGGCTAAAACACGCAGGAGATGCGGGTTTGAATCTCACTTGTAGCAGGTTGGTGGGCCAACACATTCCAAAAGTAAAATCAAAAATTCTTTTTACAAACCATGGATTCTAAGGGAGGGCGCTTAACTGTATGGACATGACATAGGACATAGGATTTTTGTATGGGACACCTTGTTCAAAAGTCATACATTTACCTAGATTTTATTTTTTAATAAAGTAGTCATTGTACTGGCAAAGTGCATTTTAAAAGCATTAATGCATTTAGGCCGCGAAAAGAAAATGATCTGTTTTTTCTCCTGTTGTGGCAATGTAGTACACCAAATCTTCTGGCGAAAGAAAAAAAATGTGGCAGTTTAAATATTGTGCTTGAGTAAACCCCCACTCTTGATAGAGCCATTGACACGAAGTTATTCGCCATTACATACAAGATTGTCAAATCCAAAAAGCGAAACCTTGATGATTCCAAATCCCGAATGACCAACAGTCAAGTGAGGCGGCAAACGTGACGTCACACGGAGAAGAAACATGTTTAACCTTTTATATGAAGGGCGGATAACCATTTGTTACCTCTCCGGTCACGATCGTGATTGCCTCGCTCAACACGAACGGTACAGATATGATTAGAAGAGCGAGCCGAGGATACAATAGCCATGAGGCCGGTAGCCGGGAGCTGGTGGCCCCTATGCTCGGCTTGAAATATTACTCCTTTTATATCAATATCCAGCCAGTCCGACCATATGGTCCTATTTTATGGTTACCATCTTGATTAGGCGCGCCAAGAAAGGGATGTTTTAATCATTATTCTTTTGTACATGAGCTCGTTATTATTTACTTACCATTTGAACATCACGGAGATTTGACATATAATAAAAGTCAAATAATTGCACAGTATAAAACACTTTTAGTTCTGAATATTTAGTACTTATAATCGACAACAAGACGTACAGTGATGCAAAACGCCTAATTTTGGGAAAAACCCTGTACGTACTTAAATCATTCTGATTTCGGTATCATTTTTAATGACTTTTTTTGTGCTGAGTCGAATGAGACCACTACCAATTAGATTGAATAATTATAAGAAGATAAACGGGTTTTATATTACAAAAACCTTGAAAGTATCCAATTGAAGGAAGTCATATTTTACTAAATTGGTAGAGATATGTATACTTCTAAATGTATTTTCGAGTCAACAACAACCAAAGAAAAACTGTTGAATGTTCTTGACGAATTCCTCTGTATTAAAATCTTCGCTTACAATGAATACATGTTGGCAGTATCACACGGGAGATGGGTCTCACTGTTAATGTTAAGTTACTTCCTATCACAAACTGTTCAAAACTCTCTACAGATAATAATAAAGGTTAACTCGTTTTTCGTAAAATAATTGGAACGCTAATTGACATTAATTTTATTAGGCTCTGCGCAAATACGGCCCAGACGTGGCCTTACCTACGGAAGGCTTTTGGTGGTGAAGGCTGTAATTGTAGATTAGTTTAAGAGCTCCTGAAGAGGCGTCATAGGAACGCGAAACATGTAGAGCACAATAAAAGAGTACCGTGGAATGTAATTTTTTTTGTTAGAATTTGACCTTCTGTCACATATAAATATATTAGAAAAATGTGGTCATCATAATATTAGAAAAAATCCGATTACTCATGAGTAAATTTATGACCTCAAAGTTCTTTCTTAAAGTTACGGTATGTTCCAAGGAGCAGTTTCCCGGCCTTGACCGAGAAAACCTCTGCAGTGTGAAATGAAGGAAATTCAGCAACCCGTGAATACCCGCTTCAGTGACTAGTGACCTAATCACCTCCACTCCAAGTGATCACACTGATAGCGAGGCGGAAGTGTCGAGGAATTTCCTTCATTGTGAGTTCTGTTTAGCGTGTTTTCTCTACTTATGTAGGTAAGGCAGTCCGAAAATGATGTTATGACACTAGCCGGACTTTCTAGCATTTTGGTCATTAACCCTTTTTGAAAAAGGTGCAAAAAAATGACAATAAATGTTTCGTGTACTGTAAATGGCGAATTCCTTTGAAAATCGTTTGAAATCACACCGTCGCCCACCAGATGGGGTCCACCAGGACCCCACTTACATTTATGGTGGTAACGTGCTAATAGTCCATAAGACTATCTTCAAAAAATGTTCAATCAATTTGTAGGTGTCAGTGAAGATACCCTCCAAATATGGAGTCTCATGTTCCAAAATTATGGTTGTAGGATTTGAAATTGCATTACAGAAAGACAGTAACACAGGAAAATGGAATCCTTTCGTCAGATTGTAAAATTCGGTTTTATCTTGATACCAGATACTACCATGATGCAAACTAATTAAATTGGAAAAATGAAATACATGTAAATATTCTAAAAATAACTTATCACGGAAGCCAATGGTGAGACTCCAACCCCGTTTTTCAACAAAAAATAATCAATTTGAGGGGTAGACTATTCTTTATGAGGGATTTGACACTGCCGATCTTCGGAGCACTACTGATTAGGAAGCTACTGGAAGAGCAGGAAGGTAGAGTTACGGTGGCTATAAGGGAGGGGGGAAATAGTGTACGTGGGGTCCGCCTAGATCCCACGTGGTCGACGGAGGGTTAAGAAAAATCAACCATAGTTCTACTTTAAATGTACGACTCTGAGTAATAATGTAAAAGTTTTCCACCCTAATTCTCGAACCACCTACCAAACCCACATACACTCGAACACAACAAAACACAACACGTACACGTACACGCACTTATAGATATAGATAGTATGTATTCACAGAATACAAAACCTGTTTCAAATAACAGTGAAATAATGTATGTGCTCATAGTTAGTGCCAAAATAAAAGCAAAAAAAAATTAGAAACCAATTAAAACAAAGTAAAATTTGATGACGCAAATAAAGTTAAAAATAGACAAAGAATAGAGCCTTCTGCTCTAATTCAGGAACATAAATATGCTTTACGTCCACCCGTCAAACCTATGTAATGTAAAGTATAACACAAAGTCTTCTTCATCGTACATGTCCACCGTGCATGCACGAACGCTGGCGCACACATTTTTGTAACTTTTTTTTTTTCTCAGTTTATTCATCGCTAAAGTATATTTATACTAAAACTCTTGCTAATGGGAGACTCAAACTTGGAACTTTGCAGATATCGCCAACCAGCCTTGAAAACGTAGCAGTGGAGGAGATAGCGTATGTAGCTTTGGACTTCACTTGTCAAAAAACTGACAATATGCCACAGATGATAGAATGATGTTATGTTACGTTCCGTCTCGGTGACTATCTAATTTTTGAAAAGTGACGATTTCTATCAATTCATTATTATGTAACTGTTGGGGTTCATAGTTCTGAACTCGAGTCATCCGAAAACCGCAATTGTCGGCAAAGCAAAATGTGGACGTGCTGGCTGGCATTTTGAGCAGGTCAACATGAGTCAAATGAAAATGAAAAAATCCATTTAAATTTATGTCATAGATATATGGCTGGCAATACACGACTTGATGTACACATTTAAAAGGGAATTGCATTTGGTTTGCAAGGCATAAAGTCAAGGCTGCATGCATTGTTGATGAGCGCATATTGCGGAGTAGAGAAATCTCGTTGAATCTGATGAAAACTGCATCATGTCGTAGAGAGAATAAAGACCTTGACTAGGAAGGAGTACATCTGAATGCACTAGAGGCGTGATGGTGTTGCAGGATCTTGTTGCAGCAATAACCTATCCTATGCCTCATCTGTATGCGGCTCCAAGGGGAAAATAAAACAATACGGGGATTGACCGTGCGTTCTTCCAACTAAGAAAATCACTTATGAAGAACTGCGCCTCTGACTATTTTTAAATTTAGATAAGGCCCCACGGATGAAGCATGGAGCCCCTTGGAATCGGAATCTTAATCAGCTATAGGAATGATTACAAATGGTCGCATTGTCCCTGTGATTGAGGAAGGATTGTTTTGATGTAGAGAATGATGGGAGGTTGTGTAATTCTTTCATGGATGCAGCAAATAGCACGTCAATGCACTTTCTTGCAAATAGTAAATACTGTATTGCACTTCCTGGATTTGTAAATATCACCATCGGAGGTTCTAAACTCTGGGTTTTTTTTTGCGGCGAAAAACGATTCCAAGACTGTAAAACAGTTCCCAAATATATACAGGGTGTAAGGGTGCGTTTACATCTGTCACTTTTTGCAGGAAATATATCTCAGTTGTCGGATAGATATTCGCTTGAATGTTTACATACTGTCCGAAATAGCTAGAAATTTATGTCATGGATATGTATACGACAGTTCTGCTTATGGTATAATTTACAATAAATGTACGGCCCGTTTACACATATAAATTTGTAGACAATACAGCTAGTAGCCAAGATATTTATCTCTGACATTAATTCTTCTCTTTATAATCAATTTTTACACCTGATGGTCTAGAAGTCACGACACTTATAGCTTGTGATAGAAATATATATTTCATACAGAAATTATTCGGGGTTTACATTAGTCAGAATTTCTGTCTGACATAAATATCCTGCAATAACTATCAGATGTAAACGCACCTTAACGGATAAAATTATCAACCTTTCAAGGGGTGATTGTAGACCTCACAATTTATTACAGAATTTATTACCTATGTTACGGAAATCCATAAAAAATAAATAAATGTTTAAAATATCACTGTCGGAGGCGGTCTACTCAAAATTAGCGCCTGAATATTTTTTATACGACTAGACCTTCTAATTAAGAATGGTCACCTTCTAATTACCACGCTATTTCATTTTTCTGAAATATTAAATAAAATGTACTAAAATTCAATAAATTGAAAAATTCGAATATATTCTATAAAAGTCCGTCACGCAGGAGCTGCATAACTAAGCACTTTCCTCAGAATTTTATAAAATTCACTAAAGGCAATACACTTTCTACACAAACATGTAACAGGCACAAATAGATGGTGGACCAATCACACATGAAGACATAAGCAGAATTACGAAGAAATTTATTTTGGAATACTGGGAACACTCTTGGATGACTCTTACGAATTACGGACTATAAAACATACCGTCAAAGACTGACCATCTAGTTATCTAGTCAATAGAAAGGACGAGGTAGTATTGGCTCGACCCAGGATTGGCCATTCAAGACTTTCTCACCAATACTTAATGTCAAGACAAGGGAAACCACTTTTGATATATCTAATACTGATTTGACAATAAAACACACATACTTACAGACTGCTTAAGAACTAAGCCAGTACATAGACAGTATCTTAAGATATCTACGAAATACAGGATTATACGAACTCATATGAAGACTTAGAAGATGCGTAAATAGAATCTACATTTTTATCCCATGAATAAGTGCTTTTTCATTATGACTAAAACTTAAACCTCTAATACTTTTTATGCTTCTAATAAATTTAATTTTAAATACTTACATCCTGGACAAATAATAAAATATACTCTTAAAACAAATTCCCGATCTCTTAGAAGACTTAACTGGGAGTGTTTATCGTCCAAGATACGAAAAACAACATAAATAATTATCATCATGAAAAATACGTGGGGTACACCCTACGCGCTTACTGATGTTTAAAAATGGGGCGTGCCCACTGGAACACATTTTCTGAATATTTTTATTTATTTATTAATTCACGGAGCTCCACAAAAGTAGAGTGATCTGCTCATATCTGATTCTGTATAATATATATTAAAGTGTAAAAAGTTTCTATGTTGTTTCATAAAACATGAATATGGTACCAAATTGATCAAATAAATTTAAAACAATATTTCCTCCACATTGTCTTACATTTATCTAAAAATCCAAAATGTTCTTAATACTTAACGAAACCCGGTCAAAATAACTCGAAAAACGTCTACGAGTTTTAAGAAAAATGACTAGGAGCCCTTTACAAAGGGAAATGGTTCTGTCAGAAAGCTACCGATTAATCTGTTTTTGAGTATCCAGGTGGTCACGAATCTCCACTTAAGGAGCTGAGCCTACTGTCAGCGCAGAAGGAATCACCACTATAGCGGGGCGAGGCGGAATTAAATAACAGTCAGGTGGGAAAACACCGACGGTTAGTGTGAAGGGAAAAATTATATTCAGCGCTACTGTCAGTGATCCTAACAACTACAGTGGTAAATAAAAAAACTAGAGATGGAACATTTAGGGTTTTCCAGTACGTTCCTATCAATAGCGTTTTTTTTGGGAGGGAAAACTGTGAAAGAAATGCAAGATGAAATGCAAATAAAATTGAAAACAACAATTAAAGCTCTAACATTTTTATCATTCATTTAACTTGTTTCGCACGAAAAAAAAATTGCTTGAATATTAAAAAAAAATTAAAAAAAAAAAAAAAAAAAACAGCATCTAATATAATTATCGAGGAATCGGGAGACAAATCAAGCACTTCAGAGGAACGATACCAACAGTTTCGAATTTTAAGCACCAAATATGTATCTTATACATTGTTGTAAATTCCAAATAAATAAATAAAAAAAAAAAAAAAAAAAAAAAAAAGCACCAAATCCGTGAGATGGCCCTATCAGAAATTGCATTAAAACAGTTTCTCATGGTAATTTAGTAAGTTTTTGAATGTCTACTGACCTGAATTTCCTAACTGTTTTCGAGATATTTAATAATGTCTCAAAACTCCTCTTGTCCCTTTATACGTTTTATACTGCTAATTCCTCAACTCAAAACGAAAACGTCTTGAAAAATGTCATATTAAATTCTTCATTGAGTAGTAAATAAAAATTCTAGGTTTATTTACTTCATTATTATAGGTTATAGGCTTCACTTTAAATTGGTTCCGTTCAGATCCCCATCCCAAATTTTTTACAAAAAATATACCTGGAATCCTATTGAGGCAAAACCATAGTAGCAATGATTTTATTCCAAAAATTTGTTTATTATATATATATATATATATATATATATATATATATATATATATATATATATATATATATATATCAGAAAAAATCAGTCCCATAACAGGCCACGAGGGCCCTGAGGGGCAGATACTATAGAGGTATCTGATTCATGACCATACGGCACACTAGGGAGATAGTGTGGTCAGTACTATGCTCCGGCCGCCTGATTTTCCCCTTGGCTGCTTCGACTGCTAGAGTCATTAGCACCAACCAAGGTACCCATTATTAAATTAATTAAAGGCTGGGTTGGCCTAGGAACGGTCAG
This sequence comes from Gonocerus acuteangulatus, assembly GCA_946811695.1. Lineage (NCBI taxonomy): Eukaryota > Metazoa > Arthropoda > Insecta > Hemiptera > Coreidae > Gonocerus > Gonocerus acuteangulatus. Next base: position 73,647,817 of record OX328126.1, on the reverse strand, counting down.
GGAGGCCGAATTCAACCAGTGAACGAAGACACTAGAAGAAAAAATCTTTAGTGCTTGCTCGGGATTTGAACTCAGGCCTCCAGCTTATTAGTCCAGTGCTCTACCACTGAGCTAACCTCGCCCCCAAATATATATATATATATATAAGCCAGTATTGCTAAGCACTCGACTCTAGTTTTAGATAACCCATCCTTCTGGATTTCGAACGCACGCCAAAATTTTTATGTTATAGTGTCTTCGTTTGTGGGTACTTGATACCAACTAGGACCCCCCAGCCATTAAAGGGTTATTCAAGCCAATCATATTTTGGTAATCTATGGGTACTGGAAATTGTTTTTTGTTGTATTTTTTAGTCGGAAGTGGGTCATCGGGTTTCCTCCCTATCAAGATTAAATAGAAAAGCGCTAAACAATATAATGAAGAAAAGAAGAATATTAAGGGCAACGGTCAGCAATCGAATCTAATAATTAGTATTCAATTTGAGAATCAAATGAAATTGGGAGGGATGAAAAAAATTAATGTACCCCAAAGGATGGAGTAATAAAAAATATGCGCAATGATAAAAATAATAGTAAGTAGGATGTACTTTTAGCCTCGTGATCATCACATCTTCTCTTCTTGAGGTTCGATTACAAGAAGTTCCTACTTTTTTTTCAAGGGTTTTATGATATTATACCTTAAAAATGATAAGAAGATAGTCGAAAAATGATATTTTCTTGTATTCAATCGATTTGTTATTCCTATTTTCCTAAAGACAATGCTCGCACTGCTAGCCACAAAATATTTGATTATAGAGATGAGAGGGGGTTAATTCTTTGGAGCGGTGTCATGGACATCAGTTGAAAACCGGTACTTTTGGAGGGTTCTTCAGATCCAAATGTAAACAGCATTATCATTTCTTCGGCCTAGCTCTGAACAGGTTCTGGGGAGTTTTATTTCTTCCTCCTGGAAAGTGTACAATAACTGCACTCGCGAAGATTGAAATAGATGTTTGGCTAATATGTTTATATATTTGTGGCTTCTTAGGCGATAACACAAAAAACGGCAACTTCTGAACTTATTTTAATAGGAAATCACCTGGGCTAATGCTATAGGTGTAAATGTAATTGTTAAGGCAATGTATTAAGGCCGTAAATGAATATTTTACCTAATATCCGTTTTAATATAATGATTTAACACAATGGCGCATAAGGTCATCAAATAAGTTAGTAAAATCTTGAATTCTTGAGGTTGTTTTGTATCATGTTTTTTTTTTTTTTTTTTATCGTTCTGAAGGGTGTATTCAACCGCGGGAGGTCATGGGCACCCTATCATGTTTTTTGTAGCGGCTATTAATGCCAAGGAGCTCTTGCATTTCATACGGGATTAAAATATTGTTTCTTCTGTAGCAGTTTTTTATTAAATGTTTTCACATTTGCCGAATGCATTATTATTCCTATTGAGCGCACTCCTCATCCCCTATAAGCAACGGAGAAAGATACGACAACACTTGTCTAGACCGGAAATGTCAACGTTTCAGGATTCATAGGTCACGAAAATTCAATATTTCAAAAATTTATATATGTATTTATTTTATAGATATGAAGACCTCTCGTTTACAAATTTATATTTTATCCTATCTTTTGACCTAGAAGGCTAATCAGATGCAAAATATAAAATATAGTGGTCAAGGCACTTATAAAATAATATAGAAATGAAGAAATTTTTAATTTACACATGACTATTTTTTGTTACTGACAAGTAACAAAATGTTTTTAAATTTAGTTGTCCTTGAGGGCAAGCAGAATATATTCTTATGTCTCTTCTCGCCACTTCTTTAAAATGTATTATTACCCAAACTTGTAGGGCGAAGTGTCCTAACCCTTGTCAGGTATTGAAGACTCAGCCTCAAGGAATTGAAAGCTTAGTAGGGTCACCGATCGAGCTAATATTTTTTTCTTCTGATATTACATACAATAATATGAGCGTTTCGCCAAATGGGCCTCAGGAACAGACGAATAAAATAAAATAGCTAAAAAATGCTTCACTTTATACCTTGAGTTTGGAAAATGATATCGACATGATTTGTTCACCAATTCAATTTTTTTAAAGAGTACATTAAAGGAAAAATACAATCCTTCAAAACAAATTTATATTTCGTGAAGTAAATTCAAAAGTATGTTTATGTTTTCAGGTAAACTAGCATCATACATTTTTTTACCCAAAATAATAGCAGATTTAAAAATATTTCCCACTCAAGAAGATCCTAACCGTTATTAAGCGAAACATTTGCGTGACGTTTTGAAATTCGATATCTCGCCTTAAGATGATCTGATGTTTACGTCACTTAGCACATTAAAAATAAGGTAGCTTTTTTATTTTAAAACCATATTAACAACAATTGTATTATCTCAGAAGGTATTTGGCATATAACGTTGATTCCAGCACAGGTAGAAACACCCAGTGTCAAGTTTTTCTGCTCCAGATTAAAATATTAAGTAGTTATAATTTTGGAAGACCTCTACAATTGCCCACAAGATAATTTGAGGAATTCAAATACGCTTTAATTAATTATTTAAATTTCTACGTCCATTGTTATTAACTACGAATTTTAGGACGGTTTATCTATAGGTTACCACCCTTTTCTACCCAGGATAGGGCTGATGCCTTTTCTTTTTTCTACAGAAAAGCCACCACCCCATAATAGTAATCGAATCCACGGCCCTTGGCAGAGAGCTAAATTAATTCTCAACTAATAAATATTATTTGTTTAAGTATAGATAATCTTCACTCTTCTAGATAATAAGGAATTTCTTTTATGAGTCTATTTACAACCTCAGTTCCTTAGAAGCAAGACACCTGCCGTTATGAGCACAGAGTAAATTGGCCAGAGGAGCTTGAAGGTTGCTATAGTACAGGTTAGGTATAATTACAGGTTGGCCATCACGTGAGACGTCAATGCCTATAAGTGGGTCTTAAGGTACAGCATTGGTTATTTGATCAGAGGCGATAAAAGGCGAAGGGGAAGATACGTGATGTCTGGGCTCTATTATCCTCCACTATCTACTCTCTGCATTCGCGGTGACACGTTCAAAGTGATTCCGAGAAGGTAACTGCTAAAGTGACACCTTCGAAGCGTTACGTGAACCGGTTCTCCTCGTCGCACGTGGATACGTGACAGAAGAGTTGGCCTGTTTCAAGGTAACTGGGCCCCAGTGCTTCTTTTGTAAAACCTTTTAATAGTATTAATTAGTGATATTTCCGTACTTGTGATCAATTTTAATATATTTTTTTGCCTCCCCAAAAGTTTACATATATATATATATGTATATATATATATATATATATATATATATATATATATATATACCTATATGTTATGATGTTTTTTTTTCATCGCTGGGATCATATTTTTAGATGGAACCTACGGTATATACAGCAAAATATCGCAGGAAGAAGTTAAAGAGGAGTACTACCGCTGGAGAAAGAAGCCGTGCCATATATATATATATATATGTTATGATGTTTTTTTTTTCATCGCTGGGATCATATTTTTAGATGGAACCTGCGATATATACAGCGAAATATCGCAGGAAGAAGTAAAAGATGAGTACTACCGCTGGAGAAAGAAGCCGTGCCATATATATATATATATATATATATATAAACATTGAGAATATAAAATCAGAAAGTGAGGGGCCTCGAACTGATATCTCTACCAAATTCAACTTATGACAGAAAAATGTGTGAACGTTTTCAATAATTTTATTTCATTGTAATTGAGAATGTATACAATTAATGCTTAAATTTCAATAAAATTTAATTGTATTCACAAACGAAATAATAATAGTTTAAATATTTACCTATTTTATCAATTTGGGACGGGGGGGGGGCAGCGATATTTAATATTACGACAAGCAAGACGTTCGAATAGTTATTAACCATCAATTTAGAGCCTATAATATTATATTTATCACAAAAAAACAATCAGTCTCGTAACTGGCCGTTACTCACTCTACGACTTCCACACAATGACAATTAAAGCTCTAAAATTTCTCTCATGTATTTAATTTGTTTCGCACGAAAAAAAAAATGCTTGAATATTAAAAAAAAACAAAATCAGTGCCGTAACAGGCCACGAGCGCCCTGAGGGGCAGATACTATAGAGGTATCTGATTCATGAACATACGGCACACTAGGGAGATAGTGTGGTCAGTACTATTCTACGGCCGCCTGATTTTCCCCTGGGTTCTTTTGACTGTTGGAGTCATTAGCTCCAAGGTACCCATTAATAAATTAATTAAAGGCTGGGTTGGTCTAGGGACGGACAGTGAGGCCGAATCCAACCCATGAACGAAGACACTAGAAGAAAAAATCTTTAGTGCTTGCTCGGGATTTGAACTCATGCCTCGAGTTTATCAGTCCAGTGCTCAACCACTGAGCTAACCTCGCTCCCCAGAAAATAAAATGTTGGTTTATTTCATTAGCAGTTAGCATTAAAATACACAGGCAAAGCTCATGATCACTTAGAGTGGCTTAGTAATGAAACTTATCCTGTTTTATTTTAGTTATTATAGCCATTTCACAAGTGTTATTTTTATTTGATAAATGATATATTTTATATCGATGACAATTAATCACCAAGAAAAACGTTTTTGGAAACCAGAAATGTTTTATTGATTTGTGTAAACATAAGATATCACATTATTTTAAAATGGAAAGAAATTATAAGAATGGTAAATACATGAAATGTCAATAAATTTAGACTTTATGGCAACATTTTTTTCTCTTCTTATTGGAGATAGGAACTCCCACATGAAAATCAAATATTATTTTTCTTAGTAGGTATGTTTCTGTCTGCTTACTGGCTCCCTTCAGTATGAAGTCCAGACATGTTGTGTGAGATTCTCTTGTTTGCCTGTCTTTGCAGACAGAGAGTATGTTTTGTTGCTATGCCAATAAAAAACAAACTGTCAAATAAGCAGCAAAAATTAACTCATATTACCATATAATGTACATTTTTTTTAATAGTTATTATTTAGTTATATATATACATATATATATATATATATATATATATATATATATGTATATATATACATATATGTATATATATATATATATATATATATATATATATATATATGTATACATATACTTGATGTTTCCCTCGGCAACCACCGAGGAAGAAACAACAATGACCTGGCTGACGAAGATGGAGATGAACCCATCGAAATAGTCCAGGAAGAAGTGAGGAGGAGTACCAACAGCTGGAGAAGAATGCCGTTCCATCCAAAAAAATATATATATATATATATATATATATATATATATATATATATATATATATATTCTCTCGTAACTTGACCTCTTCACAAAAACGTTTCCGTTGGTGTTCGCGCATGCGCAATGGTCATGTACGAAAAAGATGACTTTAGGTTATACAGTACATTGTATAGGTTTGTCGGTGGACCTAAGCGTTACAGAAAAGTTTCACAAAATGTGTTCGCATATGCGTGGTGGCCATGTACGAAAAAGAAGACTATATGTTACACAGTACAATATATAGGTTTGTTGGGTTAACCTAAAGCATATTTATGTTCCTGAATTTGAGCAGAAGGCTCTAAACGAAATATTTGTTTTCCTCTTCTTTTAATAAAGGCCTTATAGGTCACAAAATTGCTTTAAAACTCACTAATGTCGACTAGTTTCTGACAAACTTCGCCTATTTTCACAGACAAACATTTCTTATACGTAGTAGTCGTCATATAATAATTTAGTAAAAAAAAAAAAAAAAAAAACAAATAATAAATTAAAAGTTCTTTTAAAATCTTAAGGGAACAATCACCAGCCATGGCCATGTTTTGGACTAAATTATTAGATGATAAGTACTATTTATTAGAAAAGTTTGTCTGTCAAAAGATGCGAAGTTCGCCAGAAACTAGTCGACACAAATAAAATTGTTTAAATGGAGTTTTGAAGCAATTTTGTGACCTATAAGGCCTTCATTAAAAGAAGGGTATATATATATATATATATATATATATATATATATATATATATATATATATATATATATTCTTTTTTATCCTAGGAGGCATGGGGTCATTAAAGCAGTCTTCCTTTATTACACCACTTTATTAATTGGGCCCAATTAATAAAGTGGTGTAATAAAGGAAGACTGCTTTAATGACCCCATGCCTCCTAGGATAAAAAATAATTTGGATATTTTGGGTCATCTATAAGAATAAATAATATATATATATATATGAAGTATATTGTTGTGAAGTGGTGTTGTGGAGAGGGTGGCTGGTAGTCTAGGAGCGTCGCCTGTAGCTTGAATGTCAAGGCCCCTTGGAGATCTATCCATGACGTCAGAGGTCTCCGCCCTCCTATCTTCTCCTCCTTTCCTATCATCCGGTATAGAATATCTTCTTCTTGCTTTTATTACAACGTCTGAGAGAAGGCTAGAGCTTCTTGAGCGAGGTTGTCAAAATTATCATGTTCCAAGGAGAAATCAACCTGGATATAGATAAGCTTGGAACTAAGAAACATTTTCAATGCACATAAAGCCTATAGGTGGTGAGATGATAGGCGAAACTCACAACATGTGTTTAAATCCATTTGTTTTAGTATATATTGGATCTAAATATAGTTTTGAATCATATCAAATTGTAGCATATATTTTCTTTGCGCGTCAAAATATTATATTTGCATGATTGCTTAAAAAAAATTAATTAAATATATAATTATATGAGCGGATGTATATAAATATATCATCAGATCCATGGAAGATTATTTCTGTCATATTTTAAAAAACGACAAAACTTCTTCTGAAAAATGGACATTTATCCTAAAATTATCGATTTTGAACAGCTGATGTGCAATGGACATGATTGGTCTTGTCAATCTAGACGTGGCCTTATCTGCGTAATAATTACATATTATTTCAAGTGCTCCAGAAGTAACATGTAGAGCACTGGACTCATATGCTGGAGGACCTGAGTTCAAATCCCGAAGCAAGCACTAAAAATTTTCTCTTCTAGTGTCTTCGTTCAAGGGTTGAATTCGGCCTCTCTGACCGTGCCTAGGCCAACCCAGCTTTTAACTAATTTAATAATGGGTACCTTGGTGCTAATGACTCTAGCAGTCGAAGCGGCAAGGGGAAAATCAAGCGGCCGGAGCATAGTACCGACCACACTATCTCCCTAGTGTGCCGTATGGTCAAGAATCAGGTACCTCTATAGTATCTGCCCCTCAGTGCCCTCGTGACCTGTTACGGGACTGATTTTTTATATATATATATGGGGGCGAGGTTAGCTCAGTGGTAGAGCACTCGACTAATGAACTGGAGGACCAGGTTCAAAACCCGAGCGCGCACTAAAGATTTTTTCTTCTAGTGCTGCCGTTCGAGGGTTGGATTTGGGGTCCCAGATCGTCCCTAGCCTTTAATTAATTTATTTAATAATGGATACCTTGGGTGCTAATGACTCTAGCAGTCGAAGCAGCCAAGGGGAAAATCAGGCGGCCGGAGCATAGTATTGACCACACTATCTCCCTAGTGTGCCGTATGGTCAAGAATCAGATACCTCTACAGTATCTGCCCCTCTGGGCCCTTGTGGCCTGTTAAGGGACTGATATATATATATATATATTATCAGATGAAATAGAGTCTATACCCTGAATTCAATAAGTTAAAAACGATCCCGATTTGCACCATCAGCAATTAATAAACAAGAAATTATACAGTCAAAAAATAAAGAACTGGATGATCACGTTTTAGAATGATAAACCGAAGAGATAAGGGACCAAATAGACTGAGGAATGATTCAGAGCCCAGATTGAAAACATGAGAGTCATACAGAAATACGAACAGATCATTGGCGTTCTGCGTGTTTCGATACTGCGGCAATAATAACAATAGATGTATGGTAGTGATTTTTGAAAAAAGGAAAGAAGGAAATCTTTTTGGGTACGGCCAGGAAGGGCTTGAGGCCAAGCCTGAATAAGCTACATGCATACTCTGAAGATCAGAGCATCACCAGTCTGCAGATAGTGTGGGGACAAGGATGAGACAAGCAAGCATGTTACATTTGACTGTGTAGCCCTTGAAAAAAGACGAAGAGTGTAGGTTCAATGAAGAATAAGTCAGGGGAACAACTGGGTTCAGACAATAAGTGAAGTTCATGAGGAGTTTAAGATAACGTTATCAATTCTGGGACTCGCAAAATAGGCCAAATGGCCGAGATGCACTACCTGATGCAGAGGATATGCCTAATATAATCTAATGATTTCTGAAACCGGATATATAAACATCAACAACATAGACAGATGCCCAATAAATAAAAATGACCCATCTTTATTTCTTCTGTAAGTTTCACGAACTTTAGACCCCTCTTCAGTAGCTAAATAGATTCTATGTTTACAGATATCCTGTAGAAAGGTACCTTTAGCAACAATTCAATAGTGACGTGGCCTTTGTAGGAGAATGTACCTTTCAACCTCATAGATATAATAGTTTTAGTCCCTGATCAGGTGTCCAAGCGTATAAACATGTGTTATATGGTCCAAAAATAGATGCCCAAATTTCGATGTAAATATAAGTGTTATTAGAGAAAAACAATCTAGTGTCGTACAAGATTTATGGGGAGCAGTAGATTTAACCTTCAAAATAATTTACTGAAACTTAGTTCCTTTGGTTTCATCGGAGTTAACTCCTATGTTAAAACGGACTTTATAACTATATATGAACATGTTGTAGACCATAATGTTTTGCAAGCTTTAAGACTTTTATGAAGTCTTTATATTTACTGAATAATGCATACAAAGCAAGTTATTCAGGTTCCGATTTTCAGTAGGACATTTGGCTAAACTTCCAAAGTTGGACCACAAGTCGGATCGTGAATGGGCTTGTTGGAAGTTTATTTGGACGAGTCGGAACATTTAGAGGGACGACTCGATGGTCCGACATCCGACTTACACAGTTATGAAAACAGTCTAGGACTAAAGTTGGAACGCAATTCGGAGTGTGAGTGGAGTCGATTATCTCCTAAGTCGTACTGCTATGTATTTTAATCTGTTAATATTTTTTCAATAACGTGAATGGCCTGCTTTAGATGCTTACTTTATTTTTACAATAACTTGATGTTTTATGTTTTTTATTAGGGTTATCATTGCTCGTGATAAAATATAATGTGACTACTTCATTTAATTTTATAAACCAACAATTATGTTGACTCACCTTAAATTCAACCAAAAAAAAACAATTAGTTCGTTAATTATTTCCAAATTAATGAGCTGGACTCAGGGTTTATATGATTATTATTTGATGAGTGCTGGCAATATAAGAGGGAAAAATAAGGTAAAATGAGATTGAGGAAGAGATAGGAGAGGAAATTAGAGGAGAAGGGACTGCAGTCAGTAGTGTGTGTATTTGCGAGGTTTGTGCGAGGATGTGTAAGTGTGCGAGAGAGAGAGAGAGAGAGAGAGAGAGAGAGAGAGAGAGAGAGAGATAGTGAGAAGAAGAGCGACATAGAAAGAGAGAGAGTGATTGAGAGAGAGAGAAGGAGCGAGGGAGAGAGATTGTGTGATACGGGTTGAGGGGGAGGAGAGGTGAGGTAGCGGACGGAGGGCACGAGCCAGGCTAGTCCTCCCCGATTAAATATGATCGCCACCAGAACCGGTCTTCCCCTTCTCCTGATCACTCTCTCACTCTCTCTCTCTCTCTCTCTCTCTCTCTCTCTCACACCCTCGTTCTCTCTCTGTCCTCATACGATAGTCCTCTCTCGCTCCCTTGCCCCCCTCTCTGTCTCCCTCCACCCTCTCATTACCTTACTCCCTCTCGCTCCAGCCCAAACCGTTAGCTTTGACCACTCTAGTAGTAGTGGCGTGTGTGCGTGTGACCCGTAGTACCCGAGTGTATATGTGAGTGTTGGACCGGACAAACTTGCATGCACGTGCGTGCCTGCACAAGCTATCTCAAGTAATTACCGAAGCTGCGCCTCCTATATCGCGTATTATGGAGGACATGAATCTCCCGAGTCCTGGGACATTGCACTACCGTAGAAGATTGATTTGATCACCTCGAAGCTTGCCTCGGGTTTCCAGTCCACACTTCGCGTCATTATACTCTTCAATGTATCCTTAATGTGCATATATTATGGAAGGGAATGTAAAGCTCTACAACTCTATAACCGACATTTATTTTTTGGGTTCATCGTTGAAGAGAAATCTGGTCAAGAAGAGCAAAAAGTTTGTGTTTTCCCAAAATGACATACTTTCAAGAGCGGATATTTCGAAAACTACAGATATCTCGTAAAATTTGATTGAGTAGAGCTTGCAGCATATTCAATCAGCTTTCGTTTGTTATAGAATAGTCATGTTGCTAAGACATAGGTTTCCGAGATTTAAATGAAAACCCGAGAAAGGGACCTTCTAACCCCTCCCCGGCTCAAAGGTTAGAGGCGGGGACTTTTGATAAGTTTTCTCCTAACTAAGCAAAACAATGTTTCGAAGTCAAACATTTTGTTCCAAACATTTCCATCTATAACTGTTCGTTGCCTGGACTGCTTTTTCAGCTCATGATAATCATAGTTTGTCATGAAAGGACTTGAATTTGCGCAGTCCTTCTTATCTCTTCTTCTTAATTTAACACGTTACGAGTCTTACAAATTTATCTGACCTAAAGTTACCGCATCTCCTCATTAATACAACTTCATATTGACTATATCGCACTAGTATCTCTAAAGTGACACGTCTCAAAAAAGAACCCAACTGAAAATGTGTCACATTTGCCTATGTAGGGGGAATAGCATGAATACAGGGAATGGCGACACAATTTCCCTCTGACGTACAAGCTCTGAAGCTAGATACATACAGTGTTGATGGTTGACAAAGAGATATTTACCATGTCTTTCATGGTTGTAACTAAAAAACACTGATTTTTGAGTTGTGTCACTTTAAAAAAACTAGTGCGTTATACTCTATTGGGTAAGTTCCGTCAATGATTACAATGTTGTGATTCATCGCGTGAGAGATCGACAAAAGGGCACTCAAACCTATGCCAGTGACGACGGTCACCCATAGAATGTAGGATACGCATTTGCAGTGATATTCTACAGCTGAGATCCTTTCAACACTGCACCAAGGTTGCAAAACTGCTATAGTCGTTAACCACAAAAGTACAAGTAATAGTACTTATGCTGCCTCATTTTCAATCATGACGATCCATCATTACAAACCAATCATATAGCCGGTTAAAAATTAGATTTATATACTTCTGATTAGGCAAGATTTTCATCTCCGATTGTTAAGGAGAAACCGAGAGTAGCAATTGAGCGGATATTGCGGATAAAAAGTCTTAGAGTAATGATCGCTTATTGACGGCTTCAAAAACAAAGGTTCTACCCGGCAAATAGCAGCAATTATCCAAGTCCTAATGTTCCATGTTTATGACGTGATGTCATAACTGCAGTTGCACCGGGGGCTATTGCAGTGGAGAACTCGCATCGACCTTGAAGAGAGATTGCGAAACACCAAGTGTTTCACTTCACAGCTAAGAGGAATCTAATAATGAAGTAATTATTGGTTTGAAATGATTGCAGGCCGTCTTTCTAGAACTTAGAACGTTGAGATAGTCAAATAAAATTATAGAATATTAAATTTTCATTATTCTTGTATTCATGTGCTCATTAATTCCAGTTATTGAAATTTTATGGCTTGTTTTTACTGTCCTCACGTCCTACACAAAGGTAATATCGCTGTTTACGCAATCCGAAATGTTGACGTTTCATATCACACAGAGGACACAAAAAACTTTCATGTATGTGTATTGTTCTCGTCCTACCCTACCGTCATAGAAAATGATCCGTCTTTGTTCTTAAATTTCTGCAGATAAATACATTGTCTTGTGAATAACTTTTGTAAAATAATTAAAATTCTTACTGGATATCAAACAGTTTTTCGTGGCCACAAAAAACGATTTGCGAAATATTCAAACGTACACTCAACAAAGAAAATAGGTTTCTTTAAAACGTATTAAAGTAAGCACTACACTAAATCAGAATATAAAATATAGAGGCTATAATTCTTGTTCTCTTATAATTAATACATCTGAACTAAACATAAATAATATCGTCGTTACAAATGCAAAGTATCGAATGTGAAAATTAGCACTTTTCAGAGTGGAAAAGCATTTATTCATAACGTTTTTTTTTGGACAGTCAAATATTTGACAGGCAGATTTGACCTTTTGGGGCCAACTTTCCCGTTAATAGGGTGATCTAAGATTCAAGAATTTGCTGTACATAAGTCCAGCAGAAATCAGTAAAGATTGACAATGAAAGATGTATTTTTTCACATTCGTTACTTTGCATTTGTATGGACGATATAAAAATAATTAATCTGAATAAAAACAAACCTGATACCAGTGGAAATTTTGCCTTTCAGAAATTTTCCAAACATTTAAATCTCTTTTCCTGTTTTTTTTTTTTTTTTTTTTTAGTTTTGATTTCTGTGTAGAAACATATGTCGTTTTGACAATTTCATTTCTGGGTTTTTAATTATTTTTTTTTTAATTCTTTCCGCATATTTTTTTTTTTTACTTTTGTGTTAATTATTGAGTTATTCATTGCTTCTTATTCCATTGAGTTCATGGAACTCACTGCCATGAATGCAGTGACCCATAAAAGAGCAATTTTTTTTTTTTTGCTAGGTTGTTCCAGATTTGTGCAATAATGGCATAGCTTTTCTTGGATTTCGGCGGTGTCCTCTTTACGCTAAGTGAATCGGTTATTATGATGTGCTCAAACTTGAGTTCCTTCTTGTTCCCTTTCTAAGGAATATTTTAAATTTCGCAGATCCAGAACGACCGACTTTGCTAATCCTGCATTTTGCTAAAATTACTTTGACTTTTTATTTATTTATTTCTGTTTTATTTCGGACATTAGCGCTGAGTAATCTTTTGTTTGCCATCTTTCCTAAACATCCTTATATGGTGGTGTAAAGAATTCTTTCAGCAAAATTCATCCAGCCCGTAGATGTCAGAACTTTATGGGAATCCATAAATGTGTTAGGCACAGGACTACGGGAAAACCAGTAAAATATCCTTTTCATCTCTCGTCATAGAGCCTGTAAAAAAAATAAAACTAAAAATAAATTTGCGTTTATATTATTATTATTATTATTATTTTATTTTTTACGATACTCCACATCATTAGTGAGTAGCATCGAATGGGCCTTTTGCACCTGAGTGCTGCTCATAGTGATATTTCCAATACCAAGTCAGTAAATCACCAATCTAAGTAAAATATATTAAAATAAAAAATAGGTAAACAAATAAATAAATAAATAAATAAAATTAAAAAAACAAAGAATCTATAGAAAACACAAGAAATAAATTAAACATTAAATAAACTAGCCTAAAATTCTTTACGTTGTGAATGTTTTCATATTTTGTGGTATATGTTAATATTTTTTAAGTGTGTAATAATGTTGTCAATATGGTGACTGCTATCAGTAAGTAGGTAAGTAATGTCCCGAGGTATGTTCGTAAGTTCGTTATAAGAATGCAGTCTATTAGTATATGTTTGACTGTTAGTTCTGTATTGCAGATCTGACATGTTGGTCTATCAGTATTAGTCATCAAGTATTCGTGAGTAATGCGTGTGTGGCCTATTCGCAGTCTTGCAAGAACTATTTCCTCCCTCCGGGAATTTCTGTATGCGCTTGGCCAGTCAGTAAGTGTATGTTTGATTTGTCTTAGTTTGTTGTCCGTCAGATTAATCCATTCTAGTTGCCATTTTTGTTGTATCTGTGTAGACAATCTGTGAATAGGATTAAGTGTGAATGTAGTGTCGATGGAATATTCTTGAGAGCAAGGAGTATGGCATGCAATTCAGCTTCATATATACTGCAGGCAGGAGGCAGTTTTTGAGAAAATGAAGTGCCTTCAATAACCACTGCAGCTCCTACGCCATTTTCTGTTTTTGATCCATCTGTGTATATTTTGAGAGAGTCTGCGTGTTTTGTTGCGTTTATAAATAAATTTTATAAAATGATATATATAATTTATTTCTAGAAGGCTCCGGCGCAGGCTATATGCTTTGCGGGATATTTTCAGGCTGTGCGGGCGCGCATACACTAACAACAGCCAGGCGTTGAACTAAAGAGATACGATTTGTATTGCAGTCCAATCTATTCAATTAGTTGTCAGGCACAGGGAAAAATAATTTACTCTCACATTAATATCCTCCTCACAAAAATACAAAATGATGTCTTAATTTTTTCTCTACTAGTTTCATTTCAGCTATTTTATCTATAAATAAGCGATAATTAAAAAAAAAAAAATCAAGAAGCTCGATCTCTTAGGATGTATTTACATCTGATAGTTAGTACAGGATAATTACGTCAGGCTGCAAACAATTCATGACTGAAATACAGGGTGCTTCAAAAAAATGTATACACACTTTGAACTTCCATAGAAAATTTATTTACCGTTCTACAAAGTTAAATTTCAGGAAATTAGAAAGCTGAAAGTCCAATGTAAATGAAACATAAATAACAAATGTTAATACTGTTCAAATTGATGACCTGCAGCATCAATACAATTCTGAGTACGAGTCACCACTGATTCTGTACATCGTATCAAAACGTCCAATGAGATTTCTCTACACACGGCTTGAATCTCATTCCAAAGAATGTCTAGGTTACGTGGTTTACGTTTGTACACCTCATTTTTTACTGTGCCCCATAAGAAGAAATCCAGTGGTGTAAGGTCTGGGGAGCGTGCTGGAAACTCGATTGGCCCCCTGCGTCCTATCCACTGGCCCGGCAAATTTTGATCCAGGTAAGCTCGTACGTCCCTGTGATAGTGCGGCGGGGCACCATCTTGTTGAAAATAAAACATATCATTACCGTATAATGCACGAATGGCAGGAAATATGGAATCAGCAAGCATTGTTAGGTAATTAATACCAGTTACAGTGCCTTCAAATCGAAAAGGTCCCTTGAAGACAAACCGCACCACACATTTACACCAGGCAAATTTACAGCTTTTTCAATTGTAATGTGAGGATTTTCTTCACCCCAGTAAACACAATTGTGCCTATTGACAGTTCCATTAAGTTTGAATTGGGCTTCATCCGACCAAATGATGCTACCCCTAAATCCCGGTTCACGTATCACCATCTCCTGAACCCATTCACAAAATTGTAACCTTCGATCTGGATCGTCGTAACTTAGCTGTTGCACCAGCCTTGGAATGTAAACACGATACTTGCGTCTCTTCAGAATGCGTAGCACGCTGCTAGCACTTACATCACTTTCACGTACGCCCCTTGCCTTGTAGATTTGTTAGGAGAGCGTTGAAACAGTTCCAAGACTGCCGTTGATGACTCATCACTTTTAGCTGTTCGAGGTCGAATGACCTTTATGCACATCACACACTGTTCCATGAACTTCGAATTTGTCTAGTATGCGTGTAATTGTTAATCTTGAAGGTGGTTCTGTATCATACTCCCTTCTCCACTGTCTTTGAACTTCATTTACATTCTCAAACTTCCAGTACCACTTAATAACCTGCTTACGTTCTTCAAAACTCAAACGTACGTCCGCCATGTTGATATTACAACTTCCAACTGACAATATAACATAGAGGGACGATTATGCTGCCACCTGGCGAAGAAATATAACATAAGCCTTGTAGAGTGGGAAAACTACGATAGTTTAAAGTGTGTATACATTTTTTTGAAGCACCCAGTATATATTTCTATTACAAGCAATAAGGGTGCGTTTACATCTGACACTTCTCGCAGGAAATATGTCTCAGGTGTCGGATATAATAATTATGATAATTATATTTCCCGCGAGAAGTGTCAGATGTAAATCCTCCCTTAAATGCTCGAGTTGGTCGAAGAAAGATTTTACAACGTAGATTAATGAGATACCATTTCTAAAGCGATATCTGTATCTGTTTGCAATAAATGTTGATATAACTAGTTTTCATAAAATAATTTTCGGTTTAGGAATTTAGAAAAAATTGATTCAGTTCACGATTTTTGCAGACGTTTGGCATTCATCTAAACTAAGATACTTTTGGTTGCGTTTAGAGTTAAGGAACTGAAAAGAAATGATTTGGTATATTCGTATATTTTCGTATATTATATCAAAAACGGTTGGCAAATCCTCGCTAGTGGATAGTAAATATTGAAAAGATTATGAACAACCCTACAAAAACGCGTTCGAAATAATCTTCGATTGGACGATGTTAATGTTGAGTGGAGAGGTGGGGATAAAACATATACTTAACGATTTTTATGTATGCCTTATCATAATTTATTTTAGTCTTCTTTGCGTTTTTCTTGGAAACGAAGCAAAAACGAGATGTATGCCAAACGAGTTTTTTCTTTCTTTTTTCATCCGGCATCGATTCCCGAAGTTTGGACGTTTATTTTTGGTACACCTTGTATATATATATATATATATATATATATATATATATATATATATATATATATATATATATATATATATATATCCCTGTCTGTGATATATTTGGCGGTCTCTTTTATAATATATAATTAATTTAATTAAATATAAAACATCGAGGCATGAAATATTTTAGGTTTAATATATATAGAATAGAAAACCCGGGTTACCTAAAATATTTCATGCCTCGATGTTTTTATATTTAATTAAATTAATTATATATTATAAAAGAGACCGTCAAATATATCACAGACAGGGACAAAGGGTGTAAGGACTATACTGTTTATCGCCCTTGTCAAAAACAAATCCTAATCCTTATCACAGACAGGGCCATTAATGTCGAGTGGCTTTTTAGGTTCTGCACTCTATGAAAGTATGTTTAATAGAAATACTTTCCCCACATACAGTGCTTTCCTAGACTCTCGTTTAAATAAGTAAGATCCATGTGTCAAATTGTTATTCACGACAGAACCACCTCATCTCGCCTTGTGTACTATGAGGTAGTGGGTTAAAAATATTTCTTTTGTGTGTTGTCCTTCCTGATTTTTCGTATTTTTAAAATTGGTTTGGGTCTAAAGTGATAGTCGTTGGTTTTTCTAAAAGATATATATAGCCAAGTATTGAGAATACAACCGATCATATAATTGAACTAAGAATACTCCTTACTAGATAATGCTCAGTAGTTGCCATTAATATTTCACTGAATGCGAGTCAAGGTTTATTGTTCTTGAAAGGTCAGTTGACAAAGAATAAAGCCTGCATTTCCACGTTGAAGAGTTAAAAGGTCTTCCGTTGTGAAACATTCAATATTTCAATCCCACGAATGGAAACCCATAAATATTGGCAGTAGTATAGCCTTCAGCACAATAGTTCCTAACTCTCATCATCTAACAATACACCTTGATGATATTCTACAAGCAGGAACTAAAATACACTCTTGACGACTCGTCCAAGGTAGGTAAAATATTACTCTCCCTCAAACAAAATAACTGTCGCCCAGATTTTTTTGTTGTTCATATAAGATTTTTTATTAGCTATTTTATTATAAAATGAATGTTTTCTTTTATTTTACGCTTGCCAGGCTTATTTCATTTTCTCTACAAGAAAAAAAAGTGAACACAATAAGCAAATGTAAAGTATTTAAATTCTACATTTTTTAAAATTTCTTAGACAAAATAAACCACTGCAAAGGATAACCCTGTAATCTTTTGCCTGACTAAAATCCATTAAACAATCAAATGGTTCGAATTGGTTAGCGACTGCCAAACGAATCAGTCTTTTCTCTCCTCGTAGCCCTGGATGCTTGAAAATCAACCGGCATCAATGACAATAAAAAGTAAGTTTTATACAAAAATGTAGTTTTCTTTATTTTATTTTGCCAGCTTCAGAAGCAGCTCAAAGTAGGATATTAAATATTTTTTTAAAAGAAAGACTAGTTAGCGTATAGGAATTTAAACAAAGCTCCCCTTCGTCTTATTGGTTGATTTAGAACACTGTCCAACAAGCAGCTGTTTGTTAAGCGAGACCTCTATCTGCCCCCAAACACACCCCAAACCTAACAAAGAGCCAACCGTTTGTCAGCCGGGTGAAATATTATGGCAAGAAACCGCCCCAAAGTGGCACTGGAAGACCACACACAGTCCCTAGCTAGCTGCCCGGCATGAAACAATGCAGTATTGAGCAGGTATCGAGAAGTATACCGTCAAAGGCAGGTAGGCAAATGGTGACAGGAGTCAGAAGTAGGACATCTTACCTCACATTGTCCGTGGTCTTTTCGGCATCTTTGGAAGCGGCAGAGTAAGTAGAGAGCGCAGCAGCAACTACTAACCAGTAATTGTTTAAAGAAGTCACTCTTTTTCTTTCTGGATTCATGTTTTATATATATACATATATACTAGCTGACCCGGCGAACTTCGTTCCGCCTAACAGTCGATTCTTTAACTTTTTTATTTTTTTTAATACTTATTCTGCTAGTCGGGACACCGGGTCAGCTAGTAAGATAAAAAAAGAAAAAAGAATGTTAATAAGTCAACAATTACATTATGTCAAAAAATAAAAATTATAAAACACTTAATATTATAGGTGCACAGCAAAGAGACGTTTACATTTCAAGTGGAATTTTACCATAGTCAATTTACATTTTACCATGGACAATTTTTTTTTTTTGAGTAATGTTACCATCGTATAAATATTGGCATTAATATTTATACGATTCTAACGTCGCTGAATTGTTTTGCCTTCAAGATCCCCTCCACTAACACTTAAACTTTATGGTATGGTATGAAAGATTAAATTGACTTTTAAGTATTATTACGAATCTATTGTTTGGGAATATAGAAAAGTGTTGTTTTTAGACTTTTTAAGGCACTTTTTTTTAAGTTTTCACTCCGTAAGAACCATCCTCGCACTTCACCGAATATTATGAAAAATTATTATAATAATAAAAATTATATTATATATATATATATATAAACATATACATATAAATACATTCAATTTCGTTATTTTTAAAAATTGTGCAACATAACTTTTATTTCTTAAACCTGCTGAATACCCGTGCTTCGTCATGGCAGGTAAGTAGTTATTTTATTGCGTGAAATAATGTATCAGCAAAATTAACACGACGGCATAATTTTTTGCAGTTTAATATAGCACAGTTCCCGTCATATTATATGTTATTCATCAATTGATAAGTAAGCAAAGTATAATGTTTCTTGACATTAGGGCGCTCCGGACAAGTGTTCGGCCTATCTGTGTGTTATTCTACAGAAAACGTAGAGATAACCCGTTATCTATAGGTTAGCAGTAACAGCAGTTTAACCAGTACAGGTTAAAATTCTTTGTCAACAATAAATGAACGTTAAAATCTAAAAATTTTAATGGGCGTTTCCAAGATGTCATTTGGAAACGCCCATTATATTTGCGAGCATTACCAAGAAGTGCTCTGACTGGCGGGTGGGGAGGCTGTGCAAGGGTTCGGGATATTATTACCTCGTATGGACCATCACCAGGTATAGCGTAAACTCTATGAGGGAAGAAATCACAGTTTATCTCTAATAATTTAAGGTCTGCCATCTTAGTTGAAATGAAGCTCAAATAGAAATAATATTAACAAATAAATAAGATACGGTAACAGCTGACCTGTTATCGTCCTAGCATCGCCTGCTGCCTAGGCGTGCCTGCTCTCTAACCAACTAAAAACTCAAACCCATCTAAAAATAATTAAAACTTTGAATATCAAAAAATCCTTTCTTAACGAGTGCTTACCTGCTAAAGAGAGTGCCCATGCCAAATTTCAGATTTTTCTGTCAAGTGGTTTGAGCTGGGCGATGATAGGTCAGTGAGTCAGTGGGTAAGTGAGTGGTATTTGACAAATATACATATAGTACATTTTACCTAGTTTTTAAAACGTGTTTAACATAAAAAAAATGTTATATTATTTACGATGACTGTTGTGTCACATGGGTTGACAGCAGGACTGAAACGTACTGGAATTGGTAATTGGAAGTGGAGCACCGGAAAGTAAATAAATTACCTAAAATTTAAGAATATGAGAGTCATTTAATTTTATACAAGTTTAGTGTATGTTTTCTCGACATAAACATCAGTTATTCCAGTTCAGTCCTCATTATTGACCTATTAATCGATAAACTCAATTTTTTAGCACGACTTTCACTTTGTTGAGAAATTTAGTTTTTGGATGTTGGTACACCTGTTAACTGACAAAACCAAACGTTGTACAGCTATTTTGAGGTTATATACATGAAAGAGACTTATGAAAACATGAAAGCCCTCCTCCACTCAATCAAATATGCTGAACACAAGTGGAAAATATGTGGTGATCTAAAGGTCATCGCTATACTTTTAGGAATGCAACTGGGGTATACTAAATACTGCTGCTTTTTATGTATGTGGGACAGTAGAGAAACAAAAAAATGTTGTTGCCCTGCCTCTCGTTGACCCGAAAAATATATTTCTTCCACCACTACATATAAAACTCGGTTTGATAAAAAACTTTGTCAAAGGCATGAACAAAGAAGGAGAGGCCTTTAGATATTTGAGGGAAAAATTTGCTTTCTTAAGTGATGCAAAAGTTAAGGAAGGGGTTTTTGTTGGGCCACAAATTCGAGAGCTTGTGAAGGATCCTGCGTTTGACAGAGTTTTGGAGGGGAAAGAAAAGGAAGCTTGGAATGCGTTCAAGCGAGTTATTAAAGGTTTTTTGGGGATCAAAAGAAAAGATAGCTATGTTGAGTTGGTGAGGATACTTCTACAAAAATATCATGAACTTGGATGCAACATGTCTCTCAAAATTCATTTTCTCTACTCTCATCTAGACTTTTTCCCTCCTAGTTGTGGTGCTGTGAGTGATGAACACGGTGAGAGATTCCATCAGGATATTTCTGTAATGGAACAAAGATATCAGGGCCGTTGGAATGAATCAATGCTTGCAGATTACTGTTGGTCCGTGTGAGTTCTGATGCTCCAGAACTCACCTACAAGAGACAGCCATGAAATCCACATGATGGTAATACCAAGTATTCTGCCATTAATTTTCAACTCTTAAAAAAATGTAACTACTATTTAATAAATCCAAATTAATTTATAATATTGATAAACTTATTGTTTAAAATTTACAGATTTGCCTCAATTTGTTAACGTTATATATTTTGACCCATGATGTATCACAGAAACTAGAGCTAATACAATTTTTTCATTGTAATTTTCGTTTTTTTTTTCAACCCAAAATTAGTAAGATTTGACTCATGAAGTGAAAGAAACATTACAAAAATATTTTTTGGTGGCCAGTGTAATTTGGGCCATATATTTTTTTTTTCTTTTTTTTTTTTTTTTAAACAGCTTGTAGATAAAGCTCTCGGTATGCTGGATAGTTATTAATAGCTCAACAAGATTAGATGATATTTTTATTTGAAATAGTTTAAAATTTAGAGTGTTCAATATACAATTCGACTACATTGAAAATAGATAGCCCGTATGATCAGTATGATACTGTTACTTATTATTGATCTATAAGATTATTAAAAAAGTAGAATTATAATCACTTTCGATGATTGTTTTAAAGTTTATTATTATAATTGTAATTAATTATATTTAATAGTCATTTTTCTGCCCAACTCTATCTGTATATGTTTAATCCTGTAAGCCGATTAATTTAAAAAAAAATTAATTCCTTATTTTGAGTAATTGGAAATACCTAATAATTTAGAATAATATCATATTTATTTTTGTGATTTTATCACAATTAAATGAAAATTATTCATGATGAAATTGACATTTCATGATTAAAGTAAGTCTTACATTAAAGTTGAATAAATAATAATAATTATTTCGAAAATGATAAAAGTGCTGGAATAAACTTTATTCTTGCAAAACTCGCACAAATCACACCTCTAGTCATATATGGTTTCAGAATCTAGATACAATTCATGCAACCCAATTCTATGTTTTTTCTTCAGAATAGTCACGCTGTAATATTCCTGCAACAACATTTACCCTTTGGCAATATGTTTCGCTCTCTGAGAATAATGATATGCAAGAAACAAAGGCAATAGGATTAATTCCTAGAGTCAGACTATCCTGTATATTAGACCTAGGGACGTACATACATATGACCAATGGTATTAGACACAGGACGACATACTGGAGAACTGCCGTAGCTATGCCGGGTAAGCCGATGACAGGGGTAGAATTTGCATACAGACCTGATTAAGTATTGACCACCGAATGCAAATCCGCCTATATTGAATCCGCCCAAACACTTACCCCTAATTGAAATACATCATCTAATCCTTATTTATTGTATATTCCGCATTATCCGACCCCTATCTTCGCCGGCCGTTTCCACCTCGTAAAGAGAGCGCTTTTAAAAATGAAAGAGCTTTCGAAAAAATATTCTAATTGCCAACAGGGGCAGTTAAATAAAGTATTAACTGGTTTTATCTTCCATTATGCACTGGAGAGGATTGCATTCCATGCGAAACGTGAGTACGGCTTACAGTGAATTTTAAACAGGTTTAAAACAATCTATTCCCATTGGAATTAATTAACTTTATATCTCTTGGCATCTGTTCTGTTTTTTATTTTAGAGCGTAATAGTTAATTCCGAAGATTTTTTCCAAAAAAAAAAATATTATTATTAGTCCTCCATAAAAGAAGCAGACTCAAGACATGATATTAACTATGCATTCAAAAAACATATTTCCTCCTAACTCAGACTAAAAGTACATTACCCTAAACAAGCACATGGCCAAGTAAAAAAAAACAAGATCTGAAAATAAAAATATATTTTAGGACTGAATATATTTTTTATTTATTAATATTTTTTTTTTCAACCAAGCATTTTTTATTTATTTATTTAGAATTTACAACAATGTAAAAATACATTTAAATTTAAATTTTAACTTCCATTATTATCTATAGGTTACCACCCTTTTCTAGCCAGGACAGAGCTGATTCCTTTTCTTTTTTTCTAAAGAAAAGCCACCACCCATTAGTGGGAATCGAACCCACGACATTGGGCACAGAGTGTTAAGTGCTCACGCCTTACCACTCACGGCCACCGGGCCTCTTTTTATTTATTTATTTACGGGGCTACACAACAGCAAGGTGATTTGCTTACTTAAATGGTTAATAAAATAAAAAACAACATAAAATAAAATAGTAAAAGTTCTCATAAAGCATATAAAAGATCTAAAATTTACTCAAAAGAATATATATATATATATATATATATATATATATAAACATAAAAATAAAATATATGTGTATAAAAAAAAGAGTTTCACAATTAACTATAATAAAAAATGAGAAAATTGTAACAATAATAAGTAATATCATTTTTTATTCCAAGAAGAAAATCATTATTGTGTATTTTTGTCTGTACTGGTGGAGATTTAATAAGAGGACTTTTAGTCCGAGAGCCAGCAACTTTTCATGAAGTGTTTTATGCATCTTGAAATTTTGCTATAATGTACATCTTGGGTAGATAAGAAGGTATATATGTGTTTCCTGGACATACCTTGGAACACCAGGTACTGCTGCGCATAGGGGAAAGGTACAAGAAAATATTTCCCAAAAATAGAGTTTTATTCAGAAGCCAACTATCTTTAATGTAAAATTAAGACAATTTTACAATGAATAATAAATACGGCAGACACTTTTAGGGGGCATAACACATAAAAAAAAAAATTAATTGTTTTTATTCTAATATTAAATGAGAGTTTTATTCGCGCTACCATTAAAACCGGAACAGCTGTACAAGATCATGTGAGCAAGAACCAATGAGAGCACAGAAAACAACCAACCCTGCGCGGTCGTCTCATGCACTCTTACGGTTACGCGCAGTGTATTACAGTCTATCATAGGCAACATTTATTTTTACATTTCCTGATAATTAAACCCCACAAAAGTGTCTGTCCCTTTTGCAATTATTTTCAAATATGTTTATTGAAGACGCTGTTTAAATAGCAGCGTGAATAAAGCACTTCATTTAATATTAAAAATAAAATCTAGGTACTTTGTTTTTATTTTTAAATTTACATTTTAACCCCCTTAAAAGTGCCTGCCTGATTTATTATTAATTTTAAAATTGCCTTAATTTGTAATTTTTTTCATTAATAATAGTTGGCTTCTGAATAAAACACTATTTTTGGGCAATATTGTTTTGTACCTTTCCCCCTATGCGCAGTACGTGGTGTTCCAAGGTATGTCCAGGAAACACATACTTACCTTCTTATCTACCCAAGAGGTACACTATAGCAAAATTTCAGCGTGCATAAAACACTTCATGAAAAGTGCGTTGCCAGCTCTCCGACTATTTATTTTATTTTCTTAAGCCGCTTCTACATATGCACACACACACACAATCGCAGATATACACACTCTCGCGTACACACATTCACACTTGCATCAAACGACGCAAATATACGGCTTATTGTGCTACATTTCGTCATAAAACTCTAGTTGACGTAAATTTTGTAAAATGGTAACAAAGTGTGGGTTTTTTTCGGAAAATAATTTAGACATGTAAGAATGTAATATAATAAATAGGATATAATGTACATTTATACAGATTGAAAATAGCTTATACCCGAAACGTTTCTGTAACAAATTTGAAATAACTTAACAAATTTGAAATAACGTTTCCTCAAAACGTTTTGGTAGAGGGTAATGTGAAATTGTCCATCAGCCCATCTAGTCCTTAATGAGTGTAAATACTGATCCAAACCTTTGTCATATTTTGATTTAAATATATGGCTTGGTATAAGTTGTGATGTTAGCGTTTTTTTTTGTTCTATAAGAGTGTTGTGTTAGTGAGGTATCTTTCATTTCCAAGGAGTTTCGTCTTGTCAAATATCTAAGTCACGTCTTAAACTGCACAGAGTCAGTCTTATACTGATAGCAGCCTTCTTCAGCTAAAATATATGTGTATAAATATTTTTGTGTAGATTTATTTTAACCCTCAACTGGTAACATCCACATTTTGTACGTTATAAGTAACATGCGTGTGTGAGACGTGTGCATGGTAAAAAATGTTTTTGGGGGCAAATATTTAAAAAAAAAAAAAACTGTTTATAATGAAGGTATAGTTTATTAAAATATCATCATATCAGGTCTAAAAACAAGCAAACATTCATCGCTCTAGGAGCTCAAGTATTGCGTACTTTTGTTGAACACTCTAGCTATAATGAATTCAACATTATATGCATTTGTAAGCTGTTTGTGTTCTTTTTGAGTACGGGCTTTAGCGGCGTGTTTTATATTTGGAAAAATAACCACGAATTTCCAAAAACCTGCCAATTTTTTCTTCACGTCCCCAAGCCCAAGCATATCTCGTCCCATTTTGTCGACGTCATCTTGGATGTTCAACAATTATCAAACGAAGTCTTCTTTTTTTATCAGAATTTTAGGTGGATTTACCCCTTCTTTTTTCTTATAGTGCCAATGATTCAAATTATGTTCACCTATTCATTAACTATTTCAACTGGAGAAAACTCATTGACAACAGTAACGTTGGGAATGAAATACGCAATTAGTTTCGGAATAAAATATAAATAGAGAGGAAAAATAATTAAATTTTATTTTAAATGGTTATTGTTAATTTGCTGCTTAATACACGTCTGTGAGACGAACATGAAAATGAGCGCTATTAGTAACACGCGTCTACTAGACGGTGTACTTTTCAGTTAGAGCCTTACTACTACCACAAAATACAATTGATCGGGTTAAAATTTCACTAGCGGTTTTCACATTATCTAACGTGAGCATACACTGGGGGGTTTCATTTTACAAATAATTCTAAACACCACAATGCGGGAAAATACTATACATAGTCGTCTCTCAGATGTATGTTACCAGTTGAGGGTTAAGGGTGCCGAGGAGCATGCCAATTCGTTCGAAATATAGATTTTTCTGAAAATCTTACATGTTATCTTTGCCGAATCCCAAACATTCCTTGATTTCTTCTTGTTGGCAAAATAAAACAAATATTTTAAAAAATGTAGTTTTATTAACCTGACGACCTTCAAAATCTCAACGTGCAACTATCTCTTCCCAATAATTAAGTTTTATTTTATTTTATATAAAGTTTTTCAAACTTACTAAGGGAATAGTTATCTTGCAAGCACACATAGTTTTAGCTCGGAACCAAAATAAAAATTAAACATTTTTTGGAGTATGTCTGTGGTTATCTAAACAATATGATTTCGCCTATTGCTGGGAGGTCAAAAGTTTGTTTTTCACTGCCTGAATGCGTTGCTTTTTCCAAAAAGTAGTAAGATGACTTGTAAAGGATGTGCCTTAGTGTGACTAATATAGAAAGAATGGAATTGTCAGAAGGAAGTTATCAATGAAGCAAAGAGACATAATTCAGAAAGGCTTCTAAGAAAGTTGCTGACTCCCTTTCAACAGGTACCCTGGGTGTATTGAAGCAGGTAAGAAGATACCTGAACCACCGGTTGCTTGGTGGTTAGCTTCTCCTTGCTCTCATTACAACGCCAACTATTGTTCCTGACCGTCACTAATTCGTCCAAAAAGACTGGGCAGGCCACCGGGGCGATTTGCCTGTAAAATCTCGTCCCGACGACAGGCCGACTATTTACCGGGCAAAAAATCCGCAGGACCTGCTCCGGAGGTGGTGATGCATGGCCGACCTGACAAGGGTTCCGACATGTGGGCAAACTATCTCTTGGGTGGTCCGGCTTATCTATACCATGCTTTGGTTCTTCTGCTCCGGGCAACAGGTCAATGTGGCACCTGCTCCGCTTGGCAAATTATGTCTAAATAGATAAATTAACTAGGTGGTTATCGTCAACATTTGGACATATTAGTTAATAAAGCTTTCCTTTTAATAATAAAATGAGCTTCTTTAGGGCTATGATGTGAGGAATAATTGATCCTTAAGGAAGTTGCAACATCAAGCATGTTGAAAACACGGAGAACAGATAATTGGACTGTATATATTTGAAAATAAGCTAATTTATTCAATAAATTTACATTCGACATGGAGGTCGAAATGCCAGAAGTGATACAAAGTCGTTAGTTAGTTATTAAATGTGTTGATAAAACAAAGGCAAACAGGAATGTATACACATAACATTGCTGTAAGATAAAGAAGGTGTTGAGGATGGCTTCACTGGTTGTGGTGGTTCATATAACGCTTGCGATAGATTCATGTTTCTAAATTATATTGAGGTTATTGTTGAAGCATTTTGAGCTTCACTTTCATGCTTGGTGGTGAATGCTTGGTCTCGTTGAATGTATGTTCTGGTAGGCCAGCCAAATCCTTCATCATCTTCTATGGACCCGGTGGTCAAGATGTAATTATTCAGCCATTCTATGCCACAAGACTTAAAAGGAATAAAATATCCTCTGTGTTCCTTATCTTCTGTTTTGGATTGGTTGTATTTTTAATTGCATTTAACAATAAAATTATATTTCAGTAAAACATGTTGATCCCGATGCATTTTTTCATTGCCTTATAGAGAGGCTTAAGCATGAGTATGAAGGAGGATTGAGTAATTTTTGCCTCTACTACGGTCAGTTTCATGTACTTTGTGGTACCTACTTCATCCATTTTCTTCGAGTTGTTGTTCCAATAGGTGTTGACATTTTTGAAAAAATGAAAACAAAAATTGTTTATTTCTTATCAAAGCTTTCTAAATATCAGTAGGACGACGTACGGAAAGGGACTAAGATTAAGCAGTTTCTTATTTTTTTTTTTTTTTTACTAAGATCCTCAGCTATTTTTTTCTACTTAGGTACTCTTAGCTAAGCTCTGTATAAATTTACAGTTTAATAAATTTAAAAAAAAAACTTAGTTTACTTAATATGATCATAATAACTGTTTTGTAAACGAAATACGTTCACCCTTACAGAATATGTTTATGAAAAAAATGTGTTTACATTAAATTTTATTATTTTTAATATATTTTTTAATGAATTCATGTTTATTTAAAATCTGTACAATTTATATACTACAATAATTAGTTGTGCTGGCCTATGTATAGATGTCAATGATTAGTTTATGGAAAGAGAAGAGGAAATTTTTATTTTTATTCTTTTTAACCGCTGTTGGGGTAGCTGGTCACGGGGCCAAAATCTCTTAAGCCTCCTGGAGATGGGTCCGTGTGGAAAGGGATTGACGTCTATGATTTGGGTTGGATGACAGTTTGGAATGAAAGGTTAGGAATCGGGATTTGGCACAAAGGGTATTATTTTCAATATGGTTATCTTTCGTTTTATTTTATTTTAAACCTGTCTTTGTCTATATATATTGATATTATTACTATTTTCTCATTGAATAAAACGAAAATTCTACTCAGCTATGCATCTGAATAATTAAATAAATTCAAAATGATGAAACTTTACATCACAACTTTGCTGAAAAGTTTAGCAACAATCCGCCATCCTAGAAAATACTTAGCTAAATTATTTCTAAGTAGCTTTGAAGATAATAGCTTTATGGAGTCATGCAATATTACCATAATGAAGACGTCCTCCGCATCCATCATCTTAATTAATTCCTTTCCTTGAAGACTTTCATAATCCGATTTAGCTACTAATCCTTCTCTGATGTTCCCTCCTGTAATATCTCGTGTGAAATCCTTCTAAGTATTTGCAAGATAACTACTCTTAGTAATACTAAGTAATACATTATTACTTCAAAAGAATGTGTTAAATGATTACTTGCTTCTAAAGATTCTTTCTGCATCTAGTAAAGCAAAAATAAATTAGAAACCAAATAAGTCATATTAAAATCTAATAACGCAAATCTGTAACTGTTCGGGTACACAGTTATGGACCCGTGACCTCCGTTTTAGATTACAAAAAATATGTGTTGTTTAAACTAAAGCAATACTCTTTTATGATTGTCTTACACATAAAAAAATCCAGACAATTTTCTTAGGCAGTTAGGGTGGTTTACATTTTTGGATATAGATGGTTTTTTAACTGTTCTACTTACAACATCCAAAAATAAATGTTAATACGACTAATATTAAACTGTATAACTGTATGAAGACAAACAAACATGTATTAGTAAATACTTTTTGTTGGTAGGTACCAATAAACACATCAAAAAACGTTTCAATCCTCAAATAATACTGATTGTAAAACAAAAATATCGTGCCGGATGATAGTAAAAATGTAAATAAACCTTCCCCCACGGAAATACAGTGCAAGACCCGTTCATGTGTGTGAGATGTATGGTTTTTGCACAGTACAAAATGTTTGATCTTCAATATCTCCCATAATAGAAACACCGTTTGATAGATGTATCTTAAAGGAATCCTTTTTAATCGAATACTCAATTTCGAAAAAAATTATGTTTGGATGATTTTTGCATTGTATGGTTATTAAATAAAAGTAGTACAAGAAAATAAAAGGATGTATTAATTTTTAATAATGTCAAACTATCGAATATGAAGAATAAGGTTCCTTCCTTTCGTTGGGTGCCCATGACCTCCCGCGGTTGAATGCACCCTTTAGAACGATAAATATAATGAAAAATGTCGTATTTCAGATTCTCGCCTTTGCTTTTGGATTGTGGACGATACGGCTTGTTGCAAACTGTCGGAACTCCAACCCCTTTAGAATAGCCTTTAATGCCTTATATAAAGTATCGAATATGACCATTTTTCAAAATATTACTCTGTCAATGTATCAAATATGTTTGTTCAGTCATTATCACATGTACGGTCAGTCATCATCATACGTGCCTGCACTTACCTCGTTGCCCTGGGCATTCGGAATGCTCACCCTGAAAAATGGCCACTCTTCAAGTTTAATGGACACCGGCTCCAGGTACTCTCCGAAAATTTGCTTATAATCATGGAGTAGAACCAAGTAAATAACCAGCGAGGAGGCCGGAGTAACCAGACAACAATCAACAAACAGTATGTAAAAACCGTCAACGATCAGGATATTCACAAACTCTAGGTGCACCCATTCACAAAGACAATTATTTATTTATTTTTTTTTTTTTTTTATTTTTTATTTATTTTATTTTTTTTTTAGCATCTACAACTTGGCCATTGGCGCCGAATTATTTATTATTGTTATTATTATTACTAAGCAGGATTTTTTAGGTTAATTATATTTATGTATCTTTACGGTTGAATTTATGACCCCTCACGTTCTTCACAAACACATCCACACACACTGAGCTACAACAGGACAATGTACCATATCCCTTTAAAAGGGATGGTATATTTCCTAATTATACAAGCTCGTTAGCTATATGAAGAACCTTTTAGCTCCTATTTTCATATTGGATAGTTTGACATGGTAGGGAGGATATATCCAAAAAAAAAAGTAAATATACTTAATTCGTGGGAAATTCGCGGGTTAGGATATTTTATTGATATTAAAGTTATATTCTTATATAAAATTGACTTTTTTTCTTTATTCATCCTGCATCAATTCTCCAAGTTTTGCCATTTATTTTGTGTACATCCTGTATATACAGTTATTTAGTTAGACTTGGTTGTCTTGAAGTTGATATCGATATCCACAGAGGTAGGAGTGATATTGACACATAGAGAGCTTATCTCTAGTTCCACCTCTACACAAGCCTTACAATGGGAGCGCGTTCTGGCAACATTATCCCAAGCCATTACTCAGGCTAAGTAATCAACAGGGGTAGAGAAATTGCTATCAAGAACCTGCCGTTTGATGAAGCAACCCTTCCATGCTGTGTGTTTGCCGAGATAACAGGGACTCCTCTAGATGCAGCCTCAAGGCGAGTCCTCAGACTCCCAGAAGCTGAGGCAGTAATTGCCTCGGGGTTCTGTCAGGGCCAAGACATTCGCAGATTAATTAATTGTCATTTGATTAGAGGTACGACCCCGCCCAACTACCACCACCTCACCCCTAACCTCTCCCCATTCCTGTCTGAGAATTGGCATGTCGTTAATAAGCCATCCACCTAGCGTGCTCTGACAGCTATCTCACGATTTAATGTAGTGATTAGATAACTAATCATGCGAATTGCTTTCACGTGTCTCTAGTGTTTCTATTTGATTACCAAAAGTTGCTCGACAAATTGATGGATTGAGATGTGCGCATACATTGCCCAATCACAACTCAGTAAACATTTTTTTTTTAAATTTATATATTATAGGTGCAACTGCTAAAGTTACTAGCATTCACTTTTCGTTGAAGGAAGCTATGATTTGAGAAATTTTTAGACTTTATGAAATATTATTATAGATATAATCTTTGTTGGTTCTTCTTTTTTAACAATTACCAGAAGAACCTTTTAGCATAAACCTAAGTAAATAATCTATATACACATTTACACTGTTAATGTACTCATTAGAGTACATTAACAGTGTAAATGTTAGACTCATTTATAGAATAAATACATATGTACACTGTACATATGTATTTATTCTATAAATACTGTACATTGTACAATGTACATTAGGGCGGTCCAAGATCTTATGGTAAAAACTGTAGTTGAATGTAAAATCCAAGGGACCCCTAAATTCTTTTCTATTTGATGAAAGAAGTAAGGAGCCAAATTGTCAAGATCATAGGTCACTTGGAAGGCAGTGCTCAATGCTGTTTTAAAAAATGAAAATAGGAGTTTTTTTTTTTTTTTTTTTTTTTGTTTTTTTTTCGTGAATTTTGCTGTAAAGAATTAAATGGGATTCATTCGTTTAGGATTTGAAAAAAGGTATTCATGCGATGCAAATAATTGAATTCAATTTTAAATTTATGTCGCATTGAATATGCCCCTATTCATGGAATAAAAACGTAGAATTCATTTTTGAAACCTACATAAAATTATTTAGTAAGCATCATATTAAAACAATATATGCAGAGGAATGCTGTAGACGTTCAATAAATATATACAAAGAAATCATAACTATAACCTACAATTTATAATAATGTATTTCGCCAACACCTACCTAGGTCAGAGGAGTCACTTGGGTGACAACCAGGGATAACCTCGTGCCGCTTACATTATTAAAGGGTGGCAACCTATAGATAGCTCGAAAATTGGTAAGGCGTAAAAAAATTAAATAAAACAATTCTTCACTTACCTGTTTGTGTATGAAAGCTCTGAACATTTTTATTTTTTTAGATTGTGCTTCGTGCATACATGGGATTCATTAATTTGGGATTTCCAAAAAAGTATTCCTACCATAAAAGTTATTAAAATGTTTTTGTTTTTTTATAAAAATATATAGGAGATAAAAATATATGTACAGTGGAGATTTTTGATCATTTTTTTTTTTCTTGAGATTTATGATAAAACTTCACCAGCCAACCAACCCTAGTTGTACAAATGTTCTTTTAGATTGCAATCTTTGTGTTAATAACATTTATTCTGCCTACTTTTACATTTTTAACGCCAGATAAAATCATAGTAGCTGTCAATAATTGTGCTCAAATATATTTTGACCTGTATTTATGTCATGACATGGAAATAAATGAAACAACGGCCGTGGGACAAGGATTAGGGTTTATGCGTTTTATATATATCTTTATTGATTATTGCATCCTGCATATAAATACATCTGGTAATATGATGAATATGATGGTTCTGTGATCAAGGCTTCCCAACTTCATCCTCGATTAACGCCAGAAGGTCGCTCAGATGACGTTGAGAGGGGCCTACACAAGCTCCCTTCTGCTCCGACCTGTGGCTGGACTCAAAGAGACATCGGTGAGCCACAGAAAATTGTCGCACTTGAAAAAAGAAGAAGCCATTGCTACCACTTCACTTGATCACTGCAGCAGATCTCTAGGAGACGTATTCGTTTTTTTTTTTTTTACAAATATCTACTTACCATTACAGAGGAGGTATGAACTATGGATATTTTATGGGTCCGCAGTTGCGGTTAACCTTTTGTCCAAAACTTCAAGTGCATTTTTTCTTAAACCATGCCCAACCCTTTCTCAGCCCATTCTGGAAAAGGTTTAGTTTCGTCCTATCGCATAAGTAAGTAATTTGGACCTTCAGATCTTCTGCAATGGTAACTTACCATTTAGACCATATATAAAGAATGGAAGCACAAACCATTGAAGAGGTTCTTTCTGAAAACTCCTAACGAGGAAGATGTCCTTAATTGAGCGGATCCTCTCGAGCAGGAGTTTGTCACAGCGGCTTTCATGTTTCAAGTGGACCGGGAGGGAGCCTGAAGTGGTTCCACTCGACTACACAGGCTCGCCACTCGCTGGATCTACTGGCAGTTCCCTGATTCTGCTATAATTAGCGACAGTTGTCTTTGCTACTGTCATAGAGAGTGACTCTGTCCCACGCTAGACGACAATTCTATTGATGAGTCGATGGGACTCTTCGAGTGTAGCCTACTTCATCCTAGGGATTTCATTCTCAAGAGGTTCGCACGGAGAAATGAATGAATATTGAATGTTATAATTGGTCAACTCTAAGAACAATAGTAAATATGATCATTCAATTGAAGCTTTCACGACAAAATTTATTCCAAGAAAAATCATTTTCCTGGATCTTGTTTAGGAAAATTGTTTGAATTTTCTTTAAACATTATTTTTCTGACATCAATTACCTAGTCGGTATTACTAATTTTACTAATATTAACTACTCACTGTACGTTTATTTTGTGCTCTACTTTTAGGAGCAATTTGTGTGCATTTTAGCCTTAGCCCAGCACGAACATTATCTTTTAGATTTTTAGAATAGATCGTTGCATTGCTAAAAATCGATGTCCTTAAAGAAATATTAATATACCTAAATTTTATCCAATATGTTGAAAAATATGTCATCAAAATATTTTATTTACTTTTCTTTTTAGCACTTTCCTCCGAAGGAAACTAGCTATTAAGGTTGCATTCATGACGGAATTTTTGAAAAATTTCTTCAAATCTTTATCGATCCTACCTAGTAGACACCGAAAATGAACCCCGGTAAAAGTTATATATATATATATATATATATATATATATGTGTGAGTGTGTGTGTGTGTGTGTGTGTGTGTGTCTGTCTGTTAACACGATAGCGGCCAGAGTTTTTGTTCTTTCTGCACAAAACTTGGTATACAGCATGCAATTAGCAAACGATTGAACGAGTTCGTTAACCACCAAAATCGGTCCACCGGGAGGGGGGGGGGGGGTTACCCCGGACCCAAAACACTAATTTGACCATGCCAGCCGTAGTTTTTGTTATATTTCAACGAAAATCGGTATTCGTTATGCTGATCTAAAGAGAGAAATATGTTGTAAAAATAAACTAAATCAGTTCATTAGGAGGGGGGGGGGGTTACTCCGGACCCACATTACCAATTTGCCACTACCAGCCGTAATTTTTGTTACATTTCAACGAAACTCGGTATTCGTGGTGGTAATCAACAGAGAAAAATGGGTTGTAAAAATAAACTAAATCAGGTTATTTGGAGGGGGGGGGCGTTACTCCTGACTTAAAGCACTAATTTGCTCATACCAGTCGTAATTTCTGCTATATTGTAACGAAACGCGGTATACGTCGTGGGTATCTCATGAGAAAGAAGTGCTGTAAAAATGAAGTAAATCGGTCTATTGGAATGGAGGGTTTAGTTTATACTCTGTTTCATTAGAATTAGCCCTCTAGACGTAGGTTCCCAAAGCCGCCGCGAGGAGCGCTATCTCCCACTAGGGGGACTGTATCCTGTTCCTACGTCAGATCAAAAGACGGAAAATGAAGTTTTTGTGTATTTATTAAGTAATACAGTATCATGAATTAACATAACTCTGGGAGCAAATTATTTACAAAATTAATAATTGAACAGTTCTCATAAGAAATGTAAATGAGCAAAACTATTCACGTTTTTATTTTATTTATATAGGTTATTTACAGCAAATTATTCAGTAATGTAGTCTACACTACAAAAATTCTGAGGAAAGTGCTTAGTTATGCAGCTTCTGCGTGACGGACTTTTTTAAATTAACCTTGCAATGATCGATTCTAAAGAGCTAGTTGATAATGGACATTTATATTTTATTATTCTAGACATGGCCCTACGTGTCAATCCAGGTTAAGGCCGATATGCTATGTACAAAACAAAATCTTCTGAAGAGGCGCCAAACTTATAGAGCATCAGCAAAATTTTGTCTTTTTATTACCTCAAGTTTTTATTATTAATTGTTTAATTACGTTCCTGTGACCGATTCCCATTAGCAGTGGTGGCTATTCTTTCGAAAAATAGCATTCCCATTATTTAGACTAGAATCGGGTAACATCATGCCGAAAAATCTCCATTATTAACGAAGGGACAAATATAATAATACAAAAGAATTATTATTTTCTTCTAAAACTTTTAATTACCTATCTGAAGTTATTTTCAAATTGATCTAGAGTTAGTCTAAAAATAGTCTAAATTAAAACTGCATTGCTTGTACTTACCTTTAGAGAGTGACTAGTGAAAATGAAATGCAATCATGAAAGCCAAATGAATGAAAGCAATTGGGTGCAATGAAGCAATGAATGGTTGTGCCACAGTGTTCCAGCCGAGCTGTGGCTTACTGACTCAATTCTCCACAGTCTCGCCCCGATGGCCTCCTGCTCCAAATTCGATCCTGGGAAGAACACAGCTCTAGCCACCCGGAGCATCCCTTCAGATCCGCTGCACTTAGAGGACTCTGGTCAAAAATTAATATTGCGCTTGAAGTAACTGTATTCGTGTATAATATACAATAATTGTCATATTTTGATAGACTCAAAGAATCTTTTAGAAAAAATATTTCTTAAAATGTTCATTGACCCCGCGCCCAGGATCGGAGTGTAGCGCCGAGAACAAATGTATTTACGTTTTTTTTTCTTTCTATAGACTAAAATTTGCGGATTACAAAACAGCCATAACAAATTTTCATGCCATATTTCTTGATTTATAGTCGGAGGAAAATAAAATTGGAAAATAGGTGGCACAAATCGATTTTACAATTAGATATTATACTTCTCTCTATTTTAGAATCGATATTTAATCAGCTGTAATAGCTCCTGACCATAGTGTACTTTTTAGTACTGGCTAAGCCGGGCACGTTGGAAGGTTTATCCCCATGGACTGTTTATAATAATTTTTATTGATGTGATCAGATAGGTTGTATTTTTAGTTTTAAACACCTAAGAAGGTGCCAGTATGGCGTGAAACGTGTAGAGCAACAAATAAAATATGTGGAGCTGAATTAATTGTGTATTTTGTTATTTTTGACCTTCCGCGACACATTTAAGTGAATTTTATTCATGTGATTCTGTATATTTGTAAGCACTCGATGAGGTGCCAGATTGGCATGAAACATGTAGAATAAAAAATAAAATTTATGGGACAGGATTAATACTATATTTTTATTTCTGACCTTCCACCACATTTGAGCAAATTTAAAACAAACCAAAAATAATTATTTTTATAATTATAATTAGTGTAGGTGGGAATGTCCACTGAAGAATTCGCGACCAAAGGTAACGAAACATTAAGGTTAGAAAACATTTTACAAAGTAGTTGAACAATAATACTGTTCACCACCGTTTATGCTATAAAATAAGAAAACATATTGGACTATGGAGGGTCAAAAGAAATATAAGAAGAATCTCTCTCTCTCTCTCTCTCTCTCTATATATATATATATATATATATATATATATATATATATATATATGTCTATCTATATATATATATATATATATATATATATTTGCAAATGATGAATTAAAAATGAGTCACATAATTAAGCGAAAGATGTTTTTTTGTTGTTTTTTTTTGTTGATAAGTTGAGTAACCTGTGGTAGAAATTGTATTCACGATTACGCGAATTCCTTAGGCTTGATAAAATTAAAACGGTCTAGAAAAAGCTCAGGAAAATTATTCAACAAGAGATAAAACCCGTATCGAGGCTAAAGTTACATCAATAGCTGCAAGGACTTGATTCAACCATTATTTCAAAGCTGAACTCAATCGTGATTATGCTCCTAATCATCGTCATTTATTTAATTACTAGTTAATCATCATTAATAATAATTTAAAAAAATATAAAATAAAAACCTTAAATGAATAACGTAGCAAATTCAGTACATCGAAATAAGATATCAAATAAATATAAACAAATAAAATTATGTATAAAGATTAACAAATATTGCAAGTGTGTGGAGATGTGGTCTATGACTGAAAAAGGATTAGAGCGCTGTGGCCCATAAAAGTAACAAAACGCCAAAAATCCATTTTTTTAATTTATTGTACTTCTTAGGGGCGAGGTTAGCTCAGTGGTAGAGCACTGGACTAATAAGCTGGAGGCCTGAGTTCAAATCTCGAGCAAACACTAAAGATTTTTTCTTCTAGTGTCTTCGTTCACTGGTTGAATTCGGCCTCCCTGACCGTCCCTAGGCCAACCCAGCCTTTAATTAGTTTAATAATGGGTACCTTGGTTGGTGCTAATGACTTTAGAAGTCGAAGCAGCTAGGGGAAAATGCAAAAGGCAGCCGGAGCATAGTACTGACCACACTATCTCCCTAGTGTGCCGTATGGTCATGAATCAGATACCTCTATAGTATCTGCCCCTCAGGGCCCTCGTGGCCTGTTACGGGACTGATTTTTTTTTTTTATTTTGTACTTCTTAAAACTGACATACTTAAAATGATATATCTATGTATGACAAATAAAAAAAAAAAAACTATATCAATCTCTTGGTGCAATTGAGTGTACGATATTTTTGGTTAGATTGTTTTCAGCCAACAGAAACAAACTGGATGGTGTACACTCGCGAGTAAATGCCACGTATAATTGCCCGTGCGAAAAACACGGTTTGCCCCCTTCTAGCCACAAACATAAATCGTTTGTCCTTGCGACTTATTGATTGTTATTGCGAATGCCAATCTAATTGGAAATTTAACGCGATTAATTTAATGGCCGAAAACTGTGTAGGAAGTAAGAGAAAGCTTATTGTCTGAGAAATGCAGGGGAATGGCTTCGTTCTCATCCTCAATCCGTGTTGTTTACTGGATGAGAAGTGACACCGGTAGACCCCTGGCTGAAATTACTGATCGAGTGATAATTGATCAGATATCGACCACCAAGTGTTGAAAACTATTAAAGAACTAATATAATACTACGAAAAATTAGAGATTGGTGGTAGGAGAGTGAAAATTTAGGGTTGGTGTATTTTTTAACGCCAAATCACACAAACATAACAAAAAAACAATTATTATTCCAAAAAATAAAAAAAGAGAATTTTGGGTTGGACCACCCTTATCACTTAGGGTTATGAAAAATAGTTTACATTCTATTCTGAGACTCACTGAACATACACAAAAAACTTTATAGAAATTAGCCAAGCCGATTTGGAGGAGTTTTGTTACAAACAGTGTGACATAAGAATTTTATAAATATTTTAGCATTGAGCGACTCAATTTGATCCCCTCAGTGGATGAACAAGGAATATAGTCATTCTTATATATTAACAAAAAACAATGCTAAGGACCAGATTTCAACCCGCCACATGTCCAATTAGCGCTATAACAAAAACAAAAATATAAAAATGTTTAAGTAAAGCTCAGGTCCTATTGTGGGCCTAAGTTTAAATTTCGACTCCACCCCTATTCAGAAAATAATTAATACCGTGACGATGGCGTCCGCTGTCACTCAGCCCTGTGCGGTCGCGAAACGATGCAATTCCCCTGTACGACCGTTTGTAGAAAGGCATCAATGGACACAGTCGCCAGGCCATTGTGAATGCCTCAAAGCCGAAAATTGACCAAGGGCTCCCATTCATATCGCCGCTGCATCTGACAGCTCCGACAGCCACTCCTGCGCACATCAATTTAATGCATCGTGCCCTTCATGCTAATGAAATGCAGCTCTCTCAGCGCATTTTATGTTTGATTGATGTTTTTGGAACGAGTGAAGTATAATAAATTGGCCAAGCAGCCCTAAATATTGTCTGCTGTATATTCTCCGAATAGATAATTCTCATTAACAAATTCATCAATTAATTATTTAATTAATATTTGATTTGTATAAATTACAAGCTAACATATTCTTTCAACCCTGGATTGACACCGTGGGGTGAAAAATACCCCACACTTTGTTCTGCGGCGTGTTTCTTAAATTCTAAAAATCATAGAGACTCCCTCCTTCTTTCCGGGGATTCGGAATGTTCGGAAGTGTATTATCTGGTTTGACCTAATATAAACCACGTCAGTTATCAGCTAATCGCTGCTTGAGAAGGTCGCGAGTTGTGTATGAGGTATTTTTTACCCCACGGTGTAGTTAACGTACGTCTGTTTCGCTCATCTGGTTCACCACGGGTCGATCACTTTCATGTTACGGCTTTCGAAGTGACAAAATCCTTGAACTGCCCAGAAAAGATTTTCTCTTTCACTTGGACTACCAACAGGTGAAAGCTATGGTGGCAGTTAGTGCCTAACTGGAGAACATACAAAACCACTGAAGACACTGATACTTGTTTCGGGAGATGAATCAACTCCTGATGGACCTTCAACATCTATCGTTACCTTGGAGAAACCCGTGAGATGTTCGTTTTGTGACAGAAAGGATGACAGAAAGACGAACACGGTATGCTCTGTGTGTAGAATGGCCATGGACACCGATCACCAAAATGTGTTAAATGTTAACGAGTCTCAATTGGACAGAACATTGTATTTTTCTAAAGTTCCTATTTTGTTATGGCTTTTGATCATTCTAGTTTATTTCTCGTAAACAATATTTTCAGTTTAGTAAAATTTTTACAGGATAAATATTTGGTGTATGAACAATATTGAGTTTTAGGATTTCCTAGCAACTTTGTGAATTTTAATTAATATTCGGCAGATTTATTACTGTTTGAATTTATTTCTTGATCTTCCTGTTCTATGAAAAAAGAAAAAGAAAAAGTTGAAATTTATTTATTTTATATATTTTCAAAGTATGGGGTAAAATTTACCCCACGTAAATTGTCATTAACGTTGATGAAATATCAATGAATAAAAGACTTACATTCTTTTGAATAAAAGAATGTAAGTCATAGAAGAAAATACATTGTACAAATTATGTCAACCTTCTACAATTCAACCCGGATATACACAACGAACAAAATGAAGATTATTCACAAATAATTCCTCCAAAGAAAAAGAAGCAACCAAGTGTCAGAAGGGAAGTGAGAATTTTATATATATATATATATATATATATATATATATGTTTGTGGCATCTTGTATGAAGGATGAAATTTTTCTTTTATTAGCGCAACATTTCTTTTCAAGGTTCTAAACAATATTTCCTATATTAACAGAAGAAATAAAATTTTGAATAAAGAGCTTGTGAAAGTAGCGATTCGCTCTTCGAAACGCTTGTGGAGGTCCGTTGTCATAAAACCACATGAACGTGATAACCATGAAAATGAACACAACACATAATGAAAATGATAAGAAATATTTACAAGAGACCGATTTCAAATGCAATGATATTTGCCCGTGATTGCAGGAGAAGAATAAGAACTAAACATATTTGAAATGTAGGTATAAGGTCTAAGATTTAATCAGAAGTTCAATGTCAATCTTCGATAAGGAAGATATCTTCGATACTGCAGCCTTGGATTTCTTACAATTTCTTCAATTTTGACATTTAATGTTAATAAAAATACACTATTTTTTTTTAAGCTCTATTTAGATATTAAATTATTATTAAATGTATAATACTAGTCTTTAATTGACTTTAGCTGTTGGATCAGAAGGCGTTTTAATTAATTTATAATATTTCTATTGAATTTGCACTTTAATGATTGTAATGCAAGCTTTTTTTATTGAGTGAAGTTTTCAAAAAGATTATAATCCTGTCATTTTTATCATTAAGAAAAGAAAAAAATGTTACATGAGTACATTTAAAAAAAAAAATTAAATTACAAATTATATACACCGACATTAGTTTAGAGTGGATTATTGACCCTTTTTTTTTTTTTTAACCAAAATCCAAAATTCCTTAGTAGGCCATTACAGAATTCCAAGCCTATCAGATAGAGAGAGATATGAGTATAATTTTAACGGAGGTCATTTTCGGTAACTAGTAGGTAGTATCCATAAAGATTTGACATTCTAAATTCCTTCGGAAAGTGATAAATATTAGATTAAATGATAATATTGAAATATTAGAACAACAAATTAGATATAATATGCTATTTCGGCAAACAGTTAAGCTGATTACAGGAAGTGCAATATGGGGAATACATCTTCATTTATGTACCTATATGTCTCTTTATACTTATTACACTCTGGGATCTTGTGAGTTTACGAGTCGCACAATTACTCCCGCTAGAAAATCTGGCGGGAAAGATGGGATCAGCTGAGAGCGTTATAAGTTTCGGGCGCGAAACAAGGGCGGAGATGAGCGGGTGTCGGTGTCGTAAAAAGGGTTTATTGTTTAATCGAGGAGCCTGATCCACCACCCGTGTACGTGAGCTCATATCCACGCCCACGAACATGATATCTTATCTTCTCCTAATTCTCTGCATTATACGTTTTCGAGGGATTGGTGGTGGGATTCGTTAAAAGGGAGTCTTTCAATCAATCCTTGGGTCTAGCGGTAGCCGTTCCTCGCGAAGTATATAATCTGGTATTGAATTGCGATCAACTTTACCAATAATCATAATTGAATTCATTCAATTCATGAGTAAAAATAGCCAAAAAGCTCGTTTTATCCTAAATAATATTTTAATTTCGAAGCGAATGGATTTCCAGATTTTTTGTTAAATTCTTAAAATCCATAAACAGTTACTTTTAAAAAGCTTCCAATGAAGTTATTCAAAATAAGACGAATAAATGGTTATGAAGTCCATTAGAAAAATCAATGAAAACTGTGATTATTGCTACAAAAATAACACAATGTCGGAATTATGCAGAGTACACACAAATAAAGTTAAGAAAATCAAGTAATAACTTTATTTCTCTGAAAAATAAGGTTGCCTTACATCAAGAAATTCTATTTTAGTTTGTAAATAATAAAAATTATTATTTTTTTCCTACATTTGTGTGTTTCCACCACCACTTTGCAAGAAAACAACTCCTAACCGATAAAAGCGGTTCAGCAAACTAAAAATCATATAGGATTCCATGTAGTTGACCAAAATAAATGTTTTAGTACCTGTGTAAAAATGTTCAAGCTCTTAATTTGTTTAAATTTGAATTCCTTTTAAGGTGTAATGCAAAATGTTACCGCTCCCGAACCACCGACCT
The DNA here is from genome assembly GCA_946811695.1 of Gonocerus acuteangulatus. Taxonomy (NCBI): domain Eukaryota; kingdom Metazoa; phylum Arthropoda; class Insecta; order Hemiptera; family Coreidae; genus Gonocerus; species Gonocerus acuteangulatus. Next base: position 73,605,660 of record OX328126.1, on the reverse strand, counting down.
TTCGGTTAACAGCCGAACGCGCTAGCCGATTGCGCCACGGAGGCTTGTGTGCTCATCTCTTTATGTATGTGTATTCGTAATTGCAATGTTACAATGCGTAATTTTAGCAATTGATATATTACTGGTATAGTTTTATTTTATTTTTGATCCAGATGGACCAGTTTTGCTCATTCAATCGTTTGATAAGAGAATGCTGTATAGAAAGTTTCGTGACAATAACAAAACCTCTGGCGTGTATCGAGCTAAAACACACACACAACGTGTGTGTGTGTGTGTGTGTGTGAATATTTTCAGGGGTCATTTTCGGTGTCTAGTAGGTATGTAGGATCGATAAAAATTTGAAAAAATGTTTTACAAATTCCGTCAAGATTGCAACCTCAATAGTTACTTTCCTTCGGAAAGTATAAAGTATAGAAACGGGACGATAACTCTTTAATAGAAAGAAAAAGAGTATATTTTTCATAACAAGTGTCATTGAGTTATTTTGTGAATATGTTACTTCTTTAAATGGCAAATAGAACACATTTGCTTTCAAAACTAACTTATGATTGTTTCTGTTCTGAATTGTTAAACACCATTCTGTAATTTCGTATTCAATAAGCGTTCTAAGGAGCCAAAGGCCAGCATTGGTCATGTGTATAAAGTGAGTTTTTCCCTTCACATACTCACTTTATGTGACTCCCTTTACGAGCTTAGCCACACATTAAAACTCTCCCTTAACTCGGACGCAACCAGCAACTTAACGCCCTGTCCACCCCCTTGGGCCACCTGAGACCGTCCGAGGCAATAAACTCGGACTTACCTTAAATTTTATTACACTTCTACACTCCATATTGCCCTCCTTTAATGGGACTTTACGCCATTAATTATTCAGAGGGTTTGTTTCCTGATATGGATTTTCCATTTGCGAAGTACTTCGCACGTTATCAAACTTTGTTAGGGAAAAATTGAAAATATAATAAAGGACATTTTAAACAAAAAAGTCCGACTTCCAGAAGCTACGTCATCTTATCTCATTTTTTCATTCTTATCCCTAGAGTAATTTGGAAAGCTTGGAATGGTATAATTATAATTTTATTTTCATGATTCCGGAAAACTTACTCCGATGATTTCTCAAATAAATGCAAGATTTTGTGCTCCAAAATGCACAGGAAGCTAAGAGTACCCTAAGTGGAAATTACTTACTTAGCAACTTACTTTTGTCATGTGTTAAATGCACAAAAAGCATTCAAAAGGAATTTTAAGTACCGATTTATTCGTTGTATAAAAATAGCATAACAAGTTTTTGTATAAATATATATTAAGGAATATATGCCTTACATTATAACGAGTTCCCAACCGGTTTCGAGACATGTCAATTAAAGTATATTTTCTTCACTTTAATTTAAATCGGTATTATAGATGCCATTGTCAATTCATTCTTCACCACAAATTATCTGTAAAAAAAAAAAAAAATGTCTGGAAGCCTTTAAGTTCTATAAATTCTAATCGCTGCGATTTTTTGTTGTTGATTTTCAATAGGTAGATTCTAATGGTTAATGATCTTGAAAAACCTTTTAAATCATGCATGGTAATATTTTACAAAATTTCATCAAAATCGGATAACTTTTGGGGTAAATAGAGATCGAACAAACGAATATTTATACATATATTTTCATGAACTAAGTGTTCTGAAACGAAAAACTTTTTAGTCTGTAACCTATGGAGGGAGGTAGGGAACGCGTTAAAATAAATAAAAATTTAAGTTGAAGATGCCAGTCCACTTATAGGAATAGAACAGAAGGTAACTCTATCAAAAAAGAGCTTCTCGTACTTTCGAAACTAGGCTTGGTACTTGATGAAGTACATGGAGCACAGGAAAAAATGGATTTTAATTAGAGTTATTACAACCCTGAATTAATCAGGCATTAATCATTCATACAATCTACGCCCTTCATCGGAAGGCGATTCATGCAGTTTTCACCCTCTAACATTACCCCTATGCAGGAAATGCAGAGTAGACGAGGGAACTTGCCTCTGGGTCAGACAGCCAAGAAGAAGATTCCAGTAGCTTGGATGTTTGGAAAAACGGATTTTGAGGCTGTCACCGAATCGACACAACTAATGATCACTTGATTTTTTCGGCGGGAGTTGCGCCAAATTTCCCTGTTGAATCATACATAAAAGGTTATGTATACTTTTATTTATTTTCAGTGATTTGTGTCATTTTTCTGAAATTGTTTGTAGATTATGACTTTTGTACTGTTTTGTAAGACAGATGTAAAACATATCACATAAAATTCATGGAATCTTGGGAAGAAACCAATTTATTTTAAATTGGTACAGTCAAATAATAAATGTGTTCAGTGTGTGTGTGAGAGAGAGATAGATTTTAGGCGTTTATATTATTTTCTAGATTCAACTGGTAATAATACTTTTTTTTTTAAAAAAACTTATTATCTTGTAAAAAAAATTGACATCGCTTTATAGACCAACAAAATATAACCGCCCCCGGGTGGGCTCGAACCACCAACCTTTCGGTTAACAGCCGAACGCGCTAGCCGATTGCGCCACGGAGGCCCGCCCTTAAACCTTACTTGTGTCAATCTGGTTTTTGTAAGGGGGGGGGGTCTTTCTTGTTAATTTTAGCATGATTTCTCTTTATAAGAAGTAAAAATCGCTTGTAATGCCAGTTCAGGAATTGTCAAACATTATCTATTCGTACCACATTTTTGGTAAGATGTTGAAACATTTGGTAACAGTTGATAAAGGAGGGTTTTCATATATAATGTTAAATGTCTGCAAAGTGGTTAAAAAAAACATGACAAGTGAAAGATTGCCATTACAAAGCTTAATGAACTTTCTACCAATAAGATTTAATTGTTAATTTAGATGGGACCACCTCATTCAAAGAAAATACGCTTCGGAAATTCGAGGTTTTTATGACACATTTTTACCGATCAAATTAAAATTTCCCAAGCATGCTTTTTGATTAGCCAAACTTATTGACTGCCCCTAATTTTTGAACATCCTTTTATTATCATGTCATATTTTCTTGGGCGTTTTGTACAAATTAACAACATTTTCTATCAAGGATAGAAGGTATGCCTCTCCTTTTTTCCGCTAGAAAAGTCCTTATTCCCAAAGGTAATTAAACCCTTAAACCTAAGAAAAGTGTGTCAGGTTTTCGGGCCTCATTTAAATAAATCAAGTCAACATAAATTATATGCTACATTTATTATAGAGATCCGATGGACGAGAGTGTTTGATGGACACCAGGGGTGGTGGTTTTTGTATCAGGGGAGTGTAGCACCCCTTTCCTGGCTCTAAGAGGGTGGTAACCTGTAAATAACCAGTCCTAAAAATTTGTGTTATATAAATGTTTTTCTTTCGAAGAGGCACCAGCCCTGTTCATGCAAGGTACCCTGTATATAACCCGTCCCAAAAACCTGTGTAATCTATAAGTGGACTTTAAAACTTATCTAAATCCATATTTATTAATGGACGTTAAAATTAAAATAGAATAAATAATATTATGTTTTCTGCTATAATGTACCTCTTGGGTAGATAAGAAGGTAAATATTGTTTCCTGGACATACCTTGGAACACCAAATACTGCGCATAGGGGAAAGGTGCAATAAAATATTTCCCAAAAATAGAGTTTTAATCAGAAGCCAACTATCTTGAATGTAAAATTAAGACAATTTTACAATGAATAATAAATATGGCAGACTCTTTTAATGGATATAACACGTAAAAAGAAATTTAAATTTTTTTTTATTCTCATATTAAATGATAGTTTTATACGCGCTGCCATTTAAACCGGAACAGCTGTACAAGATCATGTGAGCAAGAACCAATGAGAGCGCAGAGAATAACCACAACTGCGCGGTTCTGTCATTCACTCTTACGGTTACGCGCATTGTAGTCTATCATAGGCATTAAACCCCACAAAAGTATCTGCCCTTTTGTAATTATTTTCAAATATGTTTATTGATGACGCTGATTAAATCGCAGCGTGAATAAAGCACTTCATTTAATATTAAAAATAAAAACTAGTTGCTTTGTTTTTTGTTTTTTAAATTTACATTTTAACCCCCTTAAAAGTGCCTGTCTTATTTATTATTAATTTTAAAATGGCCTTTATTTGAATTTTTTTTCATTGCATAAATAAAGCTCTACTATATTCTGAATAAAACTCTACTTTATGGCAATATTGTTTTGCACCTTTCCCCTATGCGCAGTACCTGGTGCACCAAGTACGTCCAGGAAACACATATTTACCTTCTTATCTACCTAAGAGGTACATTATAGCAAAATTTCAGGGTGCATAAAACACTACATACATGCGTTACCACCTCTCCGACTAACACTTGTATAATATAAAACGTTAATTAACTAATGTCTAATATTAATAAATTATAAATGTTAAAGTAATATCAACATAAAAATGTTATTATATACTGCCAATAGTATAGAGTCGTCAGTAAAAGATATTACTGAAAGAAAGAAGGGGGGGGGATCTGAGAGACAAGGATCAGTATTTATTGCAGTATTATATATCTGGCCCCAGAACAGCAGGCTCTGGGTATCTCCACCCCTAGGAGTTCTGATAAAAACAAGGGGTCGAACTGTTTCTCTCAGAAGGATGATTTACCGACAAGCAGCTACCTTTTATATCTCTCATGATACAGCTACGGAGGAAGAAATATATCCTACATTTTATCCTGGAATAAGGACTCTGTAAGGTCCTGCGGCAAGCAATCCCCAAGGATTGCAGTCCTTTGTACGTTCTTCCTAGTGATGTATTAGTCCGATACATTATGTAATTGGTCTGTCATTGTCCTGTATCCTCTTAAAGAATGCCCTGTAATAATATGTTGGTTTCTTTATAAATTAATTTTTTAGGTCATAAGTTACTGTCACATATATTTGTGGCTGAAATATATGATTCTCTTTTATCATGAAGGTCAAATCGATGATCATACCAGCTAAGATATTTCTATGGCCCGTATACAAGATTGGGCGAGTTGGATTTTAAAACTGAAACTATTTTTTTGACGGTTGATTCCCAAGTTCACGGTGATAAGACGCTCCTCACTTTTACACCAGTTGGAGTACCAATAACTTGACGTAGCTGTAATGAAGCGTAAGCTAAGTTATCCATTCCATACGAAGGGGGCACTCAATTATTGTAATTATGATTTGTACCATCCTATTTGGCTAAACTTCCGGCGACTGGTCAGCTGACATAACTATTCAAAAGACAAACAAGTATTTGTTTCTTTCTGGGCGTATGTATGTGTGTTCTCTATGCATTTTTCAATATATTGGGTTTACGAATAAGTTTGTAGTGTTTTTATATTTTTATTTGTTTCGCAACGATTTTTTTTTCGGTTTGAAGTTTTTAATCTTCATTCCATGCAGCACTTTCTTCTCTACTGTGATAATCATCTTTTTGGGTAGTTTAATTATTTATTGCTTTTCTTCGCATTTCATTTCATGGTTTCATTCGTTTTCCTAGCCAAAGAAGCCTATAAAACGAGTACTTACAAGCTTATCAACTCAAAAACGTAAGCGTTACGATTTTTTTTGTGCGAATTTCGCCCCAAACGCCATCTTCCAGTGGGCGGATTTTGCTGGTTAACGAACTTGACCTTTCAAATCGGGCGACAGATTTTTGTACCATATTTCATCAAAATCGGACCATTAGGGAGGCCAGAAATCCGCGAACAGACAAATATATATATATATATATATATATATATATATATATATATATATATATATATGTATATATATATATACATATATATATATATATATATATATATATATATATATATGTATATATATATATACATATATATATATATATACATATATATATATATATATATATATTTTACTATCATTAAAACTAATATGTTGAAATTTTGGTTACGTTTGGAGTTAAGGAAGGGTTAGAATAAAATATTTTATTAACAGACATAGAACATAAAAAGTTTTGGTAACTCTGTATATTTTCCTTAATATCTCGAAAAAGGTTGAGAATCATGGTAAACAAAAGAATACCATTAGAAAGCTTACTAAATGCTCTACAAAAAAGGTTCTGATGAAAATTTTGATTAGGCGATGTCAATCGGAGAAATAAGTGCTTAAAACATTAAAGTAATTGATTTTGCTTATTCGAACTGTTCTTTTTGTCTGTTTTTATTCCTTGTTATTTTTTAATTGCTTATAGTTGGATAATGTATTTTACAATAAAACAGATTAGGCAAAATAAGAAAAACAATTCATTGTTAGAAATATAGCTTGCCAAGAGAAAAAGATTCGATGACGTCTTTTGAATATTTTCAATTGCTTTTATGCTGTTGGTTTTTTTATTTTATTTTTTAATTGATTTTATCTGTAGAATTATTACTATAGTAAAATAACACAGGAATATGAGAAAATTTTTGATATTTTCCAATTCATTGAAACGCATGAAATGAAGTATCGGTAGAAGAGGTTTCTAGGGTCTTGCGGACCCGACCCCAGGTATAGCCATAAAACCCTTTGAACAAAGGCCGAGGAAAATATTATCTGTTTCTAATCTAGGCTTTTCAAATGAGAATAGGGATATGAACAGGAACCGGGGTCTCCCGTGGTCTAATGGCTAGCGCCTTGGATTCATAAGCGGGAGATGGTGGGTTCGATTCCCAACCTCCGGCTTTCCCAACTGGAACCGCGCTAAGATGACGCAGTTCCTGCGAGTCGGACTTTTTTTAAATGTCGGTGAAATAAATACTCACTAAGTTCTTTTCCCATGTAGTAAATTTGTTCTAAGACTCCTATTTAAAGTATGTTATAAAATTGATGTGGCTCCAAGATATTCACAAGATATTTGCATAGGACCAATACCATGTTAGATTTATATTTACAGCCAGCCTTGAAGATAGGAGTGAGTGACACGTGTCAGTGTATACATCAGACTTCAGAGGGATATCGAAGGGAGGGAAGCTATCTGCCTACAGATTGCCTGGGCTCAGCTGTTCCTTCCAACCCAGATGTTATCCTGCAGAGGTAAGGTTCTGAATTTCCCCTACAAACTCCAACCTATCTCCTCTTGCGAAGATACAGCCTTCAACATCCTTCCTAGGTCATTCCAAAAGGATATAGCCGTCCTTCTGATAAATCAGATATTTTGGATTATCTTGTCAACTATCTTTTATGGATAAAAAGTGTATAACCAATGTTAGAGAAAATTTGTTGTGTATTTTCTGTACAGTTATTAGTTTTGTGAGAAAAAGTTTTATGTTCAAAATTGAGAAAGACGAGAAAGAGCTAAGAAAAATTAAGCCAATACCGAAATAGTGGCACAAAAATGAACAGTCTTTCAGAAGAAGTTGTTCTTTGAAGGATAAGGATCGGCCAAAGCCTAATCCTCAACCTTTATCCACCTTCATGCAGCTCAGTTATTGAAAGTAGAACATATCATCGAAACAAATGCAAATAATCGAATGTGAAAAGTGGTTTGCTACTTTATATATGACTCTATATAAATGTTATCTTATATATTTTAATTAGACTTAATGCACATTCGTTAGTTTGATTTTCTGGAATTGATAATTATTTTTCTTTAATCAGTCCAACAGCAATCACTATAGACAGACAATGACAAATGCGCTTTTTTCACTTTCGATACTTTGCATTTGTATTAAATATATTTTAATTTCAAGCATGAACTACTCTACTACAAGAAAATCACTGGTAATAGGATCTTCAATTCTTGCAGATAAGGAAGAGAGCATAAAAAAACTTTTCAACTTCTAAGAAGAACTGACTTAAATTCAAAATTTTAACTTTTTTTTATTATTTTTTAAACTAATATTCACTAGAATTATTATTATACATATTCTTTATTGTACATATGTTTTATTATAGTTGAGTTATTTATTATAAGTATTATCATAAATTATTAATATGTTATTATTATTGTTTATTCTAGCATCATTTGATTTTAATCTTCATTAATTTTAATATGTTTATTTTCATATTATTATCTAATATTTTTTTTATTTTACGTTAGATTGATAAATGCCGATGATCCTGAAGGATAGAGGAAAAGCTAACAAACAAATATATAAACAAGTTCAAAATCAAGTTTGAAGAAAAATGAGACGGAAAAAAGGTTGGGTTTTCTAATAGTGTATTGGGTTCTTAATAAATGTTACTTTCTCCATAAAACCAGATTTGTGACAACATACTATTTCCTTAAGAAATAATTTCTCTGAATTAGGAATATTATTGATTATTCAGAATTTGTATTACCTTATTGATCCTCAAATGAAGCACAACTTGAGTAAATCCAATTGAATTGAGAATCACTATATGATTGTAGTTAATATTTTCGGCCAAAGTTGTTTGAGACGCTCTTGATCAACTTCAGGTCTTCCGCAGTGGGTCGTTTCGTTACCTTAAAAATCACCATTGTGGATCTTCTAAACCATATTCATGTTGAAGGCTCACCTTCTCCGTACATGTTGCAAATGTCCGAAGCTTTGGGAGCTTTTGGCCGAAATGAAATGCGAAGAAAAGCAATAAATAATTAAACTACCCAAAAAGATGATTATCACAGTAGAGAAGAAAGTGCTGCATGGAATGAAGATTAAAAACTTCAAACGGGAAAAAAAAATCGTTGCGAAACAAATAAAAATATAAAAACACTACAAACTTATTCGTAAACCCAATATATTGAAAAATGCATAGAGAAACACATACATAAGCCCAGAAAGAAACAAATACTTGTTTGTCTTTTGAATAGTTATGTCAGCTGACCTGTTTTCCTAGCCAAAGAAGCCTATAAAACGAGTACTTACAACCTTATCAACTCAAAAACGTAAGCGTTACGATTTTTTTTGCGCGAATTTCGCCCCAAACGCCATCTTCCAGTGGGCGGATTTTGCTGGTTAACGAACTTGACCTTTCAAATCGGGTGACAGATTTTTGTACCAAATTTCATCAAAATCGGACCATTAGGGAGGCCAGAAATCCGCGAACAGACAAATATATATATATATATATATATATATATATATATATATATATATAAATAAATAAATATATACATATACATATATATACAAATTTTAACCACCGTTATTTTCGTTCTCTAGGGGTTCAGAAACGCGAAATTTTCTAGTCGGCACTTCCGGATTGTTTCATTGTATCAACCTTATAAGCGGGGTTCCTCCCTATCGGGGAGGGAGGAACCGCGCTAATTATAAAATATATACTTTTTTCAATATTCCGTTTTATACGGACTCACGATTAACTTGGAGCGCACAGACTAAACTTCAAGGACAAGAACTCTAGAACGATTCTGGCAGCCTTACAGTCTTCTAACCGATCATCACTCTTAACCGCACATAAAAACCAACTGTCTACAAATCACTAATAAAACCTATATTGACTTACGGAGTAGAAATCTCGGGGACAATTCCTAAAACCACTGAATTCAATCATTTCACTTCAAAGTCCTACTTATCATAGTCAATGTTCCATATTATGATACGAATCAATTACGAAGAGGAGATGTAGTTTCATATTGGACATACACGACTGCCTCACTTTCACTTAATAACAAGACAAGTCGCATCAAAGTAACGCTAAAATAATTATAAAATCCATAATAACAGTCTGCAGAAAGCATAAAAATAAATAAATCATACTTTTTAAAATAAATTCAAGCATTATTAAATAAAAACTAAACATAACTTTTAATATAAAAAATAAAGTGCATTCGTTTTTTAACTATCAAACGGACAAAGTCGTTTCTTTTTTCCCTCAAGGCCCTAAAAGATATGAGAGATAAAGTCCATACAACGAACAATTATAGATGGAAATGACTGAAAAACAATTTTTGATTTCGAAACATTGTTTGGGCCTTCGAGCCACGAGGCGGGGGGGGAGGGGGGGGGGGAGGATTAGAAGGTCCCAATTTTCGGGTTTTCGCTTATATCTTTGGTCCTCAGTATCTTGCATGGCTTTCTCAGGCTCTACATTTTTCTGTTCAGCTACTGTCATTGAATGAAACTAGCTGATATGAAAAAAAAAAGAGCTTGAGGACAGCAAAAAAAATATCGCGAAAGCGTTATAAAATAACGCTGAAAAGAGACGCCGTGAAGAGTGGAACAACAAAATGTTTTTGTTAATTTTTTTCATTTAATTAATTTATAAATTTCGAAATGTTTTGGAAATTCGTTGATGTAATTTAATCTAGATAGTATTGTTGGCAAGCAAATTGTATTTTAGAGCAATTCGTTAAGCTTTGGGTTCTTGAATAAAAGAAAATAACAAAGATCTTAGTATAATCCAAAATGCAATTGTATTTACTCTAGAAAATCAGTGGAAGATTCGAAACAGAGTTAGGCTGTTTTTTGTTGTTTTTTTTTTAATCGACTTTACAATTTGTAAATTTAAAAGTGAAATATTCAGCAAGGTATTATTAAAAACAGCTCAAGTATCATGAAAACATCTACGAACATAAAATGTCTTGAATTATCTCATATGTGCTAGAAAAGGTTATCATCTGATAAATGATGTGTTGCCCAAGTATGTAACATTTCATAATTGAATTTGACCTTAATTTCTACATGTGTACCTAGGTAGTAACTTTTCATTTTATCTATGAAAGCATTCTGGTCTATAATAAAAATACTACCGCCCCCGGGTGGGCTCGAACCACCAACCTTTCGGTTAACAGCCGAACGCGCTAGCCGATTGCGCCACGGAGGCTCGTGCTGTAGGGAGAATTGGCTGCTGTCACGTATCCTGTACGTTTTTATTACAAAATTTAATATTAACAATTGTCAATCCAGAGGAGGTGGAAATGGTCAACACTTTAAGACAAAAAATCATAACACAAATTGGATCAGCTGCTCAATTTGTTCATGATGTTTCTTCCTTTAATATTCACATAATGTAGTGAGTTCATAGAAAACAAAAAGTCCGACTGCGGAAAGGAACTGCGTCATCTTAGCGCGGTTACGTACATATCGAAGAAATGAAATAGCATCACAAATCATCAGCGCTTATATCTCTGATTGACGTTGCCCTATCGAATATTGCTTAAGAACCTTTTTTGTAGAGAATTTAGCAAGCATTCGAATGGTCACTTTCCACTTACCACGATTTTCCAACCGTTATCGAGATATGTATGAATATCCGAAAACTTTTCATATCTATAAATAAAATAATTTTTTTCTCATACTTCCTTAACTCCAAATATAACCAAAATTTAAACATCTTAGTTTGGATTAATATCCAAGATGTAGAAAATATTTCAATTAAATCCCGCGATTCTAAGTACCCACAAAAAAATAATGACTTACAAAAACATTGATTCCACTTTTCTCAAAAACGGTTACAGGTATCGCCTTGAAAATTGTTTCATTCGTTTTCGTATGTTAAGAAACCTACAAAACAAGTACCTGCAAGCATATAAACTCAAAAAAGTAAGCGTTACGATTTTTTTGCGCGAATTTCGCCCCAAACACTATCTTCCAGTGGGCGGATTCTGCTGGTTAACGAACTTGACCTTTCAAATTAGACGAAAGATTTTTGTACCAAATTTAATCAAAATCGGACCATTTTTGAGCTTGCTAGAGCGCGAACAGACAAGCATATATATTTTTTTTTTTTTTTTTTTTTTTTTTTTTTTTTTTTTTTTTTTTTTTTTTTTTTTTTTTTTTTTTCTTTATTAGGAGATACAGAGCACATTCATACAATTAATCAATAATACATATTCAAATACAAGTCAGTTTACAATTGGGCGTCTCCTTCACCCTCGTTGTTAAGGCTTGAAGACCCAAGCCTATTTGCTGTGAGACCTTAAATTAGTTAAATATGACCACTTTATTTTAACAATAAATAACTTATAAAAAGACGACTACACTAGCAATAAATAACAATCAAATAAATAAATAAATAAAATAATACTGCAAAATATAATAATAAATGCCAAACTGTAGCCAGTGGCAGTCAACTTCTCTAACTTCATCCTCTGAGAAAAAAAAAAAAAAAAAAAAAAAAAAAAAAAAAAAAAAAAAAAAAAAAAAAAAAAGGAGGCATCTCACCATCCACATCCAATAAAGGTATAACACATACAAACACCAATATACATATACACATATATACATATACATATATATATATATTTATATATATATACACACACACATAAAAAAAAAAAAAAAAAAAAATTAATAATTAATAAACATAGACAATCCTCAACGTCCCACACCGGCGAGGAGTGTCCTCCATCGACTGAAGATGATGCAGGAGCCCTTCAATACCCGCAAGGTAATGCTTCTCAGAACCGCCATAGGGACATCAAGCTGCCTCAATCTCTTGGCAGAAGCATTGCTCCACACACCCCTCCAGCTCAATGTACAGGACGTTACATCCACGTCGGTGACAGGCACGCCAAACATTCGCCCAACCGCCAAACGGACAGCAAGTCTCCCATACTTCCGACACTTCTCCCGGTGAATCAAATCTAAATCGGTGTTCCCATTAACAATTTGAGCGTCCACAATAGTCACTTTACCCCCTTTTGCCACAATTATATCGGGCTTCCATCGACGACCATCAGCTCTCAGGGCTGTCTCGAGGTGAACCTCGTACCCCCTCCCGGCTAGGGCTTCACCCAGTACATCCACCACAGTATCATGTCTTAGACAGCGACCTCCCCGTGAAACGTAACATTGCTGAACAGCATGAGTGCCGGTCTCATCCTCCAGGCAACCCGCCCTGCAGGTAAGTATCCGGCCCACACGCCGACCTCTTGTCGTTCTCACGGTGGTCGGAAGGGCATTTATGTGGGTACGAACGTACTGGATGAAGTCCCAACCAGAAGTGGTCCCAGCTCCATCACTTAGCCAATATGTTGAAGCCTTACAGGCAGAGGATTCCTTCAGCCCTGCTCCGTCGTTGGACGAATAGAGTCTGTCAGCCCACCATTTCTTTCCAGTCTCAGGGCACCAGGAGTCATCTTGTACCAAGCCCTGCCTGGCCAGGGCCTCCCTCGCTTTCCGCAGCCTTTTGGTAACTTCCGCCGAACGATAAGCTGCCCTTGCCGCGGCCAAACCTGACCACTCCATCCTAGAAAGACGGCCTACAGTCAGAGCCGGAACAAGGACGCTCATACTGGGCACACCCAAACCTCCGTCTGTGCACGAAGCATGGAAATATGCAACAGGAATATCCTTTGGCAATCTCAGCCACCTCCTCACCGCTGCTCTAACCTTTACATCCAACTTATTCAATGCTTCGCGGGAGGAGCCACCAAGTACCAGCTTGTGCACGTAACTCGGAAGGAGGTGGTATCTAAGGGCGGTCAACCTCTGCTGCGGCTTGAGGGGTGCATTTCCAATTCTTAAAAGGGCCCTTCCGATTTCCTCATCAGGCCTCTCGATACCATGGTTCCTATAGTTGACTCCAAGGTACTTAACCGAGTCTAGGAACTGAATTTGCCTCACCGGGGCTCCACCAATATTGAACAGTGCGTCCTCAACTACCTTGATCCTGACCACACGCCCAGCCGGCACAAGCGAAAGAGCACAGCACTTACCAGGGCTGAGCTCCATCCCCAATTTGGCGATGGCCGCTCCAACCCGCGCAAGGGCCCTCCGCATGCCAGCTACCGAGGACGACACCAGGACCAAGTCATCGGCAAAGGCAAGATAGCTAATCCTCGCTCCTTCGAGTGTATATCCCACCTCGCTTGGAACCGCCTGGAGGACCCAATCCATCGCAAGGTTGAAAAGCGTATTCGTTTTCGTATGTTAAGAAACCTACAAAACAAGTACCTGCAAGCATATAAACTCAAAAAAGTAAGCGTTACGATTTTTTTGCGCGAATTTCGCCCCAAACACTATCTTCCAGTGGGCGGATTCTGCTGGTTAACGAACTTGACCTTTCAAATTAGACGAAAGATTTTTGTACCAAATTTAATCAAAATCGGACCATTTTTGAGCTTGCTAGAGCGCGAACAGACAAGCATATATATATATATATATATATATATATATATATATATATATATATACAAATTTGAACCACCTATATTTTCGTGATCTATGGGGTCTGAAACGAAAAAGTTTCTATTCGGCACTTCTGGATTGCATCATGAGGTCAACCTCATTAAGCGGGTTCTCCCTATGGAGATAGGGAGTAACCGCGCTAAAAGAAACGTAAATTGGTTCGAAAGTCATAGATGACCCGTCCTAAAAATCGTAGTTAATAATAAATGGACGTTAAAATTAAAATAAATAAAATTATATAGATAAATATAATATGTACTAATATATAAATATTTTTTTTTAACCCAATTAAAAATCTCTTACGACCTGTACATAGACAGTATCGTAACATATCTACGAAATAAAAGATTTTACGATCTCACATGAAGGACTTGAAGACAGGAGAGTGAATCCATAATTTACCCCACGAATAAGTTCACAATTATTATGACTATAAATTAATAATTTTTATGCTTTTCATAACGTAAACCATTAACATATATTTAAATATACTCTTATACCAATTCCTGGTCTCTCAGAAGACTAAGCTCGGTGTAACCCAAATAATACATTATATAAGGAAAAATAGCCTCTTTATTCTAGGTAAGTCCAAATAATTAAGGTTAAATATTATTTTCAAAATCACTACTCAATTTCCAGACAACTCAATACATATCATATATTATAATATTTATTTTTTGAGGTGTTTTAAATTTTTTTTGTTTTATTTACTTTGACAGTAAATTACTGAACATTTGTATTGTGTATAGAAATATACTTCCCAGTATTCTGGATGGATGATCGGAGTAAACTTTAGTAAAATCCAACTCAACAATAAAATATTAAATAGTTGAAAGAGATAATTATAACAAGGCAATTACACCTACGTAAGATTGAACTAACACAAGCCTCCGTGGCGCAATCGGCTAGCGCGTTCGGCTGTTAACCGAAAGGTTGGTGGTTCGAGCCCACCCGGGGGCGTGAGTATTTTTAGTACTTTTAAAAAACTCAAAGATATTAATACACAGGCTCTTCGTAAATTATTATTTAAAATATTTACCCCGCATAATTTTCGAAATTCACATCCGAAATTTCTGTATTGAGAATACTTACCTCAATATTCCATTTATTTTGAATTATCAAAAACGAGCGATAAATAAATTTAGTTATGAAGATTAGATAGTTAGCCGTCGAGGTGATAAGTAAAGATAGAATAGTTGGGATTCGGATAAAGAAACCTCAATACGATTTTTGTAAAGAAATCTATATTTAGGGCGTTTCGGCTACTCTTTGGTAGCCTTCGTCAGCTAAAATGACAAGAAAAGAAAAAAACAGAAATTAATACTCAGAGAAAAAAAAAAAAGTTAATAAGTAAGATAGGTAACAGATCTATAAATCAAATTCAACTTATTATAAAAGAACAGTTTGATGTTAAATTACACAGGTCTACAACCAAAAATTTGACTTGATGATTTTGGCTAATCTCTGTGTTTCTCGGTGTGCTGAGGCCGAGAATGAAGTCTGTTTTTCTCTATCACGTACAGATTTTTTTCAAATCCAGAACATGATATACCTAGAACATGATATACCTGCTGTACACATAAATTTGGTAAGAAGTAGGTTTTTTTTTCCAAACGATTTCTCTTTTTATAAACAGACATCTTTCACTAGGTGGTGTAGGCAATGACTCCCTCAGTAGATGTTGTAGGCCTGAGGGTGTCTAGGCACGACCTGTTCAGACAGGAACGTACTTGTTTGGTCTCAGATGTCACCGTCTGAAGCTAAACGAGATTGAACCTGTTGTATCAGGAACTTGGAGCTAAATTTCTGTTCATTCTCTCAGTTCAGTAGTATCAACTGAAGTGAACACATTCGCTGAGGTCTCTTAGTTGTGTCAAAGTGATGAAGAACGTATTTTAATGGTTGAAAGTGCATTAAGACAAAATGTCTCATCGTCGTTGTATTACCAGTCCAGACTACTTCTGTTTTATCTGTGGTGAGTACACAGTTAAGAAATACCAACGAAATATAACAGGTTTTGTCAAAAATGTATATTAAGCATATTTTGGCTTGAGAATAGGAGATCAAGATAAAGTGTGGGCTCCTCACAAAGTATGCCATAGCTGCGTAGAAAAACTTCGCTTATGGTACAAAGGAGAGTTAAAATCTTTCGGATTTGCTATCCCAATGATGTGGAGGGAGCAAAAAAACCACGTTAATGACTGTTACTTTTTTAATTGTCATGTTCAAGGCTATAATTCCAAAAATCATAAGCTCATTAACTATCCTAATGTGGAATCTGCTAGTCGTCCGGTACCACACGGTCCTAGATTGACATTTCCTCAGCCCCCTCGTGACTTGGGCAGTATAGATAGGGAAGCTAATAGAGAAGACTGTATGTCGGAGAGCGATGAAGTACACAGTGAGTTCAAAGCAAGCAGTTCAGAAGATGAACCTCAGCTTATTTCTCAACAGGAGTTGAACGACTTAGTGAGAGATCTTGGACTTCCAAAAGATGCAGCTCAGTTACTTGGCTCCCGTCTTAAAAACAAAAATTTATTACAGCCAGTCACTTCTTTTTCATGGTATCGACACCGTGAAGCAGATGTTCCATCAGGACATCCAGGAAATGGAACGTAGGTATCAGGGCAAATGGAACGTAAACATGATGGCTGACTATTGTTGGATGCTGCAGCGTGAATCATCTGAAGAGTCCTACAGCCGGAAACGAACACGGAGAAATGGTCAAGAGAAAAAAAATACGTTTTCATAAAAATAATAACTAAATATGACACTGTTAATTCTGAAGCTGTTATTTCTACACATTTATGTATTTTGTACAGTAAACAACATTGAAATAACTAAAAGATCATGGAAATAAATGAAAACTCTTATTCGCCAATTCTGTTTTCTTTTAATGGTAGTACCTCTGCCCTTACTTGAGATTGAACAATTTCCTTACGTGATAGAGAGGGACTGACCTCATGTTCGGCTTCAGCACGCCAAGGAGCATAGAGATTGACCAAAATCATCAAATCAAATTTCAGAAAGATTATTTTTGTAGACCTGTGTTATTAGAACAACTAAGGTAATAATAATTTTTTCTACAAATAAATCATTCTACCCGTTTATTAATACCTTAGTTGTTCTAATAATTTAACATCAAACTGTTCTTTTATAATAAGTTGAATTTTTGATCTGTTATCTATCTGTTTTTTTTTTCTTTTCTTGTCATTTTTGCTGACGAAGGCTACCAAAGAGTAGCCGAAACGTCCGAAATATAGATTTTTTTACAAAAATCGAATTGAGGTTTGTTAGGTATACCGCGTTTCGTTACAATACAGCAGAAATTACGACCCGTATGAGTATATTAAGAATTTGGGTCAAGAGTTTATTTTTACAACACATATTTACCTGTAGATTACCACTACGAATACCGAGTTTCGTCGAAATATACCAAAAATCACGGCTGGTAGTGGCGAATTGGTATTGTGGGTCCGGAGTAAACCCCCCCTTCTAATGAACCGATTTAGTTTATTTTTACAACAGTTATTTACCTGTGGATTACCACTACGAATACCGAGTTTCATCGAAATATACCAAAAATCACGGCTGGTAGTGGCGAATTGGTATTGTGGGTCCGGAGTAAACCCCCCCTTCTAATAAACCGATTTAGTTCATTTTTATATCTCACTTTTCTCTCTATATTACCACTACGAATACCAAGTTTCGTTTAAATATAACAAATATTACGGCTGACATAGTCAAATTAGTGTTTTGGGTTCGGGGTAAACCCCCCTTCCGGTGGACCGACTTTGGTGGTTAACGAACTCGTTCAATCGTTTGCTAATTGAATGCTATATACCAAGTTTCGTGACGAAAAAACAAAAACTCTGGCCGCTATCGTGTTAACAGACATATATATTGCAGTTTTCGCTAGTAAGTCTACTGTAGTGCTCTGTGAAATCCCTTCATGTCCAGGTAACCAAAACATAGTGATATGTCTGTTCTTTGTTTGTAGTCGGAATAATTGTGTAAAAATCTCTATGACAATAGGGTGTGTGCTGTAAATGTTTTTCATGGAGTGTAAGGAGCTTAATGAGTCAGTGCATATTGTTATGTCGTCCGAGTCTGTTCAATCAACAGACGGATCTTCAATGTTTTTGAGTGCTAAAAGGATTGCGTGTAGTTGTGCTGTGTATACAGTAGTGTGATCGGGTAATCTTATGTGATAGGATCCGTTTCTTGTGATGGCGACAGCACCAGTCCCGTAGTTTGTTTTTGATCCGTCCGTAAATATGTAATGAGTGTTGTTATTTTGCCTGAACAGGGAGTTGAATAAGTTTTTGTAGTGTGTCGAACTGTTTGTTTAATTTCTCTTAGTTTGTTGTCCGTAGTCGTGTGCCAAGATCTTTGACACTTTTCGATCATGGTCTTTTTGGCTTCTGCTTGCATGTCTTGGTATGTAGTATTGTTTATGTCCTGGTAATGTTGTCTGGTTGCATTTTTAGCAATTTTGTCAACTTTTGTATTTTGTTCTATGTCCTCATGTCCTGGGAGCCAATATATTGTTATCCGTTTATATATATATATATATATATATATATATATATATATATATATATATGTGTGTGTGTGTGTGTGTGTGTGTGTAACGAAGATCGGCCTACAGCAGTCTCATAACAGAAGAATTCGATGATTATTGATAATTTTGATTAGAAGCAACTAAATCGGCCCATCATGAGTGAAACAAAATACCGGTCGTAATTTTTGTTTCCAGAAAAGACGTAGAATCTGACCAATGATGGAAGTGACATACGGAAATTTTTAAACTTCATTTACTTTTACAATGTATATGCATTATATTATATATGTAATATTTGTTTTTCGAATAGTTTTGGGCATTGCTTGTAGTTCGTTCGTGCGTACTTCAATACATTATCCCTTGAAAATCATTCTAAAATTACTCACAAATGAATTTTTTTTTTTTTTTTTTTTTATGACTGCTCATTTTGCAAGTATGTTCATTTTGCAAGTGAGTATGCTCATTTTGCTAAGTGAATTTCTAACCTTCGTTCGTCCTCGTTAAATCCCACAGACCCACCCCCCACGGAGTTTGCAAGAGCGGCATGCTTTGACCTCATCTCCTTAGGACATCGGGTTGTGAGGTCTAAGCTCCCCTGCTGCGACGGCTAGTCTTCGAAATCTAGGCGGTCTCCAGTAGAGGGTGTGTCCCGCTGTGCACTGTCAGCATCTGCTAGCCACACACACGCCAAATAGCTTTACTTATTTGCCGGCAAGCATCGCTACCTGAAATGTACATTTGAAGAGTCACAAAAATCCCTGCTTCAGGATTTCCACTCCATGACAAAAACCAAAAACACTGGTAAAAAAAAGTCTACGTTTCGTAGCTCATAGGCCACAAAAGAATCCCCAAAATGGACGAAAGTATGCACAAAAATAGTTCTTGCTGAAATGGGTAGCAGTTTATGAGACCTGAAAAATATAAAAAATTGGCTTGGGGTCTCTTAAATGCCGATTTGTGTGATTAAAACTAAAATATATTCATTTTGGATAGATTTGGAGTAAAAAAAAAGAAGAATATTAAAAAAAAAAAATGTTTCGAACAAACTTGAGCAGTTTTCCACTATTCGCGATTTCCTTAAATATCTCCAAAAATGTTATTATGCTATGTGGGAGGTAACCGTATACATGCCTGATAAAGTGCCTGAAAAAAAGAAAGCATGCTTGGAGTTCTGGTTTCATAATGGGTTCTTAGAATCGTAGGATTCAATTGAAATATTTTTTCGCATTTGAAATTCATCTAAAGTAAGCTTTTGAATGGTGACTTTCCAATCACCACAATGTCATAGCCGTTTTAGTGATATTTACGGAAATATACGAAGACCCCAAACATTTTCATGTACATTAATACAATTATTTTTGTCGAATACTTCCTTAATTTTAAATTATAACCAAAGTTCAAACATCTTAAACTTTGGTTATAATTTAATGTTAAGGAAGTATTCGACAAAAATAATTGTATTAATGTACATGGGGTCTTCGTATATTTCCGTAAATATCACAAAACGGCTATGACATTGTGGTGATTGGAAAGTCATCATTCAAAAAAAAAAAAACGACTACTATCAGATACTATAGAGGTATCTGATTCATGACCATACATCACACTAGGGAGATATTGTGGTCAATACTACGCTCCGGCCGCCTAATTTTCCCCTTGGCTGCTTCGACTGCTAGAGTCATTAGCACCCAAGGTACCCATTATTAAATTAATTAAAGGCTGGGTTGGCCTAGGGACGGTCAGGGAGGCCGAATTCAACCCATGAGCGAAGACGCTAGAAGATAAAATCTTTAGTACCTGCTCGGGATTTGAACTCAGGTCCTCCAACTTATTAGTCCAGTGCTTATCATTCAAAAGCTTACTAAATTCTCTACAAAAAAGTTTTGAAAGTAATTTTCGATGGAGAGACATCAATCGGAGAAATGAGCGCTTAAAACTTCGACAATGTTTTTTTCTTTTTTTGAACGGGGTTTTGTGTTTGTTTAACTCACTTTTTAATTTTTTTTTAATTGCATTTATAATTAAAACTAGTTAGGTATTTAGTAAAAGAAGGCAAGAAAATGAGAAACTAGTTTTCCTTGAGGCGGGGGAATCATGTCCGCTTAGAATACTCTCAGTTTCCTGTTATTGCGCCTTAAAATTCCTTCTCTAGGAGATTTTATTTTATATTTTTAACGAAAGATCACACCAATGCAATTACTGCTTCTATTCCTTCATTATTGGCACTAGGGATATGGCCGTAACCGCTCTAAGTCGGCATTTTGTTTAACCTGAATGAGAAAATAAATCTGTAAAATTGCATAAAGAAATAAAAACACCTCTGGTTTATGAGTGCATCAGCCCGTCAGGAACCACATACATAAACATCAACCTGTGTTATGATGTGTATTTTGAATACTGCGGTATGGAACAGCTGTGCCATCACCTCGGGCAGTGGTTTACCATACAGCTTGGGGCGTTGATTCAACATGCACTTACTGCATTCTATATACAAAAGGCGAATCAAACGCATCGGCGGACGCATAAATATTCCTCTGCTAGTGACAGGACTAATTCGACAGTTCGAATCATCGTAAGCTATCGATCAAAATATGATTAGCACATCGAAATCTAGGAAATATGATAAAATTATTATTCATTTTTTATAGGGAATAATTGATAACGTTTGGGAAAGTGGAAGTATACGAAAAAAATGTTAATGTATTATCCAGGTTTCATAACAAATGAAAAAGGCCAATCAGGTCTCCCAGTTTCATAATTTTATATTTAAATAATTTTAAACAATATTTCGGCTTATGTCATCATCAGGAAATCTCTGGAAATATAATTTCAAAATCTTAGAACATCAATAACAATTTTTTTAAACAAACATATAACCCACTGTACCCTACTTACTTAATATCACAGCTTAAAAAAAATATATCACAAAAATATCACAATTTTGCTCGTCATTCATTATTACAAACTGGTATGTTTTTGAATAAAAAATTGTGTAAGTAGATTTGGGGGACTGAAATGGAACAATAAAATAAAAGATAGTTTTACAAGAATAAGGATCAGAAAACTGAAAAGTAGACAAATATTATATATATAACATTGATTTTAATGACTGTAATAAATTTTGTATTTGCGAATTTTCGCTTGAAAAGTGTATTGTCAACACAATTATAGGAAACATTTACTAAATCTAAACGTAAACAATGAAGATACACTACAACATTTTAATTGTTTGTTACGAACAATTAGTCGTTTAAAATATTAGTTATATGTAAATCATTTCGTAGAAAAAAAACATGAATAAATAAAACATAACAAAAATATATGCACATAATTTAATGTAATAATATATACATAATATACTTAATATTCACATAATGTGTCCCAAGAAGCGGACATTGAAAAAAAAAATCTTTTATCCTCTTATTCTTATCTTTTATTATAATTATAATTTGCTTTTGTTTTAGTTTAATTTTCTTCTAAGAGGCCAATAAAAAGTGCAAACGTTTGTTTCGTTTACAATTAGGACCATGTTTTCAATACACTTTATGTGCAATAATAAGTACAAATATTTATTCTCAACTAAGTTATGTATATAAACTACTGTTTATTTGATCAAAAAATGATTTTTGCTCAATTTGCACACGAAAAAAAGGTTTTATAACCCATGTTTACTTTTCTAACTATCACCTCCGTTAATTTTGTATATTTATTTTTTTAGGCGGAGAGTATACCAAGAATTATGCCAGAGCGTTAAAAATATGGATTTTTTCCGAAAATCAAACTGTTTTTCTTAGCCATGACCAAAATATTCCTTCTTATCGCCCAGAGGCTAACTACTGGTCACTATGCTGTTCCTTTGTTCGAGATGATGTTCACCAAGAAACTATTCCTTCTTATCGCCCAGAGGCTAACTACTGGTCACTATGCTGTACCTTTGTTCGAGATGATGTTCACCAAGAAACTATTCCTTCTTATCGCCCAGAGGCTAACTACTGGTCACTATCCTGTACCTTTGTTCGAGATGATGTTTACCAAGAAACTATTCCTTCTTATCGCCCAGAGGCTAACTACTGGTCACTATGCTGTACCTTTGTTCGAGATGATGTTCACCAAGAAACTATTCCTTCTTATCGCCCAGAGGCTAACTACTCGTCACTATGCTGTACCTTTCTTCGAGATGATGTTCACCAAGAAATTAATTTAGTGGAATCTAGTCGTAGTATTTCCGCATTTTCTCGGATTATTATTTCCTTAGTATTCTGAGAAGTTTTTGTTGTCTATAATAATGTCATGTGTCCACAGGCTATCATATTGTTAGTACATTATGTATACTCATGAAAATCTTCAAAAGGACAGAAAAGCCACTACAGATGTAAGCAGTTAAGTACAAAAAGTAATCTCCCTTCAAAGCATAAACTGCCTGCCACAAACCCCGCAATAAAAGCCAGCCCAAGTCCACTTCTCCCGTTTACAATTTATATTCAGGAGGAAATATTAAGATATGAGAAATGTCTTGGAATAATCCATAAAAGCGGAGGGAAAACTTGCGTATATTGGCCTGTAGGTTACGACTCAATCTGAGAGTGACATCTGCGTACCACGAGTTGCAACCAATATTTTCCCAGGCAATAAGTTGTTTCTATGCCCTTCCTCTTGCATTTATGGTCCGAAGGAGTCTTAAAGCAGGATTGGAAAACTGTGATAACGATCCATTTCATGAAGTGTTTAAGTGCATCTTGTAAGTTTATTACGTTCCTCGGTGGAGTAATGGTCGGCCTTAAAAAGCCCTTACGTAATGAGTCATAAGATGGTGGATGGAAAAAAATAACCATTTTCAACAACCATTAGATTTTTATAGACGTGAATTTTATTGAAGGGTTTCAAGTATATCTGGAGATTCACTAATGGTGTTGGTGTATTAATAACACTATTCTACGACCAAAACCTTTCATGTGTCTTTTTGACTGTTGGCATACTAAAACAGAAATAACATTCTCCAAAAATTTAATCATGCTTCGTTTTTTTTTATCAAAGCTGGTTTTTTGAATACATATCGCTTGTATTGTTACACAGCTTTACATCTCAAATTCTGCAGTTGCCAAATTGTCAATTACAAGAATTGGAAAGGTCTTTTCACTGTCATATTTAGTCATATAACTTCCAGCAATGATTCGAAATAAAAGAGCTACAGTCTTTCTTTTATGACAGAAGTGGGGTGGGATAGGATTGACGAAGGAGAGGTGTGAGGATACCCAAACCCATGCCATAATGAGGCATGGCTGAAATTATTAAACAGGTAACGTGTTTTTTAGTTTGTACATAATAAAAATTATGAAAAAAAATTGAGGAGCAGATACCTTAGAGGTATCTGATTCATGACAAGATGTGTGTTTCTTATGTGCCTACCCCTAAGTTTTTGCAAGAAACCTGTACTTGATGGACAAACATTTTTATCTTCAGCACATCAACAAACAAAAAATGCAGCTAAAATATTTCAGGCGGCTGTTCAAAAACCTTTTTCTGTAGGCCTGTGTAATCTATACATTATGATAACTGCCCAGAATTCATGTGATTTCTAATTATATATAATTATTCATCTGTATTATAATAATAAGATATGACATAGTTTTTGCCTGTTATACATTTTCAAAATGCCAGAACTAATTTTCGGTGGTTTAGGGGCGCTATCGTGAGATAGTATAATTTTCGAGCTTAATATTTAAATTTTTGAGGAAAATAAATAAGTTTTCGGGAGGGATGTTTGTAAGGTCTGGGAGGTAGGAGGTCTATAGGGATTGTAAATTGGTCATGCAACTAATATGTGATAAATATCCTCTCACTGATTACTATTACAGATGGGGCAGATTTCCTTGGGGTTTATGGATATCGTAGTCTTCTTGCAATTTATTTTTATAATATTTGTGTTAATTGTCCTAATTTGGGATAATACTCTATAAAGTGGAAATGGCAGGTTGATGTTTAGAAGAGCAGATGTAATAATTGTCCCTTAATGTTTTAATGTCTTTCCTTCTGTTAAATGAATTTGAGATTTCAGCAAGGTTGAATTATATGAAAGTATCCTGAAGGTTGGACAATTTTATATTTGTCTATGGATGTTAATACTTTTAGGACATTATTTAAAATACCTATATTATTTAAATATATTTCTGTCTCCTTATTTAGAACTTTTACTTTCTTTTTTGCAATGCGAGTAGTTTTCGTTATACGATACGTTTTACTTTTGTAAAATCAAATATATGTTCAAATTTTTTTAAATGTTTCCCAGAGAACAGTTTTATTACCCGTTTCATCACATTTTTCACATGTTGTCCAAAATACGTGGAATTAGTACAGAAAATAATGATTTGTGTTACTTGTAGTTTTCTTGGTTATTAACTGGCATTGTGCCTACGTGGTGTTGATATTTTGGCTCACAAATAGCATTAATATAATAACACATTAATCTAATCACTCAGAGGAGCTAGAAGTTGAGGGTTTGCAGGTGACGAAGGAGGGGGTGGAGACTACCCCAGCGGAAAATGCCTGTAAAGTCGTTCTGCACTGTATCTTCGAGTTACGCAATTCCAGACTATAACTGGCTCGCAGCTCCCTGGAGCAGGCACACCGGTGATCGCCTCAGCAATGGAAGCACTACCAGCACTCATCATCCTCGTCTTAGCAGGCTTCGTGTGTGCGGCGGAGGAACCACTCGACTCCAAGAACATCCAGAGGAGACAGGACTTCTACGGGGACTACGGAGACGAAGGCTTCGTGGGTGCCCTGCTCGAAGAGGACGCCGGCGAAGGTGACGGTGTCCTGTATACGGCGTTCGCTTACGATGTCGACGACGAAGGTGCAGTCCCTCCGGTCTACGATTACGGTGATGCGGATTACGAGGGGTCCGAGAAGAAGGAGAACACGGAGCTGGAAAAACGAAACGACAAACCAGCCGAGCAACTGGACGCTAAGTCCGCCACCGACAAAGCAGCAGCCGGATCTAGGTAGCTTCACCTCCACTTGTAAATACTGCTAACAATTGTTAAATAAATGTCTTGTTGATTTATCTGACGTAGTCATTAATTACGCCCACTTATAACTACCATTGTAAACAAAACGAAAGTATCAATTATTTTTGTATAAATTCATAAGAACCTGATTAAAACTCACTATCCTATAAAATAAAACAGTACATTTCAATGAAAAATAGAGCTCTACGTGTAAGTCCAAATTACACGGGAAAGCAAAGCAGAAATTATTTCCTCCGCCTTCTCAACGCTTACTCTAGGAAAACACTATTACAAATATATTTTCAATTATTTAACATTTTTTACTAAAACATTCATTTTAGATATAAAGGTTAAAAACTAAGGCAAACATAGAAATAAACACAACAAAAAGGAAAAACAAGAGTAAATAGAAGAACAGATTTATCCGAATAATATTGTTCTAACGAGTACTGCATACGAACCCTTTTTGTACGAAATTTAATGAGCATTCGAATATATATGTATATCTTAGATACCTCCAAAATGAATCAATTCTGTAAAAAGACGCCCAAAATTGAACTTAAACATTCTACAGGTACAAACTACATTGATCTGTTTATTTACTCGACTTACTGAATGTACCCCATACAACAAAACAATAATAAAAATTAAAGATTTAGTGTAATATAAGTAAAGCTGTGAAGAGAGACCAAAATTAATACAGCAAAATAGCTTCAAGTAATAAATGTATTCATTATTTTTTACATTTTAGCGGGTTTCCTCTCTCTCTCCATAGAGACGAAACCTGCTTATGAGGTTGATCCCATGACGAAATCCGGAAGTGCCGGGTAGAAAAGTTCATATTTCAGAACCCGTAGATCACGAAAAGTACAGTTCGATTTTTTCTATGTGTGTATATATATTAAATTTATTATAACATTTATAATAAATAATTCAACAGACCTTTTTTATTATCTTAAATTTTCAGTAATTTAAAGGCTGAATTCTTTCACGCTGAAGTGGAAAGGTTAATTCATCGTACAAAGTGTTTTTGTTTTTTTGTTTTTTATTATTTTACAATCTACGATTCCAAGACAACTACTTCGTGACAGGATTAACTCCATTGTCAGTTCATGGACTTCTGCTTGTGTGGGCGTCACGTCACGGCCGGATACTCACTTCAACCCGTTTGGCTGGCATAGTATAACAAATAAAAGACTTTATTATCAAGTAATAAAGTAATATACAAGGGAATATTTAGAAAATATCGTAGTTTAACACAGCCATTTGCAGATGTTTTGGAGTAAACAGTATGGTCCTGGTTACTCAGCAACACCACAATGTAATACACAGGCTCTGATGATTGCTCTTCTTGAAGAGAATGGCTAAAAATGCCGTAAAGAAATATACCTCCAAGGTCCAAGGTATTTATGCAAGAATGTAGACATCGTCCCCTTCCCATATGACAGTAAATTATCAAGCGTTCTTGACTCAATGGATCGATGTGTGACAATCTCGTTCAAGCAGTGTCTATTGAATCCAAAACGAACGGGAGCATAAAATATCGACCGAAGGACTTTTTTGTTGAGGATTTGTAGCTCGACGCAAGAAGCACGATTCCCAAAAATAACTCAACACATCTAGAACATAAAATTTAGCCGGAATACTTATTGACTCGTGAACGCTTGTTGAGCCCGGAATAAACAACGGGCTGATCCGATGAAGATTCTTGATCCAATTTTTAAGGTCTCTCGTCCACTGGAACCGAAAAGCTGCGAACTGCGAAGCAACGAATTCGGACGATCGGCGTTCGTCCGAATTCGTGCAAATGCCTCTCGTCCAATGGATCAGTGTTCGTCCGAATTCGCAGTAGACTTGATGGCTCGTGCTCATAGTAACATTTTCAACCATGACTTTTCGCACTCGTTCGCAACTATAAATCCCAGCAGAATGGGATCGGTTCGCACTTCGCACAAGTTCGGACGAAAACGGACGAACGATACGGGCCCAATGGACGCGGTCCATGATGGAGCCTCGTGTTTGGATTGTTCGTGCGTTTTCGTCCGAATTCATTTCGCAGCTTTTCGGTTCCAATGGACGAGAGGCCTAACCTGTGTTAAACTACACGACGCTGGCAGTTAAGTACATTTTATCGATAAAATACTCGCTATTTTTGTCTATGTTTTGGTTCCATTTTATATAAGCAGCCTAATTCTCTAAATTCGCGTTCCATCTACTCATCGGGAGGTTTCCTATCATTTTGTAATTATTCATGAAGTACTTGTGGTTTAATTATTAATTAAATTAATTATTTATTTTTGGTTTCTTTAATCACTTATTGTAACACATATTTATCATCTGTCAGTATTAGCCTCCATTTATGTATTTTGTTCTACAATTTTACAAAATTAATATTAGATTAACTCCGTCGTCATTGTTTACAGCTCTGCTGAAGGCTTAAATCTCAGACCAAAAAGTCGTCAAAAATAACACATTCTTGACGAAAAAACAATGCAGTTTTCTTGACCACACTATCCTGACCTTGCAATATCCATTTTACTGGGTCATTTCTTTATTCAAGAAAGTTGTTGTTCCCTAAATTATTTTATTTTTAGAAGACATAAAGAACAAATTATTATATACTGGAAAATAGATAAATGCACAGTAAAATGATAAATAAATTCCAAACGATTGATGAAAATGATATGTACCCATAAACCAAATATTGTGGGGCATCCCACTTTATGACATCATTTTTTATGATAAGATTTTCTTCTTCTTCCTCATGCTCAAGTGAACTTACAGTATAGATGAAATGGTGGCGGTTTACTCTAAGTAACAACCAGTCACCGCAAGAAGCAGTTCAAACCTTCGAGCTTCATAGCACCGTTTCGCTCGTTGATTATTGCTAATAATGATAGTTTAACAAATCATTGAGCAATTTTATTTAGTGGAACTGATTTCAAGAGTCTTTGGGGAGCAGAAATTTTCATTGAATAATTATTTGAATTCCAAAGCTAGTAATTTGATATTATTACATGCCAACGGCCATGTCACGTTGTATTTACGGTTGCTTAAGCAACCTTATGTGGGTGTATATATATATATATATATATATATATATATATATATATGTATATATACATATATATATATATATATATATATATATATATATATGTATATATACATACATATATGCAACAAAAAATATAATACAGTCGACTGGTTCAATGTGAATTTGAAGGCTCGTTGCTCAGTTCAGACAAGTTCCTTCCGAAAAATCCAGAATAATTTAGTAATGATTATTCAATACAAAAAATGTTTATGGCAAAGCGAATTTAGTTCCGCCAACTTCTGTCCAATTGAATGGATACAACAGCCCAACTAAGTATCTGACTTGCAAAATTGCAAATGTCTTTATCTGCGTCCAGTTGATTTTCCGCGAGGATCTCTGATGTAATCAAAACCAAAACGACTTAAATGGAGCAGTACAATCCTCCTGTTGCACAAGAAACTAGTTTTTCTTTCTGCCCGAGCGGAACAATGCTTTGTAATTAAAAGGCAGCAAAAAGAAAATTCAGATGATTGTCTATGTACATTGTGTTTTAAAATTCATTGCTATGTAGTTTCATGTTTTTATTTAATTTATTATAACTAGTTTTTGTTTAAACAATTCCTAGGTCATTATTGCTGGCTATGTATTGGTTATCAACCTTTCAAAACATCCGTAGTTAAGAGAAAACTTGTTCATTCCTTTGCTACAAAAGCCAATTGTTCAAAAACTTAATCTACTAGTATTATTGGAAATACGAAATTCACAGTATGCTTCACAATTGCCACTATATTTGTCCCCGGCCGATAGCCAAGATGGCGACAAGCGGGTATAAACGGTCTACATATCCTCGATACAAATGCAATGTAACGAACGTGAAAAAATGCATCTTTCATTGTCAATCTTTACTAATTTCTGCTGGACTTATGTACGGCTAAATCTTGAATCTTAGATCCCTCTATTGAAGGGTATTCCACTATCAAAAGGTCAAATCTGCCGAATACTTGACTGTCCAAAAAAAAGTTATGAATAAATGCTTTTCCGCTCTGAAAATTGGTGATTCTCACATTCCATACTTTGCGTTTGTAACGACGATATATGCTTCCATATAGATTTTATATTAGACCGTTATCACACTTTTGACATTACCTAAATGTTAAATACCTAAAATGTTATTACGTTTGGAGTTGAAGCTTTATAAAAATATGGTATATATTAGACGTAAACTTATAATATATTACACTAAACTTAGTTTTGAAGGATACGTGAAATGAAAGAGAAACTCATACACCGTATACACTCTCATTTTTTTTCGTTTAGTGTCATTTTTAGCTATTGAGGTTGGACTCATGACGGAATTTTTGAAAAATTTCTTCAAATCTTTATCGATCCTACCTAGTAGACACCGAAAATGACCCCCGTTAAAATTTATATATATCTATATATATATATATGCATATATATATATATATATATAGATATATATATATATATATATATATATATATATATATATATATATATATATATATATGTGTGTCTGTTAACACGATAGCGGCCAGAGTTTTTGTTTTTTTAACACGAAACTTGGTATATAGCATTCAATTAGCAAACGATTGAACGAGTTCGTTAACCACTAAAGTCGGTCCACCGGAAGGGGTGGTTTACCCCGAACCCAAAACACTAATTTGACTATGTCAGCCGTAATATTTGTTATATTTCAACGAAACTTGGTATTCGTAGTGGTAATATAGAGAAAAAAGTGAGATATAAAAATGAACTAAATCGGTTCATTAGAAGGGGGGGTTTACTCCGGACCCACAATACCAATTCGCCACTACCAGCCGTGATTTTTGGTATATTTCGACGAAAATCGGTATTCGTAGTGGTATTCCACAGGTAAATATGTGTTGTAAAAATAAACTAAATCGGTTCATTAGAAGGGGGGGTTTACTCGGGACCCAAATTCCTAATATAATCATACCGGTCGTAATTTCTGCTGTATTGTAATGAAACGCGGTATACGTCGTGGGTAACTCATGAGAAAGAAGTGTTGTAAAAATGAGCTGAATCGGTCAATCGGAAAGCGGGGGTTTAATTTGTAATATATTTAAATAGAAAAGTCCGTCAGACGTAGGTTCACAAAGCCGCCGGAAGGAGCACTTTCTACCACTAGAGTGACTGTATCCTGTTCCTGCGTTAGATCAAAATACGATAATATGAGGTTTTTTGTATTTATTACGTAGTGTAAAAGGTACCATGTGTAAACATAACTCTGGAAGCAAATTAATAATTGATCAGTTACTCATTACAAATTTAAAAGAGAACTATTCATGTTTTTATTTTATTTATGTAGGATATTTTAAGCAAATTGTTCTGGAAAGCAGTCTACACTACCCAAATTCTGAGGAAAGTGCTTAGTTATGCAGCTCCTGCGTGACGGACTTTTTAATTCGATGGCATTCATTCTTGAGAGCTTAGATACACTTTTACAAAGTATAAAATAGATCTTACTTACAAATCGTTTCATGTAGTTAAATTTCTGCGAGTTTAAACAAGAGCCTCCGTGGCGCAATCGGCTAGCGCGTTCGGCTGTTAACCGAAAGGTTGGTGGTTCGAGCCCACCCGGGGGCGATACTTTTTATTTTATATGATTTTGTTAAAATATTATTTAGTAACTTCTAATTACAATTAATATTTTAAAATTAACTCTTCACTTGATTTCATTTTTTTTTTCTTACAAAAATTACTGGAAATTCTATGTTTTCTCAGATTTCAAGTTAAAATACTGTAAGTTTCAGTTAAATGTTTATCACGTTTGTGTGATAAATTGACATTGAAGTGGATTTTGTTGAAGAACACAATCTCAATTAAGTACTCGCAAATAAATTTTATTGGTGCGATTTTACTTAATATGATTTTTATTATACATCGCATAATATGTTTGCATATCTATAGTTATAATTAAATACAAATAATTCTATCTATATATCTGCTAATAATGTTTTTTTTTTCAGTGATATTATAACAATGAGATAAGAAAAAGAAAAAAAAATATATTATGATATTTAATAAGTTTATTACTCACATCATAACATTTTAGTGAATTTTATGGGATTGTAGCAGTTGAGGTAATTGAAATTATCACTAAGCAAATATCTTTGTTTATGGGTGTATGTGTTCTTGTGCACTCTGAAATTGTTGAATTAATTTTCTACATGTTCCACTTTACATATATTTCAATTGTTTTAAGTTATTTTTGTTTTACATCATTAAATAGTTAATTTTCTGCATAGTAAATAAATCTCCTAGTTTTTTATTATATAAATAAAGGTTGAAATAAAAGATGGGTATTTTATTGTCAGGTTATTATGCTGTTGACCATCAGAATCAATCTTATATTCAAGACTTGCCAATGGACAACAACAAATAAAAACACTTTGAATAATTTAAAAAATACTGTTCTTGGGCATTCATTCACTAATCCATGATAAGTCAAAATACATATTATTCACTCGGAAAAGATAAAACCGAATTGGCCTCCTAACATTCATTACACCTGGCTGCCATTGGCTGATATTTCTGCAAATAATTCATTATGAACTAAAGAGTAATTTATCTTATCCAAAAAAAACGGCGTACTAAGAAAATGAGGACCAACAAAGAGCTTTAATAATTAACATATTATTATTGAGTGTTAAGGCGAGAGCACTTAACACTCCGTGCCAAAGGTCGTTGGTTCGATTCCCACTATGGGTTGGTGGCTTTTCTTTAGAAAAAAAAAAGGCATCAGCCCTATCCTGGCTAGAAAAGGGTGGTAACCTACAGATAACCCGTCCCAAAATTCTTAGTTAATAATAATGGACGTTAAAAATGTAAATAAATAAATTAACATATTTGTTAAATTGGTAAAACCTTTATTTCCAGAAGAACAAACTTCTTAATCAAATTTTTTTTTATTGGTATAAGTATGACTTTTGCGGGAAACATATTTCAGTATAGATTTCGTGTACTGGTAAATAGAAAATAATTCTTCCTTCACGCTTTTTACGTTGCACGCTTAGTATTTATTGATAAAATATCTTAAGAAGACAGTTAAGGCTTTAATCTGACGTTTAAGGAAGACTTCCAGAAAAAGGAGTCACCCCTGTCGAGAATTTCTTTGACTCTTCTCTTTCGTAACCTTCTGTGCACAAACCGCTCGACGTCTTTGTATTCGTAGTCTTTAAACATTAGCTTTTGGAACATCCGACGCGCCAGGGTGTGTCGTTTCTGTATTTCTTGCAAAAGGTAACCGCTGTACGATGCCTTGAGGTCGTTGTAAGATTTGTGGTTTACTTCTTCGTCTATAGTCAACAACACACAGTTCCAGGGGCTCCAAGGTTTACGTTTGTCCCATTTGGTCAACCTGAGAAGCAATGGGTTTGCCTCTCCAGATAATATTGACTTCCTCCCCCAGATATCTTCTACAAGTTTCTTTAGTTCCGCTGGCTGTATTAAGAACGGGATATAATTCATGGACAAATCCTCATTTTTTTTTATTCGCTCCAGCATTCGCATGTAAGGACCCAATCCTGGCTTACCTACGTTTCTGGCGACAAGCCACGCACATGACGTGCAGTAACTCTCGCGCTGATAACAAGTCCATGTGTAATCCGAAGGAGTCTTGAGCTTCCTACAACTCGGACATTGATAGGTGACAGGTGGCAAGTCGTCAGAAGTACTGAATCCGGAGACATTGAGATCGGAATCCGTTAGAAAATAATACAACATTTCAGAAATTCTTTTCTTCAGACCGTCTAGGTATTTTACGTTCATGACAATCATATTTATCTCGCGTTCCACAAGCTCAAGGATAGGTTGCGTCAGATTGACCTGTTCGAAGGTGGACAGAAAAGATTTCAAGTCGCACAAAAATTCCAACCTCTCTTCAGTTGTGTAGTCCTTCCTCACATAACAGGAATAAATCTCTTTGAACTCCCTTGCTCTGGTTGCATTAAAACGATCATATATTGTAACGTTGCCTTTAGGGTAAATTCTAATCAACCTTTTCGAAGCAGCTTCCAATTTTTTCATTTGTCTCCTTTTCAAAGTTTCTTCCCTAAGATCGATCCTGATTTTTTCAATATCGCATAAAAGTCTTACTTTTTTATGGAACAAACCGTACAAAAGAGTCGTGCAATTTTTATTCATTTGAAAAGAGAATTTTGCCAATATTTTCCCTCTTTCTTTTTCATGCCAGTTGTTCAATATTTCGTAAAGATTTTCGAAACCTCTTCGCTGAACAGGATAAGTAGTTTCGACGGTGTATTCCAGGTGGGTGTTATACAATTCTATTTCTTTTCGTTCTCTCATTTCCCGTGCTCGCATCTCTATTTCTCTCTTCCTTTTTTCACGCACATTGGACAAGACTTTTTTTGTGAAATTTTGAAGAACTCTGACCTTATTCGCTATTTCGTGCTGGTTTTCTTCATTGGTCACGTAGTCTCCGACCTCTAGAATTTTGTCACCCGCAGGATTTATGTATATTTCGCGTCCAGACATTTGCGTGCCTGCGCTATGATCAGTAGCTATTCCCTTCTCCAAGAGAGGAAAGAAGGGAGTCTGGGCTATTTTGTTGTTCTTTTTTCCGACAGTTTCGTTTGATAGGTTAAATGTTTGCGTCCACTCATTTTTGAATGTCACCCCGGAAATTACGTTCCTGTAGGTCTCGCACCTTTCAGTGACAAAAGCTCTATTTTCGATATTTACTTTCCTTGTCGCTATTTTTCCGGAATGATCAATCACTCTAAAAGGCACCGTGACAGATTTCGGAACTAACTTTTCCCAACTTTCAGTCGAAGGGTGAATAATACTTGCTGTAAAAACAAATTTACGGTTGTACTTCTTGTCCCCGGGATTTGGTAGTTGTATCAGCGAAACCCACGGTTCTATTTTCTCGTTGTTGTAGTACAATATGACGTTGCGAACGTCCTCGTTCATTTTTTCACAGACGTGGTTTGTAATTTTAGAAATGCTTGTATAAAGTGGAAACCTGTCGTGTAAAACCGTACCATCTAGGAACTTCACAGTCACCTTTCCTGTAATTATGTATTCTTGCTCACTGAAACTTTTTTCGAGTCCCGTTCGTTCTTCAGCTTCTGAATCCATTTTTATAATTTTGTACGTTCTCAGCTCCCTGACTTCTATTATCACCTAAGCTAATCAAGCTAGTATCAGTTTGATACATAAACCACGTAGATGTTATCTATCTACTAACCCATAAATTAAAATCATATGTATTTACCTTCTCACATATTCTTAGTTTTCACTTGCCAAAGGTCGTGGGTTCGATTCCCACTAGGGGTGGTGGATTTTCTTCGAAAAAAAGAAAATGCATCACCTCTATCCTGGCTAGAAAAGGGTGGTAACCTATAGATAACCCCTAAAATTCGTAGTTAATAATAAATGGACGTTAAAATTTAAATAAATAGTTTTCACTTGCCATTTTGACATTTGGTTATATAACGGAATAACAATCAAGAGACCCCCATAATTTACACATATTCCAAAGAAATATACAGTAAATTAATCCTGACTGCTGCGCTGGATCTTCGTCCTTCACACAACTAATCTAGTACACTGTTCCTTAAATTGCCATTTGCGGCCACAGAAAAAATTATGTTTTAAATTCGTCTAATAAAAATGTTTTTCTATTTAATATGGCGCAAGACTACTTATTAAAATAGACAGCCATACATTTCTAGAAAAACTTGTTAAATCGTAAAACCAATGGTATTGTGAAACAGAAATTGATTTTTAAAATGACGGGTTGAGAGGGGTTTTAGAACCCCTGCTCTAGTGCTTATTCACCTGTGGAAGTGAAAATATTTATTTATTTATTTATTTTTTTGGCCTTTAACAAGGACCAACATAAGCGAGGAATATTCTCAACGAGCCTTGAGATAAAACCATTCCTGTTGCCGGTGGGACCCGAATCCACCATCTTCCTCATGAGAATCTAAGTTGTTTGCCACTGGACCACGTGGAGACCCATGATATTAGTGATACGAAGTAGATATCTTGTCGAAGAAATCTGCTTCTTACAAGTTCCACGTAGGCATTGAGACCAATATCTACCTGCAACACTGTAGACGTAACAACATGTAACAAGAATCGGTCGTTTTTTAGAGAACATTAAATTTTTGATTTTTTATGCATTTATTTTTATTTTTTATTTTCTTTCTCGTATTTATGACAGAGAGGACTCCCGTGAGTCGTGGGTGCGAATCTCACTTGGCGGGGACGTTGTAGGAAATATTTCTGGGGGAGGGGGGCTGAATAATCGGGGGGGGTTTGGTGGTATGAAATATTAACAACCTAGATCTAGGAATAGTTAGATAACTAAAACGCTATTACACCCTCCCCCCCCCCCCCCCAAAAAAATATAAAAAATATTCTTGCACTAATGGCCAACAAGCGGATACGATAAAACTCAATAAATGCTAAAACACATCCCATTTATTAATTCAATGTCCTCGTCTTACATTATACCGTACAGGCGTTAAAAAGGGATGCCTATTATTTCTGATATCGTCTAATTTATCTTTTGGAACTGTCCTTTTCAGATGAAACTCCCTATCTTTCTTCATGTATTCGATTTGTCTGAGCTTTAGGAAGAGTCGTTTTCCCTTGTCGTGCCTCAATTTAACTTCATTTACAACATCTTCATTATAGGAGCATTCAACATTTTCAAAAGATTCATGTATCGTTTCTTCGCTTATCGTTAAAAGCACACAGTTCCACGGACTCCATGGTCTGCTTCTGTCCCATTTTGGAAGACGTAGGATCAGTTTCTCCTGTATTCCTGACAGTATAGACCTTCCTCCCCAGATGTCGAGGACAAGCGTTTGAATGTCAAGCGGGTTTATTAAGAGTGGTATATAATTCAAAGAGAGGTCTTCTGCTTTCTTAATGTGCTCCAACATTATCATATAAGGCTGCAGCCCAGGACGTCCCGAAGTCCTGTCGACCAGCCAAGCACAAGACGTACAGTATCGTGGATTTTGGGTGATACTCCTGGAAAAACCTGATGGTGGTTTGAGCTCCCCGCAGCTCGGGCATTGGTAAGTCAAGGCCGACTGGTCATACCAGTCCTTAAACCCGAAGTATTGGTGCATGACAAAATCATACAGCAAGTCGGAAATCCTTTTCTGTAATCCATCCAGATACTTTGCGTTTATGACGATGAGATCTATTTCGCGATTAATGAGTTCTATAATAGGCAAAGTAAAATCACTTTGTTCAAAAGAACCGAGAAATTTATTTATGTCCATTAAAATTTCTATGCGTTCTTGACTGCTGTAATCCTTTCTGAGGTACAATGAATAAACCTCCCTAAATTCCATTGCGCTTTGACGCATTTCAGATTTGACTACTGAAACATTCCCTTTTGTATGCATCGTCACGGTAGATATTTCCGCATCTTCAAATTTCATCTCTTTTCTCTTGAGTGCTTCATTCCGATGTTCAATTCGAAACTTATCGATTTCTCTAAGCATTTCAACTTTTTTATGAAATAGAAGAATAAGTGAATTCCTATAACCAGTATCTTTGGCGTTCCCATAAGTTTCGAGTAATTTCTTTTTCTCTTTTTCGTACCAGGTATTAAGATTGTTGTACAGATTTTCAAAGCCTATAATACTAGTTGGATAAATTGTTTCCGTGGTGTACTGTACATGCGCGCCCTGCAAAAGGTCTCTTTCCTTATTCAGAAGTTCTTCTTTCCGCCTTGTAAGCTCCATTTCCTTGTATTCTTTCACCTTTCTTCTACATATTTCTTTGAATCTCTTCATTATAATAACAGTACGGAAAAACTCTTTTTTGCGTAATTCGTTCGCAGAATAATAATTTCCTGGCTCAACTATTTTATCGCCGTTTGATGATAAGTATAAATCGTACCGCCACGTTTGTACGCCAACTGAGTGGTCCGTCTCCATTCCTGTATCCAAAATGGGGAAGCTTGGTGTTTGCGTTATCTGACTCAAAGTATTATCAGTTTCTTGCTCATCGCGTAACCTTGTCTGCGTCCAGGTGTTGTAATATTCTACTCCAGTGACTTTGCTACAATATCCGCCACACCATTCACGAAGTAGAGGGAGTTCTTTTTGCTGATCTGAGTCGCATTCGTTAACTCCAGGAACCGAGTGAATAGAGAATTTAAGACTTTTTCCTTTTAATTTATCACAAGTTTTATCTTTGTTTTTTTCTTGATGAATCTCTTCGCAATTATAAAGCAATATTTCGTGTTCCATTGATTCATTCGGCAAAAACATTTGTGTCGAATAAGAATCTTTCGTTTCAACTCCACCGGACATATAAACTCAACGAGTTTCTGACAGTTCCCCTTCTTCTTGATTTGACAATATTAATGCATCTTTCAAATCTTTAAAAATTGTGCGATTGCCTCTTATGCAAAATGTCTATAATAGTTTTTAAATGATAAATAATAAAAACCACTGTCTAGTCACTCAAAACTCAAACAAATACTAGGAGAATCTTTTTTTTAACATATGGTAAATAGTTAATTTTTATCATTGTTTTGCTTTATTTAAATTTTAATGATAATATACACAATAAACAGATTCTTTGGACAGGTTAACTAAAGGTTATCACTCAAGGGCGTATATAGGAAATAATTTTGGAGGGTGGCTGAGAGCACCGGGAGATGTGGGTGGTCTGGAATCCTAACAACCTAGAACTTGGAATAGTTAACCAAGTAAAACGCTATTGTACACAAAAAAGGAGTCTGCAGCCCCCTTATATACGCCCATGTTATTTCCCATTTCAAGCCAGGATAAGGCTGGTGATTTTTTCTTTTTCAAAAGAAAAGCAACAATACCATATTGGGAATCAACCCCACAATCTTAGGCATGGAGTTCTCATGGCCACGAACTTTCCGACTTAACTTACTTACAAACGGGCTCTAAAGTCCGTGAAAGACCAAGGACTCAGCCAACAGCTCATTCCAGGAAGCTGTATCTGTTGTAAAAAACCTCCAACGGCGTATTCCCGATTCCTTCAAATCCTTCTCCAAGTCGTCTAGTCAGCGTAATCGGGGTTTCCCCCGCCTTCTTCTGCCATCCGGCGTTCCACACTGGAACTTGCTTGGCAATCTCACAAGGGTCATCCACGTTTTCCAACCATTCAAGCCATGGAAAAACTTCTTATTATTAGTTTTAAGCATAAGTGCTAAAATAAACGCGCTAAATTACCAATTCTGATTAAATAAAAATGTATATTTACAACTAGTTATAAGTATTTTCCTCTAATATTAAATGGCGTTGAATTCATAAAGGAACCCTTGAGAATTCGTTTTTCGAACCGCCGCTTTTGTGGAGGTTTTTTGTAATAAATTTGATTATTTCTCATGAAGTCAGCATTGAGGAGCCTTTTAAACATCCGCCTACTTTGTTGATGTTTTGAGGCAATTTGATCCTGAACATCTTTGGGATAGTATCTTATAGGATCTTTAAGCGACATGTGGACTGCAGCCTCAGTAATTGTGAGCACCACACAATTCCAAGGACTCCAGCCGAAATTCTCGTCCCAAGTGGGAATGCTTAGATGTTTTAAGCCGCAAGCATTCGACAGAATTGAGCACCCATTCCAGATTTCCCATATGAGAGTTTTGACTTCCCCGGGTTGGATTAGGAACGGTACGACGTCTTTAGATGGGTTCGATTGGTCTATGATCTTCTCAAGGATGGTCATGTAAGGTCCAAGGCCTATTTCTCCAATATTTCTGTCTACAAGCGAGGCACAGGATGTGCAATATTGGGGATATTTACGAGAGCTCTTTTGAAACTGAGATGGCGATTTGATTTCCCTACAGCTCGGACATTGATAGGTAGCTTTTGATGTGGTCTTTGTCTCTTCTGATCCGTTCAATCCGAAGTTAGGTCGTGTAATGAATTCGTATAACAAAACTCCTATTCTCTTCCGCAGTCCGTCCAAATGACCAACATTGATCACTATCATATCCATTTCCCGTTCTAAAAGTTCTATGATTGGCAGAGTTAAGTCTTTATCGTCAAATTCGTTCAAATATTGTATTAAATCTCCCAATATTTCTAACCTTTCTTCCTTTGTGTAATCCTTTCTCAGGTACAGAATGTATATGTCTTTAACTTTCTTCGCTGCTTGATTCTTCAGAGAATTTATTGATATTGAATTTCCTCTTAAAGTCTTAGGTTTTGATGCGTCCTCCAGTTTCTTCAGCTCACTTATTCTAAAGTATTCTTCGCGTTCTTTTGCCTCGATTTTACCAATGTCTCTGTAGAGATTTAATTTCTTTATGAATAAATCGTAAATGATTGGCCTGTAGGCTTCATCTGCCTTGTTCAATGTTTGTCCAATTCGTTCCTTTTCTTTTTCGTGCCATTCATCTACTAAATCTAGAATTTCTTTGAATCCTTCGTTTTTTATTGGGAAAACAACATTCATAGTGTGATGTAAGAAAGCCTTCATTGTCTCATCGTTCAATTTTCTACAGAGTTCAAATCGATGCTGTTGCAGACGGTCAAACTTCATTACATTTATGGTTTTCACAAAAAGTTTCCTCAATTTTGTTTTCAGTATTTCCCTTTTTCTTAAAGATTCACTAATGGCCTGGGCTTCATTGTAGTCTCTTGGGGAAACTATCCTGTCCCCATAGGACGGAAAATGTAAGTCTTTGCGGTACGTTTGTGTTCCCACGGAGCAAGCCGTTCCGACACTTTGGTCAACAAAAGGAAAATAAGGGCACTGTGCACCTGTGTGCTTTTTGTACCTATCAATGTGCAACAACACCCCACTTGCAATAGTCTGAGTCCAAGCGTTAAAGTACATAATACCAGTTTTGATGTCTCGAAATCCACCGCACCATTCACGATAGCGATAATGATCGTCTATGAGAACGTAGAGTTTTTCAAATGCCCCATCTGACAAGATGTCTACAATTGTGGACCTTGTGGCAGCATGCTGACTAAGATCAGAAACCTTGTGAAAGGGAGGGTTCGGAATAGCTGCGAACACATAATTATAAGCATCTACACCAGATAAACTTGCCAACATGATATGCGGCTTGACTAATTCACCCCCGTAGGTGAGTATAATGTTTTTCGGTGGAACGTAAAGCGTTCTTGCAACTATGTTGGTGATGTCCCACATTGTCGAATGCATAGGAATCCTTTCCCGTAAAATGTGGCATTCCGGTAACACTACGTAGATCAGTGCCTTCTCCAACAGTTTGAGATGTTCTTCCTCATTCAACATAGTTTTTGGTAATCCTCCGAATAAATAGAGGCAAAAGTAAGTATAAAAAAAATAATCGAAAAGCCCTGTGGAAATCACTTATTAACAATAACCTTAAACGTTTAAAACAACCTTATGTAAACAAAAACAGAAACTATAACTCATTTAAATTAATACCGAGATCATATGATTATATATATTTTAGGTTCAATGCAGGTTTACTAGCGAAAACACGTCTTGAATCGACAGGCATGTCTCAAGAATGTTTTAGATGGAGCAGTTCTTCTCTACTCTAGGGAGACCAGAAGACAGCTTGGCTATTAGTATTGGATATGAAATTCATCATTTATTGAATTGAAGAAAGCAACGAATAAAAGGTCTCCCAGTGATCTAGTGGCTGACGCTTTGGATTCTCTTGTGGAAGATGTGGGTTCGAGTCCACCCTACAGCAGGGAATTTTCTAATTTTTAAGGCCCGTTGAGTTTTGTAGGTAAATGCAACTTTGCCTTACAAAGAAGGTACTTGGGTATTAGCTTCAACGCTGGTTAGAGATCATCAGCGCAGGCGCATAACTCATTAGCATTTCTATTGGCCTATTCCTATGGGCAGTTCTATTGGCCGTTGTTTTTGGTGACTGTCTTATTTCCTTCTGTTTTAATCTGCGTTGAAGCTAATACGTACGTACAGAATAAAATTTTCGCAGATGTTATTACGAAACGTACAGTGATTTTTTGTAAACTATCATATCCCTAACTTAATTCCTAATGACTCACCCACCCCTCCCTTATCAAACGCTCCACTTTATAAATAAAGACAAATCTAATTGAAAAGCTCAATATCTTGACAATTTTAATCCGACACTTATTCGAAAATATTCAATGCATTTTGATAGATAATAAATTTATTAACAAGAATTAACAACGTCGTATTTAAATTTTATATAATGAGTTGCCATATTAGAGGCCCCAAAAAGTGCCTAAATAAATAAAAGAACCAGCATATTTAAGATTTGGAAACCCGGTAGCCGTGAGGGTTAAGGCGTGAGCTCTTAACACTCTGTGCCAAAGGTCGTGGGTTCGATTCCCACTAGGGGCGGTGGCTTTTCTTTCGAAAAAAGAAAAGGCATCACCCCTATCCTGGCTAGAAAAGGGTGGTAACCTAAAGTTAACCCGTCCTAAAATTCGTAGTTAATAATAAATGGACGTTAAAATTTAAATAAATAAATATTTAAGATTTAGTAACATATGTTAGGAAAGTGGCCTCTGTCCCCGGTGTTGCGGTCAGGGCTATGCTGTAACGAAGCTTTTCCGAATTGTCTGAATTCAATGTGTCCATTTGATTCATAGCCTCCGAGTTATAACTTTCCCTGTACAATTTATTTTTCTAACAGCTGTTTTTGACAATTTGATTTATTCGACTTTTATCAGTTTTCGGCATGAACCCGTTTGTATTGAAGGCAAATAAATTCTGAAAAATTACAAACTTGTAAATAAT
Source organism: Gonocerus acuteangulatus (assembly GCA_946811695.1). Taxonomy (NCBI): domain Eukaryota; kingdom Metazoa; phylum Arthropoda; class Insecta; order Hemiptera; family Coreidae; genus Gonocerus; species Gonocerus acuteangulatus. The sequence continues at coordinate 73,563,222 of OX328126.1, read as the reverse complement.
TCGCTACGTTAAAATGGGACATTAATATTATTTATTTTTTCAAGGTATTGGACTTAAAAGTTAATAAATAACCATATCACTAAATTTAGTTGATATAATCTAGGGCGTGAGATACACGTACAAGCATCTCATTTTTGTTGACTTTTATTACTATTTTAGTTTAAAAGAAATGAACGCTTTATTGTCTTAATGCATTCAACATAGTTCGGTATTGTTAAAATTGAGGTATGAAACAAGAAAACCATTAATAAAAAAGATGAAAGGATTTATTCAAATAAGATTGGTAGAACATTCAGCCGAATTAAATTTAAAATTCCAATTATATTCGAAATAAATATTTTTCTATTTATTTATGTTAAAAAATGCGATTTGATTCTATATTAGCTGTGCTCGCGTCTTTGTTCGCGTGGAATAGTGACTTAGGGCAGCATTTTTTGGATATATTTTGGATTATAAACACCATCGTCAGGGTAATAAAAAAAAATGTATTTTACAGTAATACTTCTCTATACACGATATTAGACTTATGCCATAGGGAATCAAGTATACAGGCTGCTAGGATTGCTGACACAAGACAGAGCCACATAAAGCAGACCGTGCGAAAAACTGCTAATAGTAGGAGGCTTTACATTGGCATAACTTTTTTATTTGTGCACTGATTGACATGAAACAAACGCTAAATGTTAAGTGTAGCTTACCAAAATATATTAGTGAAAACTGCATCTAAATCGGATAAGCCGTGTCTGAGATTAGCGTGCGCAAACGCACAGACACACATCCTGACAAACATTGTTTTGGGTGCTATTGCGTTGATAAAGGACCCCAAGAATAATTTTTCTGATATATCCTCCATGTACAAACATTTTTTTTTATATGTATAGACATAAAATTTGTGTTTATTTTTACTCCAATCTATATATATAAAAATCACGTGTCTGTTTTTCTGTTTTTCTGTTTGTTTGTTCCTTATACAAATCCACACCGTTTGACCAATTTGGACCAAACTTGGCACACATGTACTTCTTGATACGGGAAATCTCCTAGGCTAGGTCAAAATAGTCAAATTTCGAAATTTGGTCAAAAGGTCAAAAGTTTTGTTCAAGAAAAATTGGCTACACTGAACCATTCATATTCTGGCAGTCATTTTGAATAATAACTCAAATTTATTTGTTGATGTTCTTGATAATTAGAATAACTCGAACTCATTGATGACTTTACATCATTATATAATCATATATATATATATATATATATATATATATATATATAAAATCTTTTAGGCTTCACAGTTAGGAAGTAACGAGTTCCAAATTGTTAATTAAAGAAGAGTGAATTGTTCAAAAATAGTAATTTTCTTTCCAGTGTTGCCTAGGTGGAGATTAGCAAGCTAAAAAAAACTTTCTTCTTTTTTTGCGAAAAGTTTTTCTTTTGCGAACAAAACTTTTCAGTTTTAACCTGTATGTTTATCTAAATTATAGCCGTATATTCTCAAGATTTGGACAAGTAATATCATATAAGATCAATTTTATTAATTTCTGATGAAAATGTAGAGCAACACTGAGCCCCTAGAAGCCATTAACCATTATCCTTTTTTTTAAGTTTGGTTTGTTTATCTAATTTCCAAAACTTTTTAGTTTTAGTAAAATATTAGTGTTTACCTAAATTATAGCCTTATATTCTTAAAATTTTGACTAATATATATTAATAAGTAATTTCAAATATTAAGTTTTTGATCAGTTGAAAAATGTTGTGATTATCTAAATTATAACCCTATATTCTCAGATTTTGGATTAATATCATATATTAGTAAGTAATTTGAAATATCAAGTATTTGATCTGTTGATTTGGAGTTTCCCGTTTGTTTTCCATAGTTAATTTTTTTGTATTTATGAATTGCATTTTATCTCATGCATTTTCTTAACATGAACTATGTCTTCAACATTAACCCATTAACCTGCACAGAACTTTAATAATTTAAATACTTTTAGTTCTTTAACGTACCACCTAAAATCATCTATGTGTGACATGATATTTAAACATTTGGGTCATTCCATGTCAAATCAACCCAAAAAAATAGGATTTGACATCCATGATCTCAGATTTTAATGAAACTTGGCATGTTCATTCCTTTCATGGATATAAGTAAGAATATAAAATAGTTTTTGTCAATCTCAAATAGTTTAATTTCATGCCCTGCTAAAGTATTTCAAATTTTGCAGTTATCATCGATTGGACAAAAGAAGTGCACTTAGTTCTAAAATATAAATCATACCTATCGACCAATGTTGATGCCATTTTCTATGACAATACTTCAATAAATATGGAAGCCAGAAAAAAAAAATAATGTAAGCATAAAGTTATTACAAATGTTCTGAAAAAATCCTGAAGTGTTAAAATGCATTTTGTAAAAATTAAATATGGCTTTCCACACTAAGTGGAATATCATCAAACGATAAAAAGAAAATCACTAACATAGTTTTTTATTATTATTCCAAAAGGTATACACTATCACATGAAAAAATAAAATGTATGGTTTTTTCACTCTTTAATTTTTTTCCCCGTTAAATACAAAAAATTGTTCAATTAAAATTTTAGCTAACAATATATTATTTTTTATAGTACAGCGATTTAATTTTAAAAACTATAAAAAATAACCCAAAGCTATTCAGAATGAAAACTACATGTACAAAACATTCATTACTTCAGTGAAGGGTTTGCTGGGCAATATAAAATGAAATACAGCTTAATTTTTATCACATGTAACTGCACACCAGTAACTAACATTAAAATTTGAAATATTAAGTTTTTGATCTGTTAACTTGCTGGTTTCAGTTTGTTTTCCATAGTTGAATTTTTGATTTGCGAATTGCATTTTATCACATGCATTTGCTTAATAAAAACTATGTCTTTAACAGTAACCCATGGACTGTCCGAACTTATAGCAGGCTCAATATCTACTTGGCTCATACGGAGAATTGTAGTGTTTGTCATTAAACTAGATGCAACATTAGCAAACTCTACTGAGTTTTTTACATTTTTAGTTTCAGATTTGCTCACAACTTCCATTAGAGACCAAGGATTTTACTCTTTCTCCCACCCTATCTACTACACGTTTGTCATGAGCTTTAGTAAAATATTTCTGCTAAAACTTTTTGTGAAATTTTTCTGAATGTATGTAAAGCAATCTTGACATATATTTATTTTTAAACTGAGACAATGGATTATTACTGTAAATAATTTCATTTTGACAAATCATAATTTTTTATTATTATATCATATAATCTTATCAAAAGTGCGTATACAGAATTCATACCTTTATGTTTAGTATCGGAAGAAATGAGAAAAGTAGTGCATTTGTTTTTGAAAAATAATGCTGCTGTAAATAATTGAACAGTTTCTCAGGACCACAATCCTGATTGAATTCTGTTTTAACAATCGCAAGAATAAGCCATTGCAAGAACGGACGTTTTCTTTTCATTAATCAGTTATTTTATTTTATTTAATTCATTTATATTCATTCTTTTTTTTTATTTCTTTCACCTAATTTGTAATTTTGATATTATAATTTGTTTCTTTTTCAATATTATTATTTTTGTGTGTGTGTGTGTGTGTGTTTAACGGCGCATCTACAACTTGGCCATTAGCGCCGGGCTATCTATAGGTTGCCACCCTTTTATAATGCCAACAGCACCTGGTCGGTCACCCATTCAGGTACTGACCATTTCAATATTATTATTACTATTTTTATTTGTATTATAATAGTTGTTATCATTACACTATCATATTTCTCTATTTTAATATTATTATTATTATACTTTTAAAACTCAGGAAAAAAATATAAAAAAAGTGTATATTACTTTGATTGTAATGCAGGGAGTATTGGAAGATGGAACCTGCAGAATCTAAATGAACTCCCTCTAAATAAACTCCCCCCAAGCCATTCAATTTGTTCCTCATATAAATCCACAGCTTTCAAGCGATTTTGAACAAACTTTGCACACAGGGTTGATATGGGGAGTGTCATAGGCTAGGTCAAAATCATCTGTCAGCTGTCTGTCTGTCTTTATTTTCCTTATACAAATCCACACCGTTTGACCAAAGTTGACCAAACTTTGCACACAGGTAGGGGTTGATACGGGGAGTGTCATAGGCTAGGTGAAAATCATCTGTCAGCTGTCTGTCTGTCTTTATTTTCCTTATACAAATCCACACTGTTTGACCAAAGTTGACCAAACTTTGCACACAGGTAGGGGTTGATACGGGGAGTGTCATAGCCTAGGTCAAAATAATCTACCAGCTGTATGTTTGTTCCTTACAACTATATAATATAAAGTTGGTGTAGCATGGCACACTGGGTAACAGCTAGTTAAATATAAAATTTTAAAGGTTCTACCCATCATCTTATTAGAATACAATTTTTCTTGCCCTATTATTTTTCCGATCGGTCATAGATATTTCTAAAAATATATAGCTCATTGGACAGGCAAATGCTTCATTGCTCTTCAGTGTTCTCTTGGGCATGACGATCACTGAAGCGATGGCGAAATTAATTTCACACCCCAGAATGGTAGCTGGGCGGAGATCCCTTTCTAAGTTCTCCATTCATGGAGAAAGCCGATCAAGCATACCAGAAGATATAACACCTATTACATTTCACTGATTATATCTTAAACTTTATAATAAAATATACCTCTGTTTTATAACATATTATAAAAAAATCAATATAATTTCAGTACTAATTATTTTATTCCACAATCTTTTAGTCCTAGAACATGTAAATGCATTTTCCATGTTTATCATATGTTGATATGATTATATATAAAACTATATACAGGAAGCCGTGCATATGTGGAACACAATTGAAATATCTTTTAAATCGTAAGAGATATTGCGAAAACGCAAAGGACCTAAGTGGTAACTCACATCGAGAACATTCAGAAGAGTGATTTTTAATCCTAAATTTTGTTTTAACAATTAACATTAAAAATAGGTAAGAATTCAGCCACCACTTTATCGCTAAATACTAAGCAATTCATAAAATCGGAAATTCAAGTGTTTCCTTATTTTTTTTTATTAGTTTTCAAAAATGTATTAAAAATGCGAGGTAAAGCAGACTTTTGAGCGTGCGGTTGCCAGTAAAAACTAAATTGGTTCCTAATTTTAAAACATGATATTTAAAACGTTTCTTATTGTTTGATTTTTCTCACTTGTAATTGTTTATATTCATTTTTTAGCTGAAGAAGGCTGCCAAAGTGCATTCGAAACGTCCAATATAGATTTGTGCTTGAAGATTTGACGTTTTTTTCTCCCAGGCGAATCCCAACCATCCCTTGACTTCGAAAATAGCTGAAGTTTACAGTCATCGAAAATATTACCTCTATAGATGTTAGCTTCGATACAATACTTCAGAAATACAGCAAAACCAAATTTTCCAAGTTATTTATTTTCCCGAAATAATTGGTTATTTTCGCAAGAAATACAGATCAGCCAATAATACAGATGTCTAACTATAATATGCAACTGTTTACTCAGAGATGTGGTAATTGTGTTTAATGATGGTAATGCTATTGTGGTGTTAACGTCAAGGTAGACAGGTTCCGTAGTCTTGAGTGTCCCACGAGAGGAACAATACGGCTTAGACATGTCCTGTACTACTACAGTCAGTACACTAATTACATCAAGATCTGATGTAATACTACAGATATTAGTACTTATGTGCTAATATCTTCGGATATTTTAGTAGGAATAATAATAATAAAGAAAGTTTGCCAATATGGTTGACCAAATTGCTAGAAGGCTGGAAAACGGAGCCACCAAATATTTGTACTATAACAAGGATAAATCTTGCTATATATTGGGTTGATGGAAACCCAAAATGCAGGTTTTGAATATTAATTTTGTTTAGGCAAGTGATTACCAAGTAAACAAAGATAATCTTTGTCTAAGTTTAGTTACTAGATTATAAACCATGGTTATTGATGTTGATTTTCGCACATCAGCAGGCTCTAAAGCACAAATAAATAATAATAATCTTGTCTTTCCTCAAATATTGGTTTTGTACATTCTCTATGAGTAAGGACCTCCCCCAAACCGCGGGTAACATCAATGTTGTTTGGGGTGAAGGAACCATCAATGAATTTAGGTCACGGTAGGCCTTCTGCTATTGATCACCACCAAATGAGGGCCAAGGTAGAAGTAAACCCAAAAGCAATAATACTAGGCCTTGCAAGAGAATTTCTTTTTGGACAATCTACAGTTGTTCGCCATCTGGAACGAATTAGTTCCAGATGGCGATAAAAATCTGCAATATTTTTCCACAGAAATTGTTATTGGAATCAAGTGTAGTGAGTTATCTGTTTCAAAAAGAATAGTAGGTATTACAGGATCTGCATTTCGCCAATGAATAATAATTTATAACATTTACTTTTGTAATATCCCAACAAATAAGTGTTATCAATTGAATAATTTTCTTTTTAAAATCAAATAAGCCAAAGCATATTGACGGTTAATGATGTAATTTCCTTGTTCATTCTTTATTTGTTTATGAGCATCTGCAGCTAAGGCGATTCGCTACATACAATTAAACAAATATCCCCTAATTACAATTAACTGACTTATTATGTATACAAAAATGAAAAACATCAATGAGACATTATTTTATTCTATATAGAAAAAAATAATATTAATCACAAATAAGAATGTACACAATTGGAAAATAATAAACTCAATATAAATATCAAACGACACAAGTGATCACTTCTATTGTTAATTTGTCTCTTCTATTGGTGATTTCTCTGTCACTTGCGTTGGGGATTTGGATTATTTAGATAGAAGGGCTGCAATTTTGTTTTAACTTCCTATTGAATAAAATATGAGGATTCTGAAATAGGTATTTTCTGAAAAAATAAACTTTTTAATGAACGCCAGGCAACACAACATCTGTCTGCCCACGCATAATAATTTACACTTTTGGGATTCAGCTAGGATAACATCAATAAGATTTGTAAAAATCTGTATTCAGGACTTTTCGGCTACCCATTGGTAGCCTTCGTCAGCAATGCCGGGGATGGAGAAAAACCAAAGTTAGCATTTAAGTAAACTTGGTACAAATATGGTGAAGATATTTTCACCACTGTGACTGAACAGCTATTTTGGTATTTCTCCACCCCCATTCATTGCCGACGAATGCTACCAAGGAGTAGCCGAAAAGTGTTGAATATAGATTTTTACAAACTCTAATTTATGTTTTCCAAGCCGAATCCGTATTATATGATATACTTCATTAATATAATATATGTCATTCAACTTCTAGATTTAAAATCAGAAATAACTTACTGTAAGATCCAATTATTCCAATTTACTTCGAACTTACTTCACGGACGTGTAAAGCACTATATCAGCAAGCCCTGTTCTGATTGGTCAAATGAGTGGAACAGAAGCCCCCGCCCTTAGATCTAATTGGTCGAATGTCTGAGAACAGATATATTACAGACAATAAATCTACTTTCTGTTTAAGGATGTGCACTCTGGATAATTGCTGTCTCAATTTTCTCCAGGCCCTAATAAATTTAGTAGGCTGGATAGGTTTGCCTGGAATCCAATACTTATACTAGTTTCTTTCCCACCATTCCTTGGATAGCTTAGATAAAATTCTCAGGCTGTAGTGAAAATTTTCACCCAAGACAGAACTTCGTTATTATAATCATTGATTTATTTTGGTTGATCGAAGCCATGGTGATTTTCAAATTTGAAAAACTGTATGTACACATTGAAAAATATACAATAATCATATATATAATTTTGGAAAAGTATAAATAAGGAAATCTGACTACTCAGTAACTAATTATCAGGAAGTGAAATATGTAGCAGTTAACATAAAAACATATTGCTGGGAGATGATAGGATCTGCTCAAGTTGCGGGCGTAATAAAGATAATCGTAAACCAACCCCTGCTGCCCGTAGGCCGAGAGCTAAATATTTGATAACAAGCGACACGCATCCCTCAAGCAGCTTTACGAGGGGCAGTAAACTCTGACGTCACATGTAATCCTCCAATGACGTCACATTAGATGCGGGTATTGGTTCGGATTCATCAGCCGTATGCTAATCCGGCCCGGAGGACCAATGCCATGTAAATGAGCCTGCTGGGGGCAGGGAGAGATGTGTGTATATTGAATCCGGCAGATGGAGCTACGGTCGTTTTGCGCGGGAGAACCTCGATTCGCGCCAAATCCTACTGCCAATCACGGGACTCGAATGTCGTACAGTTAGACTTAATGTTATAGCTGGGATCATCATGAAGTGTTGGTCGAAGGGTGTTCCAAAAAGCAGATTGCAGTTTGCAACAATGATTGCATTGCTCCTGCTATCGTAAACAAGGGAACAACAAGAGGGGTTTGTATAGAATTCGTTTAATCAGTTCAAGCTTTAAAGTAAGGATTTTGTGGAACATTCTACCTTTCTTTGCAAATAATCCATTTACATAGTCTATCGTTGTCCAATATTATAATCCTTAAAACTATCTAGTGATGGTTATTTTTTTTTTTTTTTCCAAATTTTACAGCTTACCGTCAACTAGGCCTTTACCGCTGGCTAGCTATAGGTTTACATACATCCTTAACATCCATGGTTGATTAAAAAGAATTTTCAGTGGATTCGGCAAAAAAGTCAACCTGCTGTAGGTGGGACTCGAACCCGCATCTTCTTATGAAGGAACCTACCCTACCATAAGGAGACCCCATTGATGCGAAAGTTTTCCTTTGAAATTCGTGTTATTTATCCATTACTTTTGCATTTGGCAAGTCCTTTTTTAAAAATGGATCAGTTTTAAATAATAAAATATTTTGTCGTTAAAATGTATTATATAATTGTTTTATATTTTTTAGTGAATCTTTTAACAACGTTTAAAATACTCCTCTCTTATTCAGTATCCATTAATGTATAAACAGAATACATACATATTGTATTGTATTTTATGTATTGTTGAAGCATTATCGTCAATTTTGTAATATGTACCTACGTAAATGGTTATTTTTGAAAACGATTATTCTTTTTAACTGATCTAATAATCGTCATTCAAAAAAATCCCCAGAAAATTCGAAATACCGACTTCAACACAAATTAAAAAAAAGTCCGTCACGCAGGAGCTGCATAACTAAGCACTTTCCTCAGAATTTGGGTAGTGTAGACTGCTTTCCAGAACAATTTGCTTAAAATATCCTACATAAATAAAATAAAAACATGAATAGTTCTCTTTTAATTTCGTAATGAGTAACTGATAAATTATTAATTTGCTTCCAGAGTTATGTTTACACATGGTACCTACTACACTACGTAATAAATACAAAAAAACCTCGTATTATCGTATTTTGATCTAACGCAGGAACCGGATACAGTCCCTCTAGCGCTCCTTGCGGCGCCTTTGTGAACCTACGTCTGACGGGCTTTTCTATTGAAATATATTACAAATTAAACCCCCGCTTCCGATTGACCGATTCAGCTCATTTTTACAACACTTCTTTCTCATGAGTTAACCACGACGTATACCGCGTTTCGTTACAATGCAGCAGAAATTACGACCGGTATGAGTATATTAAGAATTTGGGTCAAGAGTAAACCCCCCCTTCTAATGAACCGATTTAGTTTATTTTTACAACACATATTTACCTGTAGATTACCACTACGAATACCGAGTTTCATCGAAATATACCAAAAATCACGGCTGGTAGTGGCGAATTGGTATTGTGGGTCCGGAGTAAACCCCCCCTTCTAATAAACCGATTTAGTTCATTTTTATATCTCACTTTTCTCACTATATTACCACTACGAATACCGAGTTTCGTCGAAATATAACAAATATTACGGCTGACATAGTCAAATTAGTGTTTTGGGTTCGGGGTAAACCCCCCCTTCCGGTGGACCGACTTTGGTGGTTAACGAACTCGTTCAATCGTTTGCTAATTGAATGCTATATACCAAGTTTCGTGACGAAAAAACAAAAACTCTGGCCGCTATCGTGTTAACAGACACATATATATATATATATATATATATGCATATATATATATATATATATAGATATATATAAATTTTAACGGGGGTCATTTTCGGTGTCTACTAGGTAGGATCGATAAAGATTTGAAGAAATTTTTCAAAAATTCCGTCATGAGTCCAACCTCAATAGCTACTTTCCTTCGGAGGAAAGTGCTAAAAATGCCTATTAATGCCAGAGCAGTCTTAGAACTCAAATTGTGAGCTTTAGGCACGAGTCCGTGTTACCAAATCCTTCAACTTCACGCTTCAGAACTACCATTTTATAAACTTCAAGTACTAAAGGTCAAGCTTATCTCAATAATAATGATAGTTTCGCTTATCAATAAAATAATTAGATAACAATTTAATAATTATTATTTATTTTTATATATTTCGGGGACGAGGTTAGCTCAGTGGTAGAGCACTCGACTAATGAACTGGAGGACCAGGTTCAAAACCCGAGCGCGCACTAAAGATTTTTTCTTCTAGTGTTGCCGTTCGAGCGTTGGATTTGGGGTCCCAGATCGTCCCTAGGCTCACCCAGCCTTTAATTAATTTAATTAATAATGGGTACCTTGGGTGCTAAAGACTCCAGCAGTCGAAGCAGACAAGGGGAAAATCAGGCGGCCGGAGCATAGTGTTGACCACACTATCTCCCTAGTGTGCCGTATGGTCAATAATCAGATACCTCTACAGTATCTGCCCCTCTGGGCCCTTGTGGCCTGTTACGGGACTGATTTTTTTTTTTTTTTTTTTTTTTTTTTTATATATATTTCATACATAGAAGATAGAGGGCTTTATATAGGTAGATAGGTAAATATAACAATAAATTAATATTAATTATAATTGTAATATTGTAATTTAAATATATTGTGATGAAGACGACGAATGTGGATCGTACTGTTGATAATCTTATCATCGGCAACTAAATCAAGATTGCTATTATAATTATTACTTCTTTTTTTTAAAGTTCACCTGTATGTGTGTCGCTGGTGCCAGAACACAGACATAATTGATATCTTGCTATCCAATGATGTGAATATGACGAAAACATGTGCCGAGAAATTGCAAAAAAAAAAAGAAAATATTTGGCCACTGAGTTGAAGGGTCCCAACAAATTTGATTCTGCTTGCAGTTATCTCCGCATTAGTTTGATTCCAAATAAAACATTCAAGGTTCGGAGGCAATCTCATTATATTATCTCATTAAGCACTACTGTCTGAATCATCACAATAATATTTATTGATTCCAAATAAAACATTCAAGGTTCGGAGGCAATCTCATTATATTATCTCATTAAGCACTACTGTCTGAATCATCACAATAATATTTATTGATTCCAAATAAAACATTCAAGGTTCGGAGGCAATCTCATTATATTATCTCATTAAGCACTACTGTCTGAATCATCACAATAATATTTATTGATTCGAAATAGGCCCCAGCAAAAATTACTTCAAAGGAACCTGGCATATCGTACCTCCAAAAAATATTAAGCCAGTAATGAGCCAATAATTGGGGCATTCTTTGGAAAGAGCAGAATATACAACACAAAGACTCAGGCGTCATCAAAACCATTTAATCTTTATTTTTCGAATGAACCCTTGAATAACAATGGCAGATAGAGAATCACATCAAAGTTTATTTAGAAAAGTGAAACAAAAGGAGCCCCAGCTATTAGGACGTTAAGGGCCATATTAGAGCTGTGAGTGCGAATCAAGAACTGATCTTCATCGGACAAAGGGCACTTTTCCATTAACTTTGATGTCTCGCCGAAACAATAGGGTTAAAGGGTTCCGCAGGAGGGAAAAAACTCTGTAACAAGTCCTCGGGACCCATTGTCCTCGAAGAGATCCAGTCAACACTCATCGGCTGAAATTGGTGTCCCGCCTCTTTTGCCAAGGAGTGAATCTCTTTGATCCTTTGGTATTATATGCCTTTTTTTTTTCTTTTTTTTTTTGGCTTTTTGCCACGCTGATTATGCAGATAAGGGAGGAAAATGTTCGTTAGGGCTGGTCCTCAGGTTCTGGGAGTCGTTAGAGCCGCGACGAGCGGGCTTTAGTGCTTCCGAGCTATTGCTCGTCCGTAATTAGTTTTTCTTTGATGGAAACTGCTAAGAAAGAAGTATCTTTTCTTAGAACGACGAGGCTTACAAAGGAAAAAAAGAATCAAATTATTATCCAGCAAAAGGAAGTCTTATTTCTTCATGTTGTTACTTTTGCTCTCAATGGCATTCCATAATGGCATCTCATCACTAATAATACAATATCAGATTTTTTTAACAACTCGAGTAGGTATCCTTAAATCATACTTCATGAGAGATTATTTGATGGGGTACGGGCAAAAAGTGCCCGTGTTAAGTTTTGTTAAAAATGTTGCTTGGCACTATTTTGCCCTGACCCCTTCTTTTCTTCTTCGAAGCCTCATACTTAGATTTAATTATTACTGAACACAATTATGTCAATATCTTACCTACAGGAGCGGGAGAAGAACCACTCTCCTCCAAGCTCAATGCAGTGCTTGTAAACTTCTTAAATATCCATTATCTTACGGGCTAATGACGTGCTGCTCATAAGTATGTTTAATGTCAAATGTCTATCAAGTAAATTAAAAAAAAAAATTTTTAATAATTTAAAAAAAATGAATAAATAAAATAAAACACGGAAATTAAAAAGTAATAGTAATAAGAAAAAATAATTAAGTTTCTACACAAAATAATCCCCAAAAAACAAAACAAATAAAATGAAATGAAATATTAAATTAATTAACTTTATAATTTAATAATTGTTTAATTTATTATTTAAATAATGAAAGGATCTATTGTTAATGTTTTAATATTTTTATACATGTTTATATGTTTTAAATGTGAAATAATAGTGTAAAAATGATTTCTGCTGTTAGTATGTAGGACAGAACATTTCCTCGGAAAAGTTCGTTTTAAGAACGCATTTAGATTATTTATTTATTGATATGAAGAGCTCCAACACTATAGTGATCTACACTTAAATACATTTTCTAAATAATTTGAAAATTTAAAATTAAAAAAAAAAAATCCGTTATCACTAAGAGAATTAGAGAAAAAAAGTCCGTCAGGCAGGAGCTGCATAACTAAGCACCTTCCTCAGAATTTGGTAGTGTAGACTGCTTTCCAGAACAATTTGCTTTAAATATCCTACATAAATAAAATAAAAACATGAATAGTTCTCATTTAATTTTGTAATGAGTAACTGATCAATTATTAATTTGCTTCCAGAGTTATGTTTACATATGGTACCTATTACACTACGTAATAAATACAAAAAAAAACCTCATATTATCGTATTTTGATCTAACGCAGGAACAGGATACAGTCACTCTAGTGGTAGAAAGTGCTCCTTGCGGCGGCCTTGCGAACCTAAGCCTGGCGGGCTTTTCTATTGAAATATATTACAAATTAAACCCCCGCTTTCCGATTGACCGATTCAGCTCATTTTTACAACACTTCTTTCTCATGAGTTACCCACGACGTATACCGCGTTTCGTTACAATACAGCAGAAATTACGACCGATATGAGTATATTAGGAATTTGAGTCCGGAGTAAACCCCCCCTTCTAATGAACCGATTTAGTTTATTTTTACAACACATATTTACCTGTAGATTAGCACTACGAATACCGAGTTTCGTCGAAATATAACAAAAATCACGGCTGGTAGTGGCGAATTGGTATTGTGGGTCCGGAGTAAACCCCCCCCCCTTCTAATGAACCGATTTAGGTCATTTTTATATCTCACTTTTCTCTCTATATTACCACTACGAATACTAAGTGTCGTTGAAATATAACAAATATTACGGCTGACATAGTCAAATTAGTGTTTTGGGTTCGGGGTAAGCCCCCCCTTCCGGTGGACCGACTTTGGTGGTTAACGAACTCGTTCAGTCGTTTGCTAATTGAATGCAACAAAAACTCTGGCCGCTATCGTGTTAACAGACATATATATATATATATATATATATATATATATATATATATATATATATATAAATTTTAACGGGGGTCATTTTCGGTGTCTACTAGGTAGGATCGATAAAGATTTGAAGAAAATTTTTCAAAAATTCCGTCATGAGTCCAACCTCAATAGCTACTTTCCTTCGGAGGAAAGTGCTAAAACAGACAGCAAGTCACAGGAATTAAAGAAAAAAGTATAATTTAAAAAATGACAGTTTATTAACGTCATTTCTCCGTAAAGCGGTAAAAATCATCAAATATTATTCGCTTAGATAAAGACATAAACATTCATATTAATATTATAACTTTGTTGAGCAACTAATTTGAGAGGTAAAATTTTGTGATTTAGTTTTGTTGCTTCCCAAAAGCCAATAAGTCGATCTATTTATTTGATGTCATCTAAAACTTCATCATTAAAGTCTACCAAGAGTAATGTAACATTTTATTCCTGATTATTCCTGCAATCTTTCAGAATTTGTATTATTATGAACTGCAGAACCTGCATTTTAGATGGGGATGCTTCGACATGAGAAAGGAGTGTTTGTATGTACTATTCTTAATCGGATTAACACAACTTCGTTTCTTCTTGTTTTTAGGATTGATGTTAGAAACTTTCACCTAGTTAATATTGTGGGGGGGGGGGGGGTTGATAGTATTAGTCAGTTAGCGTACTATATGCGGATGGACACTCAGTAAGTGAATGCTTGATTTTCCTTAGTTTTTGTCGGTTATATTACATCAGTCAAGCGGTAATTTTTAAATTATAATATTTCTATTCATTATTATTGCTGTTATATCTTTGAAGTGTAGCATGTAATAAGATAGGTATGTGTCATCTTGAGTAGCGATTTGAAATTTAAATGAACGAATAAAAAAAAAAAAAAAAATGCTCTCGTCCCAATTCATCATGGACATAGTCAAGTTTAAGTTTATAGTAATCATTAAGGTTAAACTGCATCCAGCTCACAACCATCTTAGTCATACCCTAGGTTGTTGTCTCAGGGTATTGTTTATATATTTTAGCACGAAAAGGGATAAGCAAAGCAGGTTATATTGAAAGGAAGCCGACAGCCCTCTACTAATATATTCATATTTGTGTGGCTGTGGCAGGGAGGTCTGAGCAGCGAGGTAATTGAGGGAGTGCTGACACAGCTGGGGCCCATGCAAAATAGCCTGCAGATTGGCTGGCCAGATGTGCAGTCGGCCCTCTAGGCCAGTGTCTCTCTTTAGCTCAACATTTCTCCCCTATTTTTTATTATTTTATTTGGGGAGGGAGTGGTTAGAGGGTTTTATATTAATATTTTCATTCCTGTTTTATATATATATGTATATATATATATATATATATATATATATATATATATATATATACATATATATATATATATATATATATATATATACACACACACACATACCTACATACAGTGGATTCTGCTTATGACGATGTCCAAGGGAATTATAACTTTAAATTACTTAATATTAAAAGTTATTATTATTTAATAAATGAACAGAAAAAATGAACATCCTTAGTTTTTTCATTGTTTGTAAATTTATTGTTAAATAGAAAATGCGAAGAAGGTTCATGACAACTTGTGAAATTTGTAGAAGAATAGATAATTGACTCTATTGTATGAAGGGTATTGATGGGGGGAAATTATGTTTATTGCTTTTTTTTTTTTTTTTTTTTTTTTTTTTTTTTTTTTTCTTTTTTTTTTTTTTTTTTTTTTTTTTTTTTATAAGGTAATTCAACCACACGGGTCATTGTTGCCTATTGAAATTTACTGAAATGAATATTAATGTATAGAGGGAAAAGCAACAAAAACAAATTAAGTTGTTGAAAATAAAATACACTTAGGAATATCGAAACTAAAGATCAGATTAAATAAAAATTAAATTTAATTGAAATGATTTATATTTTAATATTTGATTTATTAATTTTTTTCCAAATAATTGCTTATTATATTTCATTAAATAACTTAGTGGCTCTCAAAAAACTCAACGCTCTCTGGCTTGATTTATGGTTGTCTCCATGTATATCGCAGAGAGGACCATGAATGTCCATTTGGTCCCGAGCGGATTCGTAGGCTCTGCATTCAGTGAAAATGTGTTTAATAGTAAGATTTTCACCACAAGCACTGCATTCAGGCCTTGATTCTCTTTTAAATAATTATGCATGGGTGAGACAGAACCACCTCATCTCGCCTAGTGTCTTGAGATGAGGTTTTCCATCCCGAGGTAGTGGATTTTATGATGGACACTGTTCTTTTATGATGGACACTTTCAAGATTAAAAATAAAATTATGGTATTTTGCTTTATATTTTCACTTGTTTCAGTAAATCAAGTACACATATAAACAGATAAAACTTTCAGAATAACGATTGAAAAATCATTTTTAAAACTTTGAAACATAAATAGTGATAAATTTATATAAATAATGAATTTCAAAGAAATCGTAATTTTTCTAGAAACGTTTACACAGATCCTTACCTTCCTCCACCAACCACACGTGACCATTTATTTATTCAACAATTCACACTCTGCAGGTGAGCAGCAAGATGTGAATAAATTGTGTTTTCCCATTCGCATTGTAAGAAAAATCGGTGATGAAATGGAAATTTCTTTGTCAGTACGTTCCCCCTATTTTCGAAAGAATCCCACAACTCGGCATGTTTTACACGGCCCTTAGAGCAGCAAGTGAGGGGTATACTCTTAGATTGTGTGTGACGTCATAGAATCCAGCCATAAGATAAGTGCGTAAGGATCTGCATAAAGCCCGTCGTCCCCATACGTATGCATACGGGAGGGAGCGAAGAGGAAGCCGTCCCATAATACGTGAGGTTCCCGGGGGCGGGAGTCCCAGTATTAAATCGGCGAAGACCCTCCAAAATAATTCCAGCGACAAATTCTCCGAGACGTCTTCGGCAGTAAATTGCGCGCGGCCAAGACGCAAGCCTCATTTAGCGCTCGAGTCGTCTGCCAGACCGCACGGCTTAGCATAATTCTCTCATCTGTATTAGGAGGGTGCAGACCTCGGAGACGGTAGCACCTTATCCAGGGTCTCCTTTTATTGTAGTAGCGGCCCTTCAGATTTGCATCACTTCGGTATTAAGATCTTCTCCTGGAACAGAGGGACTTATTAAACAGCGAGGTCTCTGTTCCATCAGCACTTAGGGCTTTGTAAGTCCTATCTCCTGTCAGGTAGTCCTTCCAACTTCGTGTCTAACAAAATTAGGAAGCTGATTATCATTTGAAAGATAATTTATTATTGTTGATATTATACACTGCTTCTTACGTGAAAGGCATTTTATTCATTATTTTTATGCAATTTAAGGTTTATAATAGTGCTTTAATATAAAATGAATCAATCAATACAACTTTAATGCATTTTAAATTAGAATTTTGGCTTGTTAATTGTTTTAGTTTGTAAAGTGTTTTAGATGTTTTTGTTCTTTATTTGTTGGTTCTCAACTCCAAGGATTCACGTCAAGTTTTATAGCACGTCTGGTGTCACGTCTTAGGCTAAAGACACACACAGCGGTTTCGGCCGAGTCGACGCGCCGGCACTTCAAAACACACAGTAATGTTTTGAAAGGCGGCCACAGCTTTTCATGAAGTGAGATCTGAGTACGTCTGTCATCAGTACACAGAATCGCTTGAAAACAGTAGGTTGGTTGTTGTGACACATTACAAAAGATGCATTTTTACTTATTAAAGATGATGTATTGTACTGTTATATTTTCATCAGCACAATGCAGACCGCTTTTCAATTTCACACATAAGTTTTTCAACGTCAATTTTTTCCTCCCCCATATTTTTAAAAATATCTACCACTTAAAAAAACTGATCAGTAAAAGAAACTACACTCAAAACCGAACTCAAAACATCTGTGTGAGTCTTTTCAGGAAGAGACAAACTTAAAAAGGAGCCGCCAGTCGGCAATAAAGCCGACTCGGTGACTGATTCGGCCGCCGAGCCGCCGCGGTGGAATTGGCCTGTGTATATTGAAGCCATTAAGCCACACACCGCCTGTGCCGACTCGGCAAGTCATTCCATTGTTGCGCCAAGTCGGATTTAACGGCTCTCGGTACGTTTGTTTTTACCTGGAAAGACACACACAGCGGTTTCCGTCGACTCGGCCGAAACCGCTGTGCGTGTCTTCAGCCTTAGGTTGGACTTACATTGGTCCCAACCCGATCCGATCCAATGTCTACCGATTCCCGTCCGTTGAAATTTGTTTGTTTCAAGAGCGATTTCGGACGACCGACGCACAGTGGGACAAACCTTACAATGTTAATAACATTCTAGCTACCTTTCTTATAAATAATTTAAAAATATGAATACAAATCTGTTGTTTTTCCGAGTGTTAAATTCTCTGAATTGCTTAAAATCTTTATCACGTACCTCTTGGGCTTGTTCGGATAAGCCGCCTATTGGAATTAAAAAATTTTTTTTTTTTTTTTTTTTTTTTTTTTTTTTTTTTTTTTTTTTTTTTTTTTTTTTTTTTTTTTTTTTTTTTTTTTACGCCAAAACTGCTTTATAACGATTGCTATTCATTTTCTAGGCAACATTGTTTTTGCATTTCAAGTAATTATTCATAGGTAATGTATATATAGGTAAAATATATATAGTATATGTATATATATATATATATATATATATATATATATATATATATATACTATATATAAAATTGAACGACTAGTATTTTTCCACTGATGACATTTCTCATTGGAACCTCTGCATTGAGCCATAAGGTCGACGTCTATAGGGAGATTCCTTCCTTTGTTGAGGGAGGAAACGCGCTAAAAGAAAACATAACTTGTATATATATATATATATATATATATACATATATATATATATATATATATATATATATATATATATATATATATATATATTAGTCTTTGCAATGCTGAGGAATGATACCATATTGCGTAGCTCTTGCAGAACGTAGTTTATGAATAGGCCACCATTACGATGATGGATAATCCCCTTATCCTGAGAGAATCCTATAACTGCGCCGTGGATATGAGTAATACCGACCCCTGCGGCGTTTTACTGCACATAGAACAGGTGTTATAGCGCTCTTTGACATGGACTATAACACTAGGCTCGTAAAGTGCGGCCGTTCCTCTTATTCGCGGCTTAACGATCATCCCAAAATAAAACCTTCCAATCAAGAGTCTACTGATCAGGCACGGTATAAATCGAGGAAAGGGCGTCCAAACTATTGTTTCTGTGTTCGTGCCTCTGTTTCAGGTATTGTTATAAAACGCTGGAGAATTGAAAAAAAACTGTATTTTTTTCTTCCAAAACAAGTATTTCAGTTTTTTCTTTGTCGATTCTTCTCAAATAAAAATAATAAAATAATTTTTCTTTTATTGGAAATTATTATTAGGTATTTTTTATTTATTATTTCAGAGAAATAAAAAAAAAAAAAAAAAAAAAAAAAAAGACTACTTTTCTTGTAAGAAAGATACTTTTTCTTCACATTATTCTTCTAAATATCAAGAAGCATTAAACCCTTCATAACCAAGCAACCGTGATCATTCTTATAAGGCAATTAAAGGTTAAGGGGAAAGAGTAAAAAATTTCCGAAATACAGTGATTTTCATGAATAACCTGAATTTTGACTATGGAAACGGCCTGGAACCAATTTAAAATGAACATACTAACACTACAATCTTTGTTTGCTCAAAGGAAATTTCATCTACTTTAGAATGTTGTGATCGATTTTTTTCAGGTGGTGATTGGTTTTTCAGTACTCACTACTAACATAAAAAAATTATGATTGGCATAAAAAAATAAGAAATTTGAATTTACTTTATCAACTTTTTTGTGTCACTTTAGGACTACTCCTGAAAGGTTGATATGTATATATATATATATATATATATATATATATATATATATATATATATATATAGTTTATTTGTTTGGTTAAATATTGGTTTTCTAATGAATTACTTTGTTTGTGGAATATCTTGTGGGGCAAGGAATTCAGTTTGGCACCTATACTTTCTTTCAGAAATAAAGTTTTTTGTTCTCTCTAATTAGTTAATTTATCTATGGGTACCTTGGTGCTAATGACTCTAGCAGTCGAAGCAGCAAGGGAAAAATCAGGCGGCCGGAGCATAGTATTGACCACACTATCTCCCTAGTGTGCCGTATGGTCAAGAATCAGATACCTCTACAGTATCTACCCCTCTGGGCCCTTGTGGCCTGTTACGGGACTGATTTTTTTTTTTTTTTTTTTTTTTTTTTTTTTTTTTTTTTTTATTGTTTTGGGCCAGAATTTCTCCGGTTCGGTTTAGAGAATGGGTACCCTTGTACCTCCCGCTGACAACATGAACAGAACCAACGATGCGTACACCCTCCAGGAAGTCCGAGTACTCGCGGAGTGCCCAAGACAGTGAAGAACCCTCACCAAGTACCACGCCCTGTTAACGAGACACCGACTCAACGACTTCATAGAGCCGTGAACATTTAATAACTCGGTAAGGCTGGAACCCTAGATCGTTAGCACCTCGGACAATGGAGGGGGCTGCCAGGGAGATCATCCCTCCGCGGGGATGGTTCTTCATTAACACAAACTCTTGTTAGGGGGCTAATTTGCATAGCTAATGTACCGTTTATTACATTTGCAAGGGCCGTGGAGAATGTCTAGGATATATAGAGTTTAAACCTTTCGGTACGGAATATGATGGAACTTCAGGGTACCATTGAAGCGTGATGATGTTATAAAAAAAAAAATATTTTGTTTCCTGTACAGTTGAATGTCAACGTTTATGAAACACGTTCGATGTCGATGTAATGATTATGAAGCGTAAACCATTAGCCTTAACAGGGCAAACATAAAAAATGATCCAGCTATTTATTGTTTAAAAGAAACGCATTTTCGTAAAAGGGGGAACGATTTTTTTAATCGTGTGCATTTAATTATTTTAGTTAATCTAATAAGTAAATATTTGTCAAATCCCAATCACTCACTCACTGACCTATCATCGCCCAGCCCAAACCACTTGACAGAAAGTTTTGCATGGACACTCCCTTTAGAACGTAAACACTCGCTAAGAAAGAATTTTTTGATATTCAAATTTTTAAGTATTTTTAGAGGGATTTGAAGTTTTAGCTGGTTTTAAAGAGAGCAGGCACTTCTGGCCATGCGTTGCTAGGACGATAACAGGGCAACTGCTACCGTAATCTATCTATTTCATAATATTATTTTTATTTGTGGTAATTTCAACAATTATGACAGACCTTGAATTACTAGAAATACTTTAAATAAACTGTGATTTTGTCTCTCATTGAGCTTACCTATTACCTGGTGATGGACCATCCCAGGTAATAATATCCCGAACCCTTGCACAGGCTCCTCACCCATTAGCATCCCCAGTCAGAACACTTCTTGGTAATGCTGGCAAATATAATGGGTGTTTCCAAATGACATCTTGGAAACATAAATTTTTAAATTTTAACGTCCATTTATTATTGAGAACAAATTTTTAACCTGTATTGGTTAAACTGCTGTTACTGTTAACCTATAGAAAACGGGATATCTTTACGTTATCTGTTTCTTGAACTGGTCCGGAGTGCCCCAATGTCAAGAAACATTATACTTTGATTACTTATCAATCGATGATTAACTTATAGTATGACGGGAACCGTGCTATAATAAACTCCACAAAATTATGTAGTAGCGTTAATTTTGATGATACATTATTTAACGCTATAAAATAACTACTCATCTGCCGTGACGAAGCACGGGTATTCAACTAGTTTAATATAATTTAGATAATTTCGGTATTTAATTTCTCGATTTTTCTACACATGTGAGAATTGACACCGATTTAATATTCTAGGTAACATTAATCATCCATGAAATCTATTGGATAGTCTGAAGGATGGGTCAGGGGAGCAGTTCTCAACGGCCCTTCTTAGTGCCTTCTTGACTTACGGTTCCGTAAACACGTCATTCGGCGCCCGAAATCCTTCTCTCACCCCCGTCTCTCAGTTTTTCTGTTCTTTACTTCCTTTTTTTTTTTTTTTTTTTTTTTTTTTTTTTGGTTTTCTTTTACTCTTTCTACTTTCTTTTTATCGACCCTTCAAGTCCCACTTGCAGGTTAAAAGCGGAGGGGGCATTGCTAAGTGCATATAAATTATAAGTGCCCCGAAGGCTGGATAAATGCGAGCTATTGTGAGCCTGTTAAGTGCGTGTTTGCTCGCTTCCCTCTTGAGCAGTGAGAGTTTTTTTTAAAGCTACCAGTTTCTCGAAGCGTTCTTTACATCTCAATGAATCTCTCGTTCCCCTCTCCATTTCTACACCGGCTCCTGGATAGCCCACATATCTCTTTTATTTATTGCTCGAAAAAGGAGTGCTTCGCTTGCAGGAGTACGAGAACGCTGAATGTTAAAAGCCACTCCGGAATGTCTGAATTATGGGAAAAAATTCAAACACTCAAGTACGGTGGAAAAATGAAATTTTTAAGAGTCGAACTGACATAATGGATATAAGAGCTGTATATGGATATGAATTATTTTTTCTAAAATCGGTTAACACAAAATAAGGAGAATTTGAATGGTTACTTCCATTTTATTGAATTCAATCTAAGACATATAAGGGCAACAATCAGGCCGTGAAACATTTTGAAAAACCCCAATTAAGAAAACAATATTATTACACTAATTAATCATGCTAACTTCTAACGAGGAACATCTGCGGAATCAAATGAGCGAACAAGCCAAGTGTCATTATTGATTTTGTGTCACTATTTAACATTCGTAGTTTGTAATAATTCCAAAGCTCACGATTAAATTATGACGTTATACCTATTTTTTTTTTCATTTCATTTTTTTATTTTAATAAATTGTATAACAGTAACATTGGGTTCTCCCAGTGGTCTAGTGGCTAACGCCACGATGCGATGATTTTCATGCGGGAGGTGGTGGGTTCGAGTCCCAAGTGTTCTTTAGGAGAATGCAACAAGAATTTGCGTAAGTCTATTTGATTAGTTTTAAGGCTAAACTAATTGCGTAGAGCCCGAGCTTGGTTCGCGTCACCTTAAAGTCGTGTTTATAGTGTTTAAGCCGAGAGGGGAACCCTTTACCGGACGAAGAAGGACTTGAAATAATCGTAACTCCCCTGTAAGTCCCTAACAATGGAGTCGTTTAGACGGCAGTAAGGTTGCAGTGCTAGTGACCGTACCGTTTAACAAGACACTGGCTCCTTAAGTGTTACTACGCCAAGGAGAACAAGGCGATAACTGGAAGTAGTACTGACTGCGAATAGGCCATAATGAACTGGGAGCCGGTTTAATCAAGGGAGTCTTGCAGGAAATGAATCGGAGGACTGTGTTTGCAAGGTCTGTGGTCTCTGCTAAGGAGCTAGCCGGGTCCTCTTTGTATACAATGTCATAAAGGGGTGAACTTGGAGGGCTGATAGCTCCTCAGCAGTGTAGGCAAAGTGTTTGGAGCAGTATCCTCAACTTGTTTGGAAACGGATATTCATCATCAGTTTAACTTGTTAACCGGGTGAAATACTTGCGAAAACGTAAAAAAATATACTCGCATAAAATCACACAAGGATTAAATGGAAAGAACTACATAAAATCTAACCCTAGGACGCCCAAGGTGTTTCCAGCCAAGGCGCTTTCTTCTTCAGGAAACAGGTATCAGTCTTCATTTCTTAGGGATCCCTTCACGCCATCATCTTCCCTTAACATACTGAATATCCTGTTAATTGGTACATTTAGAATGGACTCAGAAGTAAGTTCACATGAAGATTTCACTTTTTCTCATTTTGGCTCAATAGTGATATAACAAATTTAAAATTGGTCAAATTTATAAGTGTTTGTGCTTTTTGGACTCAGTTATTAATGATCTTCAACTCTTAGGGAGGAGAATTTATCAAAATAATTGATGAATTTAAGCTGTAAATCGTTAAAAGAGGGCTCGCCACAGTTTTTCACAAAATTGGTAAAAAGGGTTTTGTGGCTAGCGGTTCCGGTAGTTTACTCTGTAGAATGTGGACTTTGACCATCTCATTTCACTCCGCATTTAATGCTCTTTAATCCCCATTTTAAGGATTTTTGCCCATAATCAACGGTTAACAAAGCAACGAAGAAACATTGAAAAAACAGTGCTAAAATCACGCGTTTTTTCGTCTGCCAGAAGTTGTCTCCCCGGTTTCGATGTTGAAAACTTGGTTTCAGCATACCTAACCACCATACTATACCTCACTATATTAAAAAATTCCGTGCGAATTATTGCAAGCTCGTCCCCCTCTATCTACTGGGCGCCTCGAACATTTTTATATTAGCACCATAAATTTTATCTAAGCAAATCAAGAAATTATATATTTGAACAGAAGAGCAAGACTTTAATGAAAAGAGATTCCGTTTTTATCTTCACCAACATGGGGATAGGAGCAGTCATCCACGGAACCAATTCGGAACCTGAGGGAAATGAAATTTAAAACAAAACCCCTTTCTCCATGTAGCATAGAGAAGGGCTGACGATCGCACCCTGTAGTATCCCTTCAGTATTTAATTGGACGGAATTGGGGCATTAAGTGACCACCGGGTCTCATGTGTTCACGATTATCCCCCGCTAATAATGTTCATCTGGACCACGTGCTATCTCCGGTTTCATGTGTAATTATATTTCTCCGCTGTATGAGAATTAAGTAGCCCCTTCGCTTAACTCGAACCATGATCCTGTTAGACTAATGAAAATTAAGCCGATAACCGGGAGAGGAATTGTGGAAGAGGGAGCCTCCATGGAGGTAATTTCGGTTAAAAGGGTTGAGGAAAAGTTTTATGGAGGCTATAACTATATATCTCCATGTGGTTTTTATCAACAAAACTTGAAGCTAATGCATTTTTAAGGCTTTTGCATTTTTTATTACACTTCAGTTATTTATTTATTTTTATGAACTTAGTATCATAGACGAAATATACCCTGAGATATTACAACTAGGGCTGCTGAAGGTTCATCCTACTGACTTAGGATGAAAAACTGGTCAATAATCCTATACTTTATATATTTATAGAACTGAACGTTATCGAGGACGGCACCTCATCTTCATTATCATCGAATAGCTCAGCTAAGTTCAACCTGTCCTCTAGATAATTCCCGAAGTACAGTAGGAAAAAGGCCCGGGTGAACCTCGCTGAGTTATACGAGGACACTGAGGATGAGGTAGTGAAAACGGTCTCTTCAATAATTATATATAGTGAACGTTTTTGGACCAGTATTTCATCATATATCAGCACGATACGTCTGATAAAAACCATCTACAAAAATGGGATTCTTTTATTAGAATTTAAAGTATAATTAGAATACAATTTTTTTTTTTTTTTTTTTCATATGGATGACTTGATGTCTACCTTTCACCGTATATATATATATATATATATATATATATATATATATATATATACTTTTTTCCATTGTTGAACTCCAACTTCCAATATTCTTGTTTTTTTGTAGCCAATAGGTCATAAAAACATACCTTTCTCCTCATGTATTTTATTACCTTCACCCTAACCGGTTTCGAGCTATTCTGCTCCTCCTCAAAGGGTATTTCCTAAAATTATTTGTACATTATACATGTATAATTTGATTGAAACAATTACATATTTACATCATTATGTGTATTCTTACATTCACATAGAAATAATAAGAAATCAAATACACAAGGCTTATAAAAACATAAGATTTTCAAAGAAAAAAGTAAAAGATAAACAAAAGGTGGAATATGATCCACATATATTTCCATTTCACAATGATTTATGGTGGGAGAAATGGTATGAAGGTAATAATATAATAAAAAAAAGGAAACGGGATGACACAATAACTAATACGGACAGTACGGGTAAGAAACAAAAACGGAACGTGACAGAAATGGACAGCAATAAAAAGGACAATAAAAGAAAACGAACAGAGGAGGACAGAGAACAAAATAAGACTAACAACAACAAAAAATTAAAACAAACCAGGATGGACACATTCATTATTACAGAACCGAAACAACTAACGGAGGTAGGTAACAGTAATATACATATTTGGGAACAACGGACAACTAAGGACAAAAACAAATCTATAGACAAAGACAACAATAGTGCAAAATGGTACAGTTTCACATACAATCCGGCAATGGAACATAGACTAAAATCAATTTGTAATAAAGCAGCGAATGTAACATGGAAATATAATAGTAATTTTTTTTTTTTAATAATAAAGCGTTTATTAACATCTGCACAAATTATATAGCACATTGGTTAATTCTGATAAGTAACGCCATTTTTATGAATTCACATAATGAGAATACAGAAAAAAAAAAAAAAAAAGAAAAGAAAGAAAAAATAGTACACACTAAATTGAATTACAGAAACAAAAAGAAAATAATAAAAATAAATAAGTACATAAATAAATAAGTCATAGCTAAAAGGAAAATAAAATAAAAGTAATAATAATAAAAATAATAAATCAAAAGATAAAATAGAAGTTTGGAAGGAGCCAATCATTATTGACACTTCCTAGTTGACCGCTTTAATTACAGAGTTGATCACGAGGCCAAGATCTCTTTAGCCTCCTAGGAGGGTTTTCGGGGTGGGATTGAGAGGAGAGAGATTGAGCTCTGGGATTGGGATGATAATAGTAAAATAGAAAATAATTTTAGTAATATCAAAATCAGAAGGGACAAACTCTTGACTAAATATAACGTCTATTTGCTAGAATATGGGGATTGTAGCGCAGAATATATAGGAGAATCCGAACAAATTCTCAAAAAGCGTATCATGCAGCATGCAAAAAGTGTAGACGATCATTCACAATGTCAAACGGCTCTCTCAGAACACGCCACAGAAAATTCCCAATCATTCAATTTTCAGGAAGCAAAAATTTTAGATAAAGAACCAAACAGCCTCAAAAGAAAGATTAAAGAAAACCTTTACATTGTAGAAAGACAGGAACAGGTGGTAAATAAAAAAAAGGACATCAAATACTTAAATAAAATCTTTCAGAACCTTGTAGTGCAGAAAAAAAATGACGGGGACTGTAGACAGGTTTACGGGGAGGAAGGTTAGGATACTAGTGTTTCATAACCCTGAGACGCATATTGCTATGCAATATTAAAATTACTTTATTATAATTGTACGTGATGGGAAAAGACCATCGAATGTAAGTATACACATAATGTTGTAAATATGTAATTGTTTCAATCTATATATATAAAAATCACGTGTCTGTTTTTCTGTTTTTCTGTTTGTTTGTTCCTTATACAAATCCACACCGTTTGACTGATATTGACCAAACTTCGCACATAGATCCGTCTTGATCCGGGAAATCTCGTAGTCTAGCTCAAAATCTTCTAGGATTCACAGTTCGGGAGTTACGCCTTCGAAAATGTCATTTATGAAGGAGTAAATTCTCCGAAATAGCCATTTTCTTCCAGTGTTGCAACTTCTTCAAAGAAGAAAGGCAATACAAAACTTTTTTTTTGGGGGGGCGAAAAGTTTTTCTTTTGCAAAATAACTGATTACTTTTATTTTGTTTATATTGTTTGTTTATCTAAATGGTAGGTTTATATTCTCAGAGTTTGGACAAGATCTGATTTTAAGATCAATTTTCTTAATATCAGATCAATTTTCTTCATATCAACTCTATTTTTATTTGATTGCCTAGGGCAACACTGGGCTCTAACCAGAATATGGAGTAATATCGTATAAGTAAGTATATCATAAAAATGTTCTGTGTTTATCTAATCATAATTTGGACTAATCTATATATATAAAAATCACGTGTCTGTTTTTCTGTTTTTCTGTTTTTCTGTTTGTTTGTTCCTTATACAAATCCACATCGTTTGACTGATATTGACCAAACTTCGCACATAGATACCTCTTGATCCGGGAAATCTCGTAGTCTAGCTCAAAATCTTCTAGGATTCATAGTTTGGAAGTAACGAGTTCGAAACTGTCATATACAGAAGAGTTTATAGTCAGAAATCGGCATTTTCTTTCCAGTGTTGCCCCTCCTTCTAAGAAGAAGTGCAATACAAAACCTTTGTTTGTTTATCTAAATAGTAGGTTTATATTCTCAGAGTTTGGACAAATATCTTATAAGATATCATATAATAAAATATCATATTTTTTAAGATTAATTTTCTTAATATCAGATCAGTTTTCTTCATATTAAATCAATTTTGATTTGATTGCCTAGGGCAACACTGCTCTAACCTGAATATAGACTAATATCGTATAAATAAGTATATCATAAAAATGTTCTGTGTTTATCTAATCATAATTTGGACTAATATAATATAATTAAGTGTTCATGTTTCTATTCAGAACTTTAATAATTTCAATACTTTTGTTGAGAGAGTTTTTTTATCTCTTTAGTAAAGGAAGGTTGCAATGTCGGTTATAGTATTCGGTATCTCTCACTCGCTTTTCTGTTTAATGTATAAATGAATATGTACTGGTATTTGATGGAGAGGGTTTTAGTATGTGGAAAAACACTTAACTTTTTTATTGAAACTGATGAAGTGTGTAAATAACAATAAGAACAAGGCTAAAAGTATTTTGGAATTGTTTACACTGATGTAGACCTTTTTTTAACTATGAGTCTTAAAGGTGAAAAATATTTTGTTTCATTTATAGATGATTATAGTAAGATTGCTCTCATGTTAATTTCTTCATAATTGTTCAGTATTGTTTATTGTTATTTAAGTGTTTAGTGATGAATTCCCTTTGTCGCGGTCTCACTCAAATAAATAGTAAGATTGCTAGGATTTAAACTATTAAACCTAAAACAGAAGTTTTTCATTCCTTTGTTCAATAAGTAAATGAGGTTGAAAACTTAGGAAATAAGAGAATTGGTATTGTGAGATATGACATTGGTAAGGAATATTTAAATAGTATGAATTATGACTACCAAAAAAAAAAAGGGTATCATAATTAATCCCTGTCCCTCATATGTTCATGAATTAAATGGTGTGATTTACTAGAACAATTATGAATATATCTCATTGTTTACTGGCAGAAGCTATTGTAGAAAAAAATGTTGGCCAGAAATGGTCTGTGTAGCAACTTATTTGAAAAATCTCTCTTTAGCTAACACCATTGACAATAAAATACCCTATGAAAACTGTTTTGGAAAGAAACCAGATGATTCTAACTTTAATTTATATGGTAGTAAAAATTTTGTTAGGAAACCAGAACAAATAATAACTTCTAAATGGGATTTTGTAAAGGACTTAAATTTATGAACTTTAAATTAATTCTCTCACATACATATGCAAATATTATTAAAATATTATATTAAATGTTGTTATATTTAACTTATTTTTTTATTCGCATATAGATAGATGTACATAATAAATTACATAAATGTTTATAATCATACAAATGAATGTATATAAATGAATTAATTTTCACCACGTTTTGAAACATTATTTTATTGTTACAAGAGCTGTATGGTTTAGCAACCCTATTAATTTGGGCAGCCTCACTTTAATTTTTTTTTAATAAAGTTATTCTTAATGCATGCTATTTTTTTTGCAGATAAATTAATGTATTAAAATATTATTTTTATAAGAAGAGGAAGTCACGTGAATTGTGGTGATCTAATAAATGAATAAGTAATTAAATTTTCCATGCAATTTTTTATTAATTTAATATCCATAATAATTTAATCATTATATTCTGACATATGCTTTCTTTTGTCTGAGATAGTTATATCCTCTGACTGTCAACATTTAGTCGGGGAGCTGGTAACGCACATTTCATGAAGTGTTTTATGCACCTTGGAATTTTGGTGTATTGCATGTCGTGGATAGGTAAGGCATATAAGTGTAGCCTGGACATACCTTGGAACACCAGGTACTGCACATAGGGGAAAGGTGTTAAAAAAATATGTCACTAAAATGGTATTTTATTCAGAAGCCAACAATCTTTAATGTATAATTAAGGCAAGTTGCTTTATTTCTAGAACAGCCACAACTGTCCTGTCCAGATGATTGGTGCTCTCACTCACTCTTACGGTTACACGCAGTATATTGCAGTCTATCATCGGCTGAATTTATTTTCATGTTTGCTGATTACTAAACCTCACAAAAAGTGTCTGCCCTTTTGTAATTATTTTCAATTATGGTGTTTAAATAGCAGTGTGAAGAAGAGACTTCATTTAATATTACAAAAAACCCACTTCGGTTTTTTCTTTTTTTTTATATGTATCCCACTTAAAAGTGTCTGCCTTATATATTATTCATTATAGAATTGCCTTAATTTTACATTGAACACTTATGGCTTCTGAATAAAACACTATTTTTGGCCCATAGTTTGTTACTGATTACCATGCGCAGTACCTGGTGTTTCAAGGTATGTCCAGCAACCATATACTTAACTTTTTATCTACACCCACTATACGACAATTTCAAGGCACATAAAACACTTGAAAAGTGTGTTACCAGCTCTTGGACTAAATGTTTAAATACGGTTGCAATTCTGGTAAAAATATTGTTGCTCGCCAAGTCAATGTCGTTATTGAAATTCCCAAATACCTTTAATTCATTGTTGTCCATAACTGCAAGAAAAATATCTTAAATTTGTTTTTATTCTTGTTTCTTTGAAACAACAAACTATGTTTTTAAAACTTTCCTTTTGGCATACATAACATAAACCCTGCACAACTTACCTACTTTTTCATTCATAAAAAAAACTCAGTTACGGATTATTACATGAACAGGTAAACAATATAACATATTAATATTATATTTGCGCAAGGTTGAGGTTTTAGCTTTAGATGTGAAGCCCTTAAAATAAATAAATATTATATTTAAAAAAAAAATCAATGAAAATAAAGAATATAGTTTCAGTTGTAGGTTATGACAAATTATAACTAATCATAACCTTAATTAAATGCCTCATTTGTATTGCTATTTTTTATGAATATTTATTTATGGACCACATATTTTTTTTTCTTTAAAAAAATTAAACACAGGGAGTTTGGTTTGGATTTTCTTTATAACGGTATTGCAATTAAATTATTTGGAATCACTTAATTGTAATACCATTTTAAAAGTAAGGGTACTTTTTAAAAAATAAGGATCAATTTAATTTCCACCCCACTTTCTCTAAAAAAAAATGGAAAATAACTTTTTCAGCCGAGCTCTCAATTTATTATCTTATATTCTCATAATTTGGACCAATATAATATAATCATTCATTTTTTTAAATATATAATATAAAGTAGGCGTACCATGGAAGCTGGGTTACAACTATTTAATATGAAGCATGTGTAGCATGGTAAGCCCGGCTACAGATATTTAATATAAAGTAGGTGTAGCATTGCACACCGGGTAACAGCTAGTATCATATAAGTAAGTATTCATGTTTCTATTCAAAACTTCAATATTTTCAATACTTTTATTAAGAGGCGCTTTTATATTATTTCTATAGTAGAGAAGGAAGGTTGCAATGTCGGTTATATGAATGTCGGTTATGAAGTAATCTCTCACTCGCTGTTTCTCTTAAATTAATAAATGAATATGTTTGTACTGGTATTTGATGGAGAGGGTTGTAGTATGTGGAAAAACGCTTAACTTTATTTAATTCAAAAAACTGAAATGAAACATCAAGGAATCAAGTTTTGAACTTCAAGTACATTTAAGGGAGTAAAGAATCAGTTTATCTGGACCTGATATAAATTTATAAAACTTGTGTTGTAAAATGAATCGTGTCCCTTTTGAAAAAAGTAGGAACAAGGCTAAAAGTATTTTGGAATTGTTGACGGTGATGTATGTGGACCTTTTCTAACTATGAGTCTCAAAGGTGAAATATATTTTGTCTCATTTATAGATCATTATAGTAAGATTGCTAGGATTTAAACTATTAAACCTAAAACAGAAGTTTTTCATTCCTTTGTTCAATAAGTAAATGAGGTTAAAAACTTAGGAAATAAGAGAATTGGTATTATGAGATGTGACATTGGTAAGGAATATTTAAATAGTAAGAATTATGACTACCAAAAAAAAAGTGTATCAAAATTAATCCTTGCCCCACATATGTTCATGAATTAAACGGTGTTTGTGCGTGATTTACTAGAACAATATATCTCATTGCTTACTGGCAGAAACTATTGTAGAAAAAAATGTTGGCCAGAAATGGTCAGTGCAGCAACGTATTTGAAAAATCTCTCTTTAGCTAACACCATTGAGAATAAAATACCCTATGAAATATTTTTTTGAAAGGATCCAGATGTTTCTAACTTTAATTTATATGGTAGTAAAGATTTTGTTAGGAAACCAGAACAAATAACTTCTAAATGGGATAAAAAGGTGAATATGTGCATTTTAATCGGTTATAGTGATGTGGGATATAAAGTACTTTTGAATAATAAAATCATTGTCGCTAGGCATGTTTATGTTATCCAAGAAAACATAAGCTGTATTGGATTGGCTAAAGGGTGAATCTGATAAAGATCAAGCGATTGTGATTTTTGTGTAAAAGCTACAGATAGAGAAATAGATAGTTTGAAACAAAATAATGCTTGAGATTTTGTTGAAAATAAAAAAGTTGAAGATATCAAAAGGATTTAATGTTGAACAGATGGATGTAGAGACTACATTCTTAAATGATCATTTAGAACGAAAATCCACCATTGGTTTTCTTATTAGGTTATTTAGTAATGCATTATACTGTAAATCGATTAAACAAAAAGATGTTACGGAAGAGTCTACATTTGCAGAATATGTAGCTTTAAGTGAAGTTTATAGTTCTAAGAGTTTCCAAAAAGATAGAAATTTTTGTTTTATACATAAAGAACTTCTAAAACATAAAGATTTTTTTTTTTTAAACTCCTTTGTAAAAAATGTCATTTTGTAAGGGACTTAAATTTATGAACTTAAAATTAATCCTCTTACATACATATGCAAATTGTTATATTTAACTTATTTTTTTATTTGCATATAGATAGATGTACATAATAAATTACATAAATGTTTATAATCATACAAATGAATGTATATAAATTAATTAATTTTCACCACATTTTGAAACATTATTTTATTTTTATAAGAGCTGTGTGGTTTAGCAACCCTATTAATTTGGGCAGCCTCACTTTAATTTTTTTTTTTTAATAAAGTGTTCTTCTTCTTATAATATTTCTTTTGCATGCTATTTTATTTTTTTTTTGCAGATAAATTAATGTATTGAAATATTATTTTTATAAGAAGAGGAAGTCACGTGAATTGTGGTGTTCTAATAAATAAATAAGTAATTAAATTGTCCATGCAATTTTTTATTAATTTAATATCCATAATAATTTAATCATTATATTCTGAGATATGCTTTCGTTTGTCTGAGATAGTTATATCCTCTGACTGTCAACATTTAGTCAGAGAGCTGGTAACGCACGTTTCATGAAGTGTTTTATGCACCTTGGAATTTTGCTGTATTGCACATACCTTGGAACACCAGGTACTGCACATAGGGGAAAGGTGTTAAAAAAATATGTCAAATATATAAAAATGGTATTTTATTCAGAAGCCAACAATATTTAATGTATAATTAGGGCAAGTTGCTTTATTTCTAGAACTACCACTACTGTCCTGTCCTGATGATTGGTGCTCTCACTCACTCTTACGGTTACACGCAGTGTATTGCAGTCTATCATCGGCTGAATTTATTTTCATGTTTGCTGATTACTAATCCTCACAAAAAGTGTCTGTCCTTTTGTAATTATTTTCAATTATGGTGTTTAAATAGCAGTGTGAATAAAAGACTTCATTTAATATTACAAAAAACCCACTTCGGTTTTTTTTTATATGTTATCCCCCTTAAAAGTGTCTGCCTTATATATTATTAATTATAGAATTGCCTTAATTTTACATTAAAGAATTATGGCTTCTGAATAAAACAGTATTTTTGGCCCATAGTTTGTTACTGATTACCATGCGCAGTACCAGGTGTTTCAAGGTATGTCCAGCAACCACATACTTACCTTTTTATCTACACTAGAGACCCACTATAGCAAAATTTTAAGGCACATAAACACTTGAAAAGTGTGTTACCAGCTCTTGGACTAAATGTTTAAATACGGTTGCAATTCTGGTAAAAATATTGTTGCTCGCCAAGTCAATGTCGTTATTGAAATTCCCAAATACCTTTAATTCATTGTTATCTATAACTGCAACAAAAAAAAATATCTTAAATTTGTTTTTATTCTTAGAGGCCCCTATTTCCTATGATAGAAGGAATATCCTCATAGAAGAGCTCATGAACCATAAAATTTGAAACAGAAGCTTTAATAGAAAGGAAAAAAAAGTGAACAAAAATATGTGAAAGTGTGTTTGAAACAACAAACTATGTTTTTAAAACTTTCCTTTTGGCATAAATAACATAAACCCTGCCCCATTTACCTACTTTTTCATTCATAAAAAAAACTCAGTTACTGATTATTAAATGAACAGGTAAACAATATAACACATTAATATTATATTTGTGCAACATTGAGGTTTTAGCTTTAGATGCAAAGCCCTTTAAATAAATAAATATTATATTTTAAAAAAAAATCAATGAAAATAAAGAATATAGTTTCAGTTATAGATTATTACAACTTATAACTAATCATAACCTTAATTAAATGCCTCATTTTTATTGCTATTTTTTATGAATATTTATTTATGGACCATATATTTTTTTTTTCTTTAAAAAAATTAAACACAGGGAGTTTGGTTTGGATTTTCTTTAAAACGGTATTGCAATTAAATTATTTGGAATCATTTAACTGTAATACCATTTTAAAATAAGGGTACTTTTTTAAATAAGTATACTTTTTAAAATAAGGGTACTTTTTAAAAAATAAGGATTAATTTATTTTCCACCCCACTTTCTCTAAAAAAATGGAAAATAATTTTTTCAGCCGAGCACTCAATTTATAATCTTATATTCTCATGATTTGGACAAATATCATATAATAATTAATTTTTTTTAATATATAATATAAAGTAGGCGTACCATGGAAGCTGGGTTACAACTATTTAATATGAAGCATGTGTAGCATGGTACGCCCGGCTACAGATATTTAATATAAATTAGGTGTAGCATTGCACACCGGGTAACAGCTAGTCAAATTATACATATATAATGTACAAATAATTTTAGGAAATACCCTTTGAGGAGGAGCAGAATAGCTCGAAACCGGTTAGGGGAGGATAATAAAATACATGAGGTGAAAGGTGTGTTTTTATGACCTATTGGCTACAAAAAAACAAGAATATATATATATATATATATATATATATATATATATATATGTATATATATATATATATATATATATATATATATATATATATAAATATATATATAAGGACAATAATTTGGCAGAAAAAGAGTCAAGTACTACCAATTTACTAACACTTAAACCTTGAAATTAATCAGTCTAATTGATATTTAAATGATAAGAATTCAACATCCAAAATAATTTGGCTGAAAAAGCTAAGGGGGAGTTGTTGAAGCTGAGTTACCACCGCTACTCTGCTCCTATTACCTCCACTAAATACCTATTCTTAGCAAAGCAACTTAGGTTGAAGTGGTTGGGTAAAAATTTACTCTCAATTGTCGAAGTTTGTGGTTTTTAAATGTACGCAACTTGGAGAATATTGCAGGATGTATGGAACAGGAGGAGTGTGATAGTAAAACAATAGTATGTGTCTGTGTATGTAAGTAAGTTTGTAAATATAAATTATATGTTCATTATTACGTACCGTAATTTATTTTAATGTAGCAGATGCTTAATAAATAATTTTATATAGTATAATTATATTAAAATATTTATTATTTATAAAGATCTGTAGTGTCCTTTATCTTGTTTTTGCCCGTTTTGATTATTGTTTTTATCATATATTAATGCTATTATTATGGTAAGTGTTACCTCTGATGGGAGTTAGCCAGAAGAATAGTCTTTAGAGTCCTAAGTAGTATTATAACAATTGTTTTGCCTAGACTATATTTCTATAGGTACTCTTGTATAATTTGTTACAATTTGTATATATATATGATCGGTCGGTTACACACAGCATTTGAACCAACTTTATTTTTGTGATTTATTCTATTTCCATGACGTTTC
This sequence comes from Gonocerus acuteangulatus, assembly GCA_946811695.1. Taxonomy (NCBI): domain Eukaryota; kingdom Metazoa; phylum Arthropoda; class Insecta; order Hemiptera; family Coreidae; genus Gonocerus; species Gonocerus acuteangulatus. The sequence continues at coordinate 73,527,065 of OX328126.1, read as the reverse complement.
GAAACACGCCGTTGGTCTCAAGCCATAATGGTTCAATTGGACCTTCTCTTTGCGGAGAAAAAGGTAAGTTACTGGAAATATTGACGCCCGATTATTCCGGAACATACAGTACCCGCAGGACATTCTAAACCCTGAGCTCCTCTCCAGTCCTGCCAGCCTGCGATATAGACGAGGAGGGCAGAGAGAGGTCCACGCCCACGTCATCATCCTAATAACCCTGAATATATAGGAGGGGAGTCCGTAGCTCCTTTCAGGTCCTGGGATCCTGGTAGCATTTCTTCAGTTGAAATTGCAAAGAAATCCCTGTCATTCTTTTCCCAGAATGCATGACATTCCACTGTCATTCCCCAGTCGATCTTGAGGGATTCCCCAGGCCGTCTGAACCCCTTCCATTCCCTATCTTCCATTTCAGGTTGTTATCCAAATAACTCATAAGAGCAGTTGGTATTCCATTCCAAACATCATCAATCAATCCAAGATACATTTCTTTTTTAGTACTCTCAATGTTTTATGGATAAGATGTTTCCAGAAAAATCAGTATTTCCATCGTTTCGGCTTCTTTAGATAGAAAATAAACATATTTATGAGGCCAGGTTTCCATCAATGCTAAAACTTATGCACTCTGTGCCTAAGGTAAGGTCGTCGGTCCGATTCTAACTAGAGGTGGTGGCTTTTCTTTCGAATAAAAGAAAAGGTATCAGCCCTTTGCTCGGTAGAAAATGGCGGTGGCCTTTGTATAACAAGTCAACCTTTTTTTTTACAAATACTGTTATATTTTGGGCGTATTTGTTTCTCTGCCATTGTGCTGATTATAATGTGTTTTCTGCCATTTTTTTTTTTCACTTTACCCCTCTGTTAATATTTTTATTTACTCTAAACTAAGTTTTGTATGAAACTTCTGATAAATTTGTTCATAAAACATTTTATGAAACCATTTAAAAACCATGAATTAAAAAAAAAAATAGTTATAAACCTATTGCCTTGTTGTAAGGCGTTCCTTAGTGTTATGATTATTCCCTTTTTAATTATGTGGAGTCATTCATTAGTTGAAGAAGGCTGCCAATGAGTGCAAAACACATTTTTCTAAACATCTGACGTTTCCTCTTAGCTGAATCCACCCGTTCCTTGCCTTCAACCATCAACGGCTGACTATCTACATCTCATTATAAATATTTCTTATGTTCTAGGCATACTATCGCAAAATGGAATAAATGCTATTTTTGTAAATTTAATTATTTTTTCTGAATTATTTTTCGATTTTGGTTTAGCCCACAAAATAAGCCCTATAATTTTAGGTGTAAAATATGGGGTGGGAATTCAGAAGGGGGATCGATCAAGTATATTTAATTAGTGGAACCCTAAATAAAAATAATTAAACATATCGATCGAGGAAAACATTTTTATGATTATGATTTTTAGTGCTCTGATTTACGTTAAACCTTTAGTGACATATATTTGTAAAACATATTTGCTGAAAGAACTTAAAATATCCCACGGTAGGTTCATGTGTATAATTCTCAAAGATATTGCATAGAAACTCAGGAATTACGAGAATTTTTATTAACTCTTCGACAATTTTGAAAGGACCGGCTCATTGTTGAAAATTTGAAGGTGCTGGTTTAGTTCGATTCCTGGATACATTTCAGTTATTTCTAAGCTCTCTATCACATCAGATTTAATCATTTTATGCAAATATGATCAGGTAGTTCGCGCGAGTCGGAATTTCCTATTTTTTCCGACAAACAGTCATTATTATTGTAAGCATTTTTCGTTAGCAGAATTATCTATGGATTGGTTTACAATTTTTAATACGCAGTTGGTAGGGGGTAATATCTGACGAGTTTTATGGCAGGAAAAATAGGAATAACTGTCAAATTAGTAATTTGCTCTTGGTGTAAACCTCCATTCCTAATAGAATAATTTAATTTATTTTTACATCAAATCGTTTTCTTTCTTCAGTTGAGAGCCGAATTTGCTGGTTGACAAACTCGTAAACTCGTTTATTAAGGGAATGTTTGTCGAAAATTGTGGCGGCTGTCAACATAAGATCGATACTAATTTCATGTCTGCAATCTTAATTAAATCCCTTCTCAAAGGCCAGTACATAATTTCACAAATGTTCTTTTCATTCTAGTTAAAATTTTGTACTCGTGGAACTCATGATGATTAATCTGAGTCCATTGAGGGGGAGGGGGAAGGATTCTCAACTGACAACATATATAAAGCAGATACAGAAAACAAAGCGAAGCAACTAATGGAAAAACAAAGTGGAGGGGAAAAAAAGAAGATAACGTCATTACGAAGCAAAACAGCATTAGTAAAAAAATCCCTCCGGGTCGGAACGAATTCAATACGTTCTCCATCTGGACTTGACCATTTGCAAACAGGACTGTATCCATTAGGAAGTCCGAGGGTGCCAACCCTTCCTTTCCACTTCGGGGGCAAGGACAATCGTAAACACGGCAAAAAGAGGAAGTGTAGGGAGTGCATGTGTTATATACACAAACAATGAAAAAAAAAAAAACTCACTCCCCAATGGATTATACATATAATCTCACAAGATAATGAGACAGGTGTGTCAAAATTACTGGGAGGTGTTGTCCAGGATTTTTTAAAAAGGCCTTCTAATAATGTTTCCAATTGGCCCTTGAAGGTAGATATAAATATTTAAATTTTAAAAAAATTAATTGTTTAAGTGTAAAACATTTTCAAGGCGATATCTTTAAACTTTTCAATAAAACAACTGAAAAAAAGGGAAAACTATATTGCTTGTTGCAAGTAGTAAAACATGACTGATAAGAAACATTTTCACGCATGTTCCACGTCTGTCTAAAGAAAGCTGCGTCATTTTTTGTATCATTAGGGAAAGCGGAAGTATTGAAAAAATACAACAAATATATGAAAGGTCACGAGCAAATAATTTGTAGAATATCTCGATTATTTTGTTAAGAATCTCGAAAACGGTTGGGAAATCTTCGGATGCAGAAAGTGACCATTTCAGTACATACTTAACCCTCCTCTATAAACGTTTAAGGTTGACACTCACACATAAACGTTGGGCAGTATCCGACCCAGAGCCAATTTTGGGCCTGAAATGCAATATTATTAATTTAAAAAAAAAAAAATAAGAAAACATAGTAAATTGTTTAGGACACGTTAAAAAATTAGTTATATCAACTATATATATATATATATATGTATATATAGTTATATCAACTATATATATATATATATATATATGTATATATAGTTATATCAACTATATATATATATATATATATATATATATATATATATATATATATATATATATATATATATATATACACGCAATAACTAATTTAATATCACAATAAAACTTGAGGAACACATTATATCACATTTCTGTTTTGGTAAAATAATCACAGGCACTGTGGCACACAGGGACAGATGAGGGTCGAATTGAAAAAAATAAACTTCTATATCTTGATATTCTTGATCATCTTGATTTGAGAGTTCCTCGATTCCTTCGTCATCATTTGAGAGAATACCATCGTCAGACTCTGAATCTATTTCACCAATTTGGTCATCTAACTCCGCATCAGATTGCTTCTCTTGTCACCTGAATTCGGCTATAACTTCTTCCATGGTTATGAGTAATTTGTTTTCTCCAGAAGCCATGATTTTTTAATGAAAACCTGGAACAATAGCATCTCTAATCAAGTACATTATCATAAACGTTGGGTCGTATCCGACCCGGGTTCGGGAAAAATTTATATTGAGAGATGATTAAAAAAAATATAGTTCTTACCTGACAGACGTAAACGTGGTCCGTGGCTTTCGCGGGATTGACTGAGAGGGTTCCTGAAGCCCTTTGACGTTCCAGTGCGGGGGATATGCGCACTTTTCCGCGTTGCGGGTCGGATACGACCCGTACGTTTATAGATGAGGGTTAATAAATTTACTTCACAAAAGATTAACTAGTCATTACAACTGAGAAAAAGTTTTGCTTTTTTAGCGCGATTCCTCCTTCCTTTCATTTGGACAACCCCCTTATTTTCGATGGGACAAAATTCGAATATGTCGGTTTTGTTCTTTAGAACGTTTTTTTTTTTTTTTTTTTATCTGTTTACCTCAAGTTTTAATCTTTTTTAAAAAAAAAAAAATTTCATTTAAAAGTAAAATGTATATTTTAGTAAAACAAAGGAAGAAAATAAGAAACTCATTTGCACTAGTGTTTCCTAGAGCGAACATAGTTTGGAGAGTATTTATATTGTATAAATCTATAAGCAAACATATTTACTCTATTTTTTTAAAAAAAGAAAAAGGTGATATTTTCTGCTCTATATTACAATATAAATTATGTTTAATACTTCATTAACTATGTACATGATGACATGAGCATATTTGTGGCTCACCCGAAATTCCTACCATAAGCCTTCTCTCATATTTTCATTTTTTTTTTCAGCCTAGTTATTGCTGTCCTAGTATAAACAACGGTGATCCAAAATGTTCTCCTCGTAATTTCTAATTTTCTCATTGAAACCCCGCAAATTACTATTAATTCACCGGCACCACGGGTCCAATGTACAACAGAAAAAGGAAGAAAATACTTCTGAACCCAGAATACCATTCTCTACTGCAATATCTGTCCGTGAGAGTGACAGACAGACTGAACGAGGGCTTCAGGACAGCTGTGAATGCCGGTGTCTGGGTTTGATGTTCGCCAGTCCACAGTTATCAGCAGGCACCGAGCTCTGAAGGGTACGTGTGCTCTCAAGAGTCAGAATGGACTACAATAGGACAGTATTTTGCTCTTAAAGTCAAGCCAATCAAACACACCCAACAATTTTGCTTTGGAATGTTTGCTAGTATGCAAATAAAAAGTCCGACTCTCAGGAATCTCATCATGTACTCATAACTTTCTATTTCAACAGCTTGGAATTGGGGTCAATGAAAGTTCACCACCCACTACACTTACATCTCGAAGGAAATTGAGATTTTCGTCAACGCAATGAACAGGAAACCAAGAAGCCGACCCAAAGCGGAAATTACTCAATCCTCCTTCATTTCCGCTAATTCTTAAGGAAAATTCCTCTACATACAACAATTACAACAAACATACCTTTTTATCATTTACTTATCTTGTTTTACTGAAAATCCATGTTTCTCCAAAAACCCAATTTTAAAAAAAAAAAAAAAAAGGTCCGACTGGGCGTTTCTACCTGTATCCATAGTGGCATTAACACTAGTTTTACCAGACCTGGTACTAGTATAAATGTAAATAATAAAAAATATATTTGTTATTAATATGTTTAAAGTAACATTAAGTTCATTAAATGTATTCTCTTGTTATAGCTACAAAAGATATAACATCATTTAGGAAAGCAAATGTTATACGTAGTAGGAATTTTTAATTGAAATTGCACGACCCGTCAAAATGACTGGTCTGGTAAATCTAGTGTTAAGAAAGCTTATAATATAGAAACAGTTATTGTTCCGTTTTCATCCTTCATGAAATACATAAACTCGTGTAAAATAAAATTTCAACGATTAGCAAGATTTTAGGAGCTACGAAAGGAAACTAACGCCATCCTAAGCGCAAATTACTTCCTCGGCCTTCTCAAATTTGGCTATAGGAAAACACTATAACAAATATATATGTCTCATTGAATTGCCTTGTTATACTAAAATACTCGTTTTACTGTTAAATGGATTAAATAAAAGTCCGACTCGCAGGAACTGCATCATCTTAGCGCGGTTCCGTTCTTATCCCTAGTCTCATTTGGAAAGATTAAAATAGAAACAGTTATTATTTTGGTTCCACCTTTCTTGAAAGGTCTTGATTTATGATCTTACCTGGATGGGTCGGCCAACCCCAGAAAGGCTCCCGCATGAAGACAGTTGAAAATAATCAAGGTCTTTGAATCTCTCTCTTGGAAACCTATATTTCTAACAATACATTGTTTTTCTTATTTTACTTAACCTGTTTTATTGTCAAATACATTATCCAACTATAAGCAATTAAAAAATAACAAGAAATAAAAACAGACAAAAAGAACCGTTCGAATAAACGAAATCAATTACTTTAAAGTTTTATGCAGTTATTTCTCCGATTGACATCGCCTAATCAAAACTTTCTTCAGAACCTTTTTTGTAGAACATCTAGTAAGCTTTCGAATGGTAACCTTCCGCTTACCAAGATTTTCAACCGTTTTCGCGATATTAAGGAAAGTAGGGGTCTCCCGTGGTCTAGTGGCTAGCGCGCTGGATTCATAAGCTTCAGATGGTGGGTTCGATCCAAACGTAACCAAAATTTCAACATATCAGTTTTGATGAAATTCGAACATGCAGAAAATGTTTCAACTGAATTCCATGATTCTAAGTACCCAAACCAAAAACGTTATTCAACAACTATTTTTCCAATTTTCTCGAAATCGGTTAAAGCTATCGCCTTAAAAATGGTTTCATTCGTTTTCCTAGGCCAAGAAGCCTATAAAACGAGTGCTTGCAAGCAGATGAAGTAAGCGCAACGATTTTTCTCGCGTGAATTTCTACCAAGGAACCGCACTAAAAAGCAACCAATTAAAAAATGATGCAACCCGTTCAAAAGAACAAAACGAACTTTAAGCGTTCGACTCCCAAGAATGAATCGCACTATCAAAAATTGCACGGGAAACTGCAACCGTTTCTGTAGGCAATTTAATAAGTTTTCAAATAGGTGCGTTACATTTATTAAGATTTCTCAACCTTTTTTGAGTTATACGTACAAGAAAGTATCCGAAAACCGATTATAGACATGACGGTGAAAATGGTTTTATTAGATTCCCCACGTTCGTTTTTTGTTTTAAATTGCATTCATCTGTAAAATTAGTATTATGGTAATAGAAAATAGGAAACAGTAAGCAGTGTGTTTTTAGAGTGAACCTTGACAAGGCCAGGGAGTCATTTTTCTGTCAGTTAGAGGTATTTACCCTTACAACCCTGACCTATTTGGGGTCATAAATTGTTTCATGAAAGGTCTAACCAAAATTATTACTGTTTCTATTTCAACCTTTCCAGATGACAGTAGGGATAAGAACGGAACCGCTCTAAGATGAGGCAGTTCCTGCGAGTCGGACTTTTGTTGCATTGGAAGCGAATTATTAGGAACTACTATTCGAAGATTTCTAAATCCCAGCAGGTATACGCATTATTTTACGAATGGAGCTCCTGTGAGCCGGAAAATTTTATTTACTTCTGCAAAACACGTAATTAACGCTTTAAAATATAATAAGATATTTTGCCAAAACGTATTTTGGAAGCAATTATTTTTACCTAAATATTGATAAGAGTTATCCATTGAAGATTATAGAGTTGGTAGTAAAAGTTGAAATGAATGGTTCGATAAAGCCCTTGACTCTTCCACTATTGGATTATTAATGTGGTTAGTCATAGCCCCGAGGACCGCCTAACTTTCCCTTCCTAGTTTTGTATTGAAGTCTATTGCCAAATCACAGGGTTTATAGTTTACAATCAGGGTATTTGCTACAAATAGGGAGCAAATCCTTTCTCTCTCTAGTTAGATTGATTGAAAAATCGGCCTATTGACCTGTAAACAGTTATTAATAAGCAATGAGATTTTACACGGCCAATTCAGAGGAAATGTTATGATTATTGAACTTTTGGATAATTCTAGGTTTTATTAAAGCCCAAACTTGTATTTTTTTGTCATATAATTTCAACGCTTGGAAAGGTATTGTATGTTGAGTGTACAATAGTATGGAGAAATAAAATATTCAGTGACATCAAATTTGTTTCGTTCCACCGAACATTGAAGTACGTTAATTTAAGACAAATTTAACGTATTTTCGCCCTCAGTGGAGGGACGAAAATCCGCACATATACTACTCCCCGATGACCAAATCCGAAAATACTGGCGAAAAATGTCGACGATTATATATTTATTTATTTAAATTTTAACTTCCATTATAATTGACACAGAATTTTAGGTCGGGATTATATATTTATTTATGGAGCGAAATTCGTGCAAAAAAAAAATCGAAACGATTACGTTTTCGAGTTCATATGTTTGCAGGTACTCGTGTTATAGGTTCCGAATGAAACCATTTTTGAGGCAATACCTGTAACCGTTGAAAAGAAAAGTGGAAAAAACAAATGTTTAACTCATTTTCGGTTTGTGTGCTTAAAATCGTTGGATTAAACTGAAACATTTCCTGCATGTTTCAAATGCTTCTAAACAAGATTTTCAATCTTTGGTTACATTTGGAGCCAACCCATATGGTAACGCCCATATCTAAGCGATGATAGGAAAAATATATGATATATCAGGTTCGTTAGATTGATTTATTTGTATTACGAATTTTTGAAAAAAAAGAACTCCGGCGGTAATGGATTAGGGAAGTATTCGAGAAAAAAAAATTATTATTAGACATGAGAAGTTTAGGGATCTTCGTATATTTCTTTTGTGTTTTTATATGCTAAGCGGTCTTTAAATTTAAGGCTAGCACACGCTCTATCGCCTGGGAATATTATCCGATTCCGATATGAAAGGTTTTTGCAAAATTGACGCAAAACAAATTGTAGAAATTGCGATTTAGCTTCATTCCGGACCGACAATACCAATTCGCTACTACCAGCCGTGATTTTAGGTATATTTCGACGAAACTCGGTATTCATAGTGGTAATCTACAGGTAAATATGTGTTGTAAAAATAAACTAAATCGGTTCATTAAGAGGGGGGGTTCACTCCAGACCCACAATACCAATTCGCCACTACCAACCGTGATTTTTGGTATATTTCGACGAAACTCGGTATTCGTAGTGATAATCTACAGGTAAATATGTGATGTAAAAATAAACTAAATCGGTTCATTAGGAGGGGGGGTTTACTCCGGACCCAAATTACTAATATTCTCATACTGGTCGTAATTTCTGCTGGGTGAACGTGGGTAACTCATGAGAAAGAAGTGTTATAAAAATGAGCTGAATCGGTCAATCGGAAAGGGGGGTTTACTTTGTAATATATTTCAATAGAAAAGCCAGCCAGATATAGGTCCACAAAGGCGCTGCAAGGAGCGCTAGAGGGACTGTATCCGGTTCCTGCGTTAGATCAAAATACGATAATATGAGTTTTTTTGTATTTATTACGTAGTGTAGTAGGTACCATGTGTAAACATAACTCTGGAAGCAAATTAATAATTTATCAGTTACTCATTACAAAATTAAAAGAGAACTATTCATGTTTTTATTTTATTTATGTAGGATATTTTAAGCAAATTGTTCTGGAAAGCAGTCTACACTGCCCAAATTCTGAGGAAAGTGCTTAGTTATGCAGCTCCTGCGTGACGTACTTTATTTCCAAAAAACATTTGATAATAAGATTACTGGCGGTATATACGGGCATGTGTAAGTTATAATTTTCAAGCTAATATCAAGCAACGTTATAGAGTTTTGCGTTCTTGAAGTAAGTCAGTATTGTTTCTAATTACTGGCTATCATTGCCTATGAACTTAAGTATACAGTAAGGATAATTAATGAATTGTCAATAAAAGGATAACTGTGATTTCTACGTCTTGTCATTAGGTATTCGTTTGGTAGCCGTGTATGTCCAATTCGCAGTCGAGCCAGAACTACGGGTTGGATGTATGAATGGAAATAAATAGTTTAAGTGGCTATTTAAGTTATGTCTAAAGCTGTTTCTGCGAGTTTCATTATTTTAAGTCGAAAGTCTCCCTCGGAGAAATGTTTCCAGGTGGGATCCCGTCAAAAGTTTAAACTTAACCTCAAAAAGATGCTAAGAAAGAAGCCGAATTTCTACATCAAATATGGAAACTTGAAGAAGCAGCTTTAGATATTTTGAATGGGTATTTGTAATACAATATCTTATTAAACTCCATTCACCATACACCGGATAAGAAACGGCTTTTTAGTTGTCCTGAAAAGTTTCATTTTGACAGAATAACTTGATTACTAAGCATCAAATATACTTTCTGTCTTTCCGTTGTAGGGGAGAGATATAAGGTTCTGAAAAATTGAATCGCTTAGGAAGAAAATTGCCAAGGGCTCGCTAGCATTTAAGCCGAGGCATATTTTATCCAGCCCTCCTCAATTAAACTAATGAAAGTGAGTGCGAGAGAGAAAACGGTTTCGACCATTTCCAAAAGCGGCTCGGCCAAACTGTCCGGTAGATTAGTGCTGAGGGACAGTTGGTCGGAACGGGCTGGTCTACCCCATCGGCCGGCGGTGAAATGAGCTGAGGGGGAGGCCCGGGCTCAGGTAGTTTCTGTGCCAATGTTGGCTCATGCTCAGGGCTTCCTGTGGCTTCTCTTTAATTAAACAGGCTCTGAGCAATCTCTGTCGGCTCCTCTCATATTAACTGTATTACCTATTCGGCAGGGACCCTCATTTTCCAGAAAATAGCAAGCTCTGATCATGAGTTGAACTGTAACGAAAAGTCAGCAGGAATGGAACCTCATCCCTTTTTATGGAACTCATAATCTTCATTCTTCAGCACCATACGCCAATTGAAATTACTGTCACATACTCCAACATTTTTGTGGATGCATGTACGGAGACTCAAAAGAAGGCAATCAGCAATAGGATTCTTTTGATCAAAAACTACATTTCACATTCTTACAAAAAGTGGAAACACAAGTTAAATCATTTAAAGCAATCACAATTATAATATAAAAACCAGAAAGAAGTTATATACTAACTTTCCTTAAGTGGTGAAAAACTATTCTTCTTTCTAAGATTCAACTTGACAGGTATGACCCACTGTCATGTTAAATCTTCAATCCAGTAAAAAGAACATTTCAAGAACCTCTACGTAACAAAAGTTTATTTTTGATTGAAGTGCAGAATGGCATCAAATGCCATCTTCACTGCCTTGTTGAGAAACGAACCGCAGATATTACTGCAAAGGTCCAACACGCATAAACTGCGTCATCAAAGCGCTTTTCCGTTCACTTCCCTAGTGCATTTCGAAAGCTTAGAATGTAAACAAATGCTAAAATGTAATGTCAAATCTTAAAGAGAAGAAGATAAATTACTCCCTTTAAGTACAGATTTTTTCGAATGATCTCTCTATCAAAAATTGCATAAGAACTGTTTTTGTAGAAAACTTATGAAGCTTACGAAAATAGTTTAATTTAGTTTACGTTTACTATGATGTCCCCACCGCTTTCGAGATCTATAACAATATATCCGAAAATCTCAAGAAATACCTAGTTATTTCGAGTTTTATCGAAAACGGTTATAGTAGCAGAATTGAAAATGGAGTTTAATGTCTAATTACGTATAAAATGGGTACCAGGAAGACTGCTAACGGAATAATGCAAGCGCTACAATTTCTCTCAAAAAAACATGTTCCGGTGGGCGGATATTGCTTTTTAGCGACCCTGACCTATTACATTACACAAAGTAGTTTTGTACCAACTCGGATCATTTTTGGGGGAGGTTGAGAGCGAGCAGGGAAATGCATATATTAAAATTTTTCTCGTATCGATGGGTACTAAAAGGTGAAATTTCTTAGTCGGCATGGCTTACGTCATGAGGTCAACTTCAGGGTTGCAATGTTGCTGTTCCAGCGTAATAGAGCTCTTCATAAGCGGTTTTCTTCCCTATAAATGAACAACACTGCAGAAGATCTCACAAAAACTATATTTCACAGAAAAAATGAAATGAATTCACATGAATGGACCTGAAGGCGTTTATTTACTGGGTCATAAGCAATGTTTCATATGTAGATAGAAATACAAATGTATTATTGCCGGAGGTAAGGCGCTAAACCGCGCGTCAAGCTGCAGTTTTGAAACATTACATGGTGCTTCATAACGAAATGTTTAGCAGTTGGGCAACTTATTTTGAATTGATGTTTTTCATTGTTTCACGAACACTTTGACACTCTCTCATTGAAAAGTTTTCTTTTACGAGTTGGGTTTACTGTTGTTGTTTTTTTACTGAATGTGTGCATTTTTAAATGGGTCTTCTATTTTCTTATAAATATCTCTTCCTATTAAAAATTCAAATAAATTCATAAACAAATATATTTACATAAGTAGTTGCATTTCGCAATAAATTATTGACTAAATAGCCAGTTTAAATTTCAGAAAGGCGTTTTCTGGATAAAACTTTACCAAATATCTAATTGTTATCCAACTAGGATTGAATTACACCTGGCAGTTACTCCATTTCCATGGCAGAACTCCACTCGTTACGGAGAGAGCACCCCATCCGACCGGCCACCGGTATCCATACCCTCAGGGCTGTAAGGAGATACTCTTCGTAACGAAGTGAAGGCTAACAATGTCTGTCTCTGAGACTTGCCAACAACTTGCTCCATTTATAATACAAGATTGGTTCGGCTGGACAGGCCAAGATGGATAGGCAAGTAAGTTATTTTATGTTCAATGAATTCCATCATAAAAAGAAGAAACGCATTGATATCCATGAAGGCTAATATCACCAGAGTTCTTCATGAGAAGCTGAATTAGGATTCGGCCGAAAAATTATACCAACCGCAGCTGGGGAGAGAAGCCGAATTAAATTTCCAAAGCAAAAATATTGCTTTATTTTTGCTAACTACAAAAACGCACACAATAATAGAAGGCACTGCGGATACGAAGGGCGAACTGAACAAAAGGTAGTTTTCAGGAAAATGCGTTTGAAAAATGTGCGTGTGGAGTGTTGAGTTTGCCTTTCGTCTCCGCCTTCCTATGGCAGTTTTCAGCCCTCTTTTTTCATTTTCTATGTTTATTTATTTTGAGAGGAAAAGAAGGGCGAACTAAAGCGTATTGGTTCCGATGGCGGAACATATACAGGTTAGGCGACCGGATTTCGGGTGGACTGTTCAGGTCTAACTGTCATGCCTGCCTGAATCGTGTGTAGCCTGCTTTAGAAATGTGGGATTATAGGAGCTAAAATGGCCAAAATTCTCTACAAATTGAGAGGAGCCATCGCCTAAGCAAAGATAGTTCAGGTCCTCTCCTACTAACTTATTTCTCGTTTTAAATACATAGTATAATTGACAAATAGTTTACAAGATTTCTGCTAAGATAAATTAGGACATAGAAAACCATTAAAAAAAAAAAAAAAAAAAAAAAAAAAAAAAAAAAAAAAAAAAAAAAAAAACCAAGGAAAAAGAGATGAGCTCGTTCAACAAGTATTAACGAAAACGAAACTCTAAATTTTAAGTACTTTTATCCCGGACTGAGATCTTCCTCCAAGAGTATTGCACTTGAACCTTTTGTATAGCTAATTTCTTAAGATTTTGAATAATCAACTTCCACTTGCCACGATAACCCAACCATTTTATTATTTTTTTTTTTAAATTATATTTACGATGTAGCTTTGTATTATCCAAAATGAAAAGTATATAAATATATTTTTAAGTTTACTCGAAAAAAAGTTAAGGAATTCACTTGGGTTTTATTCTCATACCCACGTCGAAATACCTAGACGGTCCATTAAGCTTTTTTCTCACAATTGTCGCTTCATAGAGACTTTATTGAATTATGCATCTAACTGTTTTGTTTTTTTTTAGAGATACCCATAAGTTTATTAATTTAAGTTTGTCACAAAATCGTAACTTGGAAAAAAACATTTCAAATATTTAGTTTTTATTCCAAGCTTTTCAAATTAGACAAGGAATAATAACGATAGCCAAAAACGCCACGATTTCGGCCACAAGTCGGACTTCATCTAATTGACCCGGCTCGGATTTAAAAAGTGATTCCACTTCTTAAGCACATGATTAATATCCATTGACACTTCCTTCCTTCATGAAGCCACCAAACATTAAAAGGTTAGTGCAAATCTATAAATCCATACGGAGCTATTAAGCCTTCCATCCTAAAAGTGGTTATGACAAAGCTTAAGTTTGTACCCGCATGGTCAGTCCGTGCCAATGTGGGTTCCGCCCTCAGGCATTCGCCAATCAGCGAGTTGTCACCCTCTTCCCAAGTCCAATTTCGCATGTGGGCAGCCCGTCCTACCATTGTACAGGTCGCATGCCGGCCAAATTTGCATGCCTTCTCCCCCTGGACAATTGAAGCTCTTTCACGAGCTCCGACCCTCCCTTTCATGTTATATTCGCAGAATGGATTGCAGTTTTTTGCAATTTGCCCTTAATAGGAATCAATTTTGGACAACTCCCTTATTGAATAGGCACGCCTGTAGTTAATTCTACATCGGCTTTCACGCTTCACTAACGCAATAAGGGTTGCAGTTTATTATTATCGAAAGCATGGCAATTGACTTATTATTATCAGTCACGAGATATCCATAAATTAATTGCACGAAGTGCTTTAATAACATTAATTGCCCCATTTTATATCAGGAGCCATATATTGAGTCAGTAAGAGGTCAGAATCAAGTGTAAGTATTGGCGTCCTAAAAAAATGCGGCAAACTACGAGTTTTCTTACAATTTGGAGTGAAAGCGTTTGAATAGAAACCGACAGGAGCGGTCCCTTCATGGGATGAAAAATCGTTAATAAAATGATTTGACAGGAAACATAAACAGCAATTGTTTTTCCTTTTAAATGTTTTACACAAAATGATGGTTTGATGTGTTTACGAATGTCTCAGCAGCTTGCATACAGAGCATCTCCAGGTTGAGCCTGTCTTATGCGGTCTTATATAGTATTTATGTATGAGTGTTCCATTTTTCTCCATTTTAATATTTTTCTTTCTTATTTTTTTTTGGGAGGGGGGGTTAACGACTTATCAACAATGTTTTCGGTAAAAAAAAAACAGTAAAATTCGGAAACGTTAAAAACAATGACATTTTGAACCCGAAGACAATTATAAATAAATAGAATTCAAATTTAAACGTTAGAAATATTGTGTTAAGTTTTAATTTTAATTATATTTATTTATAATTGTGGTCGGGTTTAAAATGTCACTGTTTTTAAATCTTCCGACATTTATTCTTTTTTTAATTTTTTGACTGGAAATTTTAACTCCGGAGTATTATTTTTACGTTCAATATTTATTTTATTTCAGATTAATTTTTAATTTGTTAAGATGTAGTCTACAAGCTCTGAGGATAAGACCTTGTCTCAAAAGTGTTTTGCAGCTTAAAATAAAAGATTTCAAACAATGAAGGTTGGCATTTTCGTTTCCCTGTATGAATATATTTTTCGTTCCGAAGATTTAACGATTAAGGAGCAGAGCTATACTTTTTCTCAACAAGACCATGACCAAACATGGGTAAGGGTGGGTTTACACTAGGATAGTTATTGCAGGATATTTATATCAGATAGAAATTCTGACTAATGGAAACCATGTAGAATTTATGTCTGACATAAATTCTACATGGTTTCCATTAGTCAGAATTTCTCTCTGATATAAATATCCTGCAATAACTATCCTAGTGTAAACGCACCCTAAGACGGACAGAGCTAATGAACATAGCTCAAAAAATCACTCAAAAATAGTCGTAATGTTATTCTCCCAGCTACATTGTATATTCATTAGTTATCCCAAATCTCACGTAATTATTTACGTGTGATTTATTTAAAAAAATAATTTTCAGGAATATTTATATAAAATATGTACAGAATTAATCAGAGAGCAAATTAACCCTGACAATAGGTTTATCACGGTTAAACAAGTAAATCATTAATTTTAATTCAAATTAATAACTAATCATATTGACAAACTCTTTTTGCTGCTAAAAGCATTTTTTTAAAACGCGAAAAATGTCATAAACACCAATAATGGAACGAAACAAATTTTTCCTAAGCTTCAAGTACAACTTACTCCAATTGAGATGTTCTTACCGAAATTTACATGTTAACCTTCCTTTAGCTGTTATAATTTAAGAAGCTTCCAAATGATTTATGCAATTTAAATTTTCTTAGTTCTCTAAACTCTTCATAAACCATTAACCACTTTCAGAGCATTAAATGGACAATACCTGAACTTTTGGCATTGCTGTTCGTTATGAGTGAAGTCCCTACACCGGAGAGTAAAGTATGCATGACAAGTAGAGTCGATAAATTCCTAGCATTCCTCAGATATTGATTCGATGACAAACCAGAAAGGAATTTCGTTCTCCTGACCTCTCTTCATTGGTCAAAGCCGAAGTCAATAGAATCCTACTACACATTCTTCCTCGTTTTTGGTCATTCATAAAACTAATCATACAAATGGCTAAATACAAATTTTAATTTAAATGGCTTATGACCAATGTTACACGATTTAAATAAACGCTTCATCCATTTGTATAAGTTTGGGAGGGCTGATGGTATTAATATTTCATTTTTAATTTGACTATCCTATATTTATTTATTTTATTTAACGAAACCCCTTCGGGGTGAATTGCATCGAGTCATTTTGTAGCTACATGCTGTTCATAGATATGTTATTATCCTACGCCAGTAAAATACTTTGTATTAATAGTTACATATGTATATAAATAATAATTTGAAAAAAAAAAATATAATACATAGAATAAAAAAAACTAAATATTAGATAAACGTAAAATTATTTAGTTCTTAACTAAAAGAAGCATTAGGTTTTTATATTTTATCGTACTAATATCCTATAAGCTTTTTACTATCTTATAAGGTTCTTGATCATCAAAGTATCTTCTATCAATGAGTTTAGTGATATAAATCACTCTTTTCTTAAAAGAAATTTTGTATTTGATATGATAGAATAATTAGAATTTAATTATCTTGAAAGGTTTTTGAGCATACCTTTCTTAGTCAATAAAAAATATGTCTACGTTAAAAAAAAAGAAAAAAAAAAAAAAAAAAAAAAAAAAAAAAAAAAAAAAAAAAAAAAAAAAAAAAAAAAAAAAAAAAATTGGACCTACTGTTTTTCCCTTAGGAATCGGACCAAACTTCATATATACTTTTTGTTGGATGTTATATCTGGAATCACTTCCTGGAGTTTGGCTACTTAGACCTGATTCACCCTGTATATACACAAACATATAAATATATGTTTAGTTCATATTGTTATTTTTTTTGTTATTATGGTGGATCGACTCACCAGCTTGTTAGCAACACTATCTCTAATCTTAGTAGTTTATAAAATCTAAGGTGTACATCGCCATAAAGCGTAACACCAATAAATAAATAAAAATAAAATAATCTTCGTCGCGCATGTCTGGTTAGCTCCATAGGCGGCTCTATGACAAACATTTCTGTGGTGGCTAATTTAGTATGGGCTCACCGCCGAGCCTGGGGATGTAGAATCAAACATTTATAACCAGGCACCTGTAACTCATTAAGGAAGTATTTGATAAACTAATCAATTAGAACTTATTACTTTTAATTTGTCCAAACAATTTATTTTTCTAACTTAATCGAAAAAGATTGTGAATTTTCATTCTGGGGGCTAAGCCCCCTCAAGCTCCCCTCCCTTTAGCCGCCACTGGTTAGCTCATAGTCTCAAGAAGAATATCTTAAACGATTTTCCTCGACAGATGTGTAAAAATATAAATTAAATAAGTTTTATATTGATCAATTGTTAATTCGTCAAATTAGTTAGATTAGGGCAAATTTTCCATCGAGTCTTGTTACATGAAATTACCCAGTATGATATCCGATAGCAAAGAAAATTACGGGTAAAAAAAAAGAAAAAGAAAATTGATCACACCAGCACTAATAAGATATCCAATTTTCTCCAGCCCCTCTAAGGGGTAGCTGTGCTGAAGAAAAGTGTATTTTTACGATTTCTTCCTTAAACTTTTCCGGCTTCCCTAGATTGTAACCGATACTCCTCCTTGAAGAAGGATGGGGGGAAAATATAATAATACCTGGAGGTAGTTTGTTGAAGGGGCCGATATAATCCGGATAATGGGGTTGTATACCCGTAAACCTCTGATGGTATATGCTTCTATGCGGCGGTATATACCGGAGGTCAACGCCAATAATTGTCTCTTATTGGATAGGGTCCATTATCTCTGGAATCCCAGCCTCTTGGAATCCGGCCAATTAGCTGGCCTGGCCTCGTCATCAGGGGTGGGTGCTTGAGGATGTCAGGGAAGATTGGGGGTGAGTGAATCTCGAGAAATGTCTAGAAGGGAGGAGAGAGAGTATTGGGTTTAATCATGTCGAGATTGCAATGTCTATACTCATCAATAGCGATTTTCCCCCCTGGAGAAACAAAAGTAAATACGACGACCTAACAGCACATCAATCAAATTTACTGTAATAACAAACAGCGAACCCATGTTTTAGATTTATTTAGGGTGACAACTGATTTTGAAAAATTAGCTGCTTAGGATTCACAAGAAAGATCATAAAAGACATCCAACAATAAAATACTATATATTTAGAAAATATACTGAGATCCGAAAACTTTGTATCACCATTAATACAATTTTTTCCGCATATACTTCTCACCTCCAAACGATACCAAAGTTTAAATATCTTAGATTAGATGAACGTAAAATACTGGTACAAGTTTCAAGAGAACCAATCATCGTTTCTGAATACCCAAACAGAAAATTATTTTGGAAAAGTATTTCTATCAATTTTTCTCTTCAACGGTTAAAGAAATCGCTTTAAAAATGGTTTAATTCGTTTTCCTACGTGAAGAAACCTACCTATATAATGAGTACCATATGGACTTGAAAATGTAAGCGTTCCGAGTTATCGCGCAAATTTTGCTCCAAAAACCATGTTCCAGGAAACGGATTCAGCTGGTTAATGAATTTGACCTTTCAAATGAAAAAAAAGATTTTTGTACCAAATGTCATCAAAATCGGGTCAATTTTAAACCGACGAGGAACTTCTTAATAATTCAACCCCCCCCTCCCCCTTATAGTACTTTAACATTTGAATATCAAAAAAACCTTTCTTAGTGAGTGTTTAAACGGATAGTCGGTGCAAAATTTCAAATTTTTGTGTCAAGTGGTTCGGGATATTATTACCTCGGATGGACCATCACTAGGTATAGCGTAAACTCTATGAGGGACAAAATCACAGTTTATTTCTAGTAATTCAAGGTCTGCCATCATAGTTTAAATTAAACTCGATTAAAAAAAAAGCCCGACTCGCAGGAACTGCGTCATCTTAGCGCGGTTACGTACATCTCGAAGAAATGGAATAGATTAGCATAATAAATCACAGGAAACTGACAGTAGCCAACTTACAAAGAAGCGGATAATTCTTAATCTGCATAAGTCAATACAATTATGTACTGAATACGTACTTACTCTTTGACTACTGCTGAGAAAGCTCTTCTAAGCAACCAAAAATTCGTTGTCATTTTAAGTATCTTGTATTACTAGCAAATTCGTTTTACTGTTATAATCAACTGTAAATATGTGCTTCATGGCGAATAAAATTCCATTCTGTAGTAAGTTAAATCTTTCTATAAAATAAGAAATAACGATAACTTCAGTTAGAGGCTATGAGCAAGGTTATATAGACAGCAGAATTCAAACAAACTACGTCATCATGATTAGCCACAGACATCTTGTTTACCACAGCCACTCCAAACTTATTACCAATACCTTTCACCGTTTCTTAGTTTATTTTACTACTATACTAATTTTACTGATAAATGCAATTTAAAACAAGAAAAAAACAATTAAAAAGTGAGATAAACAAAGAGAAAACCCCTTTCAAAACAAGAAAACAAACATTTTTTAAGTTTTAAGCACTTATATCTCTGATTAACGTTCCCCCATCGAATACTGCTTCAGAACCTTTTTTGTAGAGAATTTAGTAAGCATTCGAATGGTCACCTTCCACTTAGCACGATTTCCAAACCGTTATCGAGATATTTACGAAAAATGTATGAAGATCCGAAAACTTTTCATGTCTATTAATAAAATATTTTTTTTTCGCATACTTCCTTAACTCAAAATATAACCAAAATTTGAACATCTTAGTTGGGATTAATTTCCAACCTCCTAGTACTCACAAAAATATAATGACTTACAAAAACATTGATTCCACTTTTCTCAGGAACGGTTACAGATATCGCCTTATAAATGGTTTAATTTGTTCTCTTATGTTAAGAAACCTTTAAAACAAGTACCTGCAAGCATATAAACACAAAAAGTCCGACTCGCAGGAACTGCAGCATCTTAGCGCGGTTCCGTTCATGTCCCTAGTGCCATTTGATAAGCTTAGAAAAGAAATAAACTTATTTTTTTTATATATCTCGTGAAAATTGTCAAAATCCTCTCGAATATCTCAAATAAAAGTGATATTAAGGCGTCAGGGACACCGACAGTAACTAACTTTTACACAGATGCGGAAATTACACAATCCGGCTCTCATTCTAAAGCAAAGCTCTATAAATCAATACAAAATATGCCTAATAAAGCCTTTCTAGAGGGTACAGAAGCATGGGCATATATGAGGGGGGGCTGAGGGGGCTGCAGCCCCGTCCCGAAATTTTGAATAAATGATGAAAACTTCTCGTAAAACCCTTAAAAATAAATTAAATAAGATCACTTAGTTCATAAAACATATTTTATTTTACGTGTAATAGCGTTTTAGTTGCCTAAAACTATTCCAAGCTCTAAATATTTAGTATTCCATACCCTGGAAATGGTCTCAGCCCCTCCCCGAAATTGTTTTTATATACGTCCATGTACAGAACCTTTTTTGTAGAGCATTTAGTAAGCTTTCGAATGGTAATCTTCCGCTTCACAAGATTGTCAACGGTTTTCGAGATACTAACGAAAGTATACAAAGTTACCAAAACTTTTTTGTCTGTTAATAAAATATTTTATTCTAACTCTTCCTTTACCCTAAACGTAACAAAAATTTCAACATATTAGTGTTGATGAAATTCGAACACGCAGAAAATGTTTCAACTGTATCCCATAATTCTAAGTACCAAAATCAAAGACAAACAACCCTCCCTAGGAAGGACGCTAGGCAGTTGAAAAGCTAAATCTTGGAAATCCATATCTCTAACATTAAATTGATTTCTTATTTTTCTTAACCTGTTTTATTTTCAAATACATTATCCAACTCTAAGCAATTAAAAAATAACAAGGAATAAAAATATAAAATTTTAGGCACTTTCAACACTTGTTCACACTGAGTAAAACAATATAAACAGATCTAAGGTGTTACACGGTAGCTGGTGAAAGAATGAATGAGGTCTCGTATTGCAATTCTCTGTATGCAGGGTCTACTTCCAGGTAGTCGTCATATACTTTTACTGCCCTTTACCGTTACTCAGAAAGCTCTTTGTGTTTACAAACAAAGGACTCGGTATAGACCACCCGTATTAACCCAAAAGTGATTATGTCAAGCTTGATAAACTTCCTGAATTAAATTAAGGAATTTAAGAGTGCTTAAAATAGGTTCTTGATCTAGTCAAAAAATTCAAGGAGAATTACACCACGAATAGAAAATTTCGGCCAAACAGAAGGAAAATAACAATAACAAGGATAGTTAAACTTCGTTTTCAAAGATTGTTAGTTGTAACACAAAAACGGTCACGCATGATTCTAGTAAATTAACTGTGAAGGGTGATTACACAAATATTCCTGTTGAGGCTTTAAAGCTTCAACTCAAAAAACATATTAACCCACAGGTAATATCTAGATATTCGTACGGCATCTTCGAATTCTAACAAACAAAATATTGCTTCTAATTATACGTATCCTGTTTACTGACAAATACATTTGACTACTATAAGAAATTACAAAAATGACGAGCAGTGAAAAAACTGCGGGAAACACACAAATAGATCCGTTTAAATAAACGAAACTAACTAACTAAGTTTTAAGCACTTATTTCTCCTAATGTGACGACCCCATCAAACATTTCTTCAAAACATTTTTCCACGATTTCCTAACCCTTTTTGAGATATTAATGAAAATATACGAAGAGGGCCTAATAGATATTCATACGGGATCTGAGAATCCCAAGATTCCGCAAAAATAAAATATTCTAATTTTACGTATCCTGTTTTTTTTTTTTTTTTTTTTTTTTTTTTTTTTTTTTTTTTTTTTTTTTTTTTTTTTTTTTTTTTTTACGGCGCATCTACTTCTAGGTCATTAGCGCCCGTATCCTGTGTTATTGGCAAATACATTTGACTACTATAAGCAATAGCAAACAATAGGGAATATGCCAAAGAACTCGGATTAGGAGCCTCGACAGTTTCAAGACATTTGAAGGAAATCGGCAAATCCAAAACTGACATTTCATACGGTACAGCCTGATATATTTCTAACAATGAATTGTTTTTCTTATTTTAATTAATCTGTTTTATTGTCAAATACATTATCCAACTATAAGAAATGAAAAAATAGGAATAAAAACAGACCAAAAGAACCGTATGAAATAAACGAAATCAATTACGTCAAAGTTTAAGCACTTATTTCATCCGATTGACATCGCTTATTCAAAACTTTCCTCAAAACCTTTTTTGTAGACCATTTAGTAAGCTTTCGAATGGTAACCTTTCGCTTCCCAAGATTTTCAATCGTTTTCAAGATATTAATGGAAGTATACGAAGTTCCCTAAATTTTCATTATTTCTAGCAACAGAAAATTGGTCTCATTTTTCCTATCCTGTTTTACATACAAATACATTTTCCCAACATAAGAAATTACAAAAATAAAAAGCAATAAAAAACCAAGGGAAAGAGACAACAATTACAAAAAGAACGACAAAAACCCGTTCATAAGAAAAAAACAGACGTATTTGAAGATTTAAGCACTTATTTCTCCGATTGACATAACCTAATCAAAAATAGTTTTAGAATCTTTTTTGTAGAAACTTTAGTAAGCTTTCAAATAGTTTCTATCTACTTACCACGATTTCCCAACCGTGTTCGAGATCTTAATGAAAGTATACAAAGTTCCCAAAACTTTTCATGTCTGTTAATAAAATATTTTATTCTAACCCTTCCTTAACTCCAAAAGTAACAAAACTTTCAACATATTAGTTTTAATGAAAGAAGAACATGCAGATAATGTTTCAACTGAATCTCGTGATTCTAAGTACCCAAACCAAAAACGGTATTCAAAAATTATTTTTCCAATTTTCTCGAAAACGCTTAAAGCTATCGCCTTGAAAATGGTTTCATTCGTTTTCCTAGCCCAAGAAGCATATAAAAAGAGTCCTTACAAGCTTATGAACTCAAAAACGTAAGCGTTTCGATTTTTTTTGCGCGAATTTCGCCCCAAACGCCATCTTCCAGTGGGCGGATTTTGCTGGTTAACGAACTTGACCTTTCAAATTGGACGACAGATTTTTGTACCAAATTTCATCAAAATCGGACCATCAGGGAAGCCAGAAATGAGCGAACAGACAAATATATATATATATATATATATATATATATATAAATAAATATATACATATATATATATATACAAATTTGAACCACCATTATTTTCGGTCTCTTTCATTGTATCAACCTTATAAGCGGTGTTCCTCCCTATGGGGGAGGGAGGAACCGCGCTAAAACGTATGCGTTACGATTTTTTTTGCGCGAATTTCGCCCCAAACACTATCTTCTAGTTGGCAGATTCTGCTGGTTAACGAACTTGACCTTTCAAATTAGACGACAGATTTTTGTGCCAAATTTCGTTAAAATCGGACCATTTTTGAGCTTGCTAGAGCGCGAACAGACAAGCATATATATTATGTATTATATATATATATTATATATATATATATATATATGTATATATATATATATATATATATATACATATACAAATTTGGGCCACCTATATTTTCGTGATCTATAGGGTCTGAAACGTGAAAGTTTCTAGTCGGCACTTCCGGATTGCGTCATGAGGTCAACCTCATAAGCGGGTTCTCTCTATGGAGATAGGGAGTAGCCGCGCTAATAATACTTTGAAATGGATACAGTACGGTAACAGCTGTTCTGTTATCGTCCTACCAACACATGCTGCCTTGGGGAGTGTCCATGCAAGATTTCAAATTTTTCTGTCGAGTGGTTTAGGCTGGGCGATGATAGGTCAGTGAGTGAGTGAGTCAGTCAGTCAGTGAGTGGTATTTGACAAATATATAGTAGATTATTACGTATATATGTTCAGCAAATGAGAAAAATATAGAATAAAATAATAATAATGGACAAACATGGTTATACAAATTAAGAGCACAATTCGAAACCTTATTTTTATTACAATACCTTCTTCCCTCTGGTTGGAGAAACGGAGGATATTGGGTCGTTGTATAATTATTATCACTGAAATGAAAAGAAAGCTGTCGACAGATATGTTTTTCATGGAATATGAAACATTGCTTGTCTACAATTCCAGTTAGCGTTAATGGATCATTATTGAATTTAGCCTGGAAACACGTTAAAAAAGGTTTATTATGAAGTTGCTTTATTATCTCATTAGGGTTATCAATGTTAATAATTGTCATTAAGTGTAAAATTCAAGAATTAAACAAATACACTAATTATAATTCTACAATGAATCGGACATATAATGAAAAGCAAGTATACGGACGAAAGGTGCCCCACACGTGCCTTGAGCACACGATCCGACCACCATCCACATATTGGAAGAGAAAGGATACAGACCTTATTACCTCTCGTGTTTACACAAACCCACTGGGAATCCTTACACAGAGAAAATTGCCTTAGCCGAAATGTGTCGGCGTTAAAGGAACCATCTTGCTGCAAATATTTATTTTTAATTATGATAATACCCATCGGGAGTTGTGGTGGAACCGTCGCCCGGTCAGCAGTGTTTGGACAGGCTGGGATAATCCTAGAAGGTTTAACGGCATGAGATTAGAACGAAGGGAGGGGAAGCAGGAATGGTCTTCGGAAGGAATGGGGGTTGGGAGAAGAAGGAGAGAATCCAGATGGATTTCCTAGTGTATAAATATAGGAAATTATAAAATAAATAATATTTTAGCTGTTGGAGGTTCAACATACTATGTTGAACATAGTAAGGGTACATTTACACCTGACACTTCTCGCAGCAAAGATATCTCAGGTGTCGGATAGATATTACCTTGAATGTTTACACACTGACAGAAATAGCTAGACTTTTATGCCATGTATGCGTATTCGACAGTTCTTGATTTGCGATAAATGTGAAGGCCCGCTTACAAACATACATTTGTGTCCTGTGACCTACATAATCAGTGTTCAAATCTTTTTGTACAGAAATGTCGACGATATAGCAAGTAGCGAAGATATTTATCTCTGACAATAAATTATTCTCTTAATAAACAGTGCTTACACCTGATGGTATAGAAGTGTCGACACTTATAGCTTGTGGGGTCTCCCGTGGTCTAATGGCTAGCGCCTTGGATTCATAAGCGGGAGATGGTGAGTTGGATTCCCAACCTCCGGCAGGAATTTTATCATCCCACGGCTCGCTGGTAAAATTCCTCGCTACACCCTGGATGTCGGCGCTAATGACCTAGATGTACATGCGCCGTAAATAAAAAAAAAAAAAAAAAAAAAAAAAAAAAAAAAAAAAAAAACAACTTATAGCTTGTGATAGAAATATCTATTTCAGACATAAATTGTTCACAGTTTACATTAGTCACAATTTCTGTCTGACACAAATATCCTGCAATAACTATCAGTTGTAAACTCACCCTAACTTGAACAGATCAAACACCTGCGGCGTATACATTTCAAAATTTTGACCTCTCAACCTCAACATCCATCACAATTGGAATAATTAAGACAAAATCACTCAAATCACCTTAGATCAGTCAAATACCCAAACAAGCCAACAATAAAGAAATATTTTTCTTGTTTTTAATTTTTTTTATATGCCTTATCTAAGGTTAATTATATCACATATGCACATCTTACGATAGCACCGTAGAAAGTAGTTGCTGTAACGCGTCTCCACCCAACCTCTATCAAATATTTGCGAGGATTTTTAACATGCATACATACTTATCCTTGGAAAATTCCAAAATATAAAGAGATCATTGACAAAAACTATGATAACAAACAAATTATAAGTGCAATTTAAAATTATTTTAAAATAACTAAACATAGAAGAAATCGTTGACTTCCATCGATATTCTTCGTGGAATTCTGCACCCCAGGCGAAAACAAGAGAAGGTTCGGATGGTTTTTTTTTGTGAGATTGTCCACTAACCACTACCAAACGTCTGATTTTATGGGTATGGCTTTCCAAGTAAGTAATCGTTTTCTTTGAGACACTTTTTAGGAGGAATAATTTAGTAAACAAAAAGATACTAACATTATAATATTTTGTCATGAACTATATTGAACAATATTTCTTGAACCTCATTATTCGATTGATAACTTCGGATAATTCGAATGATAATAATTACTTTCGGTTTTCAAATCTTTCCAATAATCTAAATACCATATTTTGCCAAAAATTCACGATATTCACTCTTTAGAAACATTTACGGTGATCCGTTAGGTATATGAATTGGGTGTCTCTTCCGCCGACCGCCCCAAAACAAACACCTTTTATGAGATGCCAAAAAAATGTTCGATTATTAGGAAATCTAGCCTACTAAGCTTCTCTGCTATTAAAGCTAGTAATTTTATAGAAGCAACTTTACGTAATGAATACATTTTTAAGTAAATACATTTTTAAAAATGTTTCAAATACATTTTTTCCCAATCACGATTCTCTTTCGTAATGAGTATCTACAATATGATCAAAAATTCAGCCTCTGGCTATTACTAATTAGCTGAGAGATATTTCACTTTTAAATCCAGTGCACAGTTAGAAATTTAGAGAACTAATATTTCAAATGCATCGACATTTTTGGGCGACACTCTGTACGTTCAACCGTAAAAACGCGTTTACAATTAATAGATTATAGACAGGGACCGTATTTGCTAATACTACATGGGGGGAGAGTAGTAGGAAAAGGGGGTTACGAGGCCACTTTCAAAATTCCCTCATTTCCTCAAAAAATGCTCTCGCCAAATTTTTGATGATTTTAATAAAAAATCACAAATCCCACTACACTTAGTATCTAAAATACCCTCAAAATTACCTCAAAATGCGGAGGTTTCTAAGAAAAATTCCATCATTCATCTGATTGTAGATTTTTTCAGGATCCTAAAAAAACTTCTCAATTTCTAGCGCATTCCAAAATTCCATCATTTCCCCAAAAAATGCACAACGAGATCATCCACTAATGTTTTACAAAAATGTGTACTTTAACTCACTTTAACTTTTTTTGAACTTTAACTCACTTTAACTTTTTTGAACTTTAACTCACTTTAACTTTTTTTGAACTTTAACTCACTTTAACTCACTAACGTTTTTGAACTTTAACTTTTTTGAACTTTAACTCACTTTAACTTCAAAAAAGTTAAAAGTGAGTTAAAGTTCAAAAAAGTTAAAGTAAGTTAAAGTTCAAAAAAGTTAAAGTGAGTTAAAGTACACATTTTTGTAAAACATTAGTGGATGATCTCGTTGTGCATTTTTTGGGGAAATGATGGAATTTTGGAATGCGCTAGAAATTGAGAAGTTCTTTTAGGATCCTGAAAAAATCTACAATCAGATGAATGATAGAATTTTTTTTAGAAACCTCCGCATTTTGAGGTAATTTTGAGGGTATTTTAGATTCTAAGTGTAGTGGGATTTGTGATTTTTTATTAAAATCATCAAAAGTTTGGCGAGAGCATTTTTTGAGGAAATGAGGGAATTTTGAAAGTGGCCTCGTAACCCCCTTTTCCTACTACTGGGGAGGAGAAGGGTTATGAGTAATGTATTACCATAATACCGTGAAACTCTTTATCAATTAATAAATACAACATAATGCCTTCTTTTACGCAGAACAAAAAAAAAACCTTTCGTGAGTTTACCTCATCCATGCTAATCAAGTATGATAAAAGGTTAAAATAAAAATGCATTCCAGATTTTCAGATATCAAAAACTGCAGGGAATAATTTGTTACATTTAGTCATAGGAATTTTAACACTTCTTTTCTAAATTATTTGTTGACACGCAATGATCTGAAAGTGATTTGCGTTTCCAGTTGGTATTAAAGGAGGAACATTTAAACGTTTTTATGTAAACTATGTATGACTCTGCAAATATCATCGTTTCTGGGAAATGAATAGAGTAATTATATATATATATATATATATATATATATATATATATATATATATATATATATATATATATATAAACACCGACAGTTTATTATCCAGGAATGTGTGGAAAGACTCTTCGTCAAGTCGAGGGGTCAAAAAATGGAGAACTATTATTTCATTATTCCACACAAAATCAGAGACATACTCACTCCTGTATTTTGGGTGGGGGAAGGGAGTTAGGCTGAGAGGGTGAGAGGAGGTGGTGAAAGATAAAACATGATTTCTATAAAGGCATTAGGAAAGAATGCCTATTCACAATTGTCTTTTAGTTTTTTGCGTTTTTCTCGGAAACGAAGCAAAAATGAGATAAATGCCAAAGGACTTTTTTTCTATATTTCTACATCCTGCATCGATTCCCAAAGTTATATGTATATATATATATATATATATATATATATATATATATATAATGTAATTTCCCTGATATAAAATTTATAAAACCCTGTTTGATGGAGAACTGCACTGAAACCCAATCAGATAAGAATTATAAAAACTGCCTGCCTTTAATATAAGGGACTTTTATTTTCTGACGGAAAGCACTACCACTGCATTTTAAGAGGTAATATACCCTGTGTGGTAAAAATCAAAGTAATCGGGGGGGGGGGGGGGGGGGGGTAATTGGTTAACAAATAAATCAATGTTTTCCAATTATTAATGTCAAGTTTATAAATGGGATGAAATAACTGAAAAAATGAGTTTTTATTCTTCGGAAACAAAATGGCGGGGATGTGGCTGACAAATGTAGACCCTCTTCTTTCACGAGCGATAGTCTGCAGGCGGCAATTTTCAATCAAGAACGAAAAACTAAAAATGTTTCGAAAGAAGAAGGTTGAATCTAGTAAAGTAGGTAGGATTTGTGAGAAATATTATTTTTTTCAAAAATGGTGAACATTTATACATTTTCAATTAAAAAATCAGTCGAAAATCGCTCATAAAATCGTTATAATTCAATGAACCAAAAAAAAAAAACCCCCTACGTACATTACCAGCAAATATCATGAGGAAGTTGCAGTTAAAATTTGAAGTTGATCGGGATAAAATTGAAGACGCCAGAGTATCGTCCGATTAGAAAATCATAGTTTTGAGAAAACGTCTTTTAAGTTTAACGTTCTGATATATTCATTTCTTTCATATTTAATTTTTTTTCGTCCTTTCTTGTTATAAAGATTTAAAAAATGGGTTTTAATTTTGAAATATATTAAATGAAGACAAAAAAAAATCTTAGCAATTAAAAATGGACCAATCAAAGCTCGCTCAAAAAAATATCTTCAAATCAACACCGTTCACTCGGAATCAGGATTTTACCCGGAAAATCGTATTTTTTGCCGATTTAAACATTTTTTCTTCACATAAACACTCATGGATATAATTTTTGATTACTTAAGGACGAATTTTAGTCCATAAAAAAGAAATTAAAAAAAAAGTTACCTCTTAAGTTCAGATTTTAAAAAAATACTCGTTAATATGTTTAAGATGCAAGACTTAAAAAAATTATGTTTTTCGTGAACCTTAACGTCTTAATTTGATAATTTCAATGATTTTCAGTATATCCCATTTTCAAGATATGCGAATGTCGTATAGCGATTTTTTTACGCACGAAAATTGAATATATTTTGTTCTGGAGGGCGGGCCAGTATCAGTGTCAATTTTTCTATAAATATTGACAGATTTTTGGAAACCTCTGGGACTAACACATTCCTGAAGATGCATATAATGCAATGCAGAGAATGCTATTGAAGGCATTTCCCGTGAGTCAGGGCCATGACCGTCATACAAAGCTACAACCTATCGACCCACGGGTTCTGCCAGCATTCACAACTAGGTCATTGTCTCGGGTCGAATAGCTTCCGCTAGTCTTATCCACTTCCTTATACACTTCCGGGAGAGATATCAGACCGAGAATTCAAATAAATATATAGAAAGATATTAACATTTTCTTCTTTTGGTATTTCCGGTATACAAGGGAAGGTCAACTTCATAAAACATCAAAGACATTCTTCCAATTGCATTTCACTGTCCAAGTTTCTCGGACTGCCTGATGTACACCCGTTTTAGCCAACATTTCATTGCACATACATCCAGATAGAAATTTTAATGGGGCACTTAACACTTTTTACGTTTAAAGTCCGTCACGCAGAAGCTGCATTACTAAGCTAATTCCTCATCAGATGATAGGGAACGCTGCAATTTCGACCAATCTGCTGAAAATAACCTACATATATAAATTCGAAAAAAACATGAATAGTTATAGTCCTTTATATTTTTAAGGAACAGCTGACTCAATTAACAATACAGAATTAAATCCCAACAATTAATGGACCGATTTTGATTTTACAAAACATGTATGTTCCTCAATTGTGGGGCACAAGCGAGAAGTACAAATAACGAACGCCAAATGTGGCCAAATTAATAATTCGGTTTCGGTGTAAAACCCTTCTCCTGATGGACCGAATTAGTTTATTTTTACAGCGCATCTTTCTCTTTAGATACTTATGACGTGTGTCGAGTTTCGTTGTAGTATAACAACAATTACGGCCGTTATGGGCAAATTAGTAATCGGATTCGATGGACCGATTTTGCTGCTTAGCGAAAACATTCAATCGTTTGCTGTGTAAATAATATAAATCACGTTTTGTGACGATAAAAACAATCGACTAGTATTTCTAAAGTGACAAAACTTAAAAATCGGTGTTTTTTCGTTATGACTATAGAAGGCATGGTAAATATCTCTTTATCAGCCATTAAAACTGCTAGAACCTAGCCTCAGAGCTTGTACACCAGAGGAAACTTGTGTCACTCTTCCTGCAGCAGGAGTCATTTTCGGTATCTAGTGGGGAAAATCAATGAAGATTTAAGAAAGATACAGTGAAAGGGGCTGATTCTATGCAATATACAGAAAAATGCTTTATTTTGTTTATAAGGGTTTTGAATAAGGTGCTAGTCATGGGATAGAGTCAGAGAATAAACATCTGCAGAAACCATTGACTGATTGGACAAAGCCTTGATTTCAACGAAAACAATCTTTCGATATGCAACCGTAATATTCTATCAACAATTTGATTATGCACAGTTGTCAGGAGCCGCAAGCGTCCGTCGGCGTCAACCGCTCGCGGATTACGTCGCTAAGCCTGAGATATTCCCACGGGTCGCGACACCCTTTGATTGACTAGCGTTGCGTCAGGGCGTCTCATTTTAAAGCGATTAGTGGCGTAAACACAGGGTCATAGGGTCCTCCCCCCCGTCTAGGAGATGGGGTTGTGTTTGTGACCGACACCGAGTCTAGTCGAGGGGTCTTTTCGCGGATTAGGGAATTCAATGAGACTCCAGGGGTGGAAAAAACTGGCGAAAAAACGGATGACAGGCCCTAATGCGAAGAGGAGCCTAAAAGGCGAGATAATTCACAACTAAAACATGGGATTTTTGGAAAGTAGATGAACCTAATAGAAAGAGGGGTTGAGCCTAAAAAGGCGAATGAAAAGGGTGTATTTTTTCACTCCATATGTCACATTCTACTAGAAGGCCAAATGTGTGAATAGTTGCGGCAGCACATACGTTTTAGCACATTTAAAATGTTATTCTCATTAGGTACCGTAGAATCACATTAATACAGAGTAGTGAAATTGGTTCGTGTACTGCAAGGACTTTGCCCAAACAGTGCAAATAGACAAATATATGCTTATATATTTGTGTGTTCGCTCTAAGACAAATGTATAAGCATATAATATATGCTTATACATATTATGTATAAACAGTATAGGTTAGTACCAATTTCACCACACTGTACTAATTTCGCCCTATTTTATGGTACAGTATTGTTGAAAAAACTCTACACACTGTTTTATTGCAGCGAAACTGAATAACGATGCGACAAAATTATAAACTAACGAGAAATATTTATTATTTTTATATTTAAATTTTAACGTCCATTCTTATTAACTTAGAATTTTAGGACGGGTTATCTATAAGTTACCACCATTTTCTAACTAGCATATGGCTCACTTCTAGCCATTAAATGAAAATGATTTCGTAGAGAACGGCCTATTCGTACCTTCATAAATACCCGAGGGCGCATCGGTTTTGAGTTGGATTTTGAGACGGAAAAAGATAATTTTTGTAATAATATCTTAATAACAACTCAAATAACAACAATTGGCGTATGCAAAAATCGAACAATTCCTGGAACATGTTTTTTTTAATATATAGCAAAATTTCAAAGAACTTCCCAAGACGTCAAAAGTTTCGCAATGCAATTTCCTATAATGTTTAGAAATGTTAAAATGTAATTACTGCTTTGCAAAATAGCAACAGGTATGAAAAAAGGTGAAAAAAAACATATTCGTTATATCATTTTTTGTGCTGCTTAAAATGCATTTAGGACCATCATATATTCCTAGGAGGAAAATTATGATTATGTAGCTAAACAACTTACCAAATTTTGATTAAAACCGTTAGATAGTTTTTGCATCATAATTTTTAAATTTAAGTACAAGCGGAAAAAAATATGCAAAATCCAGACAAAATGCTTTACATGTTGAAATATTAAAAAAAAAAAAAACCAAAAAACTAAAGTATGCAAACTTTAAAAAAAAATGTTATAGATTGAAAAGAGGTCAGTTGTTTAAAAAAAAATAATAATATAATAAAACATTATAGGAAATTTAATAACAATTTTTTAACACCTTCTTTTCTGATTTATGAGCAAAAGCAGTAAAAAAAATTATTTCGATTTTTTTATATTTATACAAAAAAAAAAAATGTTCCGGAAATTTTTCGTTTTACCCATACATCAATTATTTTTTGCGTTCTTTTCGCAAAAAATTAGCGTGTCTGTTCTCAACATCAGACTATAGCTAAGTTTTTACAGATGCGCCCTGGTCTACATCACAACTTCATCTCTTCTTGCCTTTAACATTCTTCCTTTCTTGAATAATTTCAAAAACAATTTGATTTCGCCCGCTTGCCTTTCATAAAAATGGACATTTTTGATCTTAAGTAAATCAAGCAGTCGAATATTGTAAATAAAAATTGGAAAGCGAATATAAATTATTATTCGCAGTACACAGCTTGATAACTGAGCTTGATAAACGTGGAGTTATATGAGGCCTAATCAATGTTTGTCATTTATTTATTATGATCCTTAACTAGCACAGCCCGCATCCCAGCTGGACTTAACTCTGCAATTGTAGGCCACGTGCCGTTCTTCTTCACTTGCTTTCACAAATATATACATACAGAGAAATACAGTTGTAATATTTCCCTTAATCCAAAAAAAAATAAGAAGGAACGAATTGTGTCCAAGAGATCATAAATAAATGCCGACTGC
Organism: Gonocerus acuteangulatus; assembly: GCA_946811695.1. Lineage (NCBI taxonomy): Eukaryota > Metazoa > Arthropoda > Insecta > Hemiptera > Coreidae > Gonocerus > Gonocerus acuteangulatus. Next base: position 73,493,714 of record OX328126.1, on the reverse strand, counting down.
ATTAACCTAGCGTGATCCAATATATTTCTTATCCTTTGTGTGAATTGGAAAGCTTAGAAAACAGTTAATATGCCTCATTTTATGAAACAATACCAAGACTATTGCAATTTCAAGCTCCATTTTTTCCAACTATCTAAATTCTATCGAAATTTACTCCTCCTCATTTTAATAAGAAATGTATTTAGCTTTGCAACTATTGCTTTTCACTTCTCAACAGGTTCCTAAATATTTAATAAAGTGTAAGTAAAATACAAAACTGTTAGTATTTGTTAATGACATAATGTTAGTTTTTTTTTTAATAATTCCACCATAACCAAATTTAAGTTATTTAGTTTGTCTGTGACCAGTCGAGCAGATACAGCGAACCATCTCTACAATTTGAACTTTACGACACCACGGACCACACCTCTTCCACCTCTTCAACATCAAAACCTGAGTTACGGAATTCCTCTACAAGATCCATCAAGTATGTCAGAATTCAACACATTCAATAATGCCTACATTACTGAAATTAGAAACACTAACCGTGCCGAAGCATCCAATCTCCTCTACGTTCTCAAACGGAAACAAGCCAAGGCAAACCTCAACATTTTTTTCAACAACTCCTGCATCAAGAACAACTTAACTCCCAGATGCACTGACGATGAGAACCATGTTCTCGAAAAGCTTTTGCTAATAAATACTTTGAAAAACAGTGGAGAGACATTAATTTTCTACCTTCTACGAAATCGAGAACTCCACAAATAACGCTGCATACATCACAGATATAGATCGCCAGTCGAGCAGATACAGCGAACCATCTCTACAATTTGAACTTTACGACACCACGGACCACACCTCTTCCACCTCTTCAACATCAAAACCTGAGTTACGGAATACCTCTACAAAATCCATCAAGTATGTCAGAATTCAACACATTCAATAATGCCTACATTACTGAAATTAGAAACACTAACCGTGCCGAAGCATCCAACCTCCTCTACGTTCTCAAACGGAAACAAGCCAAGGCAAACCTCAACATTTGTTTCAACAACTCCTGCATCAAGAACAACTTAACTCCCAGATGCACTGACGATGAGAACCATGTTCTCGAAAAGCTTTTGCTAATAAATACTTTGAAAAACAGTGGAGAGACATTAATTTTCTACCTTCTACGAAATCGAGAACTCCACAAATAACGCTGCATACATCACAGATATAGATCGCCAGTCGAGCAGATACAGCGAACCATCTCTACAATTTGAACTTTACGACACCACGGACCACACCTCTTCCACCTCTTCAACATCAAAACCTGAGTTACGGAATACCTCTACAAGATCCATCAAATGCACTGACGATGAGAACCATGTTCTCGAAAAGCTTTTGCTAATAAATACTTTGAAAAACAGTGGAGAGACATTAATTTTCTACCTTCTACGTTATTTAGTTTGGATGAACATATAACGAACATTTAAGATTCTACGTCCTTATACTGTACCCAAACCAAAAATTCTTATGTTTTTGGTACCTCAAAAGCACTATAAAGTTACAGTTGGTAGGAGTTTGCGGGTGAAGGAACTTGACCTTACTTAGGAACTTCGGTATTTTACCTGATTGTTTCAGGTAAACTACTTTGTACCAAACGTTAATAAAACCGGGGACTATGGTAGAAAATAGAACGTAAACGGACAAAAATGTTGTGTGTATGTGTGTGTGTCTATATATATATATATATATGTATATAGTGAGAAAGAGAGAAAGTAAACTCAAATCACTACATTTTTAGTCAGTACCTCGAGTCTACATTACATGTTGACGTCCACTTTCGTCTTATAGAAAATCCAAATAGCAATGACGTACATATCTCTAAATATATTATTTATTCACCTGTACATAATTTTTCTCTACGCAGACAAAAATACAGAAATAAAGCTCAGAGAATACTATCCTAAATATACTATTGAAGATTAAGCGAAGGAGTTGAAGAGCAAGGAAAACATAGAAGACACTGATGAAAACTAGAAATATTTCAAAGGAGGTAATTTCAATGTGGGACAGGAATCCTGACATTTGTCAAATAAGCCACGGAAATAGCTGTGTTTATTACCATCTCCTTGCAGGTAACAGTCATTCCATCAGCTGGTGAGGTGTGTTCGGCTATAAATCAACACCCTAGGGGCATCATTGTTAGAGTATAGTCTCACAGATATTGCAATCAGCAATGAATCAAGGACACTGCGCGGTGGAAGGACATTTCAAGAGGGTATGTAAAAGGACCTCATATTCTTTTGATTTTACTAAAAACATTATATTTCGAATTATATTTTGCTTCGTCTTCTTTTGTAGGTGATAGAATTTGGAGTAATTGATGGCAAATGGCGGCTCTCGGTATTGAAGAATATTATTCATTACAAAATGGAGAAAAGATAAATAGCAAAATAAAATAAAAAAAATAAATCATTGTATGAAAAACGAAAATAACACGCAAAGGTAGTATGTCGACGGTTTTCTAACCATTCTAACAAAATTATTATGTCGTAATTTACGCATTTAAATGTATTTAACTATTTGCTGCTCTGTCTGCTTGGCTGGTGTGTCTCAACACCTGCTGCTATTTCAAATTTGTGTGCCTCAGAATTACCATCTAGCAGAATCAACCAGAAGACTCACTGAGAGATAGTGTAGGCACCTACTTTTCAAACTATGCCAGTTTTATGACGGTTAACCCTCAAAACGTTTTCTGTGATTCGAATTTGGCAAAAATAATTTAACACTGGGTGATTGTTAAAGCACCAACCCTGTAGCTCCCCGTCAAGGCCCAGGCCATTTGCTCCTGAGCCTTGCAATGCTCAGCAGTAGTTGCGTTAAATAGTGTCAAATTTTCTCATTTTTAAATAAAAATCTGTTTTCTACATATTGGCCTCCGTAACTAAGTAAAGTTGTCGGGCATGTCAAAAATTTGTCTAATTCGACATTCAGTTCGTAAGTATTTTATATTCAGATCTTTTGCAGTATTGGCACTTGGGTATGTCTTGAATCGTCATCAAGGTGTGAATGTGATTATGAGACAAAAAATCTCATTATACCTCAATTACTTTTAGGCTATTCGTTGTGCTTCTAATTTCTCTTAGGGATTTGGCTTTTGTTCCATGCAAAGGTGGTCTCCATTTTTGGAGAATACTGCAAATATTACTGAATACTGAATACATCTTGGCAGTTGCGTGTCTTAGTATTATTAAATTTTAACTTACGGGTTGATAGGTTACAAAACACCTTATTTATTTAAATAAGTCACTTGACCTTAATATTTGTCAGTTATTCGCGGCAGTATTATTGGTTGATAATAATAAATAAAATGCATCAACTATCAACAAATCTAGCCCTAAAATACCACAGTTCCCAACACCTGGGAATACCACAACAAATGTAGCATATTCCGCTGTAGTATGTTCCCAACACCTGGGAATACCACAACAAATCTAGCCCTAAAATACCACAGTTCCCAACACCTGGGAATACCACAACAAATCTAGTCCTAAAATACCACAGCTCCCAACACCTTGGAATACCACAACAAATGTAGCATATTCCGCTGTAGTATGTTCCCAACACCTGGGAATACCACAACAAATGTAGCATATTCCGCTGTAGTATGTTCCCAACACCTGGGAATACCACAACAAATCTAGCCCTAAAATACCACATGTCCCAACACCTGGGAATACCACAACAAATCTAGCCCTAAAATACCACACTTCCCAACACCTGGGAATACCACAACAAATGTAGCATATTCCGCTGTAGTATGTTCCCAACACATGGGAATACCACAACAAATGTAGCATATTCCACTGTAGTATGTTCCCAACACCTGGGAATACCACAACAAATCCAGCCCTAAAATACCACAGTTCCCAACACCTGGGAATACCACAACAAATGTAGCATATTCCGCTGTAGTATGTTCCGTTCTGCGGAGTTGAGTATATCTCCAGTTACTGTATTGTTATTAAAGCCGGATTATGAGAATTGTGGTGGATTGAGGTAATAAATCTAGGATAGCTGTTTGAAATTAGTTTATCCGCACTCAACCAACCCGGCGGCGAACTCGTTTGATTTATTCAGATCGGCTATCGGCCGGAGCTTTTGACAAATAGCGGGAACATACGCCGAGCACGGCACGATCTCCGAACAGGCGAGGATTAACGGATTTGCAGAACATAAATCACAAAGCGGTCCAATAGGTTTACAGTGTCCAATTCTCCTATTGGGGAGTTGAAACTTCGGATTATGAATTTCACATTGGAATGAATTTTAGGTTATCTTTTCTGTAAATAGCAATAGACTTTCTGTTAAGAAATATCAATCTAGGTACCACAGGACCTACTTCACAAATTCATTTTTACGGCTCTGATACGTTAATTATAATCGATATTTTCTTGTGTGTATACGTTCATAAACTCAAAAAGACAAGATACTTGCATTGTCCTCTAGTGGGTGCAAGGTCACTGCTGACTTATTCGAAATGAGGCAGCAGATAACTATTCATTCGTATTCTAGAACTGAGATGCAACAGAAATTCTTCTCTGTGTTTCTTGATTCTGCCCGGCTCAACAGAAGAACCGACACCACAGCTAGAAAATAGGTAAAATAAAAGCCTAAAACATCAACTTATGGTGAAAACCTTGTGTAAGATACTGAAAGTCCAATGCCAACATAACCATGATTTAGACATGAAATATGTACAAGAAAAACGTTACTTATCATTTGTTTTGATTGTGAGGAAACTATTTCTCTGTCTTCCAAAGTGACGAATCTGAAATTTTTATTGAATTTTACTTATTCTTTAAGTCTCTTTTCAATGATATATTTCGAAATTTTCTTACTCTCATACAGCTCAAAAATAATTGACTGTTTCAGAAAAAAAAAACTACTTTGATTATTCCTTTGAACTAATGACACTTATCATCTTATTGAGCATTATTCTTACGATGTTTCTGTTAAGAGATCTTAAACATTCTATAATATAAAAATGGCTTTCTACATCTTGCCAATACTTTATAGTTTCCAACATTTTTTTTTTCTTATTAAATTATTTTTAATTTTTGCAATTCATTGTGGAAATAAAAGAACTGTGGTGAATAGCAGGAAGGATTGGATAGAACAGTCACGACCCCTATCACACAATGAGAAGGGGGCAAACAAAACAAAAAATCAATGGATATCCTTTCCCACTCGTCAAGCAAACCCCCAAATTTACGGGAAGAATGCCCTGGTGACCTGACGACGAAAAGCACTTGCAATATGCAAGTGGCACACCCCTCCCCCCCCCCCCCCAAGCTGAATGGCGCACCCCGGAACCCTACTCCCGAGGGAACGGTAAGGCCTCCTCCGTGTTTGCCTGGAACACACCTATAAACAGAAATTGTCCTCGCTCTTGGGAGTCGGGAGAAAATTAAAACTCCTCTCTTGCCCTATATCCTGTTTGTAGTCCCAGGGGAAGCGATTTCGTGGGTTCTGGGCATCAGCTAATGTACGCTGAGTAATTGGAATGGAATACAAATAGACAGAGAGAGTGAGAGGGGGGAAAAACAGGACTCCTTAAATGACTATAATACAGGTCATGAAAAATTGAAAGTTAGCAGAGGGCCTTCTGTGATTATTTAGGGTAAAAACACGAGGTAATACTACTTACTACTCGTCAATTGAGGACAAACACTACACGCTTGCTGTAAAGCAGACCAACAAATTCCCTTTTGATAAAACAAGACATTAATTCACGCCCCTCGACGCGCACAATTAATTTTACAAAAGTTATATATTTTATTGAAAGAGTTAAATGTCTAAATACCAATTCTAAAGAAATACAACCAGTCTGGTCAGCAACAGCAGTCTGGTGCCCCTTAAGTGCATAATTTCCCATAGAATGTACAGATAATAGTTTTTTTTTTATATTATCCCAGTTTCACTTTCTGTTTGGTGTAATTAGAAAATTAAAATGTCTTTAGGGGGAATATAAAAAGGGCACTAATGATCTCGTTAGAGTCCACAAACGTGAGTTAAATAAAAAAAATGACGGGCCATAAAAGACCCTTCACTTTGTTTTAAAGAAGGCTGTAAAAAAGCCATTAACAAATAGACGGAGAACACATGTTGTCGAAAGTAAACAGTTATAGGCCGTAAAGATGGTGTTCTGGAGAATGAAGCGGTTCCAGAAATGTGTAAAATAAAATAGGGCTGAGAGGTGAGCCTTGTGGAAGACCATAATGAGACGGGTTGTCACCTTGGCGGAGGCGCGCTGTCTGCCACCTCGCGAGGCAATTATAAGACCTTTGCCCTTGTCGGAGGCACATCTGTGACATCTTAACCAACCCGCTGTGTAAATATATAACCTCGGTTTGTGTGTTTGTTAGTATTCTCTCCTCGCTGGGGAGTGTCGAGGATTATTTCTGTTCCCACGTTTCTAGTTAGTGTAAACGACACGCCGGGAAGGAGGCCTAATGAAGGCTTCAAAGGATCCTGGGGCTTTGGCATTTCTGGAATGACTCAAAAGTAAACAGGCATGATTGGCCTTAATTCTGCGCATTGAAATAGTATTTTAATACGAATTAATAACAAGTTTTAGTAGGCTTAGACAATTCTTTTATAAAAGGTGTAAATCCAATTAGAAGATTGATCTTGCGTATGTAAACTTAGGCCTTTCTTGTCAGAGTTTGTTGATCATTATGTCGTTAAAAATGGAATGTATGTTTCCGAAACAAACGAAAATAAGCCGAAAAAAGCCAGTTCTTTGTCAAGAAGTGAGATACCGGAGGGAAAGGTATAAAACATAAACCTTATTTACTGTACGGTCAGTACTAACCATAGGCCGCCAGATTGTTCACGTACCTATTAAATGTCGACCGGGCTCAAGGATAACCTGGAAAACCCATTCTTGGCAAATAGAATATGGCACTAGAGGCCAAACCACTTTAGTGTGTGTCTAGATTTTGTAGGCATAACACGCCAAACCAGAAATACTTATGTTAGCCGTTGAATGCCGCTAAGCCTTCTCTGAGCATACAAGACATTACGTGTCCCGAAGGACCTTACCCACTAGAAAAACTTCCGATCTCCTGGTACTAATTTGTGTATATCCATGTATAATGCTTAACATCGGCGCAAGGAGGGATTCGAACAGAAACACTTGTTATTTTCTTTCAATGTATGTTTCGGCAGTTCCTAATCAAACTGGGAGAAAATGTTGCTTATAAAATCAACGCGATGATACAATCCAGACGTCGTGACGATAAACCTCTCATGACATAAAGACACAAGGACATCAGCCATTCACGTGAGTTTTAACTAAAGTATTACTTCAGGGTAGCCTGTATTATTGGTGATAATAAATAGTACAAAGAGACGGTTTCGAAAAAGTTGTGCTGTCAATAAGTAACGTTGTTTTCGAACAGCTTTCTTGCAGGACCCCAATTTTAAGGTACAGCGCAAATTACTCTGGCGTGTTCAATCCTTTTACCGGCGTACATAATTCGACTGCAGTAGCACGGTGCACTTTAAACCCCACCATCCATGAGAAATCGCTACGGAACTAGGATTTACCGATAACCCATCATTACAAGTATGTGAAGTCCGAGATCATGACAACGCCTCACGAACATCGTCATCGAATTCGCTACATGTAATCGAGCGTGGCTTTACTGGCGAGCACGTGCGCCAACATGATTACACGCAGACAATTAGAACTATCATAAACTCCAATCGACTTTAATCGAGGTGCAATTAAAAACGAGCCCTATGACGTAGGAATGTCCTTCCGTTTAGAATTAACCTCGCTGCTACTACTTCGTTGTGAACGAGCCATCATGAGTGCTGCTAACCCTTTGAGTACTTACAAGAAGGGTTATGTCTTCCGCAGGCTCTTCTAATAGAAGACAATTAAAATAGGCTTTTAAAACGGATTCATTAAATTTACGATATCCCTTGTGACGACTGTGAGTACACGAACAACCAACGCTTTCCTAATGAATTCAATGAATCAGACTATTATAAGGAATTGAAATTGCAATAAAAATACATTTATTCCACTTTTAGGTTTGTAGTTTAAGTTTTTCTCATTAATTAAGGAGTCTGACCAGCTTAAGATTTTATAAAACGATTGTTTTTTTGGTAATATGAATATCTTAAACGTACATTCTCGAAACAGCTTTCTTTTAATCTGGTCGAAAATATAACTCCTCAACCGACATTGTTACAATTCAGGACCATGGAAGAATAAGGGCGAATCAGAAAAATCGATTATTTTTTTTTTTTTTTTTTTTTTTTCTGATTCAGAAAGAGGTAGATAACATGACGCTTCGCCTTGTTTCTCTGGTTCGCTTTCAGTTCTCTCACATTATATGTAAAAGTGAAGTAAGCGAATAAGTAACCGAAACGTCCTGAATATAGATTTTTTCAATGGATGTTTTCCTAGCCGAATACCAACTGCATATTCCTTAACTGCTTACCACTTCGACGGCGTCACACACCGCGTATCTACACCTCATTGAATTATTTCAGCGACAATAACGACATATTGGGTGGCAACCTATAGATAGCCCGGCGCTAATGGCCAAGTTGTAGATACGCCGTAAAAAAAAAATAATAATAAAAAAAAATAAAAATAAAAATAACGACATATTTTGACTTAAATCCAGATTCAATTTATTAAATTTAGAGCAAGAACGTTATAAATCAAAACGAATTTCTTTTTTTTTTAAGAATAAAAAAATAAAAAGGAAAAAAAATGAGTAAAAATAAAAAACAAAATAACCCAATAAAAATAAATAAATAAAAACTCTGACAGTAGTGCTCCTCAAGAAAGCACACCCCAACCCAGGAGCATGGGGAGTTTCAGTTTCATGACCGAATTTCATGGTAGGGCGATGATACCATGAGGTTTTTCGTCCCAAATTTTCAAAACAAACAAACAAAATGAATTTCTAAACATTTGAAAATCTCTTACTTCTTTTTCTTCAATCTGAAAAATAAAATAAGATATTGTCCAAACATAGTAATATATAAATTCATTCATTCATTTTATTCAGCATTTAATCGTTATTATGGCTCTCATGAATAATTTCATATTTAGAGCTATGACGCTCTTGAAAAAAGTGAGGGATATCCTACTTTCCTATAAATACTTTAAGTTTTGAAAAATAAAATCTGACAAGTAGGGTGTACTTTTGATACATATATATATATATATACATCACATGTGAGTTCATCTGTCTATATAATTATGTGTGTGTGTTTTTATAGCGCACTTATTATTGAATATATATATATATATATATATATAGCATTATATAGATATATATATATATATATATATATATATATATATATATATATATATATAATGCTTGGAACACACTGGCCCTATATACTCGTACTAGAACCATTGTTATAACGTGATTGCACAATGGGAGCTGACCTTTATCTCTAATTAAAAGCGGCCTCTATTAATTACAATCTGACATTATCAAGGAGTCCTTGGAACAAACAGCTGCATTGTAATAATCAATTATACCTCTGTGTAAAGCAGTTCAACCATTGAACAAGTTTTTTTGTTTTTTTTTATTTATTTATTTATTTATTTGAAATCTGTACAAATTATAAACAGTACAATAATCAAGTTTGATGATGCAGATATTATGAACAAGTTGAAAAAAATGGAAAAAGTAAAATAAAATAAAAACAATACAAAATGTGAAAGAAGCCAGCCATTGTTGGCACTTTCAAAGCTGTCCAAATAAATATTTTAATGATCCCTATATGATCAGAAGAGTAAATTGTCTCGGGGCCACTGTCTCTTGAGCCGCCTGGGAGGATTGTCTGGATGGGATTGGGACGATAGGGATAGACCTTCCGGGTTAGGATGGTAGGACAATTTGGAGTGGAACATTTGGAAACGGGTTTTAGCAAGGTCAAGGACAAATGGAATGTTAAGGTCATTGTGAAGGGTTTTGTTTGAGACGTAGAAAGGGGCATTTACAATTTTACGGAGCACTTTTGACTGGAATGCCTGTATTCTGTTGATGTTGGATGGTTTTGCAGACCCCCAGAGTTCAAGTCCGTATGTCCATATTGGTCGAATGATTTTTTTGTATATCGTTAGTTTGTTCTGTATTGATAATTTAGATGAGGGTCCAAGGAGTCGTGTAAGTAGTCCGTATCTTTTGTTCAGTTCTTGTCTTTTCAGTCTCGTGTGAGGGTTCCATGTCAGTCGGCTGTCAAGGTATAATCCTAGATATCGAACCTCGCTGGATACTAGTAGTGGAGTGTTTTTGAGATGTACAGAAGGGCATGATCTCCGGTTGAGAGTGAATGTAACCTGCTTACATTTTTCCGGGTTGATTTTTACTCTCCACATGTCACTCCAATGTTGTATGGCGGTAAGATGTTCCTGCAGGTGTTGGGATGCTACTGAGGGATCAGGGGAAGTTGACAGGATGGCAGTATCATCTGCGTAGGTTGTTAGTAGGGTTTGGGGGTGTGTGGGAATATCCGCAGTGTAAAGGAGGAAAAGGAGAGGTCCAATAATACTCCCTTGAGGGACTCCAGCATTTATGGGGCAGGACGGGGAAAGAGTTGTACCGTATTTGACTTGGAAGGATCTGTTTGACAGATAGGATTTGAGGATAAGGAAATAGGTGTGTGGAAGTATAAGCTTTACTTTGTAAAGTAATCCCGGGTGCCAAACCCGATCGAATGCTTGAGCAACGTCGAGAAAGGCACTCGTGCAAAAACTCTTACGTTCAAGCGAGGAGGAAATTGAGTCTACGACTCGTAAGCACTGTTGTATAGTGGAATGCTGGAAGCGGAAACCAAATTGATGGTTGGAAATAGTATTCGAGGATTCTATGATAGGGAGGATTCTTTTGTACAGGAGTTTTTCGAATATTTTGGACATTAATGGGAGAAGGCTGATGGGCCGATAGGAAGAGGGGTAATCTGGAGGTTTAAAGGGTTTGGGGATAACGACGACGACTGAGTGTTTCCAGGGATTCGGGAAATGGGTTGTTCTTAGGATTGAGTTATAGAGGTATGTAAGGAATATAATGGCCTTCTGGGGGAGGTTTTTGAGTATTGTGGAGGTGATAAGATCATAACCGGGAGATTTCCTAGGAAGGTGTTTGATGATGTATTTAACATCGGATGGATGGAAAGCTTTGGGAGGGAAGGACAAAGGTAAAGGAGAATTCAGGTAATGTTCGATATCTGCATCATGGGAAGGGCTCATTTGAGGATTAGGGGAAAATACTGTGGTTAGGTGTGTGGAGAGGAGGAGCGCCTTTTCTTCATCACTTCTGGCCCAGGTCCCATCGTTGCGTTTGAGAGGGGAAGGGATTGAGTGGAACTTAAGGATTCTACGAGTGACTGTCCACAAAGAACAGTCTTGTGTAGAGAGGGATGAAAGGTATTCGTTAAAGGATTCTGAACGGAATTGGGATAGGGAAGATTTCAGTTGGCGTGTCAGTCTGTTGTATGCGTTTCTGTCCGAGGGATAACGGGATCTTTGCCATAAAGCCCTGGCTCGTCGCTTGGCTGCAAGGAGTTCTTGGATGTGGTTTGGGAGTTGCATTTTGGGTGGAGGAGGTAACCCTGTCCTTGGTCGGCATGAATTGCGGGCACTGTCCTGAATGGCTTTAGTAAACAATTCAGTGGCTTTGTCTAGGTCTGAAGGGGTTTTTAGGGAAACGTTTAGGTCTATGGAGTGCTCTAGGTTAAGCTGAAATGATTGCCAGTTGATAGGACCGGGTGTGAGGGTTGGTTGTAGAGGACGGGGTACAGCGGATGAGAAGAGGGTTAGAAGGATCGCAGAATGGTCCGACGATATGTCGAGGAGCGAATCAACAGAAGTCGCTATACCTCCCAAGCCAGACGAGATGAAGAAGTCGACTAGGTCAGGACTACGGGATGGATCGGTTGGCCAGTATGTTGGTGTGTTTGGCGATATAGGGAGATAATTCTGGGAGTTAAGGATATCATAAAGGATTCTGCCACGGGAGTTAGCTGAACGGCTTCCCCACATGGGGTGTTTCGCGTTGAAATCACCCCCGGTGAGGAAGCGGGGACCAAAGGATTGGAATATTGACAGGAATTCAGGATGGTAAATGGAATGGTTGGGAGAACAATACACTGCGGACAGTATGATATCGAAGGGAGAAAGGGAAAGGGATATGGATGTTACCTGCAGGCTTGCTGATGCGATGCTGGATTCTTGGTGATGCTTGATGTTGCTCTTGATTAGAATCAGAGTGCCATGCTGCGCCAGAGATGGATGGTCGGTTCGATAACAGGAGTAACCCTTGACACCGAATGTCATGGATTCTTTCAGGTGTGTTTCAGTTATAAGTGCAATGTCAATGTTTTTGTCAGTTAGTAAAAGTGTGAGTTCTTGTCTTCTTGTTGTGAGTCCGTTGGCATTCCACAAAAGAATTGAGAGATGGGAATTATGGAAGCGTTGCATTCTGGGATTTAGGAAGGAAGTGTGCTATAAGGGTGGTCATCAGGTTAATTAAAGGAGTAAGAAGGGTTTCGAGTTTATTTAGGAAAGAGGAGAAAAGCATCATTGGATCTTGAGCCTGGTGCTGTGTGGTTTGCTTAGACGGGGCGGGAGTAGATGGGAAGGTAGGCAAGGTTTGGGGTTGCGGAGGAGTAGTAGAAGAGGTAGGAAGGGAAGATGGTTCATGTGGTTTCTGAGCTGGTTTAGGGACAGGCGGCTTCTTTTTCTCGAGCGTGGTTAGCAGGGAGGAGTAGGTGACGTTCGGCCGGCGATGGGACGATTCTTGTGCTGCTGGAACGGGCTGAAGGCTGGGGAAGTGGGATGGTCCGCTGGGTGGTGATGGTTTCTTGGCATCTTTTTGATGGCTGAGCTGGATTCTCTGCCGTTGCATTCTTATGGTTTTGAGTGCCTTATATACTTCACACCCTTTGTAGCTGGCAGTGTGATTCTCGCCGCAGTTCGCGCAGCTCGGGGGGACGTCAAGTGGCTTGGGGCAGTCTCTAGAGGAGTGTTCGGAACCGCATTTGACACATTTTGATGAGTGATGGCAGTACGCGCGGGAGCGATTGAACTCCTGACAGTTTTGGCACTGTATTACATCGCTTCGGCGACGTGGTTCCTCTACTTTGATTTTTGTGTAGAGTAAATACTGTTCCCGGAATATTTCCTTGCTTTTTTCATTTTTTTCCAAATCTATGAAGAAAAGTGGTAACTGCGCCTTCGTGACAGGATGCCGCACATTGTGGGCTCTCTTGACGGAGTAGCCTTTCTTTGTGAGTTCTTCTATAATATCTGCCGGTGGAGTTGAATAGTGGAGGTTGCGAATGACCACCCTGTAGGATTTGTCCTCGGGTAACTGGTAGCAGTGAAAGTCTGCTTCCTTACTTTCCAAGTACCGAATAATTTGTCTGTAGGAGTCACTGTCAGATGGCTTTATAACGATGTCGTTAAATCTAGCTCGGCATTCGAAATTCTTTTCCCCAACTATTTCAGTCAGACTGCTGCAGAGTTTTTTGAAGTCGGTAACTTTCCTGAGATAGATGTTAGGAGGTTTCACGGGATCTCGAGGTGAATCCTGGCACACTTGGGTGTGTTCCGAAGTCCGAGGGTGTGTCGAGGAATTCTTATTTGGAGACGACTTTTTTTGTTTTGTCTTAGGAGGTGTTAGGACGTCGCTGGTTCTTTTACGTAATCTCTTGCGTCTTCCAGTCGCAACATTTTCAAAATCGTGAGCTGACGTAGACTCGATAACGGTCATGTTTTGTTCGCTAACCTCAATTGATGACATCGTCCGTGGCTTTTAATGATTTATAAAAAAAAAAAAAAAAAAAAAAAAAAGTGTCCGTGGCGAGCTACGAACTCGGGCTATTCAGCTGGTAGAGTTGACGCTGCCACTGAGCCAAGGAGGCTGATATGGAATCTACTAGTAGCGCAGGCACTAGTATTTAAATTTCTGAAGGGGCATTGACAGCCTCTCTGTCAGGCGCGTACAGGAGCACCCCCACCACTAGCCTCAGCTAGGGTAAAGGCCTACCCAAGTGTAGGAAATAAGCGTTTTTACTCACTTATTTTGTGCCACTTTTCAGATAAGGGGAACACTTTGAACCACTTTAAATACACTAGTTTTAGAGAGCTTTATAAAACGTTGTGGCATAGGCTACACCTGGGACACTACTCATTGAACAAGTAAGATTTGAAAAAAAAAATCTGAATCCCAATCCGCCTTAGATATACCTCAAAGTGCATAAGCCATGTAAACCTCTTATAAAATAAATTATTTTTTTGTAAATAGGGTAATATCGATGGTCACAGGGAATAACTTGGTTCGAAATCACAACTTTTCAGTACAGCACTTTAACTCAGAAAAGAAAAAAAAAAAAAAAAAAAAAAAAAAAAAAAAAAAAAAAAAAAAAAAAAAAAAAAAAAACCTTATCTATAAAAGCCATAATCAATCGAGGGTGTGAGTTAGTGCCATAGTGCAAGAAACGCATTCCGGTAACACCGAGTGAAATCGCTTTGCACATATCAAATATTAACAATTATCAAAGTCGGCGGAAAAAATCGCAGTTCTTACGATTTTTTTATTAAACGTTCTGAGTACATATATTTTTAAATACACCTTAAGAATCAAAAGATCCTACTTTTAGGCTAAAGTCCTTAAGATTATTCATTAAAACTTTAACTTAAAATTAACAATTTTTATACTGAATGTTCAAAACCTACAGAGGAGCTTGAAATTTTTCCCATATGTACCACATTTATGCTGAATAAAATAAAATTCAGAATTTATTTTGAGCGCAATCACAGTCGAAGGAAATACTTCTTAATGTTTTGAAAGTGTTCGCTCCGTATAATTTACGGTGTTTATTATTATCAAATTAATTTTGCACCAACTAAATTAATGGACCAATAATTTCTAAAATGTATTAATATGCTACTATAGAGTCAATCGCCAAATGTTGTGAATCTATAAAAAATAAGTAACTTTTTGGAGGAATATTTCAGATAGGAAAGTGTAAAGAGGTCCTGAGTACGACATTCCTAACTTCTAAGTCACGCGATCAATGTTACAGGTATGAAAGGAATTTATTGACTTCTTGTGGAATTTGCAGGTGACTCCTAGAAGCCTCTGTACACGCTAAGTGTTATGAAATGTTTGGGTGCATCGTCCGCTATAGTAATCGAATGTAATTTGTGTGTGACTGCTAAACAATTTTGAAATAATGTTTTAGGGTACAGTTTGGGCCAGAAGATTGACAAATCCTCGATAAAACTTAGAGGAGGCGCTTTATAAGAGCATTAATATAAAAAATAAAAATCTTTGAAATTATTAGTTTTCACCCAACACGATTTCCGTTCCAAAATATTCCAAAAAGTCAAAACTGATGTCTGTTAATTAAAATACTTCCTCAACTCCAAACGTAACTAAAATTTCCACCTGCAGTTTCTGTTTTTTTTTTTTTTCTCTTCGGTAAGAATTGTTAACATTGCAAATAATTTAAACATTGTAAATAATGATCCATCTACAAAACTATATAATATATAGTTTAATATTATTATGTTATATTTTAATGCTCTATTATCTATTGAAGTAAACTTCTTACACATGTAATGCTCCATCATGTAACCATAACAAATTTTATCAGATGTTAAGCTCTTATCGCCAAAGCAGCAAAGAGGTTCAATAATAAAGAAATAACCAAAATGTCTCTGTCTATGTTTGTATGAAGGCAATAGTCTTGAAACATTTGCAATTTTATCGGTCGATTTGGAGAAACCAAACATTTTAATATTGTCGACGATATGTGGACGGAGAAGGGAGTTACGAATTCAAACCTCGCATTAATTTCGTTAATTGTTTCGCGAAAATCCAAGAGTATTAAAAATGTAAATGCTTCAATAATTAAGACAATTCATCAGGCGGATTTTTTACTTTTGAATCATGTTACGACCTCTAGCCGTTTCTCGTAAAGAATTCATAGAGTTTGTGAGTCGATAAATTCCGCGCATTCTGTATCTATTGATCTCGTGACTTGTTCGAATAGAACGCGACCTCTCTGAATTCTTTACTTCAAACTTTCACCTTTACAATTTAAATTGTCTCCCTTATCAATAATAAGATAAGAAGCAAAGGATCTTATACAAATTGTTTTTATTTACATAAGATGATTTATTTGATTTTGTGGTATCTTCATTTGGACGAACGTTCAAAGAAACAAACAGGTAGAAAAAAATACTCACACAATTAGACGAGAAGATGTTATACTAAGCAGATTACGGATAGGACACACTTTACTAACTCACTCATATTCACAATATGATGACAAGGAAACAACCACCAATTTGCAGACAGTGTAACGTGACACTGGCAGAGAAACACCTAATAACGGAATGCAAAATATAAGAACAACTAAAATTACCGACTTACAGGAGCTACTAACAGCGGGAAGCCCCTTCATCACCAATATTTTAATATTTTTTAATATTAACACCATCAACACACAACCATCTGATTTCTGGAAGAATTCAGGTCCTTTAGTAAAAGCCTTCAGTAATATTATTTGACATTACTATTTAATTAATAATATTGCTTTAATTGGACGGTAAAATAATACCACAAAAATGTTGTGCGAATAATTAAATAATGTTGTTATGTTATGTAAATATAGTAATTAAGGTACTAGCAGTCGTAAATAATTTATTATTAATTCTGTAAACAAAAAAATGTCTTGAATTCATTTAGTTTTATGTTCTCTTGAACTTTTTATGCATTTAGTTCTGTTTGTTTAATGATAATTGTGGACATATAAATGTTACTGTTTGTTGTTTAAATCAGAGTAAATCGTCGTCGATGTGGAGCTCCTAGAATAAATTAAAAATGTTAGAATATAATTTTTGTTATCTCTTAATCAACCGTAAAATAAGGTCAACTGAAAATTAAAAAAAAAATAACCTCCCCGGCGGGGAATCGAACCCCGGTCTCCCGCGTGACAGGCGGGGATACTTACCACTATACTACCGAGGATCGGTGGTCAGCTCCTCATTTTTTATGGTGTTACAATGTTTATTTATAGCATAGGTAGTCCTAAGAAGTTATTTCATGAAAGAATTTTTGATTTTCTTGGATATTTTACTGATTCCACTCAATATTGCCAAAAAGAGACTCATTTAATATACAAATATAATATATAGAAATTTTAAAGTGCGAATGCTGGATAGGTTAGATAAAGTTTTCAAGAAATTCACTCATGTTGCATTTATATAAATTCTTGTTAGCCAGGTGAACGCTTCAAAATTAAATTTTCTATATTTATACGATATCGGGATATTGTCCACTTAGCAGAATTTAAAAAATGCTATTTTCTAAGCCATTGCAAGGATATTAGTAACCAACTTAAACCAATTTAAACGGTATTTGGTTACTATATATTTATCATTTTCCTTTAGGAATATGGTGGTACATTTCAAGCAGCCAAAAAACTGCAGAGCAACAAATAAATTGAAAATGGAAAATTGCATACGAATCCTTTGAGGCCTTGAGAAAATCTCTAGTTTGAAAAAAGTAGAAAAAAGGATTTTTTTATATATTTAAAAAAAAAGGTATGCTTTGGGAATTTTTCTATAGACCAATTATTGTAATTTCTGCGTTGCAAAGATATTCCCGCAAAACTTGGCTTCCTCCCACTTAACATACATGTATGTTCCAGAGGTCGAAAATAATTGTTAACAATTTAAAAAAAAACTCTTTTATAAACTTATACTTTTATTTTCATTTTGAAAAAGTAAAAGTTCGTAAGTAAAATTTAAAAAAAAAAAATTTTTTACTATTATTTTTCAACTTAAAAAATAAACGTTTTTAAGTAATTGTTATTAAAATACTTAATAAGAAAAAGTTTAAACAAAACATTAATGCTACTAATGTTTATTTTTTGTTTTGTATCAACAAATATATTACAGTATATAAACAAATATAAATTTTTAAACAAAGAACATTTCACTTATTTTGAAGAATTATTCAATTCATTCAATTTCAATAATAATAAATCCTGTTTGTGGATTTTAGATTAAATCTATTATCATTTAATATATACTTTAGGGTTGAAAAGACACTTTCAACACTTACCTCAGTGGTTGGGCCTCCGTGAAGGATAAGTGCTAGGTATGGAAGTGTGTACTTTCTTTCTTCCCAATTCGTACCAGGTATTGTAAACCTACGAAACCCTAAACTCCTTGATTAAAATCTGAAAACTTTTATTTCACATTGAAAAAAATAAAATAATTACATTACATTTTATTTTCAGGTACTTAATTTTAGGAGTTCCTAAATAACTTTTACTATTAAAACTTTTAAATACAAGTTTTTTTTAACAGTTATTTTTTAACTTACAAAATAAAAGTTTTTTAACAGATAAATTTTAACTTTTTCGATAAAAAAAATAACTGTTTTGATCCCTGATAGCTAGGTTTTTGAAGATGCACCCTGGACTATGTGTATTTATTTTGTTTGCTGAAACAATGCAATTCATAAACCGCCAATTCATTTTTAAGCCCGCTTAATTCATTAGTCTAGGACCTGAAAATCTGACGGAAATTATTTATATTTCTCGTAGATCCTCAGATAGAGTAGGGTTTATACTGCAGTTATCAGGTAACATTTATTGGGCAGAAAGTTACAATCGGTTTCAATTTTTTATCTGAGCACGCCACCGAATATTCTCTATCAGAAGGCCCATATATCTTGGAGAGGATATTATCAGTTCTTCGATATTACCTGGAGACTTTGTGATTTTTAAATATTTACCCATCAATTCCAAAGAGATATTAACAGCGAGATAGAAGCGTGTAATCGCGTGCAGCGAACAGAGCAGTAATAAACCAGCGAAGCTATTAGTACGAAGCAAGGATCTTCTGACAGTAGTTTATAATACGACCCGCCATTACGGTCTTTCCTCATATTACGGTCGATTTTATCTGTAATTGCTTAAACATGTTTTCGAAATCGCCATCATAAAAATCCTCTGCTCTCTATGAGTTCAGTGAGTCGGAACTGTGACACCGTTCATTATTTATTGCACTATATGCATGCAAAGTTTTCATTAGCTATAGAATAGGTAGAGAGAAAGAGAGAGAGAGCGAGTGTGGTGGGGAGGGAGAGATAGGGGAAAGAGAGTGTCTGTGTGTGTGTGTGTGTGTGTGAGAGAGAGAGAGAGAGAGAGAGAGAGTTAGAGAGAGAGAGGGAGAGAAACGGGTGGAAGACAGAGGGATAAAGACTGAGAGGGAGAGAGAGTGAGTGAGAGTGTGAACAGTGAAGGAGAGTGTACTCTCAAAAGGATTCGAGGCAACTTATTTTTTGTATATTTTGATGTATAAAATCGAATAACCCAATTTAAGGGTGAATCCCTTAACCGCTTCTGAGATAAGTAGAAATCAATCATAATTTTGGATTCAGGTACTCCAAAACGTTGAAACGTAGATTTGAAACTGTTTTTACACGTTAGACATTCATCTGAACTAGCAAACATATATTTTCGTTATCATTTTAGTAGAGCATGTTAATAACAAAGAAATATTTTGTCAAAAGACATAAGCAGTTTTATCGTTCGCGTGGCACATGGGTCATTGAAAATCCTTATTCTTTTTTCTTTTACGAAGTTGGCTCCTTTGGTAATTTTGATAGGACCATATTAATTGGAGAGAACGGTGCTTAAAACGTTCACAAGTGTTGGTTTTGTTCAATTGAAAGATAAATAAAAGTAATATATATTCTAAGCTTTCCGAATCTCGCCAAATATTTGCAGTATTTGGATACTGAGTATCATGTTATAATTTCGGTAAGTGCGGCCTTATATTAGTTAAATGCTGAGAAACTGAGAAACCTAAAATTCATACAATTATACATTCGATTACCATGCAGCACACTAAGGTATCTTATTCATCCCCTGATGGTTTATGGACCAAGATGATGGGTCTCGCCATCCTATCACAGAAGATAACTGCCTTGATATGGGAGCATTCATCAGGCTGAAGCTTGGACATACAACACATCATACTAGGCCATTTTCCGCAGCTTAGAAAATTCAAAAAAAAAAAAGATTGGTTCAGTACTTATAAATACAAACATATGCTTTCTGACGAATGTTAATAAATCCAAGCATCGTACAAGGTGGACTGACGATAATTTGGAACATTCTTTGCACCTTTGTATCAGTGGAATTAAGCCAAACATCGATGAATTAGTTTCCCAAATTCAAGCTCAAGTGTTTAATTGATTTCGTTTCGCTATTTAACTTTCGTAGTTTGTAATTCTTCCAAACTTCACGATTCAATCATAATATTGTAGCTATTTTTTCATTTCATTTCGTTATTTTCATAAATTGTATTATAAAAACTCGTATTATTTCATGTCTGACATCTTTCGCTAAATATTAAAAACACTACATTAAAGTCCACGCTTATTTTTTTTTCAACCATCTAATCGGCTGGCGAACGCATTTGCAGACTAAAGCTTGATCGGTAACATGTCAATGGTTGCCCATACCTGCTATTCACCAAGGATAGTTACAATATCTGAGACTCGTATAGTATTCACGTGACTCAGATGAACTGTCTCGTGTCTTCTTTGAGTCATTATCGATCAAGTGGAAAACCAAGAGGAAAATTACTAGCTTCATTATACACAAGTTAGAAAGCTTCATGCTTCATGAGATGAAAGCAACAAGGGTTTTATTTGAAATAATATTCTTCACAGTTTGTTTTAGAAGTGTAGTTTGTGAAGGACTGTAGTTGTTGAGGTTGCACTCATTAAAGAACGTTTCATCTATTTTTTGGAATCAACATCGATATTAACTACTAGCAACCACTTTATAATAGAAACTTCTAAAATTAGGTACATGAAAATAAAAGTTAAAGAAATTCCTTTAGTTTTTTTCAATGTGAAATAAAAACGTTTTATGTATTTCAATCAAGAATTTTAGGGTATCGTTGGTTTACAATTTTTTTTTTTTTTTTTTTTTTTTTTTTTTTTTTTTTTTTTTTTTATTATTACAACAATATGAGTTTTACATATTTCCCGTAATATTGCTGGTTCTGTTGCAATGACTTTGTGAGGCATGATGTGGGAATATGAACAATTACATAACCCACAAGAATAATGTATTGTGCACTGCAGATGTTAAAGCAAATTGTCTCTAGGCCACCTCCGCTTCAGTCTTCTATGAGGATTTTGGAACGAGGATAGAGAATTTATCAAAGGATTTGGATGGCCAGGGAGATTGGAATGGAGCCTCTGATAGACTGATTTGGCCAGGGTTTGGATAATCGGGATATTGAAGTCATTATGCAGGGTTAGGTTCGAGACATAGTAAGGAGCATTGGATATTCTTCGAAGGATTATGGATTGCATTGTTTGTATTCTGTAGGAATTGGAAGGTTTAGTGGAACCCCAGAGTTCTAGTCCATAAGTCCATATTGGTCGGAGTACGGTATTGTATATAAGTCGTTTGTTAGTCGATAGTTTCGAGCGTTTGTCCAATAAGCAGGATAAAAGTCTAAAACGTCTGTTTAGTTCCTGTCTTTTCTAGGTTATGTGAGGCTTCCAAGTTAAGCGTTTGTCTAGTATCAGTCCATGTGCTGTGATGGGTGCTACAAAATAAAAATAAAACTAAAAGTTTAATTAATACCTTTTTAAAATAAAAGTTAAGAATTTTTTTCGACCCCTGATATATATGAAACCTCCTGCTGGTAACAAAGAACTTAAAGAATTGTAGAGTAGTGGGGGTTTATCACTATAAAACCCCAAATGGCATGCTAACTGAACTGCAGTTCTCAGATTCTCTTAAGGCAAAGTAACTTGAGAAGGCCTTAAATTCATCTGAGGATGTGAGGATGGCGTTAACCATCTTGACATTCGTACGGCGGGTACTAAATCCTGGAGAGTAGCCACCCGCTTAATCAAGCTTGAATGGGAAGGAAGGCGCTGGTCCGGAGATAGGGGTTGTTTAGCATTTAATTAGTTTGATTAGAGGAGGAAGGGATTGTGTCGAATGAGGGAGAGGAGAGTGGGATGAATAGTCGGACATTGCGGCATAGCTTCAAAGGGTCCTGATAAGGGGGGCTCTTATCAGTCCTGGATTAGTGGACAGGATTTGCATAAGGACCACAGATCTTCGGAAAGGATCTGCTTTCGGCTCCCTATGCTCCTGATCTCAGCTACGGATAGGGGCTTTAAGTCAGAGAAATTAATCCAAGGATTCTTAAGAAGTGTGAACAACTTAAATAGGATTAGCGGAATCTATTATATATTATTGATTATATATATATATATATATATATATATATATATATATATAAATCGGTAGTACAGATATTGTACCCGGGCACGTTTTGAACGTGTCGAGGGGCCTTGAGGGCCCTGAGGAGCAGATACTATAGTAGAAGGAGATATTGTGGACAGTACTACGCCTAATTTTCACCTTTGCTGCTTCCACTGCTAGGGAAATTAGTTAAAGGCTGGGTTGGCCTAGGGAAGGTCAGGGAGGCCGAATCCAACCCATGAACGAAGACACTAGAAGATAAGAATCTTTAGTGCTTGCTCGGGTTTCGAACTCATGTCCTCCATATAAGTTCAGTGCTCTGATAGATAAATAAATTCACATGTGAACTCTAAAAAAATATGGAAAGAACTTAAAAATAAAAATCTAAATTTTACTTTATACTTAGATTTGTTGAAAAAAAAAAATTACGTGCAAGGTACAATATACTAAAAAACGTACCTTTTATTCGGGTGATGAAACAATTTTACACTTCAATATCTCACTTAATAGATTTTAATGCAACTTGAATTTTTATTCGAACGAACTTTTAACAGAAGCGAGTACGGAACGCAATTCTTTTACGAGCGATGGATGGAAACGGGAAGTTGGGGTGGGAGGCCCGTCACAAGTTGTGTTGTGACTTGCCGAAACTTGTATATCAGGGATTGAATGGCAATATAAATTAAATTCAATTTATTTTGGAATATGTATACAAAACGACTGCGCCCCCTCTGATATTTCTTTACGCCCTCCAAGGGGGGCGTGCCCCATGGTTGAGAAGTCCAGCAGTATGGGTCATGTATCAGCCATTTAAAACAAGATTTACCAATCCTTGAGGTCCATATTAATTTTAATGTGCAGTTTAGTGGAAAAGACCACAGGATTGATCCACTTAAGCCCGACACGAAGCTGAACACCGTAAGCTGTCTGGAAATTATTGATTTCAACATTCCAACCTTCTGACTCACCAGAATAAGTCAAGTCCAATGTACTCTATGGTCAATATAAATCTTTTTATATTTATTTATTTTATTCTACACATCAAATCTAACGTTTTTTATTTGTGTGTTCCCTTCCTTCCGAAAGAGAGGAAAACCCGCTTATGATATTATTTGTGTAAGCCCATAAACGATGGGAATATCTCAGGGTTTGAACCCCGCAGTTCGAACGTTAAGATATTTCCCATTGTGTATGGTAATATCTCTCAGAATTGAACTGTGCAGTCCATCGAAGTATAAACCTATAGATTAACTCTACAAACAAATAAGGCCGGGACTGTCGAAGCCCGAAATCACGAAACAGCCAATCTTTCGAAATTATATATATTTTTACCTTTTCGCACAATACGGTCAAAAAATTATAAATCTGTTAGACCTTTTAGCACATAAAATAAAAATTAACGAAATTTAAATAAATTTGAAAACAAATAAATATGTAATCCTATTTGTTTGCAACAATTAATAACGCTGAAAATTGTTGATTAAATCACTTCTTATAAAATAAAAAATAATCGGTAATGTTAAACAATCCATAAAAACGTACATGGCGAGAATAACACATGAAACGCTTTTAACAGAAATTAGCATACAAATTGCTTGCCTAAAAAGCCGTTAACTAGCCGAAGGTTTGTTTCCCCCAAGTAATTCTTCCCCGAAGAAAATTGTAGTGTTTACTATTTCACGTGAATAGGCCTTTAAGTAAATTTCTTAATGAATTTACTTATGGGGAAAATCGGGCAATGGTAACCTAGTAGTTTTTTGCCTTTAAACACAAACAACTTATGGGGAATTGAACAAACCCCACTTCAAGGTGATATCTTTAAGCATATTCGAGGAAAGAGGAGGAAAAACTGTAATTTTAGTTACAATAATTACGAAAAAAAAAAGCAAAAAACATTTTGTGTGACAATCATGTGTATTACTTTGGGTATTTTTGAACTTGAGGAAGTATTACGAAAAAATATCGACAGATATGAACAGCTTTTTAATTATCATATCTATGTGTATATAAAAATCACGTATCTGTCTGTTTTTCGGTTTGTTTATTTATTTGTTTGTTTGTTCCTTATACAAATCTACACCGTTTGACCGATATTGACCAAACTTGTCACACAGGTAGGCCTTGATACGACAAATCTCCTTGGCTAGGTCAAAATAGTCAAATTTCAAAATTTGGTCAAAAGGTCAAAAGTTTTGTTCAAGAAAAATTGGCTACACTGAACCATAGATGAAGTGCTGTTGTGCTGGCCTCTGCCGGTAACATTATGAACTAAAACAAATTCACATCGTTTGACCGATTTTCGTAATTGGATATAGACAACTAGGTAGCAAGTAGATCTTGATACGGGGAGAGTCATAGACAGAAAGTAGGTGTACCATGGCACACTGGGTAACAGCTAGTATTTCCTAAAATAATTCGAATAAAATGTATTCTATTTATTCAAGAAGTAAAAAGAGCTTTAATTTGTGTTTAGCCTTATTGTTGACACTTTTTTCATTATTAATTTCATTATTGCACTTACGTACACGTGTACAAAAATAAAAACGTGTTTGATTGATATGGCATATCAAAGCAGCCTACCCCTCACTCCCTGAGCTCCAAATCACAGCTGATATTAGGGAGCGGTTGACTTCAGAAGCCATGTCGCCCTCCCATGCATGCGTTAACTGTAAAAGGGGTCTTGTTTACCTAAATCCGACTATGATGCATCGGTCTTCATTCTCCATACCGACGGCGTACCTAACTCGACCCTAATCTGCGTATTGTGTAAAGGGTTAACTTGTCGATGACTATATGCTTATCAAAAGAACATTTCACCTGGGTCTCCGTGCAGCTGTCTTGTAATACATGCCGCTATTGTAATCCGTCAGTAATCGCTCATGATAGATGAAGACTAAAAAGAAAAAAAAAATACAGAATGGGGGCCATTCTTTGATTTTAGATTATCTCTGGGAAAACATCAAGATTTTGTGCCTTTAATACAAGGAGAACACACAATCTCAAACACCATTAGTCATACCAAAACATACATAGGTGCAGCAGAAAAAGCAACTTACCAGCAACTTCGGATAGCACTATTCGTAAGAAACATTTATGCTCAGGCAGCTATATAGTCAAATAAGAACAAAACGGCTGGCGAAGTAAAGAACATTTTATGAGGCTAAAGAGAAAAAAAAAATGAAGTAAAGATGAATTGGATGAATGGATGGATGGATTGGGTGTTTAAGGGCAGAAAATGTCTACATAGGTCCTCACCGCCCTGAAGTGTAATGGTAGAGAGTCGTGTATATGTCGCGAAAGGGTTTGTAATTTTGTGTTTAGGACAGAGCTGCGTTTCCTATTCAGAACAAGATTGGTAGCACTAAAACAGGAAACTGACAGTATCTTAAGTATAAATAACTCCTTCCATCTTCTCACTCAACATTAGTTCTAAGAAAACATTATTACAAATATGTTTTCCATTTTGTTTCGTTTTATACTAAAGTAGTCATTTTACTGTTAACTGCAGTAAAAGAAAATACACTTAAAAACTAAAACGAAACCGATATTTTCAAATAGTTAGCCTCGATTTCTCCGAAGAATATCGTCCCATTGAAAATTACATAAAAATGTTTGCCGATTCATCAGCTTTTCCTTTTTCATGCATGCCTGAGTCCAACGTATTCAAGCTGTTCTTTGTAACAAAACTCGAGTTATTATCGATATGTCGTGGGCATCTAAAGATAAAGAAGAGTTTTAAAAATAAACTAAATCCGTTCACTAGAAGTCTGGTTTTTCTGTTGTACTCAAATTGAATTAACCCGCCAAGGCGGCTTGGACATTAGTTGGTACGTCTTCCACTAAAAGCGCTGAATGTCTGAACCCGGCTCCTGTGTTGTTTATAATAGTTGGACGCTTTTATTGTTCATTAAGATCAATAAATAAAATGTTAAGGTGTATATGCAAGTTCAGTTCAATGCCGGGGCTGCACAGTGTGACCCGAAGTTTTGACCCGTACGGGTCTAACACACACACACCAAGTTAATAAACCTCAAGGGCGGGACTGGACAGTCCAGTTATAGTTGACCCACTGTATGTGAAGCAAATATCCTCTTGTCCACACAGATCAGACCCGGCCTCATTGGACTGTACAGTGAACCTGTTGGGGTTTTAATTCTACTTCGATGGACTGTGCAGTTCAGCTGTGTCATCAAGGATGTCCCGTTCTCAGTGAGGACTGTGCAGTCCAAATCTTGAGATTTTTTTCACCTTTTATTGGCACCCTTTTGTACGTTTATTAAGAAGTTTAGTACCACGCATAAATAACACTCCGGAAGAAAATTAATTTAAAAATGTATTATTGAATCAGCTGCTCATTACAAATATGAAATAGTAAAACCATTCATGTTTTTTTTATAGGTTATTTTAAGCAAATTATTTGGGAATGCAATGTAGACCATCCCCCTTCTGGGAAATGTGATAAGTTATGCAGTTCCTGCATGACGGAGTTTTTGAAGTGAGGCTATCTCCAAAGGGCAGGAATGGCGGTAGTGCACTGCGTCAATGAAGGGCGAAATATCTATTTAATTACTATCTCAAGGAATTTCCAAGCCACCCCAATCAATGCTTCCTTTATTAGGCAATATCTTGGATAGTAGAATTCCGAGTAATTTCCCTTTACGATCGACTAATCCTATCCTCTGCTCGGCATATCCAGGCGATGATATCCCACTGGGATCCTCGGCACCTGTGTCCCTTCGCCTTTTTACTGCGAGCTCCGGATTAACCGGGACGAAACTCCGAGCCATAATTTCGGATCAAGCACCCGACCTAAAGTGGGACGTTCTTCCTTGAGGCGGTGTAAACAACCCTTTAGATCTCGACCCCTAACGATGTCTAAACTCTTCCAGGAGTTTTACGATTTAAGCCTAGCAGCTCCTTCAGTTTAAACTGCCTATTTAGGCTCCAGTATCGGAACACTTCCTCCTGCAGTACTTCAGGCTTAGGCCTTTTTAGTGCACCATTTCCTTCCCTTTGTGTACACTCACAGGATTTTACTGCAATATATAAAAGTGTTATCTTTTCATCAAGCTGTTTTTTTCTAAATCCAATTGATGTTTCTATTGAACAAGTGTATCATAAAAAAATAATTTCTTAACTATAAATAATATTCACCGCAATTTTTTCATTTACTCAAATCATCATCAACGGGTCTGTTTGCGAAGACCACTCCCAGTTACTTGTGAAGTATCAGTAGTGATTATAACGGTGATTCAGCTCACGCGCATAACTTATTAGGTTTTCTATTGGCTATTCCTATGGGCAATTCTATTGCTGGTCGTAAAGTAACCTTCAACACCCTAGTCAATCCAATTCGTAAAAATGAACAGAATTCTATTAATTTTAGCGAGTTGGACTAACTAGAGTTTAGATACCTACTTGAGCGAGCGTAGCGAGCGGAAGCGCGTAGCCGTATGCCCATAATGCAAAGAAAATATAAAATATAAATATGTTATAGAACCATAGAACAAAAAAAAAATCGGTTAGGAGGCCCTAAATTCCACAATTACCATTGATTTTTATAATATTAACCTTTTTAGCACTTTCCTCCGAAAGAAAGTAGCTATTGAGGTTGGACTCATGACGGAATTTTTGAAAAATTTCTTCAAATCTTTATTGATCCTACCTAGTAGACACCGAAAATGACCCCCGTTAAAATTTATATATATATATATATATATATATATATATATATATATATATATATATATATATATATGTGTGTGTCTGTTAACACGATAGCGGCCAGAGTTTTTGTTTTTTCGTCACGAAATTTGGTATATAGCATTCAATTAGCAAACGATTGAACGAGTTCGTTAACCACCAAAATCGGTCCACCGGAAGGGGGGGTTTACCCCGAACCCAAAACACTAATTTGACCATTTCAGCCGTAATATTTGTTATATATTGAAACTTGGTATTCGTAGTGGTAATATAGAGAGGAATGTGAGATATAAAAATGAACTAAATCGGTTCATAAGGAGGGGGGGGTTACTCCGGACCGACAATACCAATTCGCCACTACCAGCCGTGATTTTAGGTATATTTCGACGAAACTCGGTATTCATAGTGGTAATCTAAAGGTAAATATGTGTTGTAAAAATAAACTAAATCGGTTCATTAGGAGGGGGGTTTACTCCAGACCCACAATACCAATTCGCCACTACCAACCGTGATTTTTGGTATATTTCGACGAAACTCGGTATTCGTAGTGGTAATCTACAGGTAAATATGTGTTGTAAAAATAAACTAAATCGGTTCATTAGGAGGGGGGGTTTACTCCGGACCCAAATTACTAATATACTCATACTGGTCGTAATTTCTGCTGTATTGTAACGAAACGCGGTATACGTCGTGGGTAACTCATGAGAAAGAACTGTTGTAAAAATGAGCTGAATCGGTCAATCGGAAAGGGGGGTTTACTTTGTAATATATTTCAATAGAAAAGCCAGCCAGATATAGGTTCACAAAGGCGCCGCAAGGAGCGCTTTCTACAACTAGAGTGACTGTATCCGGTTCCTGCGTTAGATCAAAATACGATAATATGAGGTTTTTTTGTATTTATTACGTAGTGTAGTAGGTACCATGTGTAAACATAACTCTGGAAGCAAATTAATAATTTATCAGTTACTCATTAAAAAATTAAAAGAGAACTATTCATGTTTTTATTTTATTTATGTAGGATATTTTAAGCAAATTGTTCTGGAAAGCAGTCTACACTACCCAAATTCTGAGAAAAGTGCTTAGTTATGCAGCTCCTGCGTGGCGGACTTTTATTAATAAATATTGCTTGCCGAAATATATTCTTTTTATTTTCATTTATGGTTTACAACCTTAAAAGTATTACTTACAAATCTATCTATTTATCTAAGGGTTAGTTAGAAACCACTTTATATAAATATAGTAGGTAGTCAAAAACATTTACTTTTAGTAGTGATTACAGTGATTTTAAATACTCTTCATCACTATATTACATTTGGATTACTATGTTTATATTATATAGTTTCTAACCTTAGATAACCAGTAAAGAAGTATTAGATAACCTGCAAAGAACCTGTAAGCTAATCCGTAAGTACCAAAATCACTGTCTAAAATCACGACAGATACTTCAAAGTAACTGGAAGTGGTCTCCGCAAACAGAGCCAGGTCTACTATAATGCATACTTATCTGAGCAGGGCACAAATGTGTGGTTGCGGATACGAAGGGCGAACTCAACAACGAGTCAATTTTTTTCTCGCCATCTGAATCTAGATGCTTCAGAGAATCTACAGGTATATTTGCACGTTGAGTTCGCCCTTCTTTCCCTTTCGAAATGTACACAGAATGAAAAAAAAAACAAAATGCGAACTCAAAACTCCACCACCCGTCAGCTGGATGATTATATGAATAATTTGCTCTGTTCCTTTAAAGTGAAGTTCACACTAATTATTATATAATTTTTTATTAATATAAATTAATAAACAAACAATGAGACATCCCACAATGAGATCCGTCTTAAAGGTTATATTTATTTCTTTTTAAACCTATTTTATCTTCTTTGAGAGGAGATCTTTGACCGTTGGTGATGCGAAGGTAGGGATTGTCAGGGTTCGGTCGTTATTTCTTAATGAAACTACATTTTACATGTGAAAATGGTTTTATAGCTTGCCAACGTTTCGGCTTGAAATTCAAGCCTTCATCAGGGCGATGGGAAGACCCAGAACTATGCCTCGCGGATGCGGGATCATTTCTGGCATACTTTATCTTATTATTACTGTCAAACATTTACTCACTGCCAGAGAAGAGACATTGCTAATCTTCCAGACTGTGGTTGGTGAAGTTTTGATATGGTTTGTTGTAGTTCCTAAACTTGCCGCAGTGCCAGTACCGTATCTTGTTCTTTGTATAAGTACATTGGGTCCATATTCTGTGTTATTATTGCATTGAATAGTGTATTGTAAAATACTGAGGCATATTGATTTACACGATTCAGCTATGAATTCTCGTATTTTGTTGCTCTCATTATGAGTGTTACTTTAAATTATGCACTAAAAGAAATCTGAAAAACTTCCATTGATATGAATTTCATACCTTGGTATGAATTTAAACCCTGTAATATAGTAATTCCACTCCCTGTAATACCCTAAGGAATTTTCTTCCCCCTCCCCCGCAAAAATCTCCCCAGAGGGGTTCAGGGGGGAGCGTATTAAAATACAATCATAATCCCTGCAACCAATTAGCCTCGCGGATCCTTAAATATCCCGCCAACACTCTTCCTACGGCAGAAGGCGAAATTGACTTTTCGGATTAGACGGGAGGATTTAGGCCTTTCTCCTGGACGGGTACTTTGAATCTCTCCCTCCTTCGGCTTTAAGCTTCACTAGCTATTCCTTATGAGAATTACCGAAGGAGGGATTTTAAACAAGGGGAAGATGACTTCTTTCATGGCGGCAAAATGAAAAAGCTCTCATTAAAGTATTTTTTTTTTTTTTTTGGCTAGGCTCAATGTTGTCATGCTTATGACTTTCAGCTTTCTCAATAATTAACACATTCCAACAGCCAAGGAGAAAAAATTATCAAAATTAATAAAGACCCAAAATCCCAACAATTTTTTATGTGTAGAGAGGTCAATAATTAAAAGTCAAATATTTTTACCAATTAGTAAATTTATTAAAATCGTTCTACATGTTTCGCATTCCTAGATGTCTCTTGAAGAGCCTAAAAATAACCACAACCTAATGAAACATAGATTAACCTATCGCGACGACGTCTTAACTCCCGAGGCCAAACAAAATTGGATTATCTAGAGATTTTTTTTTAATTAGATGACTGATAAAGAAACGATTAAACATAAAATAAATAAATAAGAAGTCAAGGGATTTTTGGGATCCGGCTAGGAGAAAAAAAAACGTTAGATCTGCAAGAAAAAATCTATATTTGACGTTTCGGTTAAGCCAATATATAACCATGGTCACCTAAATGTTAACGTGATCTTCCTCCTTCACCTAGGCATTTATAACGCTGAAGAAGGCTGCCGAAGTGCAGCCGATTTTTGAGGATCTGACGTTTATTTCTCCCAGCCGAATCACAAAGATTCCTTGACTTCTTATCACCTCAAAGGCTATCAAGATGATCTTCATCTCATAATTAAATAAATAGTATATAGAGGGGACATACTATAAAATTTAAACCATACATGTTTTGGACAAATAAAAAACTTTTATCTACAAATAATAATAGGACAATCGTTTTTATTTTACTGCCCAATCTTCCTTTGCATTAACAGATTTTATTTTTGAGTTCTACTGATATTTTAATGAACTGATTGATTTAGTGTAGATTATGAGGTGGACTTGTTGCGGAAGGTTCGCCTGCTTATTTTTTGGCATCTAACGACCTGCTTATAAAGAGCCGACTGTTACCAAAACCCCGTTCCCTGCAAAAATCCGGTTCTCAGGTTGGTATGAATCTGAAGACTACAGGAAATGTCGAAAGAGGAAGCTATCTGGTACTGACATGTTGGGTCGCGCTTACACCGATTTTCAAAGCTTTCAAACCTGCATTCTAGAAATTAGGCAGCACCTTCCTTACAATAACAAGATATTTGAGGAGTAATAAATTCACTTTTATGTTGAAAAGTAGTTTCCTACCGTTCATTTAAAAACGTCCGGATCCATCGGTCACCCTGTATGACCGTGACGTACTATTTCTCCCAATAAAATTTTTAAAAAATGATGTGTCCCCAGTTCAGAACCTACAGGACAAAAATCCATGGACATCCCCCATATCCAATTTTACTATTTATATCCTACGTCGCCGTCGACGCAAGCGATGGTGGTGTAATGGTGAGCATAGTTGCCTTCCAAGCAGTTGATCCGGGTTCGATTCCCGGCCATCGCACTTAATTTTTATTTAAGTTTAGGTTATGGCAGTTATTATATTCGGGTGCAGTTGGTACAGTAATTTTTTGGGGATTTATCGAAAAAAAATAATTACTTTTTCAGACTGTTTTAAATCACAACAATTGAATTGTAAATAAATACTAATAATTTTATTGTATATTTATTTATTAGACATTTTGATATGATGGTATGTAACGTCAGTTTTAAGAGCATTTGAAAGTCAAATTACGTAAGAAGTCGTTAAAGAAGAAATAACTAGAGCTTCCATGGTTCTGAGGGTCGCTGAATTCGAATCCGAGGTCTGTTTCAGCACATCGGGACAAAAACAAGGTCATTTCATGGAAAAGTATGTCTATTTTGCAAAAAAAAAAAATCATTTCTTGCATAATAAACATATTTGTCCTTGAAATTACTTTGATTTTATGCCGATGTGCTGAAACAGACCTCGGATTCGAATTCAGCGACCCTCAGAACCATGAAAGCTCTAGATATTTCTTCTGTAACGACTACATTTTGACAAATTTTACCTTCAAATGCTCCTAATGTGCTGGGGTTAAACGGCCTCCTGATTCGGATTCAGCATGTCGAAATACATTGGAATATATGTATGACGTCTTTGGGAATTACGTCTTCCCAAAGGAAGACTTTTTTTTTTTTTTGTGTGTGTGAGTAATTGTTAGCTACGTTGGCAGATTGTCGTAACATCAGACTTGTGTACAGCATTACAGGCACAGGTATTTCAAGATTGGGAATTAGACTGGCAGAGATCAGAATCGAAATTAAAAGAAATTAAAAACACTACGAAAGCCTGGTCAAATGAACACCGCATCAGGCATGATGAAGTGATTTTGACTAGGCTTCGTATTGGACACTGCCATCTAACCCATTCTTGGGAAACAAGCAGAGACCAACCTGTGCAAGTTGTAATGAGACTTTAACAATTAGATACATACTGACAGATTGTAGACTGCGTAGTGACATAGACGACCTTCACAAATTACTGGCTGAACGTAGTCCATACATTGACACAATATTCGAACATTTTAAAACATATATAACAAAATATAAATATTATTTACCAGAACTTACCGCCCTTTTTTTTTATTTATTTTTCGACAGTCACTCACAAACTATTCAATCATTTTTATCCTTTATTTATTTATTCTTTATTTTATTTTATTTATTTTTTCTTTTACCTGTTCAATTTAGTTATTTTTTCTTCTGCTTATTTTTATTTATGTTTGAATGCCACATGAATGAATGTATGTAGACATGAATGAATTATGTATATATATATATATATGTATATGATTTTTAAGCATACTTGCACCACAGGAAATCACTAAAATAGTTTGTTTATTTAATTCCTAATGTTGTTGTCTCTATTCTGTTTTGTTTTTGTTTCTTCCTCTCTTGGCTGGGCAAAGAACGTGTTACTAACTTTATCATGAGCTCATCGCTAACGTTACGAAGCTCACCATAAAATAAAAAAAAAAAAAAAAAAGATTGTCGTAAAGAGGAAATCCCAACATTTTGAACTCACAATAAATAATAATAACGTAAGTAACAAACTAAATAAAACAACAAGCGTAGCTTCTCGCTGAAGAGTTTCGTCGGCTTGGGTCTTCAGATAGAAGCTATTAAAGGTGAATTACTTGTGGTAATGGAGTCCACTGATGTATATAGCCGTGAGACGTTGACAAATACTGGCTAGAGCTAATCGGAACCGTGTCGGGTAATTGTCAGACCTGTAGTGTTCCGATATATTTTTTACTCCGACACACTGTATCCTAGATGAGCTTAGGACACGAGATATCGGTCGCTAATGACGTGGCTCATAATTAATACTGGATACCGCCTGTAGATGTGGCTATTGTTCCCCGGGTTGAGTGATACTATATTTCATATCTCCCTGTCCGTGGGAACCTACTGGCAAGGATGCTTTTAATTTTCTAACACGTTCCATAGCTATCAGGCCTTCAGGTCATTATCTGTAGGTAATACACGCTTCTACGGACTATGATTTACTGACTTCTGGTGTTCCTATCGGTAGAGTCACATTTGACTAAAAATTATATTTCAGTACCAAATTAAAACGTTCACTGACCAGCTGCATACCCCGCGATCCTAAAGAATGTGCTTAAAACAAACTACATAAATTCAAAATAAATATATCTATATATATAAAAATCACGTGTCTGTCTGTTTTTCTGTTTGTTTATTTATTTTTTTGTTTGTTCCTTATACAAATCTACACCGTTTGACCGATATTTACCAAACTTGGCACACAGGTAGGTCTTCATACGAGAAATATCCTAGGCTTGGTCAAAATAGTCAAATTTCAAAATTTGGTCAAAAGTTTTGCTCAAGAAAAATTGGGTACACTGAACCATTCAGATTGTGACGGCCATTTTGAATCGACTACTACTGGCCTCTGTCGGCTGTTAGATGAAGTGCTGTT
Organism: Gonocerus acuteangulatus; assembly: GCA_946811695.1. NCBI lineage: Eukaryota > Metazoa > Arthropoda > Insecta > Hemiptera > Coreidae > Gonocerus > Gonocerus acuteangulatus. The sequence continues at coordinate 73,458,991 of OX328126.1, read as the reverse complement.
GTGCTGGCCTCTGCCGGTATCATTATGAACTAAAACAAATTCACATCGTTTGACCGATTTTCGTAGCTGGGTATAGGCAACTAGGTATCAAGTAGATCTTGACACGGGGGGAGTCAGAGGCAGAAAGTAGGTGTTGCATGGCACACTGCTAGTATTCAATAAAAAAAAGTCCGACTCGCAGGAACTGCATCATCTTAGCGCGGTTCCGTTCTTATCCGAAGTGCAATTAGTAAAGGAATAGTAGCAGCTATCGGTAGGTTTTGATCTTTCGTTTAAAATATAAAATAAAATCTCAAAAAGAAGGAAGCTTAAAGCGCCACATATGGAAACTGACAGTTTTCTAAGCGGATGGGACTCTCCCGTCATCTCAACGCTCACTCTAGGAAAACTCTATTACCAATATGATTCTTATTTTCTCAGCTTTAATGAAATACTCATTTCACCGTTAAATAAACTTAAAAAACAAAAGTGAGGTAAACAGAGACAAAAACCCGTTTAAAATAACAAAACTAAAACTTTCGTATTTTTAAGCACTTACTTCTCCGACTGATATTGCCCCATCGAAATTTTCTTCAGAATCTTTTTTTGTAGAGAATTTAGTAAGGCTTTGAATGGTTATATCGTACTTCCCACTGTTTTGAAGATATTAAGGGGGGAAAATGGTGCTAATACCTACCGATAGCTGCTATATTCCTTCACTAATTGCACTCGAGATAAGAACAGAACTGCGCTAAGATGATGCAGTTCCTGCGGGTTGGACTTTTTTTCAGACAAATTAATGTATTATGTTTATATTATAATATAAATATTATATTTGTAAGGAGAGCAAGTCACTTTAATTGCGATGTAAAATATTGTCGCTAGCTAAATCTAAGTATTATATAAGCTCATAAGGAAAAAATGGTGCTAATGGCTCATTTTCGATGCACCATAAAAGAAATAAAAAAAAAATATAAGGACAATATACGAAGATTCCGAACCATTTCATGTCTGTTAATAAAATATTTTATTCTAATCCCAATAACGCTATACTTATACACAAATAAATTTTTTTTAGGTATCTATTTAATACGAATAAAATAAGGTTATAATGAGCGATCCGCTGTGGCATACACCAAGTACTACCACCGTGTGGAGTGCAACTAGTATAGACCGGTACGTCAGTACCACTGTGGTATGTAAAGAGCGGCTGTTCTGATACTGCCAAAATTAGAAATCCTACATTCCTAAAGTTGTTTGGAGGCTTATCTTTATGACTCTAGAAAGGGACTTACAGATGACGAGGGTTCACTGGGCGCCGCTACCTGGGGACAGGGTAAATGCCCCCCACCCTAAGCCTCCTAGCTCCTCACCTTGGAATTCCTATGATTTTGTTCAATGAATTTAAACAAAAAAATTAATAAATAGATAAAAACTTCTGAAAATAGGGATTACCAAAAACAATTCTAAAGAACGAAATCAACACCAGTACAGTAATCTAGATATTCATAGAGCTTCTTCGAATTCCAAGATGCCGTTGAAACAAAATATTGTTTCTATTTATACGTATCCTGTTTTATTGAATAATACATTTGACTACTATAAGCAATCACAAAAATTAAGAGCAGTGAAAAAAACTGTAGGAAACACACAAAAAGATTCGTTCAAATGAACGAAATTACCTATGTTTTAAACACTTATTTCTCCAAATATGACCATCCCATCGCAAATGTCTTCAAAACATTTTTTGTAGAGAATTTAGTAACCTTTCGAAGGGTAATCTTTTGCTTGCCAAGATTCCGAACCGTTTACGTGATATTAATGAAAATATACGAAGTTCCCAAAACTTTTCATGACTAAAAATGAAATATTTTATTTTAATCCTTCCTTTACTCCAAACGTAACCAAATTTTCAACATATTAGTTTTGATAAAATTCAAACATGCAGAAAATGTTTCACCTGAATCCCATGATTCTAAGTACCAAAATCAAAGACAAAAAGAACAGTTCGAATAAACGAAATCAATTACTTCAAAGTTTTAAGCACTTATTTCTTCGATTGACATCGCCTAATCAAAACATTCATCAGAACCTTTTTTGTAGAGCACTTAGTACGCTTTCTAATAGTATTCTTTTGTTTACCAAGATTCTCAACCTTTTTCGAGATATTAAGGAAAGTATACAAAGTTACCAAAACATTTTATGTCTGTTAATAAAATATTTTATTCTAACCCTTCCTTAACTCCAAACGTAACCAAAAGTTTAACATGTTAGTTTTGATGAAATTCAAACATGCAAAAAATGTTTCAACTGAATCCCATGGTTTAAGTACCCAAACCAAAAACGGTATTCAAAAACTATTTTTCCAATTTTCTCGAAAACGGTTAAAGCTATCGCCTTGAAAATGGTTTCATTCGTTTTCCTAGCCCAAGAAGCCTATAAAACGAGTACTTACAAGCTTATGAACTCAAAAACTTAAGCGTTGCGATTTTTTTTGCGCGAATTTCGCCCTAAACGCCATCTTCCAGTGGGCGGATTCTGCTGGTTAACGAACTTGACCTTTCAAATTGGACGAAGGATTTTTGTTCCAAATTTCATCAAAATCGGACCATTCGTCTTCTATCTAGAGAGCGAACAGACAAATATATATATATATATATATATATATATATATATATATATATATATATATATATAAATATATACATATATATATATATATATATATATATCCAAATTTTAACCACCGTTATTTTCGGTCTCTAGGGGTTCTGAAACGCGAAATTTTCTAGTCGGCACTTCCGGATTGTTTCATTGTATCAACCTTATAAGCGGTGTTCCTCCCTATGGGGGAGGGAGGAACCGCGCTAATACAATATAAAGTTACATTTTTTTAAAAACTTCATCTGACACCTTAGTTTATGAATTTGTAATTATTTACTAAAAAACTGTAATCTATAATATTATGTTCCAATTTTTACTATTACCGTTTGCTTCATATATTCTAACTATTAATTATAACATTATGTTCTAATCTATGCTTTATATAGTCCAACTATTAATTAGAATAATTAGACTAATTACTGTCCAACAACAGTCAAACAATATTAATTGTTATTAAGGAGTCAAACAATATTAATGCATGTTTTTATTTGTTGTTAGCACCTCATGATGGCACCTTTGTGTTGAAAGGCCAAGTGCAAAATAAAGAAAATTTGTGGGAAGACTGAATTTTGTTTCACCCTCTAGAAATATATATATATATATATATATATATATATATATATATATATATACAAATTCGAACCACCGTTATTTTCGGTCTCTAGGGGTTCTGAAACGCGAAAGTTTCTAGTCGGCACTTCCGGATTGTTTCATTGTATCAACCCTATAAGCGGGGTTCCTCCCTATGGGGGAGGGAGGAACCGCGCTAAAAGCTGACTCAGTTATTGTTTTTTATTTAATTCTGTTCCTGTGAAAACCCCAATTTCTAAGGATCCGTTTTTACCGAGATTCCTTGCAAGGAAATTAAAATAACGGCTTTTATGGGCAAATGCTTCTGTTATTAAGCCCCCATTCTCAATAGACTGATTTATTTTATTATTAAAACTCATTTTTTCTGTTTACATTAGCACAACGTATGTTTTATTTCTTTCCAAAATAATAATAATAGTCCGCATCTATAAAAACGTAGCTATACTTCTATGTTGAGAAATGTACTCTAATTTTTTCAGAAATATCTGCGGAAAAGATTCGTAATGAAATTTTATACAAAGTCCCATTATTTAGAAATGTTAAAATGTCTTCGCTGCTTTGAGAAACAGCAATAAGTATTAAATAAAGGGTAAAAATCGTAAAAAGATCATTGACGTTTTTTAAATATTTTTTTCGGTGGCTGAAAATGTAGTTACGACCTCCATAATCCAGGAAAAAATTGAGGATTATTTAGTTAAACAATCTACGTAATATCGTGTATATCGGTTCGATAGTTTTTGCATAATAAATTTTCCAATTGAGGTATTAGCTAAGAAATTAGCATTTTCAAATTGTTGCAAAATCCAAACGACATGCTTTCCACATTTGAAATATTTGTTTAAAAATTAAGTTGTTCAAGCTTTCAAAAACATTTTACAGGTTTAAAATCGGTGAAGAAGAACGGCTTTTACAAGATAATTTTTTTTTATATATATTAATAATCAATTAAATTTATTCGCTCCATTTGAAATCAGAAATCATTTGTAAAGTTCTCAATAAGGCACTTTGACATTGTATAACTCAGATTTTACTAAACGAAATAACTAAAACGTCATAAAAGTGCCTTTTTAGTACTTTCTAATTCCAATAATGATTTCAATTTGGCAGTAAATTCGCGGAGATATTCAATGGGTTTATAAGCAAGATCATTGTTAATAAATTTAAAAAATTGAGAAGCCGTCTAAATCATTCTTTTTTCAAACTGGAAAAGAAAGGTAGAATGCCTAAGGTTTAAAAAAAAAAAATAAAAAAATTTCAAATATATTATTTAAATAGGCGGAAGGTCATGCATATATAAAACTCGTCAATTTCACTTTATATGCTTTATTTTTCACTCTACATGTTTCTTATCCCTTGACGCCTCTTCAGGAGCAACTTAATTATGTATACATAAATTTCGTCTTAGCTAAGGAAGATCTCCACAGGTAGGGTCACATTAAGGCTAAATTTATGTAGGTATACATAATTAAGTTCCTCCTAAAGAGGCAACAAGGGACTCCAAACAAGTTGAGCGAAAAAAAAACTTATAAAGTGAATTTGACGAGTTTTATATGTGCATGACCTTCCGCCTATTCAAATAATATATTGAAAGAAAAAGGGGGACAAAATTTTATAATATTTCAAATATTTAAAGCATTTTGTCTAGATTTTATAACAATTTAAAAAATGTTAATTTTATCACCTAATACAACATCAACCCGATTTAAACTAAATTAGGTAGGGGTTTTTTGTATATAATCATCATTTTCCTCCTGGAATATGAAGGTCCTAAATGAATTTTCATCTGCCGAAAAAAATTATATCTGTTTTTTACTTTTCTAGCATTTTCCGAAGAAATTTTGTTATTAAGGTTGCACTCATGACAGAATTTTTGAAAAAATCTTCATCAATCCTACCTCTTAGACACCCAAAATGACCCCCGTTAAAAGTATATAAAAATCAGTCCCGTAACAGGCCATTAAAGGCCCAGATGGGCAGATACTGTAGAGGTATCTGATTCTCGACCATACTGCACATTAGGGAGATAGTGTGGTCAGTACTATGCTCCAGCCACCTATATACAGACATTCTATGCTTCCTAAAAAATAACCCAGGAAGCATAGGAAGACTAAGGCACTGTTTATGTATATACATCTGACCTATCATCACTGAATCTAACTCATTAGGAGCCCATAGCTAATCCCTACGGAGGAGAACATGCATGGATTCATCCAATCCTCTTGAGACCAGGGCTGATCCTAGCTGCAACAAGGGTAAGGGTTGCTGGTAATTGCTCTCAGAGTAATTAACAAGGCCGACCCTTCTGTCCGGTTATCATATCCAATACTCCAGGCTGTGTGTTATGTAGTTCAGGAAGGAAACACAGGGTAATGTGAGAGTCCTGTTTCAATGGAGCATGTGTAACAGGCCCTTAGAAAGCCATCTAAGGGTTAATCTGAAAATTATTTTCAATTTTTTCGTGTTTCCTTATAAAACCGGAAGTTGGGAAATCGAAGTCAATTCTCTGAAAGTGCTTCAGGATATCAAAGGCGAATTATTATTCTATGAAATGCTGATTCAAAATCTGATTGTAAAAGTATGCAATTGAAATTCAATATTTTTATTTTAATGTATACGAGGGGTGTTTCAGACCTGCGATTCGCCCTTGAAATGACATTGCATTTTTCATAGATGATGGTACTATTCACAAGAAACTGCGAGAGAACTAAAGGGAACCCAGAGGAACAAGGCGAAGAGTCGTGTTACCTAAAACTTTCTGACTCGGAAAATAAAAAAATGAAAAAAAAAAATCGATTTTTCAGATTCGCCATTCTCTATCAAGGTCAAAATATCTGTTTTAACTGTAGACATTCTTGTTTTAGCTCTTTTCTGAGAAATTAAGTATTAAGGATGTACTCATGAAAGAATTTTGCATAATTTCTTAAAATCGTAAGATCCTTCCAACTGTATACCAAAAATGATTCCTCTTACAAGTGTATAAATAAATAATTTAAAAATAATCAGTTCAATAACAGGCCACGAGGGTCCAGAGGGGCAGATACAGGAGAAGTATCTGATTCTTGCTCGAAACCGCACACTAGGGAGATAGTATGGTCAGACACCTGATTTTCCCCATTTGCAGATAACCATTATCCTAATAAGGCTCGGTACGCCTAGGGATGGCCCGAACACCTTTAGTCCGCACTCAAGCTCTGAACTCAGATCCCCGCATTCGACCACTGAGCAAATCTTGCGCCATATATATATATATATTTATATATTTGTGTGTATGTTTGTGTATGGGGGAGGGGTATTTCTAATTATGCTCGTGACCGTTGAAATTGTTATATCCCGAGCCCCTAATGTTTACAATCTATTTTCCACTAGTTATGCAGTCTGTACAAGCGATGGTGGTGTAATGGTGAGCATAGTTGCCTTCCAAGCAGTTGATCCGGGTTCGATTCCCGGCCATCGCACTTAAATTTTATTTTCCCATAAAAACATATTCTACTTTATCATTTTTTACAATCGATCATTAAACAAAAATTATTTTAGGTAAAATTGAGTATTAAAATTGTATATTAAAAATATATTTATCTTCATTGCCTTAAAATAACAAATACACTCATATATAAATATATATATATATATATATATATATATATATATATATATATATATATATATATATATAGCGTTGGCTATATAAAAATTCATATTTTGTAGTAAAATTTATATTTTATAGTGACCCAATCTTCTTCAATCCAATATTTTTCAGGCGGAAGGTCAATAAAAGAGAATTAACACAGTCAATTCATTTATTTGTTCTTGCTCTACATGTTTCACACCTCAGGTGCCTCTTCAGGAGCCAAAAACTCAACAAACTAAAACCTTACGGCCCAATTGTATTAAGGCGAACCTTCCTGTACAATGGCCACGTCCAATATGAGGTTAGTATTATCTACTTATAGCGTCGATCAGCTGTGTAAAATCGATAGTATCCAAAAATCGATCATCCAGAACAAGATAAGTCCATTATAATTTTTTTTTTTTTTTTTTTTTTTTTTTTTTTTTTTTTTTTTTTTTTTTTTTTTTTTTTTTTTTTTTTTTTTTTTTTTTTTACGGCGCATCTACAACTTGGCCATTAGCGTCGGGCTACCTATAGGTTGCCACCCTTTTATAATGCCAACAGCACGTGGGTGCCGCCCTTTTATAATGCGTCCTTGTGAGTGAGTTTATAATATGCCGCCTCCAAGTGCGATCAAAAGCACTTTCTAGATCAACAAAAACCGCTAAGAGTCTCATTTTAGCCATTCAGGTACTGACCACGCCCGACGTTGCTTAACTTCGGTGATCTACGGGAACCGGTGTATTCAACGTGGCTATGGCCGTTGGCTCCATAAATATTTAGATTTTGTCAAGAGATAAAAGTCAATTAAATTTTTTTTAGCAAATTAAAAATTATACTATTTAAATATGTTACATCAGTTTTTTTTTGTTAACCGTTTTCTTCCTGTTTTATATTATGTGAATGTTTTGCTTTATTTTTCTTTTCGTCAAGTTTCTTTCCTTTTCTCTAATTTCTACATATTCCAAGTGGAATACATGCTTATATTTTATGGAATGGTTAGCCAGAGCAGTTTTATTATCCTCATCATCCACATTTATTTTGTACGTTTATGTCATCAAATTCTTTTTCTTTTTAACAAGTTATTATCATTAAAAAAAATCGTCAGAAATTTTAAATATTTCAGAGTCAAATTTATTAAAATCCTGGGTTTCATATTTCCTACTTTTATTGTAGCAAATTTGTTTCTCCGAATTTTTAATTTCTTTTTCAATTATTTCGTCCGGGTAATTATTATTCCTAAAAATTACCCTTAGTCAGTTCTTTATTTTATTCAAATATTTTGGTGAAGTTCTTTGTAGGGCCGTAAGGGCTCTAATAAAATAAATAATTATTTTTGTATACTCCAGTTTGGTTATTTTTAATTACATTATATATACTGTTCTATGTAAGTCATAAATTTTAGTTATATTTTTTTTTTTTTTGACGACTTGATAGCTTTATCTAGAATATATATATATATATATATATATATATATATATATATATATATATATTTATATATATATATATCGGTCCATGTTTCATGTCTGACCTGAGTATAATGGTTAAGCCCTCACTCAACTGTCCGCCAGGAAAACGATGCAATTATAGGCATGCCCAGAACTCCCACGGTCCGCCGCTAATAAAGAGACGATGCTCCTGGAAAAAACACCCCAGCGATTGGCAATAAAGTTTTATCCCCCTTATATTTCTCTGGCATAGTGGCAGTTTATTGTCTATTACTGGGGGTTGGTTCCGGCCTCTTCGGAACACCTGTAGTTGAGGAAGGGAGAGCGTTAAACACTCTTGTCTATGGATGACAGACGGTCTGCGGGCACGGAGGGGTGATTATTTTATGCAAGTGGAGTATCAGGAACCGCGTCATCTTAGCGACTAATTTTATACTGCTTATCCCTAGAGTGATAATAATACCTTAGAATAGACGACTACACTGTGGTCCCGATTCAATAATGGTGGTGCAAGAAATAGTTTCACTTGACAAATTTCATTAAAACTTGGTTTATTATTTCATTTTTTTTTTTTTTTTTTTTTTTTTTTTTTTTGGTGTTTTAAGGCAGTTCAACCATTAGGGTCATGGATGCCTATGTATATCAGCGCAATTGAAAATTAATTGACGTAAAGATGTAAAAGAGTATATTATTTGAATCATATATTTAGATTAATCGTATACTTAATATTTAATCAATCATTTAATTAGTCAATGAATATATTTTTATTTTAGGGAAAAAAACAAAAAAAAAAACTGTTAAATAGTCAGAATAAAATAAGATAATAAAGGGAAAAAATTCTTAAAAATGTGGGATGACACACTCACAAACACTCATACATACACACACACACACACACACACACACACATGCACGCGCGCACATACATTCCCACACACACGCGCGCGTAAGTGTATTTTCTAGATCTACTTCTCCTTATAGATTTAATTGTTATTTATATTTTTGTGATCAGATCTGAAGCCCTGAGGAATCTCAATGTTCTCTGGCACAATTCATGATCGTCTCCAAGTATGTCAAAGAGAGTACTATGAATGTCCAGTTGATTTCGAATCTCTTCGTATGCTCTACAGTCCGTGAAAATATGTTTAATTGTTAGATCTTCACCACATACTGTACATTCAGGCCTTTCTTCCCGCCTGAATAAATAAGAATGGGTGAGATTAGTATGACCAATTCGCACTCTCGACAGAACCACCTCATCCCGCCTGCTGCCTTGGGATGAGGTTTTCCATGCCGAGGCAGTGGATTTTATCTCTCTTAATTTGTTGTCTCTTTTTCTATTCCATTCATATTGCCACATTGAGTGAATATAATATTTTAAATGGGCAACAGCATCCGACTGTAGGATGTGCGAGTAAGGAATGCCATCTTTAATTGCTTTTTTTGCTGCTAAATCCGCTTTATCGCTGCCGCTTATGTTATAGTGGCTCGGAATCCAGCAGAAAGTGACGTGTCGATTTCTTTTGTAATGAAAATCTATTCCCTCAATAAGGTCTGAAATGATCGCATTGCGGGAATAGAAGTTTTGTATTGAAAGGAGAGAAGACAGAGAGTCTGTGTATATCACTAGGTTATTAGTATTATGATTTAAACTATTTACTGCTTTGCTTAATGCAAGTAGCTCTGCTGTATAAATGGAACTAAGATTTGGTAGAGATAGCATCTGTATTCTGGCATTATCCACCATCGCACATCCTACGCCATCATGAGTTTTGGAACCATCTGTGTATATCTCTGTTGCTCCAAGATACTTCAATCTGATTCTTTTGTATTCAGCCTGAAATATCTTAGGAGCGGTATCTCTTTTGATGTATCTAGTAAGTGAGAGATCGATTTTAGGAGCGTGAAGAGTCCAAGGTTCGAGATTTGGAAATGCCAGTTGATGAAGTTTGCTTAGACCGAAATCCACATTGGACAGCAATCTTATGGATCTATGTATAAATTGGTTGCTGTTAGCAAGGTTGTTATCATTAAAATATATGTTTCTGAAATTGTGGTTTAAAGGGTGATACGGAGATGTAATTATTTTTACGAAGTAAGATAAGGCCAGTTAATCCCTTCGATACTACAAAGGGGGCTCACCGGCATCTACCAATATACTATCTACGGGGCTTGTCCAAAAAGCACCTGTTACTATTCTCAGACCAGAATTATGAATACTGTCTATTATTTTTAAGGTTCTGGCACTGGCCGATCCATAAGCTACACATCCATAGTCCAATTTCGATCTAATCAAACTTCTATAAAGCATTATCATACTCTTACGATCGGCTCCCCATTTAGTGTTGCTTAGAACTTTTAAAAAATTCAAAGAATTTGAGCATTTCTTTTTTAATTATTTTAAATACGGTGTCCATGAAAGTGTGTAGTTGAAGGTTAGACCTAAGAACCGAACTTCAGGTTGAATCTGGATTTCCGCCCCATCTATATTAAGTGGAGGAACCTCCAAAATCCTACGTCGGCTAAAAAGAACCCCCACTGACTCGCTTATTGATATTTTAAAACCATTGTCATCAAGCCACGTAGAAACATTGCAAAGGGCTCTTTGCACTTCGATAAAACAGGAAGCCACACTTTCATGAGCACAGTATATTGTTAAATCATCAGCATACAACATTCCGAAAACCGGAGCGTGTATCTGATTGAGGACCTCGTTTATGGCAACGCAGAATAGTGTTGCACTCAAGACACTGCCCTGTGGAACACCATTCTGCTGAACAAAAATATCAGAAAACGTTGAACCGCATCTTACATAGAAAGATCGGTTATTTAAAAAATTTTGAACGAACTTCAGCATGTGACCGTCAATCCCGTTCCTTGTGAGTGAGTTTATAATATGCCGCCTCCAAGTGCGATCAAAAGCACTTTCTAGATCAACAAAAACCGCTAAGAGTCTCATTTTAGCCATTCAGGTACTGGCCACGCCCGACGTTGCTTAACTTCGGTGATCTACGGGAACCGGTGCATTCAACGTGGCTATGGCCGTTGCCATTAAAACTTGGTATTACGTTTATTGAAGGAGTGCAAAGTAAAGCAAATAGCTAAACATTTCCGAAGATAAAACATTTTGGATAGTTCAAACGCAGTTTTCCACAACGACTTTTAGTCAAACGAACCTAATCCGTTAATTCTCAACTTTGTCCTAGGATAGTGAGAAATCCTACTTCTCCTAGCTGAAGAGATCCGTTTAGGACGAAACAGAGTAAACGCAAACATAACTCGTATGACTTGTATCTTACACCATCCTTTGTCCGCTAATCTCCAAACTGGATCTCGTGTGTGTGTGGCGCGTCCCGGCAGACTGGGCAAAACTGTTCCATATAGGAAGTCCCATTTTGCATAAACTCGTTTTTGAATTGTCTGGTCTCTATCAGCGACACGTGTGTGAACGAAAGATTCGTATTGAAATTTCCTGTAATGTCCTTTTTATAACATTATTTCTATATAATACATTTCTGCTGGACTAACCTTAATTTTCGCCTTCACCTTTATTTAATAGTTATTCAACAGCTAGTGAAATGCTAGTATTCCTGACGGAAGCAATAGCTGATGATGTTTACAACGTTGATGCCTTGAAGAGGTTTCACAGATTCAGATGAGCATTATTCCTACCTACCTCAGAAATAGGGGGAAAAATTGTCCTCGAAAATCCTCGTTTCGAAAAAATTGTTGGTTGCAACGTTGTAGAGGTGACCCATTCAAATGCTAAATTGATTGTATATTTAAAGCATGTCTTTGGATTTTGCAACTATTTGTAAAATTTAAATGTTTTCGCTAATTCCTAAATTGTTAAATTTCAAATGCAAAAGCTATCAAACCGATTTAAACGAGCTATAGTGGGTTGTTTTACATAACATATATAAACATCATTTTCCTCCTGGATTTTGAAGGGCCTAAAAGCATTTTAAGCTGCCAAAAAAAATTATATAAAAAAACCAGCTGAATACCGATACTTCATCACGGCAGATAATTAGTTATTTTATTGCGTTAAATAATATAATACTAATCATCAAAATTAACGCTACTATATAATTTTGTGCAGTTTATTTTAGCACGGTTCCCGTCATACTATAAGTTATTAATCAATTGATAATTGAATGAATGAATGAATGAAATAGCCTTTTATTTCATCAACAAATATTTACAATTATTTACAGTTATTGGAGTAATTTTACAAATCAAACAATTAATAATAAAATAATATAAAACAAAACCATTGGATGATACAAAAAACAAACAACAAATGTTGATGAAGGCCTTCCTTCTCAGGAGTAGAAGTCTACACTTCCCTGGTGACTAGCCTATTGGGAAGCGGAAGTCGCTAAGATCTCTAGTCCTTTATATTTCCAGGCCTGGCGATCCATCGCCAATCTCCACCACAGCGGTCCGGCCTTTTCTTTGAAAACATCTCTCCATCTTTTAGCTTGTCTGCCCCTGTTTCTTTTGAGTTCATACGGCGTCCACCTTGTTACTTCTTGGGACCATCTCTTGTCTTGCCTTCTCATCAGATGCCCAGCCCAATTCCACTTCAGCGAAGTCACGTATGAAGAGATATCTGTCAGTCCAGTTCTCTTTCTTATTGTCGTATTTCTGATTCTATCCTTCCTCTTCACATTTACCATGCTTCTTTCAATAGATCTCTGCCAGGTAAGTAGTCTATTGGTGTTAGCTTTGGTTAATGACAAGGTCTGGCTTCCGTAGGTTGCCACTGGTAGGATGCAGGTTTCGAACACCCTCTTCTTCATCTCCACTGAAAAATCTCCCTTCATTATCAGTTTCAAAGACCAGTACTTCTTCCAGCCTAGAGAGAGCCGTCTTTCAACTTCTTTTTTCGACTTATTCTTGAAAGAGATAAGTTGGCCCAGATAAGTATACTCATCCACGTACTCGAGTTCTACATCGCTGTTTGCCAAATGGATTTCGTTCCTTTCTGCATTGGTCATGGCCTTGGTTTTTGAGTAGTTCGGGACTAGTCCTACTGCTTCACAAGCTTCCGCTAAGTCATTCAGCATTATGATGAGATCTTCACTTTTGTTCGAAATTATCACGATGTCATCCGCGAAACGTAGAGAACTCAGATACCTCCCATTGACTTTTATTCCTCTATTTTCCCAGTTGAGACTAGAGAAAACCATCTCCAACTCAAGTATAAAAAGAAGTGGCGATAGTGTGTCCCCCTGTCTCACACCTCTCTCCACCGGAAAACAGGATCCCGTCCTTTCCGTTCCAATAAATGCCTTCATGTCTGTATAAAGTTCCTTAATAAGTCGGATGTACTTCTGTTCTACCCCTATTACTCTTAAGGCTTTGATTATGGCACTGTGAAAGACACTATCAAACGCCTTTCTAAAATCCACAAAACAGAGGTAGATTGGGAAATTATACTCTTTTGCTTTTTCTATTAATTGGTTGATGGTTTGAATATGGTCGGAGACTGAGAAACCTTTTCGGAAACCGGCTTGTTCTACTTGAGTGCATTCCATTATCCTGTTGGTGAGACGTTCTTTCAACACGCTGGTAAATAGCTTGGCAATCGTTGAACAGAGAGAAATCGGCCTGTAGTTTTCCATACACGATTTGTTACCTTTTTTGAATAGTAAAATAATTTTTGCAGTTTTCCATTGTTCTGGTATCTTTTCTTTATTCAAAATCAGGTTAAATATATCTGTAATCGCCCTAGCTAACTCGAAATTTCCTGCTTTTAATATTTCATTAGTTATGCCATCTGGCCCCGGACTCTTATTATTTTTTAAATTACTTATGGCCTTTGTCACTTCAGACAGGATTATTGTTGGTGTTTCCTCGTCACTTGCTTCTAATTCCACTTCCATATCTGCAGTTCTTTCTTCACCCAATTGATAATTAATGAAAGTATAATGTTTCTTGACATTGGGGCCCATCGGACCAGTGTCAACAAACAGATAACCTATAGCTAACCCGTTATCTAAAGGTTACCAGTAGTAGGAGTTTAACTAGTACAGGTTAAAATTCCTTGTCAATAATAAATGTACGTTAAAATTTAAAACGTTATGTTTCCAAGATGTCATTTGGAAACACCCATTATATTTGCGAGCATTACTAAGAAGTGTTCTGACTGGGGTGAGGAGTCTGGGCAAGGATTCGGGATATTATTACTAGGGACCGGATTCTTAGGTTTTCACCTTTTCTTTTCCTTTCATCTAAACAGGATACTGATCGGGTACTTATATGATTCGAGTCTTGTAGTATCATTCCTGCAAATTTGAAAAAACCTAAAATAACCTAATCTGGATGTTAAGACCTAAAATCACCTAAATGGCGATGTAATGACCTAGACATATCTAATCTTTAAAATAGAAAATACAGAGAAAATTTGGTGTGAGAATTTTTGATTTATTAATTCTTTCCGCTCATAGGAGTGTGTTTCCTGTCCTGTTTAAACCTCTTTGAGCTTATAGGTAGGTTACAGAGTTACAGGAAGGTTATTACCAGCGCTTTATTACGCCGAGCACTTCGAAAAAATAAAAAAAGTTGTGGGCGCTTTGGACATTAATGAAGCAGCTGCCATTTCTAAGGCTTCGATGGTCCTCCAGAGCAAGGAGATTTGTGGCGCGCTCGCATTCCTAAAAGCACATTTCTCAGATCTTCCAAATCTCATTGGAAAATTGGAATTGTCAACAAAGGAGCTAATAGATGCGATCGCCATTATCGACTCCGTTGTAAGAAAAAGATATTCCTGATCCGATAGGGGAAGCTGTAAACTCCAAATTGAGCAAAATTCTAAAGAGAAATCCTGGTTTTGATAAAATGAGAAATGTATTCTCTGTACTCTCCGGTCAGCAATGTTCCATTGACGACGCATTGCCTTGGGGACCATCAGAAGTCGCGGCAATGAAATACGCCCCGATCACGTCTTGTGACGTAGAAAGATCTTTCTCTGCTTTTAAGTCTGTTCTCAGAGACAACAGGAAATATTTCACTGTAGAAAATCTGGGCACCTATATGGTAATTTACTGTAACAAGGGGTAATACCTATTTTAGCTTCATATTTTCCCCTTTAAATGTTTCCGCGATTTCATTATTTTGTTTTTAACATATTTTATGTTGTTTTTTGATTAATGTATATTTTATTTCATAATTTAATTTTTATTTCTCTTTTTTGACATTGCTTTAATAATAAAATTTATTTTTTCATTTATATAGATTTAAGTTTAATATTTGGACTGCTTATTCTCTTTTTTAAAAATAACTCATATTTTATTTTTATTTCCTCATATTTTTTCCCCTTCTCAATATAGGCACTATTCTATAAAATAATGTTATTTGTTGTTTATTTTTATTTATGATCAAAATATACATATTAATTTATCAATGATAAATTAATAAAAATTATTGATGATTAATTATAATATATCGAACCTATTTTCGAACCTATTAGAACATTTTTATCACCTAAAAAAACCTAAAATCGATTTTTTAAACAAAAACCTAAAAAGACCTAAAATGCCTGTTGCAAAAACCTAATTAGATGCTTATTTTATCCTAAAAATCCGGTCCCTAATTATTACCTCGGATGGACCATCACCGGGTATAGCGTAAATTCTATGTGGGACAAAATCACAGTCTATTTCTATAAATTCCAGGTCTGCCATTATAGTTGAAATGAACTGCCAATAAAAATAATATTATGAATACGTAGATAGAGTAGGGCTGACCAGTTATCGTCCTAGCAACGCTTGCTGCCTAGGCTTGCCTGCTCTAACCAAGTAAAAATGCAAACCCCTCTACAAATACTTAAAAACTTGAATATCAAAAAATCCTTTCTTAGCGAGTGTTTGCGCCCTGAAGGGAGTCAAGTTGTTTGTGTTGGTCGATGATAGGTCAGTGAGTGAGTGGTATTTGACAAATATATATTAGATTGCTATTTTTTACAGACATTCATTTTAACATTTCGGAATAATTCAACATTTCAGAAAAATCTTATAACGATTTTTTTGACGCATTGGAATCGTGCCAGGCATCAAAACTTTTGGAATTATGGACAAACGAAGTAAAAAGTAATTTTTAACATTTATAAAAAAATGTCCCGGAAATTTCTTGATTTAAAAATACCCAAATTATTGTTATTTGAGTTGTTCCAAAGAAAAATTAGCTTGCCCTATCTTTAAATCTAACTCTTAACAGATGCCCCTTGGACTATATTCTATATCCTAGAATTAAGGATATAGTTACTACGTTAGTGTTACGGTTAGTTTGACACGGATCGGATTGTAGTAACTTACATAGAACTGAGGCTCCATTAGACATTAGCTATGCAGGAACACCTGCAACCGTTCCAGAGGTATTGTTCTCTAGAGATGAATCCGGCGAGAGTTTTTTGGACATTAGTCAAGTAGAGAAAGTCTTCTCGAATCCTTGATGTGTCTAATGTAACTCTCAGAGTTTCTTTATAAAATCCTCTATGGGCTGATGGATGTCTAAGTTATTGGGGTTGTCATTTCGAGGTTTCCTATTTCCATCTGGAAAACAAGTACGTGATCTCCTCAGAAAGTGGGATTTTTTTTATTATTCTCCCATCTGTCATGGAAATTATATGGCATTAAAAAAATAAGGATGACTAAATTGTAGATAGATAGATAGATAGATAAAAAGCTGTATTTAAGTTTTAACTTTTTACAGGGAGGCCACTTAATCTGCTTAAAATAATATAACTTTACATAAAAATTATAAAATATAATACTAGTTTTATAATGAAAAGTTTATACCTAAATAAAAAGAACAGACGAAGAGAGAAAAACAAATATGTACATATATATAATAATAATAAATAAATAATAATAATAAATAATAATAATAAGTCACACAAATTAAAATTAAAATAATTCAGTTTTGCACATTCAGTCCTACATTAAAGAAACAGCCACAACAAATTAATCGAATCTGATAAAAGCACGGATTCTGAGGGCTTATAAAACGTAGGCGCAGAGGTTGTTGAGCTTCTCACGGTCTCTTACATCCAGTAATGCAACAAGCCTGTATTCAGTGGTGTCGTCTGCTTGGAAATAGCTGCAGATGTAGTGGCGTCTAGCTTCCGTGTACATCGGACACCTGAGTAGGAAGTGACCAATATCCTCCTCTTCGTACAGGTTGCATATTGAGCATATCTCGTCACATTTAATCTTGTACAAGATTCCATTAGTAAATATCTCCAGCTCCAACTTCCCGGCTAATCTCAGCTGAGACAAGATTCGAGCTTTGTAGAAGGTAGTTCTGAGTTGGAGGTATTTATCTACACCCCAAAATGTCTTTAGCCTTCGGTAGATTGGACTGAAGGAGGATACACACATCTTCTCTATATCTGCTTGGACGTGTCTATCAAAATATGCTTTGACCAGATATCCTTCTTTTTCTCTCAGAGCTGCGCTGTCCGTCTCAGGAATAATTCCTCTTCCCCTACAAGCTGGAACTGCTCTCGTGCCTGACTCACCCAGTTATATTGACTTGAATTATGGAATGAGCTGTCAAGTTGTAACAGCCTATCATAGCACTTTTTTGGTATCCTATTGCTCGGCATTTCTAGAAGTTTGATAAGCCATTTCAGCATTAGCCCAAAAACTTTAGCTTTCAGCGTTTCTCGTCCACATTCCAATCTTAACAAGTAGCCTGGAGTGTTTCGAGGGAGAAGTAGACTAGTTGAATGAGGGGGACTAAATTGTATTTGAATGCCACCAAGGAGAAATTTTTATTTGCATTATTTCCCTAGATATAGGCGTTTCCGTGTTTCCTTGTCTGAACGCTAGTTTTTGCTATTATATATTTTTGTGCTATTTTTTGTTTACGTCATAGGGAAAATTTAATTCTAATGACATTTTGAAATTTTGCATCCCATTCCCCCCTATAAGATCTCATGTACCTTGTGCAAAAATTTCTCAAACCAAATTCACAGTAGCAACCCAAACAAATAACATCAAACATTTTGGCTATTATTGAGTAAATCATTAAAAGCCGAAATGTTTTGCTTATTAATTTTTTTGTTTTAATTGAGCACAATTTACCCATGCAAATGAGCATCTCTTTTTGGCCTTCAACACTTACTAACAAATTAGCGTAATGAAATAATGCAACTCCCGAAGACCTAACATACAATAAGAAGATTTAATCTAATTTATTGATTAAAAAATAAATACACTTATGGTACACAACATACCGTATGATTTAATAATTGCCAGAGAAGATACGCCCCGATTCATTGCTATTTTCCTTACTGAAGATTCCTGGACGTGACCGAGGCGTGACTTACTGCAACGAAGATAAGAAAAATAAAAATAAGATGCTATAATGACAGGGTTCACCTTCGAATATTAAACAGCCTCAGCCTCCCGATCCTCGGTTCATTCGAGCACCAGTGAATTAGCAATAATCGCTCTGATTTGAATAAATAATAGCTAGGTCTCCGGTAATTACTGTGAATTCACACACCGGAAATTCCCCTTGAGTGATTTTCTAGAGAATAAAAAAAGACTAATGGAAATTAGATGAAAGGTCATACTGATAATGAATTGTACGTTTCACTAAATACGTAGTTATTATCGTGTCACATACACACACACACACACACACACACATATATATATATATATATATATATATATATATATATATATTCTAATTTCCTTTTCTTTTTTAAGTAAGTTGTTTTTATTGGTTATTTGTTTTCATATACTAAAAGAGGGGAAAATAGTTTAATTTTTATCTAACGTGATCAGGGGTCCAAAGAACCCCAGCAGCCTGTGGAGTATCTAAATTAACCCAAGCCAAAGGAATTATTGGTGACTAGGCGAGGATAGAACACCTAGGCATTTGGCCAAGAATCCAAACGCAATTGTACTCAAAGCGTTTCCTATACGAACGAACAAAGACAATTTTGACCGTACATAGAAAGGCAATGAGGGAGACTGTTGCTCTTTATACACAGGTAAGCAAAGATGCTCTCTATGACAGGTCATGCAAAGATGAACAAACATCTACACAGCATGGGCCTGGTTACAACCTCCCTTTGCAGGATGTTTGGGATAGAGGAGGAAACACCTGTTAATATAATTTGTGATTTTGCAGTACTCGCAAGTACTTTGGCAGTGCAAAAATATGGGATCCGGGGAGGGATTCTGAGCTTACACCCCGGAAGATCAGAGGGTTCGCAAGGATGCTGGGCTACTATAAGTTTATCAGGGGTACAATAGATCTTTTAGGTATTAGTTGCTTTCCCCTTACGGGGCTTTGATTCTATATATCTATCGCCATTCCTATATTGGACACTATCTAAATTTATTTATTTAGTATTCAATTTTCATAATTTAAAGATGATAGTATGATCAATTAAAATTTGAGATATTTAAATTCAAAGCTATTTTAATTTTTCAGCTCTATTTCTAATAATAAATTCTATATTAATATTTGTTATTTATTGGCATTTTAGTGAATATGTTCACGCTTGCAGTTTTTATTTCGGATTCAGATCCATTCAGAGCTCAAGGGCCAATTATAGTTCACCCCTTAAAATTTTTAACTATTTAATTTTTACCTCACGTCCGACATGTTTCATGAGATTTCTTAGGGACATTTCTGTAGTATAAGAATTCAAGATTTTGAAAAATATTATAAGTATTAAATTGAACTACTTATATAATACATAATAGAAGGAAATGTAATAAAGGAAGGGCATGTGTTATTGTTCTATTATGCCATAAAGAGATGTAATAATTAAATACTTATTAAATTCGTAAATGGTATTTCGTTTAGTTTCCTTCATATATAATTTTATTTGATTGATGCAAAAATAATGCAGGTTTTTACATGGCCAATTCGTTCCAGGTGGGCAACGCCCACTTTTCAGTGGGCAACGCCAGGTTCTCTTGCAATGGTTCGAGCAGTTTTATGAGGGGTTTTTTCTACCAATGCCCTTATTTGGTCGTGATTAACAGCATGAAGGCATATCAGGACCTTTCTTGTCGCCGGGATCAAAATGTTAAACGTGGTTCGAACTTCTACCACGATGAAAATCTTCTTTTGACATGTTAAATTTCAGAGGTTCCTATTCATAGATAATGTAACACAAACTAAACTAATATTTGAGGAAAAACAACAATAATTACCATTCTTCATAATCAATTAACTAGACTTTAGATTATCTTTGTTTACTTGGCAAGTACTTGCCTAAACAAAAGTAATATGCAAAAACCTGCCTTATTTTTGTACCAACTCAATATATTACAACCCAGATAATATAAAACATATAAGTTCTGGTTTTCTTTAGCCATTGCTACAACGGATTGCTGTGCCCCTTCTTCCACTAAAAAAAGAGGAGCCAGAAAAAGGGCAGTAGGTTTATAAATGGGTGAGATAGAAACTAGTCGAAGGGTTAACTGCTGCCCTCCGTCACCTTAAGTACCTATTTCGGTGACAAGTTGCTCCCGAGTTCGGGGCAGCTTTAGTCAACCAGAAAACTAATAGTTCCCTTGCTTCCTTGTAGAACAGTCGTTTGGATTCTTTTATAATAGCAAAGGAACTCAGGGGCATTTAAAAACAGGGTAATTTATTAAGTTTCTTGCTAATAAGAAGAATAAGGCGTTTGTCCAACGTATAATATTTATTTATTATCATTGTTATTGCAATGCTCCGCTACCAGAGTGTTTAGCATGTCACCAAGTGACATGATACCTTCCTTATATTATTTGGCTTTTTTTAATATAAATTGATGTTAAGAGTAATTGAAAATTTGCTTTTAAAACGTTTTTCAATCAAAAAAGAAAAATCTTAATTTTTTCTTCATATATTAATAGTTTCAAGGTGCTTAAGGATTGTTGAAATCTGTAGACTGCTCTCAGTAATTAAACCATATATGTCTTGTGATAAGTCTAAATGTTGAGGTTGGTGGTATTCTTTTCGTATGTGTTTTACGGAAATTTCCCTCTTACATATTTTGCATTTAAGCTTTTCTTTTTTAGTCATTAGGTACTCATGGTTATTTGTGTGCATCCAATTCTAGGAGTCCAGTCGGTACTACTTCTCTTCTTCTAATTTTTCTGTTAAGGGAACGCCATTCGGCGATGTTCCGTTTTATAAGTCGCAGTTTATTACCAGTTGTCTAGTGTGTCCAGTCATTTTTCCGTTTGTTTGCGATTTGTCCGAAAAAAAAAAAATTAATACCACTGGTTACACATGAAAATTAAACACAAACTTACACTTTCATAAAGAAACCTTTACGTTATTTAACTAAAGAAAATTAATAAAAGTTTTATTCGCTTACTAGCAAAAACATATTAAATAAGTAAGAAAATAGTGCCTATCTTAAAAATCACGTAGAATAATTACTTTTATAATACAAAAACACATCTAATGATACAGGAATAGCAGCTTTGTTGTGGGAAAAAGTACCGTTTCATAAAGCAGCAGTCAAAACGGCTCTTTTGACTGCTGAATAAGATGCAATACTTTTGGTATTGATAAGCATTACAACAGGTCAATAAAATTACGTTACATTGTACATTTTATTTTAGATTTTCCTGTTGGCAAATCAACATGATTTGTGGATTTCTTTCTCAACGGAAGCACCATTTAGGCGGATATAACAATTTAAGGTAGTTTTCACATAGGAAGAGTCCGTTGATTCTCGTGTTATAGAACTAAAGACTTAGGTAATTCTTTGCTATAATTATTGTGTGTGATAAATTTCCTTATAATCAGGATTTCAGCAATTTATCCTAGCTTCCTGGGAAAAGGAAGAGTGAAGTCTCCTGAACCTTTTTTTTTTTTTTACATCAGTTTCATAATGGAAGTATTTCAACAGCTGTCCCCTTTCCGTTCGTTACCTTGTCCCTATCCATCAAAAAGGCCTTGGGGTTGCGGGTTTTGTGGTTGGGTGGAGGGGGAAAGGGATGAATTCCTTCTTTTCAGACTTCATATTTAGGTAAAAGCCTTCGCCACTCGGAAAACATCTTTAAGGGGAATAAACATTTCTATTAGGGCAGATTGGATGGGACGCGATCATTAGTCTTTGTCGTCGTGGCGGTTTCATCAGTTTTCACAGTCGTCCAAGACCATTATCCGATTTGCGCGAACTCGGTAAGGGCGGATCGTCTTGACTAATGGTCCAGAGACCCTAGGTCCGAGCATGGGCTGCGCATCTCATCAACGATTCAGCTTCCTTAATGGACATCATCCTGTCGGATTTGTAGTTGATGGCCTCTTTAGGATAGAGAATCCTTCAATACTGGTCCATTGATTTGCTGCTGACGCAATGACCCTTGCACTCTCTCGTATCTACTTCTAAGAAATGGGTTCGCACCTAGAGCTTTACGTTGGCTTTTCTTGTTTTTATTTCCCGTTCCTTAAAAATTCGACACGAGAGGAAAAGAGTCGATTATATTCACCATCAAGCAACACTGTCCCTTTATGCTGATACACAAATTAGATCTAAACTATCGTTTCAGTAAAATTTACTTCCGCCTTGAGCTTAAATTTAACGCGTATATTGCCAAATTGACTTCGATGGCACTAACGATGGGAACTTTGGTTGGTTCTTACATACACAACTTTGAAGTGGTTATAAATACAAGCCAATGCAATCCTCAACAATTTCCAAGACAAGTGGAGCACTAGAGGATGTATGCTCAAGTTTCCTATTGATTTATATTTTGGGCAGCATATATAATATGCGGCGTAAAAGTGTTTTACTATTTACGCCGAAATTTATTGCGCGGAATTACTAAGACTGAGTTTCATTGCCTGTTTTGTGGAATGGAGTCCTGCAGGACGAAAAAATTTAGGCGCTGTTATGAATTAAAGAAGTTATGGGTGAAGACCAGGAGGACGAAGTCCAGAGGTATTTCATGTCGTGCAATATCCAATGATTCTGCACATTTGCACATGATTTCACATTTTGCAACACAAACTGGTGTGGAAAAAATGTGAAGCACGCGATTTAGTCGCAATCCATTAATGTTCGGATCCACCGCATTGGCCATAACATAGGAATTTTCAAAGCTCGTACAGCAAAGGATTCATTTTGAAAGCCTGGCAAGTCGATTTTTCTTATTTTTTTAAAATTTCACAATTCATTAGATTATCTCCTGTATGTCTTTTTAAGAAAGTAAAGCCCGACGTATACAGGGAACAATGGGCAACAACAATCTTCCCCATAAAACTCCCTAAACAGCTTATCGTCGACAAATACCCTTAGGAAGAATGTATTGTTGCATGAAAGGTATAATATAATTGCTGAAAGAAAATCCCTCGGGACATCAACAATAGACCGAAAGCTAAGGGCCGAGAGAAGAATCCGAATCGATCCTCCTGACGAATGATCCGACAACAGAAGGACCCTTCGAGATAAGTCCCACCCGCACCCGAGGGTTGATTTCTAGCGGAAAGACGGATTTAGACAGTCCGTACACACATTCCACGTACGAGTCGGGAGTCGAAAATAGCCACGGAGTATAACGTGATCTTTCACTTAGGGATTCAGTACAGCTGTACAATTACCTCGGAACTATCAATCTGGGACTCTCTGATGAAGTGCTCTTCACACCCGACCCAAAGATCATTTGTTCTCCTTAATTGATGAAGTAGTAATTTAGGTTTGAAGAGAAGTGGGAGATTTCTTTTGAGGGATACGACGTGAGATTTGTCACCGTAATGGTTCTAATAGCTTTAAAATAAAAACTCGACTTCAGCTACCACATTAATTCCTTGAAATTAATGACAGTAAATCTGGTGTTAATAGAAAACTTCATTGAATACCGCAGATTGTCTAAGACGTTTTTTACTTAAATTATTGTATTTTATTTTGGGTATTGCTTCCCTTATATAGATTCTTCATAAAAATATAAATAGTGAAGAAGTCCTTAGGGCAGGAGCACTGTAAACTAAACAATGTATTACAACGCTGGGGAATGGGCCTAAATTAACCACTCCCATTGAAATAAATATAAAGAGTTTATCTCTTATAAGTGTTTAAGCTACTTTTACTTGGAATTATCGTTATAGGCGGAAGGTCGAAGAATAAAAATCTTCACTGAATAATTTCGATAAAACACAAGAGACAAGAACTGAACAAACGCTTTGGACTTCTCCGACGACTTATTGGAACTAAATCAAAACTTGAAACAAAAAACAAACTTACAATATACAAGACTATAATAAGACCGATATGGACATACGGGATAGAACTATGGGGATCAGCTAAGCCATCAAATATAAACATCATCCAACGTTTCCAATCCAAAGTCCTCCGTAAAATCCTTAACGCTCCTTTCTACGTTTCAAACCTAACCATCCACCGAGACACTGATATACCCTTTGTCCATGATTTAGCCAAATCCCGTTTCCTGACCTTTTTCTCTAAACTCCCAGCCCACCCCAATCCTCTTGGCAAATCCCTCTCTTCCAATTTTATTCCTGATAATCCTCCTCGCCGCCTCCACCGCCATTGGCCACGAGACAACTTATTACAAGAAACTGTGTAAATATTGTAAATAGTGTACATAGTTCAACCAATTTTATTGGGAGTAGCAGTAATGTCTGCCTTCTCCCCTCATCTCATCCAGTGTGTTGCCATTGTTAGTTCAAATTTACTTATTGTACATATTTGTACAGATTGTAAATATCAATAAAGGAGAAACTGAAAAAACAAAAAAAAAAAAAAAAAAAAATGTAATTTAGTTTTAATGTTTTTATGACATATTTTTACCGATTAACTGAAAATTCGGTGGGGGCTGCAGCCCCCCCCCCCCCGTTATATATGCCCATGATGTATGTGTCTGCCTGTCGCGCTCTACCATCTACAAATATGGCCTAATTTTAATTAAATGTTACACAAAAATATTTCGTCAAAAACAAAAGATCAAGTTCGTCAACCAGAAGAATCCAAATTGAATTTTTTTTCGAAAGTCTCGCAGATAAAAGCGCAGCGCTTGCAGCTTAGCGTTAATAGACTTGCATTATTTACAGGTACTTAGACGACAGAAGTTGAATGAAACACCTAATGGGGATATCTACAACTGTTTTCGTAATAAAATCTTGAATTGGGTTGGATAGCTCAAAAACGACAGAAGGGCAACAAAGGATTTTCACGTATACCAGAATTATGTAAACTAAGAGATATATAGGTGCTAATGACCGGTAGAAAAAAAAAAGATGTACCGGGAGAGAGAAAAAAAAACAAAAAAACTAAGATATATAAATTAAATAAATAATTTTCAGAAAGTTTCAAAAGTTTGGGACTGTTTATAAATTTAAATGAACAAATATCTAGAAAACAGTTGTATTTCGAAGGTGGATCATTCGAAAGCCTAATACATTCCCCCCGCACATTTTAATTGATCCATTAGTTTGAGAAAGCGGTTTTAAGCTTTCCAAATCACACCTGAGATAAGATTATGACGCAATTCCCCGGATGCTTTTTATTTTTTGTCCATGCACGAATTAAATGAAAATACATCTATTTAATGTTCGAGTTTCATCAGTTTAAAAAAAAAAAGCATCAAAACATAAAAACATTGTTTCAATATGGCAGCATATGTTAGAAGGTTTTAAATTCAAGCCTCGCTGTTCGAAGTTTATGTAAGTGGTTGAAGAACTGGAACAAAGCAAAACTGATACTTATAAGCAAGTACACAAAAACCAGGCTGTTATTCTGTACTTGGCCAAAAGACTAAGCCCACAACCAACTGTATCCTAGATATCGATATATAGCATTTCCAAGTCTATTTGAACCTTTTCCAAATCAACTGTAACCTTTTACAAATCAAATGCCACCCTTCCCATGTCATCAGCAACCCTTTCCAATTCAAATGTAACCCTTTCCAAAATAAATGTAACGCTTTACAACTCAATTGTCACCCTTTTTGTTTCTTTTTGTTTTGTGTAACCGTTTCTATTTCAATTGTCACCCTTGAAAATGTTTGGAATTTCAGGGACCGAAAGTGTTATCACAATTTTGCAAAAAATTTCTTTTTTAACAGTTAAATCAGAATTCTATCTATAACATTGTTTTCAAATAGTTATTTAAACATTTTATTTGAATTTCTATAGGCTAGAATTTTTTTTTTTTTTTAAATTCTCTTGACATTTTTAAATAAAAGTTTTGCAAATAAAAATTATTTTAAATTTTTTATCTAAAGATTATTCTTATAAGAATGAAGTATGAGTATTAATTTTTAAAAATTGAAAATATATAGCATTTCCAAGTCTATTTGAACCTTTTCCAAGTCAACTGTAACCTTTAACAAATCAAATGTCACCCTTTCCAAGTCATCAGCAACCCTTTCCAATTCAAATGTAACCCTTTCCAAATCAGTTGAAACCCTTTCCAAAACAAATGTAACGCTTTACAACTCAATTGTCACCCTTTTTATTTCAATTGTAACCGTTTCCATTTCAAATGTAACCCTTGAAATTTCTTGCTATATTATTTTTATTTTTTATTAATTTCAAAACTATTATTGGGACAAAGCATTAAACGAGTGAAAATGAAGTGTTAAAAAAAAATCTCGCTAATGACCTAAAAGTCTGCGTCGTAAAAAAAAAAAAAAAAAAAAAAAAAAAAAAAAAAAAAAAAAAGAATAATTTCGCTAACTATATTCTTCTTATCCTCTATATGATTCGCAACATTTTGGTGCATCTTTATGGGCACATGTTCATGGTCTTCTGCCGGGATTCCTAGTTATCATAATTGTAATAAGGTAATAAAATGAATAGTCCAAGGTAGGGATTGTCGGGGTTCGGTCACTGTTGCTTAATAAAACTACATTTTTTCATAAAAATGGTTTTATTGTGCCGACGTTTCGGCTTGAAATTCAAGCCTTCATCAGGGCTGTAAAAAAAACAAGTAGGACGGATGTAGTACTGAAATATACACATATATATATATATATATATATATATATATATATATATATATATATATAATATGCCTACAAACACAAATACACATACATATATACATACATACATATGTGGAAAAAGACAAAAACATAAAATACTAGAACATAATATATAGAAGAACAATGTGCTCTAGAAATGTTTGGATTATTAGGAAAACAGATATAAGAATAACAGATTACATATTAGATTAGATATAAGAATAACAATATGGGCTTACCGATGGGAAGATAGAGATCTATTCCTGTTATTCTTATATCTAATCTAATATGTAATCTGTTATTCTTATATCTGTTTTCCTAATAATCCAAACATTTCTAGAGCACATTGTTCTTCTATATATTATGTTCTAGTATTTTATGTTTTTGTCTTTTTCCACATATGTATGTATGTATATATGTATGTGTATTTGTGTTTGTAGGCATATTTATAATATATATATATATATATATATATATATATATATATATATATGTGTGTATATTTCAGTACTACATCCGTCCTACTTGTTTTTTTTACAGCCCTGATGAAGGCTTGAATTTCAAGCCGAAACGTCGGCACAATAAAACCATTTTTATGAAAAAATGTAGTTTTATTAAGCAACAGTGACCGAACCCCGACAATCCCTACCTTGCATCATCAACGGTCAACGATCTCCTCTCAATAAAATGAATAGTTTTTCCAAAACCATGCTGTTATTTTTCTTTCAATTTTAATCCAGTAATTTCAAGTAAAATAAGACAAGATAACGGGACGCACAATCGGAAGACAAGAGATACCATAAGTAAACATATCGGAAATATTGCTTCAAAATACGTCAACAAAATAAAAAGTAACTTTTGTTAGTGAAACTAACTAAAGTAAAGAATTTTATTTTTTGATTGCCTATAACAAGAATTTCAAGTTTTAAATAAGGAGGGGGGGGGGTAATAAGTATTAATTATTTTTAATTGTTATTTTCGATTCCATTAAAGGTAGATGAGAAAAAAAAAACTTACACCCCATAGGTATTACCGGAGGTTCGTCCATAGGTTCCCTCTTACATATTAACATGGATTTTGATATAGCTAAAGCGCCACTCCAAATACATTGAATTTGTTTATTATCACAACGCATATTTTTCATTATTTCGAAACGATATATTCCGGGGTTTGTCTAAAGGACAGGCGGCTCGTGAAAATTAGTAATTTTGTTAAGGATATCTTATATAAGGAATTCTATAAGATATCCATATATATAATGTTATATAGCAAGTTTCGTTGCAATAAAACAAAAGTTATAAGTTAAAAAGTTCACTAATACGTTGGTGTGTACTGGTGGGTGAATGCTCAGATTCCTATATCAAATCATATATTCTAAATCAGTCCTATATCAAATTCAACATGAATAATGAAAAGGAAAGCGTGGTTCCATCAGATGACAAGTAGATATGGCCGCATTTTTAGATTAATTACTTTTTTTCGGTAAATGGGTCGATAAATTCACCATTGCTGCTTAAATTGTGTGGCTGATTTGTTACAAACTAAGCTATCCACTGCTTCATTTACCCGAAATATTATTAGTGTAAGGATAATTATCCTAATGATTTATTAAGAGACGATTGGTTGTAAAACATTTTTGATGTAATTATGCCAGCATATAAGTTGAGGGTGATTGAACTCAGAATGCAATTCTTGTTTGGCGGGTTTAATGCACGGTCAATACAATTTAACGGTGTTTGTAGAACTGCCCGTTTGCACAAAACTCCTAACATTTCTATAAATATTATAAATGCTGTTTCATTTTCCTAAAGTTGCAAGCTGCAGGATGCAAAAGATGCATTAAATAATACAAATTAACACACGTCAGGTAAAAAAGTAAAATAATTTTTTTGAAATTATTCTCCTTTGGAAAATAGCTCATTCATTTGAATTGCGTTCGTGTCAATAGTTGTTTACTTTTCAGCCACGCATTGAACAATCAGGATTGAAAAATTGTTAAATATTTTATAAAGCTTGCGCAACTTCGGCCATTCCTTCGTAGTCTTTTTTTTATTTTTCCGCTGTTCCTGAATCTGAATTACAGCAATCATCCGTGACCTAAGTTCATCCATTTAACAAAACCTCCTCTTGGATTGTTCATAATCACTATGAACACTCGATCCTGATTGTACATTAACAATGTTGACAGTCGCTTTGAGCGGTGCATTATTGAGCGACTGCCGGACAATGGGGTAGTTACTCCATCATTTCCCGCCCTGTCAGTCTGGGATGCGCGGGACACGTGCGCGCCAAGAAACAAAAACACTGTCTCCTTTAATAATAAATTGAGGGCGTAAGGTCTGCACCGTTTCCGCTGATCGTCATGACGATAGGCAGCTCGCCCGTTCCTCTTCCGGAGTCTTGGGGGAGAGGGATTGGCTCTTCTTGACAGCTCTTCGGGGACCCTTATCTTATCAATCAAGGAGGTGTTACATTCATTTAATGATTAATCTGTGAGGATTATGAATTAAAAATTGATTGCACTCCAGCTTATAAGCATGCTTATTCTAATATCTTATGAAAGGGCCGGAATACAAGAACGAAGCTGGATTGCCGAAACTAATTATACTATTTGTCTACTAGGAGATTAAGGTTCGGTTCGCCAATTCAAGTATCTTCTCCACGCACTTTCAGATGATTTGTTCAATGACAGCAGCTGCTGTTGTTGTTTTAGACGACTCTGGAGCTAAAAAAAAATAAAATAAGAATGACGAGATGTGAGTGGTCAAAACAATGTTTAAATGTGATGGATTGAATTTTTGTAATCATCTTAAGGACTACAAACATTATTTAGGAATTAATGACGTTATGATAACAATGATGTATTTGAATCATCACAACAATAGCGTCACTAGAAAAGTAAAAGTTCTTCAGTAAAACCTTTCCCATTGATGTAAAAATTCAAAAATTGCCAAGAAAGTAAAGAACAGAATTTTTCAATTAAGGCACATCTTAAAATTTATACAGACATTAGAACTTATCATACCGGTGATCGCAAATGATCAAGATTTCATCCATGCTTTATGTTGTCTGAATTCCCTTCGAAACGTTTGTTTGAGATTCTCAATTTTACTTTTATGAAATTTCAAATCGGTCGAAAGAACAGTCATATATCAATAATAACAGATAATTAAGCGTCACATCGCGCTCTTTCCTGCTTCCGTATTCATGACTTTTAATTTTCCACAAACTTGTAGGTCTAGCAATTACGACGTACTAATGCCCAGGATGCCTACAGACAGTGGATGAACGCGGTACGGCCAACTGTCCAACCGAACAACTCGATGATCAAGATTCCCGTGTACTTGGCTCGCCGTACCTCCAAACGGGCAGAAATTGGCGAATGCAGTTCACGAGGACCAGGTTCGGCGATCCAGGTTCGCCTATGTATGAAAGATAGGCCATTATTTACATAACCATAAAGATCCTCGTCATGGAATATATTTAGTTATATTCTTGAAAGAGGGTGTTCACAAACTACGCATAATTTATAATAATCATTTCTAATGACGTCATTGCACGAGAAGTGTTTTGTCGGTGTAATGCACTCCGCACGGCATTACCAATTGTCTATACTTATTGAGCATTACACAATCGGCACTTGCATTATAACCATGTCGATGTACTTAATTCTGTTTTCCTTCCTCAGCACGAACTGTTTAAGCAAATAAGCTGAGTAATGCCGAAGCAATAATCTACAATAGATCCTTTGACTGGTTCTTCAAATGTCTATCTGTCATATCTATTATACTAAAAATTTTAATATATATATATATATATATATATATATATATATATATATATATGTATATTCTGTTACAACTACAGAGACTGGCAATTTTTTGTTGTTTTTTTGTCACAAAATTGGGTAAAAAAACACAAAGATGATTTTTTTAACTAAAATAATTCAGCAATATAAAGCGAAAAATTAGTTATACAGCTGTATTTTGGGAAGACCAATCACGCAGGAGATGCATAACAAGCACATTCCTCAGGCATGGGCTAAGCAAGAAGCTGTCTTGCGGGGTTTAGCTGCATTTATCTTTGGTAATCAACCCCGCTCTTACAGTTGTTCGGTTTTGATTTGTTTAATGGCGCACCAACAATTGGGCTATTAATGCCGGGCTATCTAAAGGTTGCCACTCTTTTATAGTACCAACAACATGTGGTCCGTCACCCATTGTGGTACTGGCCATGCCCGATGTTGCTTAACTTTAGTGCTCAACGGATGCCCTTAAGCAGGCCATTTGCGTTCAGATTTGCAGTACGACGTAGTAGGACTACTAGTTGGATAGTCGACTCCACTCACGCTCCGACTTGCTATCCAACTTTAGTCCTAGTCTGTTTTCACGACTGTGTACGTTGCTTACGAGTATGTATGGAGTAAAGACCGAAGCTGCCCTTAGGTCAAGCACTGACTGAGGTAAGTTGGACGACTTTGATCCGAATCACCCACTCACGCTCAAGTCGTCCCTCTAAATGTTCCGAGTCGTCCAACTAGACTTCCAACAATCGAACAAGCCCATTCACGATCTGACTTGTG
The DNA here is from genome assembly GCA_946811695.1 of Gonocerus acuteangulatus. Classification (NCBI taxonomy): domain Eukaryota; kingdom Metazoa; phylum Arthropoda; class Insecta; order Hemiptera; family Coreidae; genus Gonocerus; species Gonocerus acuteangulatus. The sequence continues at coordinate 73,427,158 of OX328126.1, read as the reverse complement.
GTCGAACTTCGGAAGTTGGACCACAAGTCGTACTGCAATTCGGAACGTGAAAGGCCCCACTCTTATAAATTCCACTTCTAGCATGAGTTATCTATTACCGTCGATAAGCAAATTTTTCATAAAATATTCAATATAAGTGTTCCTATATTAAAAAAACCCCTGTTTGAGTAATGAGAGAGCTTGGATAGGACACCTGCTACACAGCATACAATGGCGCTCTGGATCTGCGGTAGACAACTTAATAGGCCTTTAATGGTGCTCTGCTCTTTGTCATATTCCGTTTATCAATCATGCTTCGGCTTTGTAAGGTACTTTTGATGGATCGACTTTATTCTACTATCGATAGCAATGCTGACGAACAATAAATCGACTGCGCAGTTCTATACCGTTACATAAAAAGTTAATGAAACAATACATATTTCCGTTTTGAATCATTCGCAGATCTTCATTTTAATTATTGTATATTAGCACTTCTCGAAGGAATGAAGCTGCTACAGCTTTAGACATGTAGTGTCCGATCAAAAATGATTTAAAAAAGTAATGTTGTAAAACAATTAATATCAGACAATTGACTTTTAATGAGATGCCAAGAGCCAGAAACGCTTCAGATGAAGAAAAATGTTACAAAAATATCTGAAAAGAATTTTCTGACCTATAAGGCATTTACAAAAAGAAAAATATATATACAAGACACCAATCTACCGATTTATTAGTTTATGGAAAGACTTTGCCGACATTTCGAAAGGCTTTATGGGATTTATCCAGATATATACTCCGAGGAAAAATAATTGTAAAATAGTATCAGAAATATGTACATAATTGTTTTGAGGGGGGGGGCATAGTCTGCTAGATTAGTATCACTGAAAATTGTTACGTTTTTATGATATTCTGCAGAAGGTAGCTCTAATTATGTACAACCATTTAATTTACAAAGTTCTAAAGCTAAAGATATGATGTAAACATTGTGTCAGTTACATTACACATTACGTATATCAGAACTAACACTAAGCCTAAATCTAAGGCTAAACTGACTATATATTATCGTATCTTTTTAAGCCGACAAGAATATACTTTTTTTTTTTTACTCCTAAACAGTTTGCCGCTTCCCGCCAGCAAGCGATGGTGGTGTAATGGTGAGCATAGTTGCCTTCCAAGCAGTTGATCCGGGTTCGATTCCCGGCCATCGCACTTGTTTTTATTTTTATAAATAAAAATAATTCTCAGTGCATATGATGTGCATAGCTAAAATAATTAAAAAATATTTAATAAAATCAGTGCTATAAATGTAAATAAGAATTCGAGAAATGTTTGGGATTCGCTAAAAGTAAATGTCAGATTTTGAGAAAACATATTCAGACTTATCCTTGGTCCCCTAAAAGTTATCCTGGTCTTCCTTCATCTCCTAGGCATTTATTGCTGAAGAAGGCTGGCAAAGAGCATGCCGAAACATTCGAAATTTAGATTTTTTTGAAAATCTGCCTTTTTCTCTTAGCCGATTCTATTACCTCAAATGCTAACTATCTGCATATCATTATAAAAGTAGATGTGCTGAAAAAGATAAAAAAAAAAAAAACTTTAGGTTAGGGTGTGCTTTCCTTAATAAGCATTCATTTCAGGATTTTTTTTTTAGCCTGGACGAATGAACACCGCATCAGGCGTGTAGAAGTGATTTTGACTAGGCTTCGTATTGGACACTGCCATCTAACCCATTCTTATTTAATGAAAAACAAGCAGAGGCCAACCTGTGCAAGTTGTAATGAGACTTTGACTGTTAGACACATACTGACAGACTGTAGACTGCGTAGTGACTTAGACATTCCTCACGACCTTCGCGACTTACTGACTGAAGGTAGTCCATACATCGACACAATACTTAGACATTTTAAAACTTTAAACATATATAACAAAATATAAATAGTATTTACCAGAACTTACTTTTTCTAACCACCCCTTTTATTATAATTATTTATATATATATATATATATATATATATATATATATATATATATATATATATATATATAATATTTATTTATTTTTTCTTTGTTTTGTTTATATTTATTTAGTTTTCTGATACAAACAAACTATGCAATAATTTCTATTACCTGTTCAATTTATTTATTTTTTCTTCTTATTTTTATTTATGTTTGAATATACATTTATGTCTATGTAGACATCAATGAATTATATACATATATATATATATATGTATAAGATTTATGAGCATACTTGCACAACAGGAAATCACTAAAATAGTTTGTTTATCTAATACCTAATGTTGTGGTACTGTTTTGTTTAGTTTTTGTTCTTCTTTCTTTCTTTTTTTTTTTTGACTGGACAAGGAACGTGTTACCAACTTTATCATGAGCTCATCGCTATCATTACGAAGCTCATCATAAAATAAAATAAAAATAAAAAATTTCAGGATTTTCTGTTTATTTTTTATACATATGATTCTTTAATTTATTTATTTTTCCTTAATTTTTTGTTATTATTTATTTACTCCTCCTTCTTAAACATTCATTTAGCAATTATATACCATAAATAAACCCCTATAGTACTATTTAACAGGTTGATTTTATTTACTAAATATTTCAAAATATATTTTTTTTCTGAGAACGGTTTTTTCTTTTATTATCATTGAAATTCTCCGCTACATACGCGTTTAGCATTTTGCCCAGTGACATGATACCTTCCTTATATTTTTGGTTAAAAAAAAAAAAAAAAAAAAATCCTTTAAGTAAATGAGAAGAAGTGATTTATTGTTATTGTTACATTTCATATCGGTGATAAGTAATTGTCCTATTTGAAGCCAAAAATGACTTTTTGCTGTTCAACGGTCAGGTAGTTGCGTACTTCTTTATTTTACGTTATGTGTTATTCGTTTATCCGTCAATAAATTACACTTTTGAACGCATAGCTTGTAAAATACTGTTTTAAGAATAAAATAGAAATTAATATAGAAACAATTAAGTCCGTGCAAACCCTTGGATAACGCCGTCAATCACCCAAGACATTGGTCACATGGTTCATAACTCAAATCAATTCCAACGAACGGTATGAGGTGGTAGACATCATGACGAATGAAGAAACCTTTAAATAGAAAAAAAAGAAGAATAGAATGAGAAAAGTGTAAAAGGATGATGGATGTTATAAGAGATGTGACATAGGGTGAAAATAAAAAGGGTAAGTGAGTGCTACGTGCTCCCCGGCCCTATATTGTGTGATCTGAGGTAAGATAGATTGAGAGGTGGAAAGGGCAGCCCTTATGTGCCCTTATAGTTCCATCGGGCATTTATCACCTTGTCACCCTCCTGTAACCTTTAGGTGAAGCAGGGAATCCGTCAAGGTATTTCTATTATCGAAAAGTCTGGCTTGCAGGAGCTGTAACTGAAGTATGCAGAATGTGGTATCAGGAAGGATATTCGAGGTGGTATAAGGAAGGATGTAGAAGTTGACATTATGAAGGATGGAAAATTTGGTATTAGGAAGGATATTGATGGAGTTATTAGGAAGGATGTAGAAGGTGGTATTAAGCAGGATGTGGAAGGTGGTATTAGATAGGATATTGAAGTTGGTATTAGAAAGGATATTGAAGGTGGTATTAGGAAGGATATAGATGGTGGTATTAAGAAGGATGTAAAATTTCGTATTAGAAATGATATTGAAGTTGGTATTAGAAAGGATATTGAAGGTAATATTAGGAAGGATATAGAAGATATTATTAGGAAGGATTTAGAAAGTAGTATTTGGAAGGGTATTGGACAGTGATATTACGATGGAAGTAGAAGCTGGTATTTAGAAGAATATAGAAGATTTAGGTGAAACAAGGAATTCCTCAAGGTATTCATATTATCGAAAAGTCCGACTCGCAAGAACTGGAACTAAAGGATGTAGAATGTGTTCTTAGGTAGGAAATTCAAAGTGGTATAAGGAAGGATGTAGAAAAGGTGGTATTATGAAGGATGGAAAATTTTGTATTAGGGAGGATATTGAAGGTGATATTAGGGAAGATGTAGAAGGTGGTTTTAGGAAGGACATTGAATGTGGTATTTCGAAGAATATTGTATGTTTTAGGAAGGATATTGAAGGTGGTATTACGAAGAACGTGGACATTTCTCATTGGTATGTCTGGTTTGCGTTATAAGATCGACCTCATAAGCGGGTTTCCTCCCTGTAGAATCCCAACTATTAAAAATAAATGAGATTTCTAAGATAGTTCTGAAAGATCCTGCCTAAGAAGTGGCATTATCTTGGATTATGGGTAAAAATAAAAAACAGACCAGTAATAGCATGTAACCTTATAAAACTACATTTTTTTTTTTACTTTTTTTCACAGTCAAATTTTAATATCATTAAACTTTTATTTATTTTTTTTTATAATTTATAAGTAATTTAATTTAAAATATACTACACTAAGAATATATGGATCTAAAGTCTCAGATTCTCACGCGGGAGACGGTGGTTCGAGTCCCTCCGGCGGAAGGACATTTTCTCTCTCGTTAAGAAAGTTCCTTGGCACCATGGATGTCGGCGCTAATGGCACAGTTGGTTCTTTTTTACTTTAGGTACATCAGTTACTTTTTCATGTTATTAGTGATTTATCATAGTGTTACTTAATAACATATGTCTATTTTAGAAGAAAAATTGAAATAAAAAGGTTATGTACAAAAACAACATTTCTTTGTAAGTATTCCTTCCAGAAATTGTAATATAGAAACAAATTTCATTTTGGGAGACAATAACACTTAATTGATTTTAAAATTGCTTCAAAAAGGTCCTTTTTATCATACCCCCTCCTCCACACGAATTATCTTCTTCAAATAGCAAATTATATGAGGTACTATAACCATAAATAAAGATCATATGACCTGGTAAAAGAAATCACTAATAACATGAAAAATTAACGGTGTACGTAAAGTAAAAAAGACCCGCACATTTTTCGGTGAGGCGTATTAAAAAAAAAATCCAAAAAAAAAAAATAGGTAGAATAACTTAAATTAGAGTTATATTAATACAGATTTAAAACTTAAATAAGTAACATAGTAACAGATATAAAATTAATAACTACTCATATTCTTTTAAAAAATGAAGTTTGATTGAGACACCACGACTAAAACCCCCACATAGAATATTCAATAATATTTATAAATGCGAAATAAAGCATACCATTGAATATTATGATTAAAAAATCGATGTCATATTGCAATCCAAAAAAAGTTGTGCAGGCCAAGAGAAAAATTCCACAGTAAATCTTTTTGAAATTTTGTTTGTGAACATTTTTTTATCGTTTTATCGGCTGCCTTTTCCAGCCGTGACACGACCCGCAACACCCCTCCTCAGCGAGCGATAGTGGTGTAATGGTGAGCATAGTTGCCTTCCAAGCAGTTGATCCGGGTTCGATTCCCGGCTATCGCACTTATTTTTTTTTTCAGTAAGACTTATGGTTGTTATCATTTTAGATTGCAGTTGGTACAGACATTTATTTGGGAATTTTTTGAAAAAATATACACTTTTTCAGACCCGGTGAAGTTCAAAAACATCGAATTAAATAATAGACTGAACCTAATTAGTATAGTGCTGAAAAGGCAAAATAAATAGACTACTCACATGCATGGCATAGGTTTTTGTGAAGTTTTGTTATGTCGTTTCTTTTCTTTGTGTTTGCGTCAAGAGCTCGTCCTCACAAGCAGGTTTCCCCGCATAGGAGAGATTGAGCAAACCCGCTAAAAATAAGTATTGCTTTCTTAAAATTCGCATTATCCTCTCAATGGTCAGTCGATTTTGTAGGAGAAGGTCTACCAAATAACAGACTTTTCTCATGTCTCGGAGTGACTTTCTTACTAGGAAGCAAACAACCCCAGCCTAGGAGGTCTAAGCACCGCTTTCACCTAACGACCTCATGTTCAGCAAAACGAGGTTATATTGATGGCAAGGGGCAGAGGGGACTCACAGAGCTATTCACCTCGCTCCATTTGCTTCGGGAATCGTACCCACACCAGAGAATCACAACCTCCGACCAAAGTGAAGGAGAAAAATGCCTCGATATTAAGTTGACCTCTCTCTCTCTGTCGGGGCTTATAAATAAAATATGAGGGAGCCAAGTGGTTCGCCCATCGGAGAGAGATGTACGCCATTAAGGAAGCGACTGACCGCTAGGAGCGGTGACAATGAGAGATGGCTTGCCGGACAGATGGGATCTCTGGGGATATATAATTCAAGGATGTACCCTCTCAATAATGCACCCTTGCTCTGGAGAGTTTAACCCTTCCACTCCATCCTTTAGTGGAAGGGATGAGTCTCAAATATTCAGGAGTCTTCTTGTCTTCCGTGCGAACCTGACCGCTTCGATACCTTTATCACTTTATCGAATGCCCTCTTGAATTAGAAGGAAAAGTAGAAAAAATGATCCTCTCTCGAAAACAACTTAGTTCTTTCTCAATTCGAGTTAACTTCTTGGAGGAAGGTCTAAACAATTTAATCTTAATAGCATTGATGTTATTTTATTTTAGTCGTAAACACCGACAACTGTTATTATTTAGAACATTTCGGTATGCTTTTTATATTCATATTATATATTAATTAAAAAATCAATAATTACACCTAATAAATTCAAATGATTAAAAAGAAATTATTATTTTATGTTTTATTGTTTATATGTTTTTATGATTTTAATTCGTAGACTAATTTTATATTTTTTTAAATACATAAAATATCGTGTAAATATCTATAAAACGTGTACCTGGCAGCCTATTAAAGAAAAAATTACTAAGTAGGTACTAACTTTTTTTTTTGTAAATTACATGAAATTGGGGGTAGACTGGAAACAACCTAGTCCCCTAGGTTGTTTTATCCTGGAATATACTGCTGAAAAAGACTTTTAAATAGCATAAGTTGGTGCTTACGTTTTTTTCTTTAATAGGCGGCCAGGTACACGTTTTATAGATATTTACACAATATTTTATGTATTCATTATTTACTCTTAATTCATAAAGTAATTTTATATTTTTTTTAATAATAACATATAAACAATAAATCATAAAATAATAATTTCTTTTTAATCATTTGAATTTATTAAGTGCAATTATTGATTTTTTTTATATATATATATATATATAATATAAATATACACAAACATTTTGTATGAAATGCCTATATAAGGTAGGTCCATAATCAATGTATTTATTGGTTTCATGAAACGGGATTGCTCCGGACCTTCCCAGGACCTTAGCACCCCTTGCCTTCGGGGGTTCGATTCCCAATAGGGGTGATGAATTTTCTTTAGAATAAAATAAAGACATCAGCCTTTTTATTGTTAGAAAAATTTGTTAACCTATAAATAACGAAAAATTCACAAAACGCGTGAAAGCCAATATGAACATTTAAAATAATATTATAAATGTGAATAAAGTTCTTGACCGAATGCTGAATATATATGACTAATACATCTGTAAGGGGGTGTATGACCACCCTGTGAGAATATTAATAGGTCCTCATTACCCAGACAGCCGTTGTCCGTCCGTTTCGACCGTGCTCTCTGGGGGAATTGCTTCGTTATACCATCAGCAGGAGGCAGCACAGTCCCTCTTAGACCACAATCCCTTCAATATTAAACCATAAGTGGTCGCTCATTTATTGTATTTTAACTGAAAGATGAGTAAGCATGGGAATTAATGGAAAACTGCGATTTTTTTTTTTTTTTTTAATTTTGAAGGAATAAATTCAATAAATAAAAATTTGTGTTCGTAAATTTATTGAAATGATTCTTCTTGTTTCGCATCCTTACATGCCTCTACAGGAGACTAAAAAAAATAAAGCCTACGCAGGCAAGTCCTTCGCTACAAGGGCCACGTCATAGATGAGGATAATCTAGAAAGTATCCATCAGCTCCTTGTGGTAGGCTACTTAAAATATCTATAGAGGCCAGATATAAACTTTGATAATCCAGAAGAAGAGAAGATTAGCCACTGAATTGAAACTATTTCATTATTATTAAAGATCTTAAAATGATATATTATTTTTTAATTAATTATAAAATATATTATTCAAAAATATTTTTTTGGTTTTGCAATTAAACACATTTCTCCTATTTTTTATGAAATGTAAATTTTGTTTTGCGTTTCATTATATTTATTTTTAAAGACCCCAGATAGATATCGTCCCTACCATGTCAAACTATCGTACATGCAAAAATCTCGTTTTTCAGATTCGCGACTTTGCTCTTGGATTTTGGTCGATACGGCTTGTCGCAAATTTTCACAGCTATAACCCCTTTAGAATAACCTTTAATGCCTTAAATAAAGTATCGAATAAGACCATTTTTCAATATATTACTTCGTCAATGGATAGAATATGTTCGTTCTCTAGTTTACTCCGATTTTCATATTCGATAGTTTGACATGGTAAGGACGATATGCTCTTTATATTGCTGGTGTCAAACATATCTTTCTTCTTTATTGCCGTAAATCCATCGATATTTATTTTTACAGCATCAGCATGTTTACATTTTTCTCATGTTCACGTACTCCTGAAACGTAATATGTAAATTCTTCTTGAACCATTTTCTTTAAGCCATTGGCCACTCAATTACTAAAAATAAAATGGATGCATAATTTATACTTGCGTACCAGAGCTTATTCACTGCCTCATACGTTTCATGGCCTTTTTGACAACGTCTCAGTGTCTAATTTACATTCATTTCAGATAATAGTTGCCATGGGCGTATATAAGGGGGGGGCTGAGGGGGCTGCATCCCCCCGAAATTTTGATTTGATCGGCAAACATTTAATAAAACCCTTAAAAATAAATTAAATAAGATCATTTAATTCGTAAAACATATTCTATTTTGAGTGTAATTGCGTTTAAGTTGGCTAAAACTCTTCCAAGATCTAAATGTTTACACCGGAAATAGTCTCAGCCCCCCCCCCCCCAATTTTCCCAAGCCCCTCCGAAATTATTTTCTATATACGCCCATGATAGTTGCCATGGAAACACGTTTTGATAGCAACCATTTCTTGAATTGGAAGATAGAATGCCCCCTAAGAGATGACAATCAGGTCATTTAACATGCAAGGAAGTCTAAATAAAGTGTACAGGTTTTAAATTTGGCACGTATTTTGATCACAGCCATATTATAAAACGTATTTAAACATAATTATCAATGCAGAGTTCATTGTAATTTGGTACGTATTTTGATCACAGCCATATTATAAAATGTATTTAAACATAATTATCAATGCAGAGTTCATTGTAATTTGGTACGTATTTTGATCACAGCCATATTATAAAATGTATTTAAACATAATTATCAATGCAGAGTTCATTGTAATTTGGTACGTATTTTGATCACAGCCATATTATAAAATGTATTTAAACATAATTATCAATGCAGAGTTCATTGTAATTTGGTAAATCTTTGACTTCTTCAATAAATAATTATCCTTTTAAGAAGGTCCAACACGTTTTATATTGTAGCATAGTACAATTTAAGCACGTTTATTGTATTGGAACTTTCGACATTATAACCTTGCTAGCGTCTTGCGTTACGTTCATATCATTCTTATAACAGGCAACGAAGGCACAAAGGGGCAGATAACGAAGAGGTATCTGATTTTTACCATACGAAAGGCTAGGGAAATAGTGCGGTCAACATTAAGCTCCGGTTGCATGATATTTCCGCTTTCCAGACACCCATCAACGATTGGGTGTATCTAGGGGCTGACTGGGTTCTTGTCTTGGGCTCTTGAACAACGAAACTAAAAAATAAAATTTTCCAACTCACGTCCTCCATATCAATTACAGTGCTTATTCTTTGAGCCAAATTCACCCCCAAGCTTTTATCTAATCTGATTATAAATAATATAATACTAAGTAGCCTTATAATCAAGTATTTTCTTGAATATATATATTTTAAATTGACTTTCTCATGCTCCTTTCATTTGTGAGAATTTAACAACTACTTTTGTATTTCTAGAATAAAAAAATAAATAAATAAAAAAAAAAAATAAAAAAATCCAATTCTTCAAAGAGATTGCTCCGACCTGAGGTAGCTATTTGGTTCAAGAAATTGCTGCATTTAAAGGTGATTTAAACTATTAAGTGGAGTAAAAACATGCCGCTTGATTACATTTTTACGGAGATCACAATAACAGAAATGAAGAAAATGGACAGAGCTTTTGTATTGGATAGTAATTTAACGCAAACCCTTCTTGCATGTTGAAGATACTTCTCATCTACAACACGGCAAAAGAGTAAAATGTACTTTTATTTTTTAGGACTGACACGAATCCTTATTGAGAATAAAGAACGTAATTTACAATAATAACTAAATACTTAATAATGGGAATAGTTGAAGTAATTAGTATCATCCTCCCAATAATTATGTGTCCAATTAAAAGTATTAGGTATGTCTGGATATTTTCATTAATTTTTTTTTTTTTTTTTTTTTTAATTTATTGCAACTGAGACGATTAAAATGCTACAATATAAAGCATACTGGTTGTAGTATTGTAGAAGAACAAACATATTTCTTTTTAAACAAAAATATTATTATCCAGATTCCAACGTTTACAGCCCATCAATCTCTACCCCTCCCTTTTCTGAAGTCCTCTCCCTCCACCAAGGCGACTCAAAAGGCAGTGGCCCTGAGATCTGCTGTAGATCTCTGAAGTGAAGCGATATGATTTCTCTTAAATTCCTTTGTCACATACTCATAACTGAATCGATTCCCTGGAAATAACTTTTAGCCAAGTTTTGGCTAATATTTGGAAAATAACTTTCATTTAAGTACGTTTCGAAATATACAAGTATACTGCATTAATTAGTTAACAAAACGTTATTTTTTTAATGTTTCTTTTTTCGAAATAAAGTTCTTCTCACTATTTTTCCGTAAAATCGATAATTATATGTTTCAAAAAATAATAATTTCTAAGATTTGCTAAAAGCTGAGAACTATACATTTAATCAGTAGGTTAAGACAATTACTATTAGCCTTTTCCTAATGACATGTTGCACTAATTGTAGGTTTTGCAGAAGGCTCGTCTAAGCTGGAGCGTAGTTAGTCACGAAACAGTGTGTTATTATTTCGTGTTTATTTCTTACAGAAAATGACACGTTCTTCTAATGACTGGACAGGCGTAAATAATTGCTGCAAGGTACAATAATAGCTGTCCTAACAGAAGATTGTGTTTCGGAAAAACTAGTTACGCTTTTCCATTAGCCAATGCCGATGGAGCCGAAGTCGAAACGCGATAAGGTCGTAAGCTGTCTGTTGCTATGTTGTAATTAATTCTACCTTCGCACGGAGGCATGTCAGGGATGGCGTTTGATTTATTTACGTTTAACTCATTCTGTTGCTGTTGTGCTGTGTATTGTACTTGCCGCGATAAGGGATTGAACTGAGATCCACCTGCTAGCCATTTTTCAATTTTGTCACTAATGGACAGTGAGTTCTCAATCAATACACTAATAGTTTCTTGAACGCGTAGAGTGAACGAAATATTGTCTGAAGTAAATAAATTATGAATGAACGTTTATAGGCTGTTTCCTTTTATACTTTATTCACTTTAGCTGGCACAAAAATGGACCAATTTTAGTGAAATTTGGTTAAAAATAGTTTCTGTGATTTGAAATACAAGTTCGTTAAAGGCGAACTTGTATGGTCAAAATTGAAGTCATATTCTCAAATTTATGAATAACAAATAGTTAAATCAATATTTTTTAATGCTTTATGTTTATAAGTTTTATATGGGATGTCAAAGTAACCACCAAAAAAAAAGTTTTAACTCATCTAAAAGAAAATGGCTTTGTCTGCAGGCGGCAATCTTGAAGAAAAAGTCCGTCACGCAGGAGCTGCATAACTAAGCACTTTCCTCAGAATTTGGGTAGTGTAGACTGCTTTCCAGAACAATTTGCTTAAAATATCCTACATAAATAAAATAAAAACGTGAATAGTTCTCATTTTGTAATGAGTAACTGATCAATTATTAATTTGCATCCAGAGTTATGTTTACACATGGTACCTACTACACTACGTAATAAATACAAAAATCCTCATATTATCGTATTTTGATCTAACGCAGGAACAGGATCCAGTCACTCTAGTGGTAGAAAGCGCTCCTTGCGGCGGCTTTGTGAACCTACGTCTGCCGGCTTTTCTATTCAAATATATTACAAATTAAACCCCCGCTTTCCGATTGACCGATTCAGCTCATTTTTGCAACACTTCTTTCCCATGAGTTACCCACGACGTATACAGCGTTTCGTTACAATACAGCAGAAATTACGACCGGTATGAATATATTAGGAATTTGGGTCCGGAGTAAACCCCCCCCTTCTAATGAACCGATTTAGTTTCTTTTTACAACACATATTTACCTGTAGATACCACTACGAATACCGAGTTTCGTCGAAATATACCAAAAATCACGGCTGGTAGTGGCGAATTGGTATTGTGGGTCCGGAGTAAACCCCCCCTCCTAATGAACCGATTTCGTTTATTTTTACAACACATATTTACCTGTGGATTAGCACTACGAATACCGAGTTTCGTCGAAATATACCAAAAATCACGGCTGGTAGTGGCGAATTGGTATTGTGGGTCCGGAGTAAACCCCCCCTTCTAATCAACCGATTTAGTTCATTTTTATATCTCACTTTTCTCTCTATATTAGCACTACGAATACCAAGTTTCGTTGAAATATAACAAATATTACGGCTGACATAGTCAAATAAGTGTTTTGGGTTCGGGGTAAACCCCCCCTTCCGGTGGACCGACTTTGGTGGTTAACGAACTCGTTCAATCGTTTGCTAATTGAATGCTATATACCAAGTTTCGTGACGAAAAAACAAAAACTCTGGCCGCTATCGTGTTAACAGACACATATATATATATATATATATATATATATATATATATATATATATATATATATATGCATATATATATATATATATAGATATAGATATATATAAATTTTAACGGGGGTCATTTTCGGTGTCTACTAGGTAGGATCGATAAAGATTTGAAGAAATTTTTCAAAAATTCCGTCATGAGTCCAACCTCAATAGCTACTTTCCTTCGGAGGAAAGTGCTAAAACTGAAATTATTTTGAAAGAAGAAGGTTAAATCTAGTAAAGTACGTAGGATTTTTAGGAAATATTAATTATTTCGAAAATGGTGGACAATTCTTCGTATGAAAAATCGTAATGATTCAATGAATGCAAAACTCCCTAAGTACTTTACTTTACTTAAATGCGACCAGAAATCTCTAGTTAAAATTTTAAGTTGATCGGGCAAAAATTGAATGCGCTAGCATACCGTCCGATTTAAAAACATAATTTTGGCGAAATCTACTTCAACGTTAAATGCACCGAAAAGTACATTTTTTTAAAAAATTATAATTCTTTTTTTTTTTTTTTGCACACTTAAAAACTGTTCCAGCATATAATTACTCTTGGATATCAGTTTTGATTAGTTAATGAGCATTAAAAGGAGCATTAATGAAGCCCATAAAAAAGAAAAGAACCGTATAGTCGAAACCTTGAGGCCAAACTGTGCAATCCCGGCCTTGAGATTTGAACTGAACGTGTATGGCCACCTTTATGAAACAATTCCTAAGGTCATATCTAGAACCATTGTCGAGGAATATGAAAAAAAAAACTAGATTTTTCTTGGGATTTTTGAAAATATTCTTACATACGTCAAAACAGGCTTGGAAATCGTAGTAAAAAAAACCCTCCTTTTCGAAAGTGGCGTAATAGCTGCTCAAATGGAGTAATTTCTGGACAGAACAAAACATTTTCGTTCTAACCTTTCCAAGTGTCACAAGGGAAAATAACGGAAACACGCTAATATAATGATGACGCAGTTCATGCGAGTATAAATTGGTAAGCAAATATTTTGGGATACACTTTTCATATATGGACTCAATAAACCATTAAGTCAAGAGGATAGCCCTCCATAACTGATATTAAATTACAGCTGTTGGCGGTATATCTGGTTAAAACACAAAAACGAATTAGCATCTGGTAAACTTCCGCAAGAGTCGGGCCGGACAATGGGTCATTATTCAGATTAAAAGCCAATGTTTACCGCGATATCGAACCCGCGGGATGCTGGCCGAAATTGCGAACCGACCCCTTCCAAGTGCAAACACACTCTCCTCAAATTCCATCAACACATATTGAGGGATGTTAACAAATGAGCAAATATCTGGTCACGTGAACGGATTGCAAACACGGAGTGCAGTTTTGGATGCATCGGCGTGCGCCGCTTGCTAATCAGCCTAAGTAAGTGGGGGTGATGCATCCTGTAAACAGATCCTTGGTTAATTGCACATGTTGTCGGTGGAGCCCTCCAAGTGCATCAGTATGCACCGGCTGTCTCTAGGGCTCTGACTCATTTGCGCCTATTTAAATTGTTACAAGATACATAACACGGGCTGTAATTGGTACTGTTGTTCCAGTAATTGATACCTTGGCGTTCCAACAGCCGTTAATTCATGCAAAATTGAACCTCCGTCTTGTCGCCATCTTGATTACCTGCCTCCTTTAATTTATTTTCTTCTGGAGTGCAATAATATTTTTTTTTTACATTGGTCTATTATTTAAAAGTTTCATAGGGCCCACCAAAAATGAGTGTTTAAATGTTTTGAACTTGTTTCAAATTTACTAAAATATTACCGTAAAATGGGGTCACATTAGTGTGGGGAAATTGGTACAAACCTATACTGTTAATATATTTGTCTGAGAGCGAACAGCAATATATACAAGTATATATTTGTCTGTTCGCAAAAAGACTCATGTATACATTTTGATAGGAACTCCTCAGTCGGATAAAACGGTGTTTGAAGTTTTAAATGAAGAACAAAAAAATCTGGGCTAATCTTAAATTCCTTTTCAATTAACTTCAAGAAATATTAATGGGAATAATTACAAAAAGAAATGAAAACACGACAAGAGTCTGATTAAAAGAAAGCCGAACCAAAAATGTTTAACTAGATTTCACTAGTATAAAAATAATAAGTAGTGAAGCCAACGGCCATAGCAACGTTGGCCTAGTTAAGCTGCTTCGGGTGGACCCAGTACCTGAATGGGGACAGGGCAACTGTTGATACGCTATTAACACAAATAAAAAGTATTGGAAATCGTTTAAAGTTTCCTATTAATAAATCCATTTTATGTTATATAAACACTTAAAGTTGTTTGTTTATGTTCCTTTTATATTTTTTTTTAATTTAATTTATTTATTTAAATTATTCTGCCTCTACCCGCGAGGGTCATTGGCAGTACATTTAGGTTTTATATGTCCTTATATATTTCGGTGTCCTTGAGGAATTTGAACAAATTTTGAACGGTAAATTCATCATCCCGTAGGGATTCCTGCAGAGTTCTTGGAATGTTGTGAAGAGCTCGAGATGAAGAGAACTTTTTACGTTGCGTAATTATATGTTCTATGCACATTGTCATCTTGCATGTTTCACACGTGGGTGGGTGGAGATGTTTGAGGAGGTAAGTATGTGTTATTGCACAGTGGCCTATTCGCAGACGTGCCAAAACAACTTCTTCCCTCCGAGAGTGATGTGTAGCTGTATCCCAAGGCGTCAAGTTTTTCTCGAAGTACGTTTCTCCTGCATGTTTGTGGCCACAGTGCTTTCCATTTTTCTGTGATAGTTTTTATTTTATTATTTTTTAATCTATGATTTAATTATAATTGATGGTTCTTTTTGATAAATATTATATTTTTTTACTGGGACTTTAATTATTATTAAAGAGTTAATCGCCTAATGTTGCTTAACGCCATAAAGAAATTATACCAAAAGAAGTGATAGATGTAAAATGTTGTTTAAATATTAGTTTATTCTGACAACAAAATAAACATTAAAAAAAAAAAAAACCTACACGATACAGAACATGGCAACCCCCACATGCATTGTCTCCAATCTGTACACCCAATATTTTCCGAAGAGAGATAAGCGAGCTATCTAAAACCTCCCTCCACTCTATCTTCTACCCATTTGTCCTACATTATCTAAAGAGTGACTGACCAGTCCCCAAGGTCCCGGATGATGGATGTCCCATGTCCCGGGATATACCGGGATATCCTTCTGAGATTGACCCTTATCCCTCCTTGTCGTCCCGGCTTTGCGGGGGGTCTCGGAAGGGTCGCTCCCCCTCCCGAGTCAATGTATTCATGCCTGGATCCGCCGAGAAGGAAAGGATCTTGTCAATACTTCAACTTTATGCATAACAAAGGGATTTGTCGGCTTGTATACAGATAGCCGGATTTGCTTCTATCTTTTATCATTTTTGTTATTTTATTTTGTAGAATTTTCTTCTAACTTCTTGACAAATACACTATTTCGGACAGAAACTAACACTATGGCAGTATGTTTCACAGAATAATTTGTATAGGACAAAATGAAAATACATATAAGTGACAAGTTCTGGGACTGTAAGGAGCAATCATGGAAACCCGGCTATCTAAGGGTGCGTTAACACTAGGATAGTTATTGCAGGATATTTATATCAGAGAGAAATTCTGACTAATGTAAACCATGAACAATTTATGTCTGATATATATATATATATATATATATATATATATATATATATATATATATATATATATATATTTATTTTCATAAATATGGCAAAGGTCCAAATAATAGTACTCCAGATTCTTGCACTATTTTATTTTTGATACGCCCTACATGTTTCGTGGCCTTATGCCACCTCCTCAGGGGCCATTAAATCCTAAAAACATTTTTTACAAATTTTTAGTACCTTATTTTAGTAAATTTAATAATAATTATACACCGAGTGACATTAAAATTCCTATACTAACCCCTAAACTTTATATGTAAAATATAATAATAAAAATAATATTGTTATATTGTACATACCCTATGTGTGGTCAGCTCGCCACCCATACTATGACTGAGGCTAGCTAAATACCTGTGTCGAGAGGCTTAGTAATCAGCTTATTAAGATAAGTTGTATAAAGGTTTGTACTATTGCTTTTTCCCTTGGATTGTTCGCTATTTTCGAATGTTATTGTAAAATATTTTATCTAAAAATTTAATTTCTGTTTGTTTATTTACCGAGTTCCTGTTTTTTATTATGTGGATATTTTCTTTTATTTTTCGTTTAGTGTTGTTTCTGTCCTTGTCAACTATTGCTATGTCGTCCAAGTCAAATGTATGTCCGTTCTTAAATGCGTGGTCCGTTAGAGCTGTTGTATTTGATTTCTCGTCTATATTTTTGGCATGCTGCTTAATTCTATTCTTTAGTTTTTGTGATGATTCTCCTATGTAGCACTTGTTACAATCTTTACATTTAACTTTATATACGTTATATTTTGAATTTATTTTATTTATTTGGTCCTTAATTTTGCTGAAATTCTTTTCTATTTTGTTATTATATTTCCAGCTAATTTTGCAAATCCCGTTACAGACCAGTTTCATCCTGTTTGCTATTGCTGGGTGAAAATCAAATGAATAAAAATTATTTTCTATTTGCTCGCGTTCTCTCTTGGATTCCTGAATGTTTTCACTCCTATTTTGACTAATTATATGATTATTTATGATTCTTCCCTTATTTATTTTTTTAGTTTCCAAATTATTAAAAAAATGTTTTATTTGTGTCTGGATAAATGTTCTCTTCTTTTTTATCGAATCTGGCCGTGTTTCGTCATGTTCCATATCCCTTTTTCTTTTACCATTAGTTTTTCTATTGTCCCTTACGATTCGTTCGTTGCATTTGATACGTTTTGCAGGTTTTTCATTAGTACTAATATCCAGCGAACTCCGTTTTCTTTTAATCCGTCTGTCAAGTAAGTCCTCAAAAAACTCCTCAGTAAAGTGGAACAATTTTATATCAAATTTTTTAATATCATCTTTCTTATTTTTCGTGTAACAAACACTATTTTCCGCTTTTTTTATTTGTATGTCTATACATGTCTATTCTATAAGAATAGAATTAAGCAGCATGCCAAAAATATAGACGAGAAATCAAATACAACAGCTCTAACGGACCACGCATTTAAGAACGGACATACATTTGACTTGGACGACATAGCAATAGTTGACAAGGACAGAAACAACATTAAACGAAAAATAAAAGAAAATATCCACATAATAAAAAACAGGAACTCGGTAAATAAACAAACAGAAATTAAATTTTTAGATAAAATATTTTACAATAACATTAGAAAATAGCGAACAATCCAAGGGAAAAAGCAATAGTACAAACCTTTATACAACTTATCTTAATAAGCTGATTACTAAGCCTCTCGACACAGGTATTTAGCTAGCCTCAGTCATAGTATGGGTGGCGAGCTGACCACATATAGGGTATGTACAATATAACAATATTATTTTTATTATTATATTTTACATATAAAGTTTAGGGGTTAGTATAGGAATTTTAATGTCACTCGGTGTATAATTATTATTAAATTTACTAAAATAAGGTACTAAAAATTTGTAAAAAATGTTTTTAGGATTTAATGGCCCCTGAGGAGGTGGCATAAGGCCACGAAACATGTAGGGCGTATCAAAAATAAAATAGTGCAAGAATCTGGAGTACTATTATTTGGACCTTTGCCATATTTATGAAAATAAATAAATGTACATAAATAAAGGTCACAAATCATGGAATTGAATATATATATATATATATATATATATATATATATATATATATATATATATATATATATATATATATATAAATATATTTCTATCACGAGCTATAAGTGTCGAATCTTCTATACCGTCAGGTGTAAACACTGATTATAAAAAGAAGAATAAATGTCAGAGAGAAATATCTTGGTTTCTAGATGTTTTTTTTTTTTTTTTTTTTTTTTTTTTTTTTTTTTTTTTTTTACGGCACATCTACATCTAGGTCATTAGCGCCGACATCCAGGGTGTAGCGAGGAATTTCACCAGCGAGCCGTGGGATGATAAAATTCCTGCCGGAGGTTGGGAATCGAACCCACCATCTCCCGCTTATGAATCCAAGGCGCTAGCCATTAGACCACGGGAGACCCCTCTAGATGTATTGTCGACACTTCTATATCAACAGATGTAAACACTGATTATTTGCTAGTTGCAACAGAACATTTATTTATCGCTGGAGTTTTAACAGTTCGTCTACTTTTCTCTTGCAATATGGGGGATAAAAAAAGACTGGTTAAAAGTTGAAGTTATAGAACTCATCAGTATGTACCAAAGCAAACCGGAGCTGTGGGACGTTAAGCGTATTACTTATAAAGATAAAATAAAAAAAAACATCACTCTTTAACGGAAATGGTCGAAGCATTCATTACAACTACTGAAGAAATTAAAAATAATATTAAAATTAAAGAAACCAATGCAATGGTGAAATATATCAAGTGTACAGTTTCAAAATATAGTTCATATTAATAAAATTTCATAACATAAAATCGTATTACATTGAGTAAATACCTACTCACCAGATGCTCAAAATCGTAAAGCTGGAGCTATTCATTCTGTTACACTAATAGCCTTTCTGAATTTTGTATCTTGCTTTGATGTAAGAGGACCTATTTTACAAGCAAGCTTTTCGAAATCTGCTTGTTTCATTCTTAAAAAATTCGAAAACAGCGCTGGATCCTCGATACAGAGCTCAGACATTAATTGACTGAAGAATCCTAATTTTTCCCGCCTCAAAATCCATTCTCGAACCCATGCAGAACGTTTTTTTTTATTTCCAACATTTTTATAATAATTACACAGGCCACGATTTTGCGTTTCGATACTTTCTTCATTGTTAGTTAGCAGAATGGACTACACAGGACATATATGTATGAGTGTAAACGGGCCGTACATTTATCGCAAATCGAGAACTATCCTATATATATCCATGATATAAATGTCTAGCTATTTCTCTCCGTGTGTAAACTTGAAAGAGAATATCTATCCGATAAATATATATCCTGCGAGAAATATCAAGTGTAAACGCACCCTAAGAAGGGACATCACCAAATGTCCCGAGCCGATTTTAATGAAATTTTGTGTACTTATTAAACGCGCAATAATACTCAATATGTAATATTTTATATATTTTTAAGCACGCTTTATTACAAAATATCACATCAAATCTTCCAACGTTTACACTATTTCAGATAGAAAAAACAAATAAAAAGAAAATAATTTATAGAATTTAACATGCGAAACAGACATATAAACGAATTGTTTAAATAATAATCTATTTATAGCAAAAAACATTTATTTATAGCATAAACATAAATAATTTATTTATAGCAAAAAAAGCCACTTCGGCGATTGTGCAGTGTGTACATCTATGATATACGCCAAATTCTGAGATGGAAATTAAAAGTACCATGCATCGTTAAATTCAGTAACGTATTCCTATTCTTTTTGTTCATAACAAAAATGTTGATATCGATTTAAAAAAGGTGCAAACATTTTTTTTTATAATAAATTATTATTTAAACAATTTGTTTACATATTTGTTTTGTATGTAAAATATCATAGATTTTTCCTTATAACATTTTCTTCTATCGACGACAAACGTGCGATTGGGACGATATAAAAAAAATACATATTGAGTAATTTCACGCGCTTAATAAATAGGCAAATTTTCATAAAAATCTTGGTGATCTTCCCTTGTAGGCGAGAAAAATGTGACTAATTGTGGAAAAAAATATCAAATATTAAATGCATTAACAATTCGTTCAAAAAGTGCACTAATGATGGATAAATAAATTGCTGATCGGCCTTTTCTCAATTAAAAATGTTCTCTCTCATAATCCACTGTACTGAAGTAAATTAATTGGGAGTTTTAATTAATTATCCAGAGTCACAAAACATTATTAAGCCCGGGTAGAGGAAGGGGGAGAAAATCCTATCCGATTCGGGCGGATATCAGGTACCATCCTGATTAAAACTGGAATTATAAAAGGGAATGCGCAAAATTACCGTTTTAAATTAGCATTTCCTCAGCTCTATCGATCTATATTTTGGCATTGAAAGAGCAGTTCAGCTGTAGCTGCAATATCTGGTCACAACAAGTACCAATTAAAATTATCGTTTATAACAAGGAGCTATTATGCAGCTGACCTTGCCATATTTTTGGTGAGTGAAATCGGGACACATTGATGGGCATACCGTTGGGACGGGGTGTGGAACAAAAACTGTACAAATTAAATGTTAAATGGTGACCAACGTTTTAAAGTAAAAAAGGAATTTTTCCTACTTAATTTACGCTTGGCAGCGCTGTGCAAGTAGTTCCAGCGTTTGCTCGCAGATCACAGTTAGAATAATTCACATTTCTTGGACACTGTGCGCGGTACTCAAAAATGATGATTCTTAAAAAGTAACCGATGCTTGAAAGATTTTTAAAAACGCCAATTCACTACTTTTTTCAACTTACTGGCGTTTACGGTACATTGATAGAACCGGGCGTGACATCGGGACAAGAGCACAATACAGGGACTGTCCCGGCCATGTAGGCTTGCCATAACGGGACGTATGCCAAGCCTACATGGGCCATCTCATTGGCACTAACTGAGACAGTAAAGCCAGCCTAAGATTAACTTGTTTTTTTTATTTAAACTCCTAAAGCACATTAAACACCTTAAGAAACTTAAAAAAATATTCGGCTCGTTGATTAAGGCTTTCTACCAAAAAAAAAACACATTGTTTTTTCTAAATGACCTTTAGAACGGAAAATATCTGAAACAGTAGCAGAGAAAAACTAGCAGTTGGCAGCATTTGTCTACATTTTTGGTCTACTTTCATCCGCTCCAGTTTTGCTTTTTACTTGCGATACACCCTGTATTGCGTTTGAATATTGCCTCATTAAGGTGTTTTGTTTTTTTTTAGAAAAAAAAATTACTTGAGCCGTATTAAAATATGCTATGTCATCTATAACAATGTGCAGGACATTTATCGTACATGTCTTATAACAACACAATTCAGTAGCGTTAAACAATATTTTGATAAAACGTAGAAAAAATATTTGATATTTACTTTTATTGCTCTGAAAAATATCTGCAATAAAAATGAAAGGAGGCTTGAGGTTAAAAGAAACGAATAGAGAGGACAAATGCTCGGGATGGTGTGGGGTGGTATAGAGAATGGTATGGGCTTGGTAGATGGTATAAAACCACTCCCCACTCTATATGGGCTTATGTGGGTCTTTTTTTCTCTCTTTCTCCTTTTCTATGCTCTATTTCACATAATAATAATTTTTTCACGATCTTGTTTTGAAATCTTCTTGCCCTAAGGTTTTCATAAACATGACTCTTAACAGTTATAAACAGTGCGTTTGTGTTTTATATACACACAAACGCACACAATATATATATATATATACCCTATATATATATATATACCCTATATATATATATATATATATATATATATATTACTCTAAAGAATAGTATCCAAAGTTAACCAGCAGAATCCCCCTACCAGAACACTGTTTATGGGCAAATTCGCGCGAAAATAATCGTTACGCTTACGGCTTTTCCTTTCTGGGCATCCAGGTACACTTATTATAGGTTCCTTTAACTTAGGGATGGGACGCTCATAGGCGGAGAAACAAGTTTTTAAATAATCGAAAGTGTTCGTTTCACAGTTTCATAAGAATACAAGACTTGCGGACATTTCTTGGTGTTCGGGGGCTATGAATGAAAGACAGCGTGAAAGTAGCGTATATTGACAGGACAACTGGCCTCGACGGGATGGTGATGGGAGAAGAGCGAAGAGTGTGGATCGTGGTGCAGAGTGGAGAGTGAGATGGGGCTAGGATAATCCCCAGCCTAAATAGAAAGGTAGGATTGGGGATTTGCAGAGCACTGCAGGTCTCTTACTGGTGATGTTCAATTCTGCTGACACGAGTCTGCGTTCCTTCCTGTCCTATGCTTTGTCTCACATTAATATGACGTAGTTGCGGACGTTTTAATAATTAAAAAGGATCAGTGTTTACAAATCAACTATTGTTTGAATTAAAATAATGCAAACAATCAATAAAAACTCGGGCACACAGAACGCGATCTGTACCACAGCGAGCAGCAATCCAAGGATCGTCGTGGGGGTATCTTTGTGAGTAATACAGTAATCTGGTTCCCTTCTAGAGAACAGGTAGTGCTAGTTTTTTTTTTAGTTCTGTTATTATTATTGTTGCGTTACACTAGTTTTTTTTTCGGAAATGATTAGTTCTGCCTTCTTTAAAATATTTTTATAATACTCATGGAAAGTATCAAATAGATTCTCATATTTTCCCACTTTGTCAATAAAGATTTCACTTTCTTCGCTCATTTTAAAACAGATCGCGGGGTAAATCTGTAATTGTTTACAACCGTACCGCGTGGTAAAGACAAGCTCGCATCGAAATATCGTGTATTGTTTGACGGAGCTTATGAAATACTGTTTAATACAAGTAGATCGCCTCCCACCCTCAGTCAGAGATCGCTGCCCGCCGCGGTACAGATTGCGTTCTGTGTGCCCGAGCCTTAAGTTACTATAGGCCATGATTTCTTTCTTGAGGACCACAATGGGCTCAGCCTATAAACAGCAATCCCCGGACTGCTTTTTGAACCTCTCTCTTCCTCCCAATATCTCCCTCCACTACCGATACTCCTCCCTTCCTACTTGCGGCAGCCTAATAGATAAAGAAACAGCCGTCTGAGTGCTCCCACTATTTACTCAAGATTGCCGGCCCGATCAAAGGATTCCCCTCCCCCCGTCCTTCCTTGATGTGCGTGCGTGTGTGTGTGTTCCTGTGCTTTGTGTACACATAATATAAGTGAAAGGCAGCCGGTGGAAGCTCGTTATCTGCGGTAAACAGGGGATCGGAGCGGTTTCTTTCCGATGGACAGGTAAATCCTTTTTCTTGTCGGTCGAACACGATTTCCTTCGGCAGCCATTTATTCGCCCCCCCCTCCCATCTTCTCCTTCAATATTTACTAAATTGCTTATATACTCCCAGGTTCCTGATAAAAATTAATGTTTTATTCAATAAGTCTCCCCCCTTTCAGCGCAGGTATCTCTTATTGACAAATAGTAGATCAACAACCACTGTATAACAGTGAATTGATTATTTTTTCTTCTTTCCATTCCCTCTTATAATTTTACTATCATTTTTTTTTTTTTTTTTTATTAATTCACACGCGTTTCTGCTCTCTCTAAAGGGAAGGTAACCCATTTATGGCTAGGATCCGATGACGCATTCCTGACAAGAAATTCAGACATTTCATAACCAATAGTGTAAGAATAAAATCGCTTATTCAAATTGTTGTACTTCTATATATCGCATTAGTAATTCTAAAGACAGACAACATTTTTTTTTTTTTAATACGAAAGGGAAACATCGAAATTTGAAGAATCTGCTCTCCGAAAAATGCCGGTTTTTTTTTCGAATTTCGCGCGAAAAAATGATAGAACTTAAGGTTAAGCGTAAATAGCCTTGCAGATGATCGTTTTTTAGGTTTTAGCAGGTCCGCCACATGGGGGGGGGGACTGCCTGGTACTGTTGTCCCAGGCCCGGGCTCCTTATGGCTCGTATTGAGGAAATAATCACATAATATATTATATTAAAAATTATGAGAAGTTTTGAACTTGTTATATTTTTTTAAGTATCTTGAAAACTTTTGAAAAATTGTGATAAGCGGAAGCCCTTTTATAGTTTTTTTCATTCGGAAATGTTAGAATAATTACATACATGGCCTAATATTAGGAGTTTATTTTTGACTTTCCCAAAGCACACCAATGATTAGGATTATTTGAAAGCATGCAAATATGGTCCTGTTCCTGGGAGATACATGGAAAACTACTTTCTGAATCGAGTTCTGAAGCATTCGGTGCCCATTAAAATATATATAGGATATAATCAGGGATTCTGTGATACCTAATGTCCTTAGGCCACGTGATTCACGTGCAAAATACACTAGATTTCAACAACGAATCCAATAAGCTTTCATTAATCGTCTAACATAATACCAGCTGCAGTCAGATAACTTAACACATGAACTAAGCAGAAACCTTGCCGCTTCAATATTAAACCTTACGACCGACCATCGTCTGAATCCATTACCACCTAAGCGACTTCGATACACCTAAAGTCCAATCAAGATCCTAGCAAATTAATACCACCCAAGTTAGTTCTCACCCTTAGGTCACGTGGGAATCACACCTGGCGCAGCTTCATCACGTGGGAGTCGCCCCCCACTAAAAGGTTACTGTTCCATGTTCCTCACGCTATGTGATCCGAACCTCCAAGATAGTGTTCCCATGCTTGGTTAATGATCTTCCTAAACCCCCTTTACTATATTTAAAGATTGACATGCACGTGCTTCGAGTGATATATGGAATAGAAAATATTGATCTTCAATGCCTAATAGATGTTAATAGGTTGTGGAGTAATTATTCCACAGCCTGGATATATATATTGCAACTTTCATTATAATTTGAGTTAATTTATCTTTGTATTGCCATTAAGACTTGAATAACTAGTGGATACGTTGGCGAATAAAAAATAATTTTTGAAATAAAATGTTTTTTTTTTTTTTTTATTCAGCTAATGCAAATCTCCTGTAATCCCGTAAATTGACTAATAAATTGAAACAAGCCAATTCAAATTAAAAATATCATTATTAAGTCATTAGAATTAGCGGAGTCTGAGGTTACTAAATTCAACAACTTTTGTGAGATTCGGCAGCATGAAGAATTTTTTTTTAGAAGAGTTGTGATTCTGAAAATTGTTTCGCTAACCTGACTTATGATTATTATGAACTCTTAGAACAGTTATTGCACTCTTAGAATATTAAAAGTGCATTATCCTTAAAGGAACTTTAATGCTTATTTCAAAAAAGTAATGTAACGTTAATATGTGTACAAACAGAGAAAATTGTTTTTATCTAAATTACCTTTAGAACGAAATATGTCTGGAACAAAATGAGATAGAAACTTTCGGTTGGCAGCATATAACTACTTGTTTGGTCTAGTTGCTCCCCCTTTGGTATTGTCATATATTTGAGATACACTCTGTATAGTTTAAAAGACATTCATATAATTGAAGGGCGGAACCAATAAGCAGGCATCTCCTTCTTCCACATTTTTGGCAAATTGAAAAAAAAAGTTTTAAAATGTAGCCACCTACTTATTAAAGTAATACCATAAGGACCTATGCCACCTTTTTTAGTGTTGGTGTGAGGCTTAATGATTTGGAGGTGCTTCCTTTTTTAGCCACGTTCTACGAAACACCTAAAATTTACGAATTATTTTACTAAAATGAACAAAATTTGCTTTTAATCGCATTTTAGCGCGGTTCCTCCCTCCCCCATAGGGAGGAACCCCGCTTATAAGGTTGATACAATGAAACAATCCGGAAGTGCCGACTAGAAAATTTCCCGCTTCAGAACCCCTAGAGACCGAAAATAATGGTGGTTAAAATTTGTATATATATATATATATATATATATATATATATATATATATATATATATATATATATATATATTTGTCTGTTCGCGGATTTCTGGCCTCCCTAATGGTCCGATTTTGATGCAATTTGGTACAAAAATCTGTCGCCCAATTTGAAAGGTCAAGTTCGTTAACCAGCAAAATCCGCCCACTGAAAGATGGCGTTTGGGGCGAAATTCGCGAAAAAAAAATCGTAACGCTTACGTTTTTGAGTTCATAAGCATGTAAGTACTCGTTTTATAGGCTTCTTTGGCTAGGAAAACGAATGAAACCATTTTCAAGGCGATAGCTTTAACCGTTTTTGAGAAAATTGGAAAAATAGTTTTTGAATACCGTTTTTGGTTTGGGTACTTAGAATCATGGGATTCAGTTGAAACATTTTCTGCATGTTTTACTATCATTAAAACTAATATGTTGAAATTTTGGTTACGTTTGGAGTAAAGGAAGGGTTAGAATAAAATATTTTATTAACAGACATAAAAAGTTTTGGTAACTTTGTATATTTTCCTTAATATCTCGAAAAAGGTTGAGAATCTTGGTAAACGAAAGAATACCATTAGAAAACTCACTAAATGCTCTACAAAAAAGGTTCTAATGAAAGTTTTGATTAGGCGATGTCAATCGGAGAAATAAGTGCTTAAAACATTAAAGTAATTGATTTTGCTTATTCGAACTGTTCTTTTTGTCTGTTTTTATTCCTTGTTATTTTTTAATTGCTTATAGTTGGATAATGTATTTTACAATAAAACAGATTAGGCAAAATAAGAAAAACAATTCATTGTTAGAAATATAGCTTGCCAAGAGAAAAAGATTCGATGACGTCTTTTCAATATTTTCAATTGCCTTTATGCTGTTGTTTTTTTTATTTAATTTTTTAATTGATTTTATCTGTAGAATTATTAATATAGTAAAAGAACACAGGAATATGTGAAAATTTTGGATATTTTCCAATTCATTGAAACGTATGAAATGAAGTATCGGTAGAAGAGGTTTCTAGGGTCTTGCGGACCCGACCCCAGGTATAGCCATAAAACCCTTTGAACAAAGGGCGAGGAAAATATTATCTGTTTCTATTCTATGCTTTTCAAATGAGAATAGGGATATGAACAGGAACCGGGGTCTCCCGTGGTCTAATGGCTAGCGCCTTGGATTCATAATTTTTACCATCCCACGGCTCGCTGGTCAAATTCTACACCCTGGATGTCGGCGCTAATGACCTAGATGTAGATGCGCCGTAAAAAAAAAAAAAAAAAAAAAAAAAAAAAAAAAAAAAAATATATATATATATATATATATATATATATATATATATATATATATATATGTGTGTGTGTGTGAACTGGAACCGCGCTAAGATGACGCAGTTCCTGCGAGTCGGACTTTTTTAAATTTAGGATATGACAATACTAAAAAACAATGTAAAATCAATTAATCCAGAATTTAGTCATATTCTGGGTCTGTTTCTGTCAAATCATCATCGACAGTACAGCTGAAGAAACTATACATTTTAATGCTTTTTAGAACGGCATCTCAATTTCTCCGAAATATTTATGTGTGAGGCTCATAGAGGCATTGTATTTCCCATTTTATAAGAGCAAGGGTTAGCTGTACGCAGATGAAAAGTTAATAGTAGACCTCACACAGTTCTTTAGTTGCTGTGATTCCACTATTTAAGTCCTAATCACAGCAACTAAAGAACTGTGTGAGGTCTAAGTATCTAAGTGTCCAGAACTGCTTTCATATTGTAGCAGAACATAGAGATAATTTTTAAATCCATGAAGATGTTCTGATCTGAAAATCCCCAAAAATGGAGCTCCCTCCTTATTATAGCACTCCTGTTAATTATTTCTATTATGCCAAACCAATAAAATAAGAAATAGAATAACTAATTTAAAGGAGTGCGACAATTCGTTTAAAATTTGTTGTTGTCCTCCTGCTATAACGTTAAGTGCCTCTCCCCAACTATAGGCTATAGTTGAATTATAAATCTCGTGGTTGTACCGGAACTTTGCAATCAAAGCAACATACTAATGGGATGTAAATTCATCCATCCGCAAACAAATGTATGCATAAAGCTCTGATATAAATTAATTTTCGCTGGTCCTAGGCCCTGGCCTAACCAAACCTATTAGCCTAACTCGGCTTAATCAATAGGCTAACCTACTCCAATATAGGCAGCTTTCACAACACAAACATGTTATCAAATATTGTTTGGACAGATAGCGAAGATAACTACGGTTTTAATAATTTATAGCTTTATCAAAATTGTCCTAGTATCCTTATACATTTTTTTAGCATTTTACAAATTTAGTTATTGTATATATTTCAATACATATATATATATATATATATATATATATATATATATATATATATAATTGATGAATACAGTTAAAGAATGTTAAATATAACAAACCAATTATTTATTTACAAAACATTTCCTACATTTCATTCGTAATTATTGTTTGCAACATAAATACAATTTTTGTTTTTATTAAATGTGTTGTCACAACACCTACTTAAATTGAATCTTGAATAATTGTGAGATTTTAGCTGCCACAGAAAACTTACAGTAACGGAAATTACTCACCCTCAACGTCCGTTCGGAGAGCTCAATGATAAATAGTTTCTTATTTTAGTTTTATTTTTTTACTGACAAATTCATTTTACTGCTAAAAGCAATTAAATAAACAATAACGATTTCGAGATTTTAAAGAAAATATACGAATATCCTAAAACTGTCAAAAAAAACAAAACTAATTTGCAATATCTTAGTTTGGCTGAATATGGCTTAGTTTTATTCATTTTTCTCGAAAAGGGTTACAAATATTTTGGAAATTATGTCATCTGTTTCCCTACTTTAAAGAAACTACAAAAATAGTACCTACAAGCCTATGAAAGCATAAACGCAAGCGGTACGAGTTTGTTTTGCGCGAATTTCGCCCAAAAACACAATGTTCCGATGGGCGGATTCTATTGGTCAACTAACAAACATGTCAGCTGTCTGTCTGTCTGTTTGCTCCTTATACAAATCCACACCGTTTGACCGATTTTGAGCAACCTTTTCACACATGTACATAGGTCATGATCCGGGGAGACTCGTAGGCCAGCTCGAAAACATCTACCTGCTGTCTGTCTGTCTGTCTATTTGATCCTTATACAAATCCACACCGTTTGACCGATTTTGAGCAACCTTTTCACACGTGTAGGTCTCCATTCGGAGAGTGTCATAGGCTAGGTCAAAATCGTCTAGGACTCACAGTTTGGAGGTCACGGGTTCAAAACTATGAGCCCAAATAGTGGCAGATTTGCGTTATTAGATTTTAATATTACTTATTTGGTATCTAATTTATTTTTGCTTTTCTAGATGCAGAAAGTCGGTGCAGCACGGAGTTCTGAAACGTGAAGTTTTCTAGTCTGCATTTCCAGATGGCATTGAGGGAGGGAGGAAACGCCCTGAAAAAATATTTATATTTTAACTTACACTTGGTTCTCCAATAAAATTAACGGTAAAAAATATCCCAAGAAACCTAATCAAGGACGAAATGACAGCGGTATGCCGCGCCCATTGTCTAAGCAACCTTAGGTTTTTTTGCCCCATAGCATAGATCTCTCTTTGTTTAACGGATAATCCTATCATCTCCTTGGGCTGTCTTCTCTATTCTTCCAGGGACATACAGCATGGAGATATTATCTATACATCAGCATCCTTACAAGCGATGGTTTATTTGTTGATTCTTTTTCAATTAGCTTGTTTAGTTATGAGAAACTGATTGTATCTACGTATCTACAAAGGCGCACATGATTCCAGTCATGTTCTTCGAAGCAATATGGTTAATCTACAATATATACCTAAATAATTATTATAAATGATATTCTAATACATATTATGTCTCTATTATGTAATAAAATTTGACATTAAAAATATAAAATGAAGATAAATAACAATCATAATAAATTAAAGGCATATTATATCCATCCATTCGTAAATTAAGCAAATTCTCAGCAAAGTAAACTAACTAGAAAAGTCACTAACAAAAGTAATACTGAGACCACCGGCACTTGCATAATTGTGTTTCAATTTTTATAAAAGAATATTTAGGTGTGTTTATATTTATTAGAACATATAAAAATTATTTATTTAGTTAGTCATGTATATTTTTATTTAGCAGATTTATTTACTTACTAAATTAAGCTTGCAAACGTGCAAAAAATGGCTCAGATATAATTTGTTACAATTTTGTTATTATTACTTCACTAAATCATTTCCTTTGATGGCAGGTAAAGATATTGGAAATGGTTGATATCTTATACTTAGAAAATATCCACAAGTTTTGGAATATATGCTTCTATATAAGTACTACCAGGTGCCAATAATTCATGTAAGTTTTGTGGGCTATTAAAAAATAATGTGTAATTAATAAAATCATACTTTCTGACACATCTATTAAGATCTGTTTGTGTTTAGCTGTTAAAACCTCATTACAATGCGTGGATCTTGGTCTCTTATTCTCGTGGGTGAGTAAGCACTGTCCAATTGAAGCCTGGTGAATAAAACTTATCGTTATATTCGGGTTTCTTTAATCAAAACTCTGGTAGGATTTTTAATTTTTGTAACTTGTACATCTGATGGAGTAATGGTTTCTGTGTCAGTTAATGGTTTCTGTGTCACTAAGTTATTATTGAATGTCTGCAGCTCTGCTCATAAGCAAATATAAGGAGGGGCTGCAGCCCCCCCCCCCCCCGGAATCTTGATTTTATCGGAAAAAGTGTCATAAAAAACATCGCAAATAAATTAAAGAAGATCACTTATTTCAGAAAAAATAATACTTTTTTTGTGTAATATTTTATTTATCGCACCGCATCTTTGGCGAAGTGCATTTTTTTGATCTTTTGTGTAATAACGTATTAGTTGTCTAACAATTCTATGCTCCAGTTTGTTAGCTATCAAAGACAATTCGATTGAATAGATGGTTGAGAGTGAGATGAGAAGTGTTAAGTGTGTGTGTGTATATAGTAATATATAAAACTATTCAGTAAAAACGAAAAATGCCTTCAAACTTTACTCTGGTTTACTAGGTCTCACCGGACCTCAAAACTCATTTACCATTAAACACTCAAATATTTTAAAAAATTCCAGACCGCTCTCCATCTTCCATTCCCCCCTCGGTGGTCACCCCCCCCCCCTTCGAAATTATTTCCTATAAACGCTTCTGGATCTGCTTTTAGAGGTCCTAACGTAGCCAGCACATAGTGATTTTTTGTGGACTTGTAGCTCAAATAGTTTAATTTGAATTTGTGTGCGAGAGAATTAGGGATTTGTGTTTTTAATGGAGATTAAACAGACTTTTTTAATGGATATGTCAGAATTAGTCGGTACGAGAAGAATGGCGTTTCGTTGTGCAAAATATATTGAAATGTGGTCGGGAAGTTTGGTAAAGGGTAGGATTGCATGCGAGTTGCAATACAACATCAGGATGTTCATTGAAATGAGTTTCAAGACTATAGAAATCCGATCCTCATTTGGAAGAAATAACTTCTATGAAATCTGAGCTTGAATAAAGCATCCCTAAATGCAGCTTTATTATTCATCGAAGGAAGCAGCGGCCATGAATTACATTGGTTGTATAACAAGATGACAAGGCCGAAGAGTGGGTTCCGTTTTTACAACGATCCCATCTCCGGAGTCGCACAATAATTATGAGACTGCGCAAATTTACTGCTCGACTTTAATGCTTTCAAGTGCCGTGGAGAGCGATACGGGACTAAGTACCATTTTGATGGAAGTCCATTTGGAAAGTGACTTAAGGCGGCAATCAATTTGTTAACTGCCTCGTGCGGTGGTTAACACAGCAAGCACATTACTGCCTACAGTGTTTAGTGTCTCTGCGGCTTTACTGTCTGTCTGCCCCGGCGAGATATCCTTCCTTGCAATTAAAATTCATACTCTTGCGCCGGTGAGGGTTTCGTGCAGGAGTCGCTAATTTCGCTTCATCAGCTGTAGATAGCCGACGAGAGGTTTTACGACGTGTGTGCTGCTATCTTTAATTATCTCCCGAAGGTTTCCGGGTGGAATGGAAGCCCGTAACTTGGTAGTTAATCCTCCGTATGTTTATTGCACCGAAGAGGGTGGCGATGTGTAATCTTCCTCGAGGGTAGAGGATTAGTCCTCATGCGGAACCACTAAAAATAAATGCACTTTTATTATTCGAATAAAACATTTTATTTGTATGATAACGTTTCAGCGGTTTTTTAAAGAATCTTTCAAGTTTTTCATATTTCATTAACGGCATCTAAGTCATCACTTATTTGCTATAAGGTACGACATGGTTGGTTGTAGGGATGTGTAGTTCAGGAACTAACTACATAAAAAAAGAACAATTCAGGAAAAAGAACTGTTTTCACTTTTCATTTTAGTGCTAGGTTCTGGCTTATTTCTAAAGTATCAAATAGGTGTCGATCAAGTATAGTTGGATGTTACTATCTAAGATCTAATCTACAGTTGGACTATAGTTGCTGAATTATTAGAGTATCTCTCTAAAATAATAGAAAAATACTCAGATTTAGATATTTATCTAGGTGGCGACTTAACTTTATCAACTCATTAAAAATAAGAGATTATGTTATAAATGATTGAGTTATTGGTATAAATAGCTAACTTAGGAATTAAGTGAACTTTATGAATGAATAAAACTAAATAAATAAATATATATTACAGAAATTAAGTGCTATACACCAATTAAAAATAATAAAACTAAATAAATAAATTGAGGCGAATGAAAAATTATTTTATAAGCATCCATGTAATGTATTAGTAAATGAAGTAGGAAAGTAATAATTAAAAACATTTAGTTTAAAAGTCTTTGTTAGTTTTAGATTAGAAGATTGTTATTTATTATTAACTGATAATTACTTTTTGATACTTTTACATATGATAAGGTTATATATATATTTTTTTTGTATTTTTACAAAGACATGATAATTTTTTGTATATTTTTGTATTAAGAGATGATAACCTCCACTATGTAATGTGAAAGATTCACAAATACAATTTTTTTTTTCTTCTTCTTCTTTTTTCTTCTTCTTTTCATTTTAGTGAACAATGGTTCTTTTACCCCTTCCTCATCCAACCAATGTTCACCCTACTCCAAGACATAAAAGGATTAGAGAACTATAAGAAGATTCAGTTGAACTGATTAATTCCTGAACTACACATCACTACGTCAGTTCTCCGCTCTCTTTTCTTCCGTTAGTTCAATAGTTTGTTTACAAAATTTAAGTTCTTTATGGTTCAAATATAAGGAAATAAGTAGGAGCTATTATTTTAACCATTTTATTGAAAGTCATTTTTAGGTACAACTTCTTCCGAATTGTAGATTTGAAATAAATAAACAAGACTTTGGTCTTGAATAACTTTTGCCAATTTTAGGAGAGCCATAATCCAGCACCGTCCTATGAAACCGAGAACAAAAATATTCGGAAAAACTTCAAGTTGGTGAATTTTCTCAGCGAGCCCTGAGATGAGAAAATTTCTGGCGCCGGTGGGGATCGAACCCACCATCTCCCGCTTATGAATCTAGCGCGCTAGACACTAGACCACTTCAAGTTGGTGTTAATTATTAAGTTATTCTGTGTTTCCCAATTTTTGTAGACAATTAATTATATGTTCCTTATGATTGATAGGTTTAAGGTTTTTTATACCTCATATTTATTCGATTTTACTAATTGAGAAATCCTCTTAAGTTATGAATTATCTCATTTATCGCCAGCTTCAAATTGGAAACTGAACTGCGTAGTTAATTTGAATTAGTTCAATATGAAGAATTATTTCAAAAGGAGTAGTTAATTGAAAAGAACGATTTTCTTCATCTCTAGTTGGTTGGTTAATTTAGAGTTTAGGGTTTTGGTTTATCGATGCCCGATTCTATCATGTCACATATTTTCGGTTTCGCCGTTATAATGTGTTGTTTTTTTTTTTGTTTTTTTTTTTTTTTTTGTGAATAGTGTGTATTCACATTTTTAACCAATACAGATATAGCCAAGTAATATGTTTCTTTATTCTCGTAGAATGTTTATTTCTCTAAATATGTTTTGCATAATGTTGTGATATAAATATTCTATAAGGACATTAAGGAAGTTTAGGATCTGTTCAAACAGCTATCATGGCAGTTTCTTCATCATGGACGTATGTTAGTGCCAAAATTATTCCCTAAAGTTTTGCTGGGTTTAAATTTGTTAAAAAAAAGAAACAAAAAAAAATCCCTCATTTTTTTAAATAAAAAAAATATATATTTTCATACCTGCCTCCTTTCCATTATCACCTGACATTCATGACAACTCACTCCTCACCCATCTTCGACCACCCTTAACTTAATGGATGGTCAAAACTCCTCTCCCCTCTCTTTTCCTCAAACTTACTGCAATCCACCAGATTCCAAAAAAAGTCCGACTCGCAGGAACTGCGTCATCTTAGCGCGGTTCCAGTTTGTTTTTTTTTTTTTTTTTTTTTTTTTTTTTTTCTTTTTTTTTTTTTTTTTTTTTTTTTCGTCACATATACATCTAGGTCATTAGCGCCGACATCCAGGGTGTAGCGAGGAATTTCACCAGCGAGCCGTGGGATGCTAAATTCCTGCCGGAGGTTGGGAATCGAACCCACCATCCCCCGCTTATGAATCCAAGGCGCTAGCCATTAGACCACGGGAGACCCCGGTTCCTGTTCATATCCCTATTCTCATTTGAAAAGCATAGAATAGAAACAGATAATATTTTCCTCGGCCTTTGTTCAAAGGGTTTTATGGCTATACCTGGGGTCAGGTCCGCAGGACCCTAGAATCCTCTTCTACCGATACTTCATTTCATACGTTTCAATGAATTGGAAAATATCAAATATTTTCACACATTCCTGTGTTCTTTTACTATAGTAATAATTCTACAGATAAAATCAATTAAAAAATAAAATAAAAAAACCAACAGCATAAAGGCAATTGAAAATATTCAAAAGACGTCAACGAATCTTTTTCTCTTGGCAAGCTATATTTCTAACAATGAATTGTTTTTCTTATTTTGCCTAATCTGTTTTATTGTAATATACATTATCCAACTATAAGCAATTAAAAAATAACAAGGAATAAAAACAGACAAAAAGAACAGTTAGAATAAGCAAAATCAATTACTTTAATGTTTTAAGCACTTATTTCTCCGATTGACATCGCCTAATCAAAAATTTTATCAGAACCTTTTTTGTAGAGCATTTAGTAAGCTTTCTAATGGTATTCTTTCGTTTACCAAGATTCTCAACCTTTTTCGAGATATTAAGGAAAATATACAAAGTTACCAAAACTTTTTAAGTCTGTTAATAAAATATTTTATTCTAACCCTTCCTTAACTCCAAACGTAACCAAAATTTCAACATATTAGTTTTGATGAAAGTAGAACATGCAGAAAATGTTTCAACTGAATCCCATGATTCTAAGTACCCAAACAAAAACGGTATTCAAAAAATATTTTTCCAATTATCTCGAAAACGGTTAAAGCTATCGCCTTGAAAATGGTTTCATTCGTTTTCCTAGCCCAGGACTCATATAAAACGAGTACTTAAAAGCTTATGAACTCAAAAACGTAAGCGTTACGATTTTTTTTGCGCGAATTTCGCCCCAAACGCCATCTTCCAGTAGGCGGATTTTGCTGGTTAACGAACTTGACCTTTCAAATTGGACGAAGGATTTTTGTACCAAATTTCATCAAAATCGGACCATTCGTCTTCTAGCTAGAGAGCGAACAGACAAATATATATATATATATATATATATATATATATATATATATATATATATATAAATAAATATATACATATATATATATATATATATACAAATTTGAACCACCGTTATTTTCGGTCTCTAGGGGTTCTGAAACGCGAAATTTTCTAGTCGGCACTTCCAGTTTGTTTCATTGTATCAACCCTATAAGCGGGGTTCCTCCCTATGGGGGAGGGAGGAACCGCGCTAAAAGATTACAGATCCGTGAGGTATAGTTCTTCCCCTGTCTCATCCTGTACTTATTCATTTTATACATATATATTCTTATGTTAGCCATATTTTAAGTTTTAAATATTAATCAATCTACCTTTAATTTAAGCTATAACACACATTTACTGCATGTATTATTCATCCTCGTCTATATATAATGTTTTTCCTTTCACTTCATAAATTAGTATTAACCCTGCCCTCCTTCTTTTACAGCCCTGATGACTTGAATTTCAAGACGATACTTCGTCAAAAATAAAACGTATTCTCTCATAAAAAATTTCGTTTCATTAAGATACCACAACCCAAAAGGCCAACGATCTCCTCACAATGAAAAATAGCAAGTGGTTTGAAAGATTATATTATATGATTTTCAAAGGACACAATAGATAATCACTACAAGGAAACGCGCTAAGAGTAAGACTTTTTTTCTGTTACATACCAATCCCCCCCATTGTAACTATGGCGGCGACAGACAAAGCTATCTCCAGACTCCCTACAACCCATATGCCATACCACACATACTAGGTGATCCGTCAACGATGTAGACCCCTGCTCTTGATGCGGCCAAGCGGCATAATCGGGTTCCGGCTAGGCTTTTAGCGGTCTCCATACACCGCTACATATATCAAAGGATGGAGTAATAACATTTCTAATTCTCAGCCCGTTCACTAATACAGTGCACGGGGAACAGACAACAATGGGTTCAATGCTTAACCCTTGGGTATGAATTAGAATCCAGTCTGCTCGGTTATCATCAAGTAGGAAAGGTTTTGATTTGATTGTTGAGTGCTAAAATAATAGGTTTTAATAAAATACTTCTCGCCTATTAGTATATGCCTAGTTATTGAATTAAATATTTAGGGTGTCAACAAAATTTGGACTGCGCAGTCCAAATCTTGAGATTTGGACCTCATCGAGCCAACGGCCACAGCCACGTTGGATACACCGGTTCCCGTAGATCACCGAAGTTAAGCAACGTCGGGCGTGGTCAGTACCTGAATGGGTGACCGACCACGTGTATTGGCATTATAAAAGGGTGGCAACCTACAGATAGCCCGGCGCTAATAAGTTGTAAATGCGCCGTAAAAAAAAAAAAAAAAAAAAAAAAAAAAAAAAAAAAAAAAAAAAAAAAAAAAAAAAACCTCATCGAGTATGGTACATCATTGAGATGTTGAACTGTACAGTAACATCCAAATAGAATGAAAACACCAATAGATTAACTGTACAATCCAATGAGGCTGGGCGTAAGAACCGAAAAGTTACTCGCCCTAAAACCCGATCCTAATCCTAATAACGAATCAAATATATCTTTTAATTGTGCTGTTGGTGAAAAAGTATATCTAACTTAGTTTTTTAGTAGTTTTGTTTATAATTATTATTTTTTCCGGCTGTATTCATTTGTATGTTTTATTGATTGCAGGTCAAGACCTGAAAAAATAGAACATAAACCAAGGTGGAGGAGGGCTGAATGACAAGTGTTGAAGCACTAAACAAATAAATAAGATATAAATCTAGTTTTTTGTTTTATTGGTTCGTAAAATGAATGGAATTAACTAATTTATTTTTTAAATTTAACTTAAAAGGAAATCTGTTCTTTGAAATACAGACAAGAATGATATTTTATACTTATTCACACTACTGACAGCGGGGATGTAGCTCAGTGGTAGAGCGTTCGCTTTGCATGTGAAAGGCCCCGGGTTCGATCCCCGGCATCTCCAGGTTTTTTTTTTCAGTTTTATTGTAGTAAAAACAATAATAAAAATGGACGTTTTATATATGTAGATATTATGTCAATACTGTCTACGTCAAAAACTTTTTTTTTCTTGGATCAAGGCATGTTTGCCCAGGTGTGACTATTTTAGGTTGACGTCAAATATTCAGCAAAACAGTAAATGAAATAAAACGAACGCCCCTGAGACTAATACGGCACTATGGTATTATACATTTATAATTATACTTATTTAAATATTACAAAAATTAATCCAAACAGGAAGAAATGTTCTGGGCATAGAAAGTGTTATTCATCTTTAGATGAAAAATGAAAAAAAAAAAATAATCTGGAGATGCCGGGGATCGAACCCGGGGCCTTTCACATGCAAAGCGAACGCTCTACCACTGAGCTACATCCCCGGTGCTGTAAAAGATCAAGAAGTTTTAAACTCCCCAACCGTAAATTGTTTGACATTTTGGACTTGTCAATTAAACAACCTTATAAAACACTCAAAATTAACGAATTTGTTGACAATTGTTTTTATTATTAGTAGATTAAATGTTTTATTATTTTCTGAAGAAATAAAAGAAATATATTATTTGAATATATTATTTAGGTTTTCATATTTACCATTTTTTTTTTTCTATTTTTTATAATATATATATTTTTCTTTTCTTTTACACCATCATATTTCCTTCTTAATCTATGGTTTTTACATTAGTGAATTCAAGCATATTTTTATTCTGTACAGCATGGTTAGTAAAAGCCGTTTTATTATATGTATATATATATGTGCGTGTGTGTATTTCACACTTATTCTTTTTTCTTTCTATGGCAGGGAGTCCATAAAGTAGTACATCATACATTCTTTTCAACTACTTTATTTGAAATGTTTGCCCGACATGTTTCGTGCTTTGTTCACACGTCATCAGGGCTTTTCCTTGCAAGGAAGTCCTCTGGTCATGTTCTCTCTTGCGAGTCAGGCATATTAAGCCCTGATGAGGTGCGAACAACGCACGAAACATGTCACGCTAAGATTTCAAATAAAGTAGTTGAAAAGAACGTATGGTTTTACTAATGTATGGACCCCCTTATATATATATATATATATATATATATATATATATATATATATATATATACATACATATATATATATATATATACACATAAACCCAAGTTTATTAATAATCGTAATCGGACCAATATGAATCCGGTTAACCTGATGCCCTAGTAAAAATGTACTCCTGGGGCTAATTTTTTTATTTGTTTTAACACAATCATACTTAATAAATAACATATCCTATTAATGAGATAGGTATATTCTGAAATTCAATATAATTAGAACCACGCATATCTACCTGGAAAGACGGTTTAGCGCACATCTTCAGGATCTGTCATTATAATAGTAAACACATCTTTTGGTTTTGTGGTTATAATCGTAATCACAAGTACTGGTATAAATAACGAGACCCAATCCATCGATATCTCCTATTAAGCGATATCTCTCAGGCATGTCAAACGTTTTTACAAATAGCTGTTAAATCATATTAAGAAATTACAGACCTCTATGTTGGATTTGAATAAATCCAAAACGCCCCACCCTTTCCATTACCCCTATCCAATTTACAGTAAATGTTAAACAAAGGCCGTTGATAGCTTTAATCTCCAGTTGAGCAGCGGGTAAATGATTCATTAAAAGAGGTATTTAATTTAGCCTTTACTGTCCTTTCCACGGCCATCTTAATTACTACACTTAACAATTTACAGGAGTCACTTTTAAGACTGTCCTTATTTTTATTAGACTTGTAAAAAGGCCCCCTTAGTATGGGGGGACTTCCTTTTTTGCCTTTCACTAAAATAGCGAAACGTTACGAGACTAATGAAAATTTCGTACGTTTTACTAACTTTAAACGGTTCATTTGACGGAGTTTATCGTCTAATAAAAGTGTTTTCTTGGCCGCTAAAAGGTTATTCCATCCCACATACCTGTGTCTTAATAAACCTATTCGCCCGCCTTCAATGACTTCCCCGTCGTAAGGATTAAGCGCCCATAGGCCAACTCGGGGAAATATAGTCAGTAAATAATGTTAATGAACGCTTTATTAAAATTGACGATGGTTTCAATGAAGTGGAACGGCGCATATCTGCTCGTATCTCGGTGGGAGCTGAATACGAGTATATAATCATATGCATGGTTTATATTGTGGTAATAAGGCGCAAAGGACAAAGTACAATAAACATTATCACTTTTGTATATTTCTCTAAATAAGAATAACAAGTGAAAACTTACACTCCTCCTTTATGGCAACTTTTCTAATATCCCTCCTGCATTAACAAGGAGGTATTCCTCCTAGAGAGGTTATTGTTCTTTTCACCATATCAGAAGTAACTCTAAAGCTCTGCTAAACAAGGTCACATCTAAGTTTGCCAGGTAAAATAGGCTGCCGAGCATTGACCTCGTCTTTCAAATAAACAAAATCCAAAGGATTTAAATCTGGTAATCTAGGTGGCCAGGTCAGGGGTTCCCCTCGTCCTATCCACCGCTGATGGAAAACATCCTCAACTGCTTTGCTTCTGGCGAGGGAAAAATGGGCAGGGCAGCCAGCCTGATGGAACCGCATGGACTGCGGAAAATCCTCAAGTAGTGTTGGGATAATATCTTTTATGAAGTGGGCGTATTGGTTAACAGTAAGGGTTCCAGGTATAAAATATGGACCGATAACATCCTCACGATGAGTCCACACCAGACGTTGATTTTCCAACGGTGCTGCCTATCGACACTCCGGGTCCATCTGGGGTTTTCAACCACCCAATCACGTCATAACGAACTGAGATCTCTCTTAATCCTTAAACTTATCAACCACCTCTTATTAATTATATTCTTCCCCCACAGGGCATATCATGTCAACAGGCCATAAGAAACACCAACTTCTTCATTATTTGTGATCTGTAATTTTGGCACATCTTATGCCTAAAGCTCCAATTTTTATGTATTTTCTTATTTAGTTTACACTAATGGGCGTCGTTTTGTTGAGTGCTGAACACATTCTCCTATGCTGAATTACCCCTCCCTTAACAACAATAATATTGAAATAAATTCAAGTGCCTTTTTTTGGAATTTAAAATTACGAGTACGTATTTGTTCAGAAGAGGAAAAGTTTCAATAACTTTGAACTATTCAAATTTGTTTTTCGTTACTAATAGAAACAGATTAAACAAAATGTGTTACATTGTTATTGGCATTGACAAGCAATTGGAAGTATTGATCTTAGTCAAACAAAGTCAACATGGCTTGTTGTGAGGATTTATTGTGAAGTGACTTAATTTATTTCTCTTCTCGTATTGGGTTTATTTGGTCTGAGGTCAAATCAGATGACGTTTTAAATATATCTTATGTTATTGAAGTGAGTAGCCAATGCCTAAGGTTGAGGGTTCGATTCTCACTAGGGTGGTAGGTTTTCTTCGTCTACACTTCTGGTCCTAAAAAAAACTGGGAACATTATTTCTTACCGTGTTCATGAAGAAATATGAACATACTCTTCATAAATAATTATGACATGTACTGTAGAAGAGAATTT
Source organism: Gonocerus acuteangulatus (assembly GCA_946811695.1). Taxonomy (NCBI): domain Eukaryota; kingdom Metazoa; phylum Arthropoda; class Insecta; order Hemiptera; family Coreidae; genus Gonocerus; species Gonocerus acuteangulatus. The sequence goes on along the minus strand of OX328126.1, from coordinate 73,385,363 downwards.
GCGGATTTAGCAAAATATTACCTTCTGTTTTGTGATATATTGTTAATTATTTTTAATACGAATTTTAAAACTAAAAAAAAAGTAAGTTGGAGATGCCGGGGATCGAACCCGGGGCCTTTCACATGCAAAGCGAACGCTCTACCACTGAGCTACATCCCCTCGTGCTCTGAGATTCATTTTTTTGTCATCTGCGCATGAGCAAAGTTGATGAATTTTAGTTAGACTTGGCATAAACGCTCTTTAGATTTTTTTAGACTTTAGATTTTATTACAAATTACATAACTTCCTTCGTAAATTAATAAAGTAAACAGCAGGAGCTGCATAACTAAGCATTTTCCTTAGCAACGTAGTTTGTTTTTACTGCATTCTTGAGAAATATGCTTGAAGTAACCGTTATAAATACAAAATACGTAAATACTTATACTCTTTTATAATTGCAATGAAAAGCCAGGCAGTGATGGGCTCTCTGAAAACATTCTCTGCTATACAGAAATAATAATAATTCGTCTAGTGGTCTGGAGTAAACCCCAACTTCTGAAGTACATATTTTTCTATTTTTATAAACATAACATTTTTCTCTACAGTTAGACATATTATCTACAGAGTTCATAACATACAGGGAAAAAATAACGTTCTGTATCGGCAATAATTTTACTAATTTGGTTCTAAAGTAAACCCCTATTCCTATCAATAAATTCCCATTCCTATCTATAAATTCCCATTCCTATCAATAAATTCCCATTCCTATCAATAAATTCCCATTCTTACCAATTTAGTTTAATTTTTACTACACATATTTCTCTTTAGATGAGCTCGATTTAAGTACAGTTAAGTTGGAATATACAACAATCTTGACTGTCGGAGCATATTAATATTTTATGTCCGGAGTAGCACCTTCACAGATTTTGGTGGTTAACGAACTCGTCTTCTCATTTTTTTTTTCATGCAAATGGTTTATATCATGTTTCGAGGCGAAAAAAAAAAACAAAACCGGGGCCTCTTTCTTGTTAACAGGCACACTCATATATATTTATATTTAGATATATGCCGATTTTAACGGGGCCATTTTCGGTTTCAAGTAGGTAGGATAAATGAAGATCTAAAAAAAAATCTAGGATTTATAATCGTTGAAGAAATTTTTAGTGTAATTTTTCCAATTATTTAAAGTAAATACATGGCCAACCTATGCAATTTATAGTGCACATAAACAAAAACACTCACAATCTAGGCGCACGGTAGTGCGCCAGGCCAAGTTCCGGCCTAAGCATACTGTGTGTATATTACAGGCTGTCTTAGAGCCGATTTTTACCCTCTCATAACTTTCAACCAGGTGAAGATAAAGTTATGAAATATTTCACAGGTATTAAACTACTAGATGTGAGTAAAACTAGAAATTTTCATAATTCTACATCGAATAGTTTCTGAGATATAAGCGAACGAAAATCGGGATTTATAGGACTCACTCACTCACTCACTGACTCATCAAAATTATTAGGCACTTCCCATGATGCTAGAGACTTGAAATTTTGCATGAAGATAGATATGAAGGTGTTATTAAAGGAAAAAATCGAAAAATCGCGAAAAGTTGTGTTTGACTCCGCTTCCGGGGCGGGGGAGTGCCAGTTTTGTACTTCCTTCGGAAACCCGTCATTCCGTCCGAAACCAATGATGTGGGGTATCAAATGAATTGTCTCGGTATGAAGAACCTATATTTGATGTTTTAAGAAACAATTAGACGCATATAGGCTCGGTAAAAATCTTATACCAGCTGTCTGTCTGTATGTTTATTCCTCTTACAAATCCGTACCGTTTGACCGATTTTGACCAAACTTGGGACACAGATGGGTCTTGATACGGGGAGAATCATATGCTAGGTTAAATTGTCTATCAGCTGTTCGTTTTGTCTGTTCATTACTTGGAAGACCTCATAGTTACTTACTAAGAACAGTAAAGACACTTCAACTGACCTTTAAAAACAACAATAAGAATACTTATATCCAGTTACTAAAATATCACTTTCCTCAACCAGGTATATTCCTAAACTTGGCAATGTTTTTTTTGTGCCGAAATTATCTTTAGATAAAAACTAAACATTGCCAAGTTTAAGAATATACCTGGTTGAGGAAAGTGATATTTTAGTAACTGGATATAAGTATTCTTATTGTTGTTTTTAAAGGTCAGTTGAAGTGTCTTTACTGTTCTTAGTAAGTAACTATGAGGTCTTCCAAGTAATGAACTTGGCCATTTCTTTCTTGTATCATCTCTTGTATTGGCAAATATTTTTGGTTGAATTAATACACCAACCCATACTACTTTTTTGGAGTGTAGAATGGTAAGGCGTTTTTGGGGGGTTTTAGGAGGGGATATTTTTGAGGAAGGGAGTGTTTCTTTGTGGGGGCAGGAACTTGGCCTCTATTTCACATTTATGTTTTTTTGGGGATAAAACATTTCACGAAATCATTTAAGAAGTCATGGGATATTTGGGTTTCGGCTAAACAGAAAAAGTCAGAAAAACATACAATTTGGACGTCTCCGCATGCTCACTGTCACCCTTGTTTAGCTAAAAATGAAATATACAGAATTAACTAATAGAATTTTAAAACACTGTAAACAATATATTAGAACATACAAATCGGTTATAAAGCATTTTTTTAAGAGCATATAAATAAAAACAAATTTTTTTGTTGAGAGGAGATCGTTGACCGTTGATGATGCGAGGTAGGGATTGTCGGGGTTCGGTCACTGCTACTTAATAAAACTACATTTTATCATGAAAATGGTTTTATTGTGCCGACGTTTCGGCTTGAACTTCAAGCCTTCATCAGGGCTGTAAAAAACAAGTAGGACGGATGTAGTACTGAAATATACACACATATATATATATATACACATATATATATATATATATATATATATATATATATATATATATATATATATATGCATATGCCTACAAACACAAATACACATACATATATACATACATACATATGTGGAAAAAGACAAAAACATAAAATACTAGAACATAATATATAGAAGAACAATGTGCTCTAGAAGTGTTTGGATTATTAGGAAAACAGATATAAGAATAACAGATTACATATTAGATTAGATATAAGAATAACAATATGGGCTTACCGATGGGAAGATAGAGAACTATTCCTCACGAATGAGGGATCATTTCTGACAGTTAATACAGGGAAATATAGGAAGAAAGGAGTTGGTGAGGGGGAGGGGGGTTCTGGACAAAAATAAATTAAAAACAAAAATAAATTAAAAACAAATTTTGTTGAGCAAAAAAAAAGTAGTTTTACATAGAACTGACTTAAACGTGCTTTAAAGAACATGAACAAAACGTTTTATGACTAATTTTCATGCACTAATCTATTGTTTACTGTGTTTTAATATCTTCTTCGTTAATTATGTACCTCTTAGCTGAAAAGGGTTGCCAAAACCTACAAATTATAGTTTTTATTCGAAAATCTGATAGTTTTTCTCATCCCTAACTATTCCTTGAATTTGCCTGCATCTCATCACAATTATTTCATCAAATTTGGCGTAATGCCATAAAAGATCTTTGGCTTACAGGCACTTTTGCTAATTTCAATCAATGTGTTATGATCTGTTATATATTACAGTAAAAATTAATTTATACCCCAATAACGAGAAATGGTAGATGTAATAGCATTCTTCGTCTGATTGGATTGGAATTCCTTCATATTAGACCTGACGAGGTTCTTAAACCATGCAACCATTATTCGCTCTAAAATACAACAATTAAAATCAATCGATGATTTCCAATCATCTTTCCATTGGAAGGACATAAAAAGTAGGAATCCTATTGGTCGGAAATTACTATCATTACAACAGACTAGCCTTTAGGAAGCAATAAGAGGTTGTTGGTCTAGGAGCAATCTCTGATAACCAGTTCTTGCGGCTTTGTCACGGAATCAAAGGGTCCGGTCACACTCCGTAGGATTGAGAACTATTCCATTGTCAAACAGAGGCTTACCTTAGCTTCCATGTGTGTTCAGAGTGCCGTGTCTTCTCGTTCTACGTGACTCCAGCTCGTGGGAAAACCATTCAAGCTACGATGTTTACCGTCTTCTCACCTCAGAGAGAACTCGAACAAAAGGAACCAACAGACGGACGGTCGGGGGAGGAAGGAAAAAACGATAATGGAATAAAAAGGGGCGTAGAATTAGGATTGTGTGAGAATTAAAGGGCTTAACCATTTATTTTCTTGTGATTCTTCATTTTATTGTTTGGTCGGTTCCTGTGACTAATGGCGCATATTCAATTCCTTAATGTACTCGTGATCCTTTCTTTGGATGGTCATCGCTTCTTAATATTTTTCATTCTCTTCTCTCTGTGTTTTTCTAATCCCACTATTCTTGTTGTGTTGTTGTTAGCTTTGTAATGCAAATAGGCTCAGAGATTCCTGTCTTGATTATATCGCTGGAAATGTACAACAAGTCCATTCGGAGCTGATGGGTTAAGACCAACAAGAATGGAATTCAATCATAATCCCTATAAAAAAAATTGGACGGCTGCTCCAACACAATAAACACTGAAGGAATTTCCTTCGTCTGCAACATGCTGGAAGAAGAAGGACTAGGCAACATCCCTAATTTATTTAAGGAGAATGTAAACGGTTCTATTCGGTAAAATACTTTCACAAGGACACTAAACTCCAAACTAATCACACCAGACTGCATCAACATTAATGACCTGCACAAATATGTGACGAATGCACAGATTATTGGATTTAATAATCTCCTTGTACATATTTTCTTTAATAATTATAATACTTTTTATTTATTAATTTGTAATAGCTGAAACTTTACTTACTTACTTGCATTAATGGAGGAACTGCCTTATATATTTTAAACTTGTTGCGCTTGCGACTTCGTCCGCGTTGAATAGTGACTTTGGGGAGAATTTGTTGGATATATCTTTTGGTTTATTTTGGATTATCGTCGTTTTGGTATATACGATATTAGAAGTATAGCCATCGGATATCAAAGCATACAGGCTGCTAGGATTCCTAACACGTGGTAGACATAAAGCTGGCACGTGGCAGCCATGCGAAAAACAGCTAATACTTAGATCCACACCCACAACTTTTAGCGTCTGATCTTGGATTTTATTAATTATCATCGCAAAACATAGGCACACTAATAAATTAATGCTATAGGCAGCGGCGCGGCTCTCGGCTACAACTAAAAACGTCAACGTGATTCTTAACATTGGCATAACCTTTTTATTTATGAACCAATTGACCTGAAACAAACACTAATTGTTAAGTGAAGCTTACCCCAATATATTAATGTAAACAGCATCTAAATCGAATAAGACGTTTCTGAGATTAGCGTGTACAAACGCACAGACAAACAGAAAAAATACCAACAATATTGTTTTGGGTGCTCATATTTTTTCTCATATATCTTCCATGTACAGACAGCGATCGGTTAAAAAAAGAGAAAACAAAAAAAAAAAAATCCTGTAATTACAGCACTTAATGGGCTACCAGTTACACTTAAACCTACTTATGATGAATGGGCTTCCTTGCAGACAGGCTTGTGTAAATAAATAAATTATTTATCTAAAAAAAAAAAAAAAATGCGGCAATTTGAACCGTAGAAACCATGATTATCAGAACTCACGTCATCAGAATTACATCGTTACCTTCTCCACAAGATTGGGCGGTTAGGCCAGACTCCTTTGTGCCCCAAGGAATGCACGGAGGACGTCCCCCCTTGCTCTGAGTGACACAAGACATTTGTAAAGGGTACTAAAACTTTTACTGGTCGAATTCCCACGTGTCGAGAGGTTTAAAAATAGCCGTAAGAGGTAATAAAAGTACTGAATCGAAATTAGCCCTCTTGGGGTCACGCAGCCGCCCTAAACTCAGCCCTTTATCATTCTTTATGTTTGGAAGGTTTATATCAGAAGTCGATGAGCTCTGAGGCTAAATGCCTAAATGTAAATGTCAAAGGGATTTATTGGGGGGCCATATGCTGGTAGCTTTGAGCTCATAGGTCTTTCTGGTAGATATCTACTGTGGAATTTCTTCATCCTTGGGGAAATAACCAGTCTGATAAGAGGGCCATATTCAACAGTATTGTCTTCAAAGAAAAATGCAAATGGTATACAATCTCGGCCTGTAAAGTCACCGACACTGATCTGGTTTTAATACGGATGTCCACACAAATAGAGGCTCCAAATGCGACTTTTACAGTTGAAAAGGAAGCGCACTGGTCACTAACGTATATAGAAACTAATTTCGGGGGGGGGGGGGCTGGGAGCACTTAGGCATTTATGGTGTGTTTTAAGGTCCTCTTGACACCTAGTAGACCAGGGTAAATGTAGAAGACATTTTTCGTTGTTATAGGCTTTTAGCTTTTCGTTGTTATAGGGGGCGAGGTTAGCTCAGTGGTAGAGCACTGGACTAATAAGCTGGGGGCGAGGTTAGCTCAGTGGTAGAGCACTGGACTAATAAGCTGGGGGCGAGGTTAGCTCAGTGGTAGAGCACTGGACTAATAAGCTGGGGGCGAGGTTAGCTCAGTGGTAGAGCACTGGACTAATAAGCTGGGGGCGAGGTTAGCTCAGTGGTAGAGCACTGGACTAATAAGCTGGGGGCGAGGTTAGCTCAGTGGTAGAGCACTGGACTAATAAGCTGGAGGCGAGGTTAGCTCAGTGGTAGAGCACTGGACTAATAAGCTGGAGGCGAGGTTAGCTCAGTGGTAGAGCTCTGGACTAATAAGCTGGGGGCGAGGTTAGCTCAGTGGTAGAGCACTGGACTAATAAGCTGGGGGCGAGGTTAGCTCAGTGGTAGAGCACTGGACTAATAAGCTGGAGGCGAGGTTAGCTCAGTGGTAGAGCACTGGACTAATAAGCTGGAGGCGAGGTTAGCTCAGTGGTAGAGCTCTGGACTAATAAGCTGGGGGCGAGGTTAGCTCAGTGGTAGAGCACTGGACTAATAAGCTGGGGGCGAGGTTAGCTCAGTGGTAGAGCACTGGACTAATAAGCTGGGGGCGAGGTTAGCTCAGTGGTAGAGCACTGGACTAATAAGCTGGGGGCGAGGTTAGCTCAGTGGTAGAGCACTGGACTAATAAGCTGGGGGCGAGGTTAGCTCAGTGGTAGAGCACTGGACTAATAAGCTGGAGGCGAGGTTAGCTCAGTGGTAGAGCACTGGACTAATAAGCTGGAGGCGAGGTTAGCTCAGTGGTAGAGCTCTGGACTAATAAGCTGGGGGCGAGGTTAGCTCAGTGGTAGAGCACTGGACTAATAAGCTGGGGGCGAGGTTAGCTCAGTGGTAGAGCACTGGACTAATAAGCTGGAGGCGAGGTTAGCTCAGTGGTAGAGCACTGGACTAATAAGCTGGAGGCGAGGTTAGCTCAGTGGTAGAGCTCTGGACTAATAAGCTGGGGGCGAGGTTAGCTCAGTGGTAGAGCACTGGACTAATAAGCTGGGGGCGAGGTTAGCTCAGTGGTAGAGCACTGGACTAATAAGCTGGGGGCGAGGTTAGCTCAGTGGTAGAGCACTGGACTAATAAGCTGGGGGCGAGGTTAGCTCAGTGGTAGAGCACTGGACTAATAAGCTGGAGGCCTGAGTTCAAATCCCGAGCAAGCATTAAAGATTTTTTCTTCTAGAGTCTTCGTTCATGCGTTGAATTCGGCCTCCCTGACCGTCCCTATGCCAACCCAGCCTTTAATTAATTTAATTAATAATGGGTACCTTGGGTGCTAATGACTCTAACTGTCGAAGCAGCCAAGGGGAAAATCAGGCGGCCGGAGCATAGTACTGACCACACTATCTCCCTAGTGTGCCGTATGGTCAGGAATCAGATACCTCTATAGTATCTGCCCCTGAGGGCCCTCGTGGCCTGTTACGGGGACTGATAGGCTTTTAGCACTTTCCTCCGAAGGAAAGTAGCTATTGAGGTTGCACTCATGACGGAATTTTTGAAAAATTTCTTCGAATCTTTATCGATCCTACCTAGTAGACCGAAAATGACACCAGTTAAAATTTATATATATATATATATAGTTATATTTGTGTCCGTTAACACGATACCGGCCAGAGTTTTTGTTTCTTCCCCACGAAACTTGGTATGTAGTATTCCCCAATCAAACGATTGAACGAGTTCGTTAACCAACAACATCGGTCCATCTGGAGATGGGGTTTACTCCGGAGCCAAAGTATTTATTCGCCAATACCAGCCATAATTTGTGTTGTCTTTCAACGAAACTCGGGATTCGTTGCGACCAACTGAAGAGAAAAATGTGTTGTAAAAATAAACTAAATCGGTTCATTAGGAAGGGGGGTTTACTCCAGACTCAAATTACTAATTTGCTCATACCAGTCGTAATTTCTGCTGTATTGTAACGAAACGCGGTATACGTCCTGGCTATCTAATAAGGAAGAAGTGTTGTAAAAATGAACTAAATCGGTCTATCGTAAGGGGGGGGGGGGTGTACTATGTTTGAATTGAATTGAAACAGGTGTTATTTATGTTTTTATTTTATTTATATATAGAGGTTATTTTAAACAAATTATTCACGAATGCACTCGACACTACCCAATTCTGAGGAAAGTGCTTAGTTATGCAGCTCCTGCGTGACGGACGTTTTTGACATGAAATGTTTTCAACAACAAAAAAATTCCCTTATATACGCCCATGGCACTGGTGCGAATGACTTTCCCAATGGGTATAAAACGGAGAAAATCTTTGACTCTTAGTTCTGCACTATTTAGCGCGTTTAAAATTTCCACGAAACTTCATCTATTCTATATAGTAAAAAAATAGCAGTCCAATAACAGGCTTCAAATGCTCTGAGGTCGTTAGTTTTCAACTAAATCAGTAGTTATTTAAGGATAATTTATTTATTATTTCTACTGCCGATTTTATCTTCTTAATGTTTTCAAAATTTGTTAATAATACCACTATATAGTACTTCTTGTCGTTCAAACAGCGAAGAAATTCAATAAATCAATAAAAAATTGTTGGTACTATTATTTATTCGTATATATGATACTGCTCAATTTATGAATGTGAGATTTATTTATGTTATTGGCACAGCACGTGCTCAATTACATTAACACATATTAATCTAATTAATATTACAGGTATATGTGTTTTTATTTTTCTGGAGATGTCATAATTGGACTTACCCGTCATCATAGTTTCTCTCAAATAAAAGATCTTATAAATAAATAACAAACCACCGTTATCGGTGCACACTTTCCTATCGTCGTGAGAAAAATATCTGATTCTTTAAATAGAATATTTACGCACTTCGCCTTATTTACTCTTGAGCTGTAGAAACTAACAATATGGGAAAAGTTCCAGAAAAAGGGTTAGGCAAGTCTAATTATTAGTTGTAACACTTCCTATAATGTCGCTATGCCTGCATAGAATGCTGAGTGGGCGGGGCTGTGGTTGCAGGCGCATTGTCAAGGTGTTGAATAAGGTATGCTTGCACACGTTGGAGAGGAAGGCCCATTCGAAACTATTAGTACAGGACGTACGACGGCGGTGTGTTTGATCTGTGAACTTGTTTCCGTAAAATGGAGAAGACAGAAGCTCGGTAATGAAGTATTTACACGTCGAGGGTATAGAAAAGCTCGTTGAAAACTAGTCTTAAATAAAAGTGCGATTTAGAACCGCTTAGAACGCGCATTCTTTCCTGAGATATTCTTTCCACTATTTAATGAGGATCAAATTAAAAATATGAGCCTCTTGTAGGTCTCGTACATACTTTTTAATGTAATTTTATTAAATAATTAATCGTTAACACTTAACCATAAAAATTGTTGGATGTCCAAGGTTCAATGTCAGGGAAAGAATCTACTTGGTAGAAATACATTCACCAGTAATATGACCATACGCGGTTTTTAATATTTTTATTTTTATTAAGATGTGTATGTGGTCCTCTAAACACAAATACCCAAAAGGGAGGGCATACAGAGCCCGCTTCATTTCTGGCTGTTTATTAGTAAAATAAAACACTAAAAATTGTAAGAAACCATTTGACAAAAAACTCCAAAAAATCGATTTTTTTTGGTTGCTGTTCAGATATTATTAGTTATTTATTTATTTAGCTCTGAAACTATTAAAACGTTTTTTCTTAATTAGTGATATAATTACGTTAATAAGTTTTGTATTTTAAGTGATTTTGGATACTTATAAATTTGAGTTGATTTTTTAGCTTTTATACTAATTCTCTTTATTACAAAATGAACCACTTCAGTTCCATCTCCATTACATACTAAAAAAATTAATGTGATTGGAAAAAGTCGCTGGCGCCCCAATCACTTAAAATACCCCCAAATCTCGCCCATTGGTTTAAATATTACATAATCAGTTTTATTAAATGAAATAGAAAATTATGTTGCTAGGGGTGCATTATTAAGTTAAAAGGTAAACCACACTCCTGATGGAGCGATTTTCATTTTTGGTAGCCAACGCATCCAATCGTTTGTTTTGTGAATTTGGTATTCCAAAATTGTAAGTGCCATCGTCGTTAACTCTCTAAACTCTCTAAAACAATATACATATATATATATATATATATATATATATATATATATATATATATATATACATATATATCCTAAAATATGCTAAATTGAAAACAAACATTTCTATATTTTAGCTACCAGGGCGTTGCTTAAGAAGAGGAGACCATGTTGCCCTTATTTTTTTATGTATGTATGTATAATCATCCCCTGAAAGAACACAATTGCTTGAAAATAATTTCAATTCCATAATTCATCCATTCTACAAAAAGAAGCCCCCAAAAAGGATTTTATATTGTGGACGGGATCTTTGGTTGCTAATACGCACTGTTAGTTTATTACAGGTTTATTTTGGACCGTAATTTTTTACCTGAATAATTTGTAATTCTGTATATTATACTCACAAAAAGAGATGGGTAAGGTATTAATGCATAAATAATTTACATCGGCATACAAATGCTCCTACCCCGGACATAAATTACACGTCCAGTAAAGTAATCGTCTCGTGACACGGAGCGTAACGGAATTCGACGAGAAGAAAAGGAGTCCAGTCAGAAGGCATTTACCAAGACCGGCAAACGGATGACAGAGCATAAACGGACGGAATATCAAAATAAATCATTGCCCATTGAAGGAGCAATAGTTCACAGTCCAACGAAACGAAAACAAAAAGTACAACACATGTTCGAACCCGTAGCCACCCAGGGAGAAAAGAATTTGTCCTACGTGTTCCGGCATAAGCCCTCCGAATTAATCAAGGTGCGTCAAAGGGACAAGAGGAGCAAATTGTAGGAGCTGTCCCTAAGACACAAATGATTTATACGCCGAGTGGAGGATGGGATGTGACCGACGGGCATAGACATGTAAATTAGACGAGATAAGACGTGGACAAAGGACGAGTAATTATATTAGTCCAGTGTCCTCTCGTCTTCGTTACCATATTTCACCCTTAATGACAGCTCTCGGTCAGTCACCCCGCATTTTTGGTGAGGGTGGGAATGGGGACTGGACACAACTCCGGGAGACAAGTCTAAAAAAAATACAAGAAAGGACATTGGAGGCAGAGAAGAAAAATGAAGCAGAGTAAATCACTCTATTATGAATGGAATTCGAAGGACCATATTAATCCTTTGAGCGGTCTCGATTCTACTTAGGAACCTCATAAAACGGTAATGGGTCTTATCAGGTATGCAGGTATAAAAAATACTTCAACATACCCAATAAACTTGCGACAAGCAATAAACAAGCCCAATAAACAATTACTGCGGAAATAGTAGGGGGTTTGATAAGCTCCTTCTTTGATATGACGACTGTGACTTATATACTTTTTCTCACCGACGCACAATGACGCCATGTATTGGAAGTTGGAAGGTCAACAAAGATGGGACGCAACAGAAGAGATACTAGATACTGTGGTGAGGAAATAAAAAAAAAAAAAGTGGGGCCAAACGACATATCGGGTTTCAAAAAAGGCTACAGCCTCTTAAATCTCAAACGATTTCAATGCATTTTTTTTTTTTTTTTTTTTAAATGAATGCTAATAAACATTAGAACAACTTCGTTTAGTCATATTTTTCTTTTTTGTTTCCCTTGTTTAAAGAAGTAAAATTCACAAAGTTTTACAATCCTTACACAAGTAGTCTTCGTAATGAATGGAAGCACATTCCAACTCCAATGTGGAAGTAGAACATTTATTTAAAGAATAACTTATCTTAATTCATTACAATTATTATCTCTATTAAATATTATTTCAATTCATCTCATTGTTGAATTAAGATACATTTAGGTTTTATGAAGATGTGTCAGTCTGATTTTTTCCAAGTCTAATCAGGATTTTAATGTTTTGATGTTTAATTTCAACGGCATCAGTGCTGAAATGCTTCCTGAATTTAACATCTTTCCACGTAATTAAACAAACGAGTGAAACAAAATACTCAAAATCTGACTAAACAAAGTTGCTCTAAATTTTATTAGCTTTCATTTAAAAAAAATTGCATTGAAATCGATTAACATTTGGAGGCTATGGCTCTTTTTGAAACACGAATTGTCGTTTGTGTGTCGCGGGGGACAATGAATGTTTTCCTATATCTGTCTCATTATATCACCTTCACGTTGCTGGTTCAAAAATAAGAAAAACGTACCCCTTGTTGATGGCGAGGGGCTACCTTCATTAGATATAAATCATCGGGAAAAACCCAGTTCGTTTGAAATTTCTACCCAGTTTGGTTTGAAATATGTATAATGCTAGTTTACTTGAAATCGGAAACATATTTTTAAATTTACTTCACAAAATAAAAATTATTGTTTAACGTTTGTATGTTTCCTTTAATCTACTCTTTGAAACACGTTATGTCGTTGGGCCCCACTGTGCCATAGTGAGAGCAAACGAGGAAATAACATGGCAAAGAAATCACACATGAGGTTAAAAAAGAGCTTAATAATGACTTCAACTCAATAGGAACGTTTTTCGGTAAGCACTTTGCCCTTCCGTTTTGCTTTCTCTACACTCCACTCTGTAAGCACCCTTTGACTTGTCGTGACTTTCGTGGAGAAAATCGGTCAATCTGAAAATTGCCTTGATAAGAAGAAAACTAGCGAAGAAGAAAACCTATTAAATGAGTACACGCCGAATATTATTAACTGATGAAAATATAATATCTGTACTATGAACCGTGAGAAAATCAATTCCACTCTGAGGAAAGAAGTCTTAAACGTGACGAAAAACGAATCAACGTTATTCGTTGATCAACTCGTGAGGAATGAAAATTTCCCTTCATTCCAGCTAAGCTTCCCCCAGAAGATAATCTTGAGCAGTCGCATCCCGGTTCATTCCGAAGATCACGTACAACCCGGTGAAGCTGTGGCTTGAAGGCGAATTAACTCCAGAGCATTAGAGGAACTGATTGGTTCAAATGCTAGTGGATTGACCGATTAGGGATCACCACCAATCACTAATGTGCGGTATAAATCAGGACCGGGAGAAAAAATGATTGAGATAGATTAGGGCTATCTATGGAGCCTTGCGTAACTCCAGTAGTTTTGTCTGTCTATTCTCCTTAGCTTTGATGCAGTTCTCATCCTTGATGACTTACGGCCAATAGACCGAAATTAATAATACATCAATCTTCCTGTCTAAACCACTCATTCTATCATTAGGGTCTTTCTTATGCACAATTTCGAATAGCCCAACCCCTTATTAGTCATAAATATCACGCAGAATTTTTCTTTATTTTATTTTAACGTCCATTATTATTAAATAAGAAATTTAAGACGGGTTATCTATAGGTTACCAACCTTTTCTAGTCAGGATAGGACTGGGAATCGAACCCAAAACTCTTGGCACGGAATGTTAAGAGCTCACGCCTTAACGCTCACGGCCACTGGCCTCCAGAATGTTCTCATTATCATTAGGGTTCTATACTTTGCCAGAACAAAAAACTGAAATTTTTTTCTGTTATAGAAATTTGCCAATACTTTTTAAACTTTAATCACCTCTTTTAAGGACAATCTGTGATCTTTTTTCTTTTACTTCAGTACATTAATGTCGAAAATGCTTCTTGAGTAATTTGAATTTAAGAGTTGATAAGTTCCACTTAGTCAAGGAGTGTTTAAAAAATATCACATCGATATTCTTGTCCTTTGGCCAAATATTTTAATGAGAGATTAGAAGTAGTAAAACATTTGTTTATTGTCTCTTTTTTTAGACTACTTTATTAACACTTCCGATTATTAACAGGACCGAGGGCTTCGAAAAAAATTTCCATCGGGGCCCAAATCTTCTTTTAATTAAGTATAATTATTTCGGCAAACATATAAAAAAAAAAAAAATAAATATGTGAAGAAACTTTTAAAGGGATGTACTTTTAGTGGATTAATTACAATTTAGTAAAATTTCAAATACGCCACGATAGCGGGCCCACTGAAGGACGTTTTCGGGCAGATTCATCATACGATACTAAACCCGCAAACCTAACCGGGAATACGTCATGAGGTCCCAAATCAAGAATACGAAGTGTATAGAACAAGGCCCATATGCCACGACGCTGGACCCGCAGATCACATCTCTCTGACGCATATGCCACAACGCTGGGTCCGCAGAACACATCTCTCTGACGCATATGCCACGACGCTGGGCCCGAACGTGTTAAATATTTTGGGTATTTCTTTTTATGGCTCTTCAATAATTGTATTATTTGCTCTCAGGTCTAGAACTGTCAGATATTTGTTGTCCGATAGTCAAACAATACTCGTCCGTGTACCATTTGCTATTTTTAAAAAAAAGTACGATTCCAATACACATATCTACAGCAAACCGACTCCAAGCTGAAAACTTCATACCGTCCGGCGTGCTTTTTGTTGCTTTTAAACTGTTTCATAATTACACTTTATATCTTAAATTTCAATCTGAGGAATAAATTTGGGGTACATTAAATACTTTTTTCAATTTTGATTGTAAGTGCTTGTCTGAGTTAGACATTCGCGCCGAGGCTGAATTTTCCGGCGGCGGCGCGCTGGACTAAAATGGTCGGCGGCGGCGGCGCGGCGTGGGCTATTTTTATTAACCCCCAAGGGAGACGTCACAATTTAAATAAATATATATATATATAGATATATAGGCTTGCCATATTTTAGGTGAGTGAAACCGGGACACATTAATATGGGAAGGGCATACCGGGGGGGGGATAAAAATTAGAAGCAAAATGGTGAATTTTAAGCCTTTTTATTAAGCGCAGCGAGTAACAGGAGTGGGGGATCTGGAACACTAAATTGTTGGTCTCCCCACTTTGTTAAAATAAGAGGAAAGTGCTAAAAAAGGAAATTTTGCTACTTATTTTGCAGTTCTTGCGTTTACTCTCTGATTACAGTTACAATCGTTCTCATTTCTTTGGCACTGCATTCATTGTAGAAAAGTAAACAATTCATAAATGATTCTTAAAAACTAAATCCATTACTTTATACATCTTAAACCCGTTTCCGGGACATTGATAAACCCGAGTGGACCAGAGACAAGAGACAAATACCGGGACGTATGGCAAGCATATATATATATATATATATATATATATATACCCCGGCGTGGGGTAGTCTGAGTACCATTATGATTTAGGTTGCGTCCTCTTTCCTCAAAACTAGCATGCTGATTATATTTCTCTGGATTATAGTATTGATAATAGTTTAATTAAAAAAATAAATAATTAACAGGCATCGTGCAATATTATTTTTTTTTTCTTTTCTGAGCGTCGTTATTCTAAAAAGTATCCTGCATAATTGGAGCAATTACAAAATGAATGGAAAGAGAATATGGGGCATTTGTCAGTGGCATTCGAAGCGAAAAAGCCATTACCTAAAAAAAAAAATAAAAAAAAAAAATCCGTTTTGACACAGGATTAAAAGAGCGAAAAGACTAATTCTGTGGATGAATCATTTTTCGAGGGGAAAGCAACACGGGGGGGGGATGGGAGGGGGTTTGGTAAAATTGGGCAGAGTAATCAGCGGGTTATCTCATATTGACAGAGCGGACTGCATTCGAGATGCATTCAGAGTAATAACTCTTGCATTAGTTGCAACCACGGACATGGGATGAGTTATTAGGACCTTGCTGCGGGATTAGTTTGAAATATGCAAGCTCGTTACGAGCACGTACCTACCACCCTCAGTCGACTGCATCCACACAGACGGAGATAAATTAGGAAGTTTTGCAGTGTCAGCTTTCGGCTGGCTCTCATCAGTCTGCAACGGACGGGCTGACAAACGCATTGGGAGCTTTTGTCTGTAAACGTCAAAGTAAGCATTTTGCATTGACAACGTGCATGGAGGACAGGTCACCAGAAGTTTAGACTAAAAATGTATGTAATCAAATGCCATTTGTATCTCATAATTTGAACTTATACATTTTTGCTGTGAATTACTTGAAGGTACCTCCGAGATATGGGTTGATAAAATGCTCAAGTGTATGGGAGTATCAGGAATCAAATCAGGGGCGTATATCATCATGGGGCTGAGTGGGCTGCACCCCCCCCCTTCCCCGAAATGTTGATTTAATCGGTAGAAATGTGTCATAAAGACCTCAAAAACAAAAATTAAATAAGATCACTTAGTTTAGAAGAAACTCAAGCACTTAAAAGGAAAAAGACTGAAGACAAACTTAAAGCTTTTGAGTTCCGACCTAGATCCAGCTCGATGACTAACCCATCCTTATCTCAGCTACCCTCTACTTCCAACATCAGCCACTGGACACCTCACATGGACCAACTACCTCAAGCATCGATATTGGTAATATATTAAAAAATACTAACAACCTACTAACATATGATATAACATTTTGCAATATAAATGGCTATTCAAATCTGTTTAATGTGAATATTAGTAACCAATCAAATAATTTAGCAGTATGCATTGTCGAAACGTGGTTAACAGATGACAATTTTACTATTCCATCCTTTCTAGAAAATTACATCCCTGTGACAAGTAGCGCAGTCAGAACTAAACAATATGACAGAGCCAGCGGAGGCATTATAACCTTCCTTAATAAAACAATTGTAAAGGATCCTAGTAACCTTAGTAGAGTAAAATGTAGTGAATATATGATAATAATACAACTACATATCCTCAACCAATTCATATTATTAGGGAACATATACTTTCCTCCAGATTGTGATTACGAAAGTAATTTAAATAGTCTTGAACGGCGCTAATGGCCAAGAATTATGTCGATGCGCCGTAAAAAAAAAAAAAAAAAAAAAAAAAAAAAAAAAAAAAAAAAAAAAAAAAAAAAAAAAAAAAAAAAAAAAAAAATAGTCTTGAAGATCTTTTGTCTCAGTACGCAATCAACAATCCTGATCATTGTGTCATTTTGTGTGGCGATTTTAATGGGCATGTGGGAGATTTAAATGATTTAGATGACAGCCTGTTCTCAGATAGCAACCTGTATGGAACAAGAATCGTTAGTCATATTAATGAAAATTACCGAGGTAAATTATTGGTCGAAATTATGGAATCTCTGGGTTTATATCTCTGTAATGGTAGATCCATGTCGGATAGACCGGGGAAATTTAATTACATATCTGGAAAAGGTCAAAGTACGATTGATTTAATATGGATAAATGAAAATTGTATTTGCTTCGTGGAGGATATGAGAGTGCACATATTTTCAGAGCTTTCCGATCATTTAGCTTGTACACTTTCCATATCACTCCCTCCAACAAGTAAGGAAACCAGGGTAGATAAAAGCTATGAAGTATCGGAAGGTATAAGATGGGATCCTAGCAAAATAGAAATTTTTCATGAATAAATGATCTTGACAACCTGTATTTATTTTTATTCAAATAATAATAATGAATTATAGGATAATTTTGTCAAATCAATTACCGACTCTTTAACTAAATCAGGTTTAATGGTTAGCAAATAATATAATTTTGACAATAATACTTTTTCAAATAAGAATAAATGGTTCGACCTTGACTGCCGATTATTAAAACGGAGTGTAAGACGAATGTACAGAGCCATGATTAAGAACAAATATTCAAAAAACTCTTTAGAAGATTACCTTAATAGCAAAAAATATTAAAGGACAATAATAGATATTAAAAAACGCAAATATCGAGCGAGCGTTATTCAAAAGCTGCAAAATGTGAAGAACAGTACTGAGTTCTGGAAAACTGTAAAAACTCTGAGGCCTAGAAGTTTTCAACATAAGGAAATAGATATTGATTCCTGGGTGATGCATTACAAGGCTTTATATGGAGATAAAACCATAACGGAAAAATTGTTTTTCCGATGCAATAGAGGAATTGCATTCCTGCCTGAAACGGGCGAAAAATAATAAATCTCCTGGCTTAGATAAAATCACATATGAGGTTTTTAAAGATTTAACCCCCGAATGGGAGCATTACATATTGAATTTATTTAATAACATAATGGAAACAGAAAAAAACCCAAGTGCTTGGTCAAAGTCAAAACTAAGTTTGTTGCACAAAAAAGAAGATAAAGAAGATGTGGACAATTACAGAGGAATATCGCTCATAAATAATATCACAAAGCTATTTACAGCTATACTGGCTCGTAGAATTTTAACCTGGGCTGAGGAAGAAGGACTGATCCCTGAAGAACAGGCTGGATTTAGACATGGTAGAAGATGCATTGACCATATCTTCTCCCTGGCAGCCCTTATCAGCATGAATCTAAATGAAAAAGGGAAGTATATATTTGCAACATTTGTTGATTTCAAGAAGGCCTTCGACTCCATAAACCATGAGCTCCTCTGGCAAAAGCTGTACGATTTTGGTATTGGTGGTAAAATAATAAGAATATTAAAACAATTATATGACAATGCCTCTATGTACATTAAGGTAGGAAACCAGCTGTCAGAAGAAATTAATATCAGTTCTGGTTTATTGCAAGGAGAAAGTCTCAGTCCTATTCTTTTTATTTGTTTTATTGCGGATAAAATATCTTTTTTTCAAAAGTTCGGTGCCACAGGAATCTCAATAGATAGTCGTAATGAGATTATAATGCTGCTTTTAGCGGACGATATTGTTATGCTAAGCACTTCATGGCACAGTGCTCTTAAAAAACTAAAAATACTAGAGACTTACTGTTCCCAGAATTTATTAGTCTTGAACCCAGAAAAGTCAAAAACATTAGTGTTCCATAAGTCACCCCGGATAAAGAAATTAAAACCTCTCCTTTGGCTGGGCAAGGAACTGGAATACACCAAAACATATACATATCCTGGTGTGCCTTTTTCATCCTCCGCAAAATTTTCCAAAGCTTTAAATTACTTCATCCAGAGATCACAAGTCGCAAGTGCTAAGGTGAGAGAAATACTCAACAGAGGTAAGAGCGATTCCTGGCAAACCAAAATGATTTTATTCGATTCCATGGTTTCATCGACTCTTCTTTATGGATCCGAGATTTGGAGCCTGAACTACCTCGAGGCTATAGAGACGGTCCAGCTTAAATTTCTAAAGTATTTGTATTCCTGGCCCAAATGTACCCCTAATTATATTGCCCGTCTGGAATCTGGGAGAAATCCATTGAAGGAAGTTGTTTTGAAGAAAATTTTTGTATTAAAATACTTTCAATGCCTGAAAACCGATTGCCACGGAAATGTCTTGTTAGGCTCATAGAGTTAGATTCCAAAAAGAGTGATATTGGCTTTAATTGGGTATCCCAAATTAAACAAATAACATCAAATAATTATATAGAAGATAATTTCTTTGATTTTTCAGTGCCAACAAATTTATTGATTAAGAAAAATATAATTATTAAAAACTAAAGAACCACCTCTATTCCTTAGACGTTGACAAGGCCCTTAACTCAAATTACAGCCCTCATTATAGAACTATTTGTAGTTTCAATAGCCCTCAGCCTCAGCACTATTTAACTTACAATACAAATATATATAAAGTAAAACTTGTTAGCCAACTAAGAGTTTCGGGTAGTGAAAATATAAAACTTTTCCATAAGAATATTGTTGTCTATATAAAATCAGGAGAAATATGTAGATGGTGTCATCAAATCATAAATCACAGCTTAAACCACTTATTATTGCACTGCCCTGCGTTGAGTTCATTTAGAACAACATATTTGAGGAAATATATAACACAAAACAGGGATTACATATCATTAGAGAATATCCTTGTTATCAATAGCTTAGATCAATTAAATTCAATTTTCTTCTTTCTATTAAAAGTTTGTGCAATTTAAGATATATTCGAGCTAAGATCCAAGATTAAATTTAGAATATTTATTTTCATTATATTTCTATTTAGGAGAGTATTAATGTTATGTATGATAGGTCCTTATAAGTATATAGTGTTTATTTTATTACTTCTTTATTATTTTTATTCAAAAAGGGAATCTATTATTAATATTGTAATAATTACTTAGTAAGAATTCACTATTAGAAGAGATAAGTGTATTGTTATTGTTCTGCTATATATAAAATCATGAACTTGACTTTTTATATGTATAAACTGTATATATTCATATTTTAATATTGTGTATTTTTAAGTATTTTATATGTATATGTATATGTCTGTTATTTTCTTATGTATAGTATTATTATTAGTGATCTATGTCGCGTCCATCAACATCTATTAACACCAAATGGGCCAGATTCCTTGGCTATACGATGTTATAAGCCAATAAATATTATTCTATTCTATTCTATTCACTTAGTTTAGAAAAAATATTTTTTGTTGGGTGCAAGAGCGTTTTAGTTGGCATAATATACCAATTCCTAGGTTGTTAGAATTCCTAACCCCCCAAATCCCCCCCTTGCTCTCAGCCCTCCGAAATGTTTTCCTATATACGCTCCTGAATCAAATTATCTTCAGCCGACTACTGGAAAGCTCAAATAACTCGGCTAGTACGAGAAAATATAAGAACAATTCAAAGTACCGTAGCACTAAAAAGGAACTCAAAGTAAGACATTGTGCCGAGTTTTTCCTTGTCGTATAAGGTGACTCGTTTTATCCAAATTGAAAAACATAGTGTCATAATTAGTTTTTAACATTTCTATGTTCAAACTTAACAATCATTATGAACGCTTTAACACCGTTACTCGTACAGAAAGCTTATTTACCATCCCTTCTGCCTAAAGTTTTTCGTCACCATGAAAATTGTACCTGGAAGCCTTTGTTTTCGTACAAATTTCGTCGAGAAGCCAATTTTTCTGTAGCGGATGCGGCCAGTATAAGAACGTGACCTTTTGTTTTAAACAAAGTATTTTTTCTTCACATTTCATCTGATATCGGACCATTTTTGTAAAACTTTTTATATGCCACTACCTTCCGTACGTTTTCTGTAGACTATAGAGCAGGAAGGTGTATGTTTTTTTTTTGTTTTGTTTTTTAAGCTTTTAAGCCTTCAACCTTTACGGAGACCCATCACACAGCTACAAACAGCAAGCACGTGTTCAACAATAGGCCTTATATTCATTCTTACAACCACGACAAAAATGTCGCACTGTCCATCCATGTGGTAGCCTAGTGTGTTATTAACTCCAGCAAGGGAGCAGCGGACCTATAGAAGGGTTGAACGCCCAGAACAGGGGTCGTTGCTATGAATCAGTATGCGGCTAGCAAATAGCAATGCTCACATGATAATTACCCGGAACTGACCGGAACAAAGCCGTATGTTACTCACCTACTTCCGGACAGCTTCCTCCCGCCATTGTAGTACTACACTTCTTGAAAATACAATTGGAGATTCATGGGGACGAAATGTGTGGTCACACTTATTACTTGTTTGTTCATCACAGCCGATCTAGCCAGATATTTCAAATTAATATATAATTTGTTCTGCATATGTGTTCATATTATAGTATTATGACTAGAAAAAACATTGTGGAAGATCAGGAATTCATAAAGCAGAATTACATCTGCCACTAAATGTTTATGTAACTCGACATTGCAGGAATAATCTTAAGAAAAGAGTTGAAAATAAAAAGACTGGCGTTACAATTAGATCGAATATTTTTTTTAATTTATTAGGCAGGAAATAAAGAAAAATATAATAGAAAAAATGGCCAAGATGTAGATGCGCCGTTTAAAAAAAAAAAAAAAAAAAAAAAAAAAAAAAAAAAAAAAAAAAAAAAAATTTCGTCAAACTTCTTTAGAAATGGAATGTATTTTTCGGAATGTCTTTTTTTCACAGTCTACTTTTTGGCTAGGTTCAGATCATTAACTTCGTATCTGATACACTATTAATACGTTTACCTCGTTTTCCACGGCGATGATTGAGCAGCTCTTTGTCGTTTTCTGACACAAATTCGGCACGTCGATTTCTCGGTCATAAGATATTCAAGGGTAAAGCGAGAGTGACCATCCTCCAATCTGGTTGAACGCTGCTTGATAAAGCCCAATCTGTTATATTAATTTGTCTATGCTTTTTTTCTGTTAAATCCTTCCAATTTAATTTTCATTTGCCTTTTATCATTGTTAGTTTGTCGTAAAATGTCTTTGTGATATGATTTGATTGAAGTCCTGCCCATAAGTCAGCTGTTCTAATTTGCCCTAAGTCAATAGTTACTGGCAGCCACAACAATCATATGAGTTTTTCGAAACAATGAAAATTGTTTATTAGTTCTATAATTTGTAGGTATGTACCAGAGAACTACATGTAAGTTTGCTAAGTAAAGGAACTTGTAAGTAGAATTTTGATTTATTGATTCCACCAGAAATATCTACTTCCTTCAGGTTATTTGGTAAATCTTGCATCCTAATTGTCTTCCCCATGCAAAACCCCTGATTCTCCACCCTCAAATCTAATTCTTATCTTCCCTTCACCTCCCACCCCACCGCGCGGCAGCCCTATGAGCCCCTCAGTTTCAGGCCCGGCCTCGTAAACCCTCACTTTTTACTGCCTTCGGCGGCCTGACGTGCTTCTCCCTCGCGGATTTTTATCGCTCTCTTCCGCGTCTCATCCCACCTACAAATATATCAAGGCCCTGTGTGCTGAGGAAGTTTACGAGCCACGGTTTAAAATTCAATAAGAAGCAGTTTTCATCAGAGAGCGACAGATCGCCGAGTTACGATTTCATTTCGACCTTCGGAGTAGTAAAGGAGCCTCATTTGTCATGCCTCGCGGAGCTCTCGACTCAGCACAATAAAATACAGATATAAACAATTCCAGCTGAAATGGCTGATTAAGTTCACTGCTTCCTTAGGGAAGGGCTGATTCCTCAGAATAAAAAGGCTTATCTCTTGCAGCAAAAAGTCCGACACAAAAAAGCTGCATAACAAAACGGATCACTCACCAAGTCCAGTAAGGAATTTCAGGTAAACTATCATAAGTTTCGAGTGTTCATCAAACTTCGGTTCTACAGAAAAAACGTCCGTCGTGTAGTACCTGCATACCGTAAAATTGGGTCACAATAGTACACTGTGGTGAAACTGGTACAAACCTTTACTGCTAATAAATTTTCTTGAGAGCGAGCAAACAAATATAGGTCTAGGCAGATATTTGTCAGTTCGCAATCTTTGGACAAATTTCGACCTAATTCATTTTATTCTGGAGCATTGGTATGCGGTTTACTGCGCTACTTAATATCCACACAAAAATTAGACATTGTTGTTCATTGATTTTGATGAATAATAAAAGCGTTTACACGTATAAACAGAATATCCCACCATCAAAACAAAGCAGGAACCAGATACTGCTGTTCAGCGCCTCTAGTGGTAGCAATAAGAAGCAATCCCGGAGGTATGACGGCTTCATTCAATTTGAACAGAATGCAGAGTAAGCCCCAACTTCCAATGAAGCGATTTAGTTTATTTTTTCAATTATTTTTTTTCCTCTTAAGGCGCCCATGAAGAATACCGAGTTTCGTTTCAATATAACAAAAATTACGGCCTGTATGATCGCAAGTCACATACATCGTTTTTGGATGTCATTTACATAACTCTGCAGGCAAATTGGACACAATAAACCTCATGGGCATCTCAAGGGGTAAGGAACAGATACAGTCAAGTAGCTACTGCCTCTGGAATCCAGATGGCACATGTATGCTCGACTCACAAGACGGTATTTAAAACACGGAGCAACGCGGGTTTATTTGAATACCGAACACGGCAGGTATTACCAAATTAGAAATTCGGACCGGCGTAAGAACCATCGTTATTTTCGTGATCTATCGGTTCTGAAACCTAAACGTTTCTAGTCGGCACTTCCGGTATCCTAGTGTTGACGTCATAAGCGCTTTCCCTCCCTGTTGAGGCTGGAGTCGGCTGTTCATTATAAGTATAAAAGAACAAAGCTGTTTCTAATATATAATATAGTATAAACGTCATTTGAAGCACATTCTTTAGAAATTAGGCTTAAATTAACGATTTTCCTAAAGAATGTACCTACTTAGTGATGAAGCTCCTGCGTGACGAGTTTTTTACTTATTATCATCTTTAAATTAAACTCATACAAACTCTCAAGCAGGGAAACCGTACTCCCTTTAAGTCTTATTAGATCTCAAACAAAATGAAAAGGAAAAAACAGAGCTAAACAAGCTATCTTCATTACAAGCTCTCAATAAATCGTGTAAATCACTCTGACACAAATGACTTCTAATTGTAGTTGAAAAATGAGTTTTTCCACGTTTTACATTTGTCGGCCTGTGGATTAAATGACTCCCTACGACCTCAGGTTAAATAATTAACCAGCCCCGGGAGTGCATTAGCAATACCCCGTACAAACCGAGCAATGACCTGTCAACCATTATAAATGCGCGGGGGTTTGAGGGCGACTACTAAAAAGTAATCATCCCCGCATTAGGAGTCCCTTTTGATATTTTTCATTATTTTTTTTTTTCGTTTTTAATTCATCAATTGTCCATTCATTAATGTTTCATTCGTTGCGTCAATGAATCAATACAACGCTCTGTTGCTTTGTTGTTAAATAAAGTTAATAAACAAGAAATTTCTAAAATAGTCTTGCTTTCACAAACCTTCGTTGAAAATGACGACTTTAATGAAGTTTAGCTACAAATTTATTATTTTTCTTAGTTTACAGTCCACAGTCTAATTGCAGTCCTTTCCGAATTCGCACATTTCGAAGGTGTGAAGCTTTAGATGTATTCATTGTCCGCGGTTTCCAAATTTGTTTAAAATGTAATCAAATATTAAATGAAACAATCTACAAGGATTCGTGTTTGCATGTCTAAACATTAAATAGAACCTTGTTCATATAAATTAGAACATTAATTGTGTCAAACATAGTTATTTATTTACAGAGCTCCACAATAGCAAGATGATTTGCTCACATAATTAGTAAAGCTTAATATTGATATAGGAAGCCCCGAGTTCGTGAGTGTTAAGGCGTGAGCACTTAACTCTTTGTGCCAAGGTTCGTGGGTTCGATTCCCACTATGGGGTGGTGGCTTTTCTTTAGAAAAAAGAAAAGGCATCAGCCCTTTCCTGGCTAGAAAAGGTTGGTAACCAATAGATAACCCCTCCTAAAATTCTTAGTTAATAATAACGGACGTTAAAATTTAAATAAATAAATAACATTGATATATTAGAAAAACAAATAGGTCTAAATTAACACTAACATGCCAAATTAATTTATTATTGAAATAAACTGTATAAAATAGTTATTTTTTGTATATATATGGCGCAGGTCAACAAAAAAATAATACTCATTTCCTTATGTACTACGTTATTATTGGTTGCCATAAATGTTTAGTGGCCTTCATGCCACCTCCTCAGGGGCCATAAAATCCCCACGTGTGGTCAGCTCGCCACCCATATTAAGACGAGAGTCGGGGAGCATGTAATGTACATTTCTCCATAACGAATACCGCATTACTTTGCTACATTATCAATCCTCCAGAGGGAATTTCCTGTATGTATTCGTCACGGAAGAAAAGCCTTGTTAACTCCTCCCTACTCCGAAATGCAAATCCCAGCCCTGTCTAATTAACACGGGCCGGGATAATCCGTTTCTAATAGTTGTCAGAAGAGGAGCCGGCCACGTGACCTTCTAGATCCTGATTAATTATTTCCCTGAGTAAGTCGGTCGGTGAAAGGGTTGAAGGCAAGGGTTGTGATTGGACCGCAGTGGATTGAGATGGATAGTCCTATAGAATCATCCATCAGGCGTCCGATGGACTATTTTTCGAGGGTTGCAAGTACATAACGAATGCTTGACCGGACATAAACAAGCCGATCGTTACGTACACGACTCTCATAACGAATGGTTGACTTAAATCGAAAAAATAACAATCCGTTCTGAAAAATCTGCGTTAACCAAACATATCTATATATTCTTAAGTTCTTTATCATTAATTGTGTAAGATAATAAACCGATTTAACAATACATCTCTCTAATTTTCTCAAAATATTATAAAGCGAATTTCTTTGCAAAAAAATGAAACTTACGACTAGGTGTTCTCGAGGTGTAATTGGGGAAGGCAAGGGACACGTAAGCGGTCTCTCGCCCAGTGCGGTACATGTCTCCGGAGACATGGAATTTATTCCTCTCACCAGGTTTTAATGTCTCAGAAAAAAGATGACAAGTTCTTATATATTAAAAAAAAAACTAAGAAAACAGTAAGTAAATATTAAGTTCATATTAATGATACATTTTCTGGTCAAACAGTAACACAAATAGATATGGTAAACCAATCGTAAAAGATTGAAGTTACAAGAATAATGAATAATTCTTTCAAAATTACCATATTTTCAAATCATTAACAGAACTCCAACTTAATTTTAAGCAAGCAACAGAATGTAGTGACGTGCTTAGGTTGTTTTTCAGCCTTTCTACTTGACATAGTTTTCCGTAACTCATGGTCGTAGTCACTAAATAATCGCCTTTTCTTCCGGGAGCTGTATTTTACTTATGCACTAACAGGGCGAGGATGATGTTCTTTGATACCGAACGAAATCAAGCATCTCTTCAAGGCCATGTTTCCCAATTTATTGCAAGAAAAGAATTGATGAAGCCGTGCATGACGTCCCAACCAGAAAGTTTACGTTCTGACATTCTGGAATTAGGAGTACAAGTCCCCGGGGTTATATACCACACAGAGGTTAAATTAAATTGAACACATTGCGGTACTTGACCACAGAAACATGTATAAAAACAGTATATTCGCACGAGTTATAAGCCAAAATATTCAATTCTTCAAACAGATTTACGGTATAATAATAAAAAGTCCGACTCGCAGGAACTGAATCATCTTAGCGCGGTTCCGTTCTTATCTCTAATGTTGGAAAGGTTGACAGAGAAACAGTTATAATTTTGGTTAGACCTATCATGAAATAATTTATGATCACAAAGAGGTCACATGGGAATGTATATGTTCGCGAATAATCTTTGATGCTTACAATCATCACAGATCATTCTCTTCTCAAAGAAATGGCGTTAATGGCCTAAAAGGTTTACACGCCATAAAACAAACGAAAAAAAAAAAGTCGATCTCGCAGGAACTGCATCATCTTAGCGCGGTTCCGTTCATATCCCTAGTCTAATTTGGAAAGATTAAAATAGAAGCAATTATTATTTTGGTTCCACCAGTCTTTTTTTTTTTCAATTAATTATTATAATGGCGTGTCAACCCTTAAGGTCACTAACGCCATTCCTGTGTGTAGTAAAGTCTTGAAAGGTCATGATTTACAATCTTACCTGGAAGGGTCGGCTAACACTAGAAACTGACCCGCTAGTGACAAGGTCTTGGAATCCTGGAAATCTATATTTCTAACAATAAATTGTTTTTGTTATTTTACTTAACCAGTTTTATTTTCAAATACATTATCCAACTATAAGCAATTAAAAAATAACAAGGAATAAAAAACAGACAAAAAGAACAGTTCGAATAAGCGAAATCAATTACTTTAAAGTTTTATGCTCTTATTTCTCCGATTGACATCGCCTAATCAAAACTTTCATTAGAACCTTTTTTTTTAGAACATTTAATAAGCTTTCTAATGGTATTCTTCTGTTTACCAAGATTCTCAACCTTTTTCGAGATATTAAAGAAAGTAAACAAAGTTACTAAAACTTTTTATGTCTGTTAATAAAATATTTTATTCTAACCCTTCCTTAACTCCACACGTAACCAAAATTTCAACATATTAGTTTTAATGAAAGTAGAACATGCAGAAAATGTTTCAACTGAATCCCATGATTCTAAGTACCCAAACCAAAAACGGTATTCAAAAACAATTTTTCCATTTTTCTTGAAAACGGTTAAAGCTATCGCCTTGAAAATGGTTTCATTCATTTTCCTTGCCCAGGAAGCATATAAAACAAGTACTTACAAGCTTATGAACTCAAAAACGTAAGCGTTACGATTTTTTTGCGCGAATTTCGCCCCAAACGCCATCTTCCACTAGGCGGATTCTGCTGGTTAACGAACTTGACGTTTCAAATTAGACGAAAGATTTTTGTACCAAATTTCATCAAAATCGGACCATTCGTCTGGGAGCTACAGAGCGAACAGACAAATATATATATATATATATATATATATATATATATATATATATATACAAATTTGAACCACCGTTATTTTCGGTCTCTAGGGGTTCTGAAACGCGAAATTTTCTAGTCGGAACTTCCGGATTGTTTCAATGTATTAACCTTATAAGCGGGGTTCCTCCCTATGGGGGAGGGAGGAACCGCGCTAAAAGCGGTCACGGTTGCAAGGGTACATACCTCATACCTGACTACCTGGCAATGTGAAGGTTCGCTCTAGAAACACACTACTTACTGGTTCTTATTTTCTTTTACTATAATACCAATTTTATAAAGTGAATTGAACAAATACAAAAACCCGTTCAAAAACAAAAAAAAAAACAAAAAAACTTATGATGTTTTAAGCACTTATTTCTCCGATAGACATCGCCTAATCGAAAATTTCTTCAGAAGCTTTTCTGTGGAGCATTTAGTAATCTTTTGAATGGTGACGATCCGCTTATGAAGTTTCCAAACCGTTTCCCTATGGAGGGAGGAAG
The DNA here is from genome assembly GCA_946811695.1 of Gonocerus acuteangulatus. Taxonomy (NCBI): domain Eukaryota; kingdom Metazoa; phylum Arthropoda; class Insecta; order Hemiptera; family Coreidae; genus Gonocerus; species Gonocerus acuteangulatus. Next base: position 73,356,384 of record OX328126.1, on the reverse strand, counting down.
GAACCGCGCTAAAACTGTGGCATCCTCCGAAAATAATTTCCCTCACAGTGATTCCTCTCGCACTGGGAGAAAACACCTCACATGCCCTGGGGACATGTTTCGCAGCTAAGGGTATAATTATTAAGTAGCCTAGTCTGAAGAGATTCTTGTAAACGCACCCTGAAATCTTGATGGTTCAGGCATTCAGGCGTTCGTCTTGAGAGGAGCTTGTTCATATACACCTACACTGTAAGACCATATTCAAATATTAATAGCACTTTAAGGGAATAACGGTGTAGTGGTTTATTACACGTTTTAGAAGACTCCATGCGTTTTATATAAATAGCTTGTTGATTCAGAATCCGACAGAGCGAACAATCGCATCAAAAATGAATATCATTTGCCGACAATCAATCAGCGAGGATAGATTCCTCCCAGATGCCCAACAGCATCCCATCCATTAGGAATTGTTTACATTATATCGAATCTGTCCCTGGCCTTCCCCAATTACTCATAAATATGGATGATGTCCATCGTAGTAACAGATTAAAAGATGATGGTGCACCCTTCCTCGGAAGATATCAATCTCTCCAGCTGACAAGCCCCGAACTGCAAGTAAGCCTGTCTTCTCGGCTCCCTGAGCTAATGGCCGTGTTTCTGATGGATTAAGGTGCCTCTGCTCGTCGGTATGCATTCGAAGCACAAGTATAGATGGTGTGTATCATGTCTGACTATCGTATACATGTTGTCATTCCCCTAGATGCTTGTGCGGGTCGTTCTTGCAAGCAATGTACGTTGGCATAAGAAAAAGAACGGTTAGGCCGAATAGGACAAGGGAGATACATTTAACGTATTCTACGTCCCTACAGGAAAGAAAAGTTATTTAAAACAACCTAGAAGTACCGACGAGAAATGTGGTCCTTTCAAAAGTTGCATAGAATTTATGAGATGAAGATAGTTCGTTTTGAGGTGATAAAAATTCTCTTCAGGTTGCTCTTTAGCAACCTTCTTCAGCAATTAATTACTAAATGATAAAGGAAGTCCACGATAAGTTTTAGCTGACCATGGATAAGTGTGAGGCACACCCATTGATATTCAATGTGGTGTTTCGTTTTATTTATTGGTTTTATAAATTATTGAACCTTTTATTGCTTAAACACTTACAATTTTATGGCACGGAGTCCACCACTTTAAATTAAAATTAATTGAACTAGGAATAAATTTTGAAATATCACAGATTAAAAAAACAAAATTCAACTAACTACTACAAATAATTATCATTATTATTATTATACGCAATATTTACATTAATTACAATAAACATCTTTACGCGAAAAGAGAACTGATAATAATAACAACACTACTGATTATATAACCTCATTTACATTAAAGAGCCCTACTACTTCTTGAAAAACAAAGAAAATAAATAAGCAAATAAAATAAGATAAGCAAAATAATATATATATATATATATATATATATATATATATATATATATATATATATATATATATATAATATAAAATTGCTATTATATAATATTATGGCAAACAGAGAATATATCTTCTACTGCTTGATGAGAAGGATCGATGAGGATTTTTCAACAATTAATTTTTGGGTTTGACCTCAAAATACTCTTGAAATCAGTATTAAACATTGTTTTAAGCCACAAAAAAAAATTTAACCTTTGAAATATTTACCGTTTAATATACCATATTTTTATTAAATACGTGTGTCGGAGTTTTGGTGATTTCTTTCCTTCTCGTTGTCAATGTATCCGCATGGGCGTATATAAGGAGGGGGGTCTAAGGCCCCCCTCGAAGTTTTAATTTGATGGTAAAAATGTGTCATAAAACCCTCAAAAATAAATTAAATAAGATCACTTAGTACATAAAAAATATTTTATTTTAGGTGTAATTGCGTTTTAGTCGCCTAAAACTATTCCAAGTTCAAAATTGTTAGTATTCCATACCACGGAAATGGTACCAGCCCCCCCCCCTCGGAAATTATTTCCTATACACACCCATGTGTATCCGTATGATCGAATGAATCAGCCGTTGTCATAAAATGAGATTGCATTGTATTGTTTTGTCTGGGTAAGTTAACATTGTGTTGTAGCTTTTGGCTGCAATAATTTACCAATTCATTCGTAGCACGTGAGATACTTCATTTCGTATACTGTTTTCGTTTTTATTGCAAATGTAGTCAGTTGGTTTATTTTGTCCTGTCATGAGTTATCTGTGTTAGTCCAATTCTCAATCGAGTCAGCAGTTAATACTAACTATAGATGGAGGTCCACTCTTCGTTAATAATATTTATTGACTTATTACAGCTAATAATGTTGGAATAATTTTATTTCTGGATGAATAATGATGGAATGCGAGAAAGTAATAACTTTTATGTTATCTGTAATGAGGCAGGCTCAGTTGAAATATCGAATCTATTATAATTTATCGATGTGCGATGAGAATGAAGGATAAACAGGCGATCGGTGGCGTACGTCACCTTCATCCTATGATTGAGCACCTGACCGGACTGAAAAATGACAAGCTCTCAGCCGAATAGGAGCGGAAACAGCCGATAAAGCACCATCAGCATGCCCTATCACTCTATCTCTCCACTAGAGTGGCGTACCTCTCTGTCACACAGGGCTTCCAACAGGTAATAATATCTAGGATACCAATAGAGAGCTCTTTAGAAAGACCTATTCATTTTGGTCATGAAACCCGTTCGCTACTGAACGAGTTAACGGATATAAGTCGAGATTTAGATGAAAGAATATCAACCCTTCTACTGCACCTGGATGTTATCGCTTTGAAGAATCTACTGACGTACTGGGAATGAAACAGCGGGAGATTACTGGTTGCAAAAATTGTCAAGCTGAATATAAATGTTTCATGCCACTAATGTTCCTGCTGATGCAGATAAAGAGCATCTAACCAAGGCCTTTGATGTCTTGAGTGAAGGCCTAAGACATAACAATACTCGTACCAATTCAAAAAGATCTTGAAAATAGAATAGCAAAGCTTAATATTTTGTTCTTATCAAAGCCAACATTTATGTTCATAAGCCGGGGGGCAGAGAAAGAAAATTTCACGATGGTTACTTAAGTGATAAGTTTGGTCTTTCTCTGCCCCCGGCAGTTCATTGCTGACGAATGCTACCAAAGAGTAGCCAAAACGTCCTTAATACCGATTTTTACAGAAATCGTATTGATGTTTTATTAGCCGAATCTCACCTCAAGGGTAACTATGTACAGCTCATGATTTATTTTCATGTTTGCTGATAATTAAAATCCAAAAAAGGCTGTCCTTTTGTTATTATTTTCAATTATGTTTATTGAGGACGATGTTTAAATCGCGGCGTGAATAAAGGTCGATTCACGCTAGACCGTGTCGGGTCCGGGCCGGGCCACGGCCGGGGCCCGGCTGGGACACGGTGAAACAATCACACCAGCATTTTCAATGGACTCATTCACGCTACACCGGGCCGAGTCCGTGTTTTGTTACGTGTGTGATTGCTTCATCGTGGCCCGGCGCGGACCCGGCCCCGGCCCGGCCCGGACCCGACACGGTCTACCGTGAATCGACCTTAAAACACTTCATTTAATATTAAAAAAACAAATGTGGGTGGCTTTTTTTAATGTATTTTAACCCCTTTAAAAGTGTCTACCTTATTTTTATTCAGTGTATAATCGCCTTAATTGCACATTAAAGATTGTAGGCTTCTGGCTAAACACTTTTATTGGGGCCCACTTTTAATTTTGTCACAAAACATGTCTAGCCAACACGTACTAATCTTCTTATCTACCCAAGAGCAAAATTTCAAGGTGCATAAAACACTCCATGAAACGTGCATTACCAGTTTTTGGACTATCTCACCATATAATGTGCTGTAACCTAAACATAAAATTTACTGAAATCATCTGTTCCGAAGGAAAGATGAAAAGTTGAACAAAATAATATACAACAAATAAAAGGTACTATTTTGCTAAAATTCCATGCCAGAAAAATTAAGCATAGAATATGAAACTTAACAATTAAGCATATATCATATACAATATCCAAATATTCTACAATAATTCGCCTTTGATTCAGCCAAACTTCCGTGATAAAAATAAAATTCTAATGGCATTGCACGAGCTAAAAGTACACATCATTGAATATGAGACATCAAGAAAAAGTGCAGATTCGGGCAAGAAGAACGCCAGTGTGTTCAGTGACAGTGATAAAGATAGCAGTGAGCTTCCTATTTCTTATCACTGTTCTTTATGGGTTACTTTGGATCATACATGACGTAACCACTGTTAAAGGTTAGTACACTAAATAGTTTTCGGAATAATTTATTCCTTACCTAACAAAGGGCATGATTAGAGTGACATTAAATAAAGAAAGAGGATTCCATTTACATAATCAGTGTAACAGAATGTTGCTAAAAACGCTCAGAATTTTCTAAAAACAAATCTAAACCCTTCAATATTTTACCAATACAAGGGGTAAAGGCCAAAGGATTAGTCCTGGAATCGATTATTTTTTTTACATCTGAGCCCTGAAATGAGAAAAATTCCTGCTGCATGTGGGACTCGAACCCATCTGCCGCATGAGAATCTAAGGCGTCAGCCACTGGACCACGGGGAGACACTTTTCTAGTTATTATAATTATTATTGGTAATTATTATAACAGATAAAGATAATTTTTACCCTATGGTGCCTCCGTAATCTTTTTGCTATACCTGGGTATCCTACTTTAACTGTTTCCTCCCATCACAAGTTTCTCCAACTTCCTGCACCTCTCCTTCTGAATTCGCTAATAGGAGGCTGTTTTTATCTTTGCCCGCCAATTTTCATTTATTCTTGCAACTTGACCAGACCAGTTCCGTTAAAGCCGACGTGCTTCTTCCCTAAGATGTGGGACAAATATCCATTAAAAAATCACAGATAAAAACTAGATAACCTTAGAAGAGATTTTATAGAGCTCGACGAGAACTACAATTTTGCCTCTTTGAAAAATTTTGATATCTCCCACTGTTTAGTAGTGATTTCTCTTGTGCCCGCTTATCTGGGCCACCCTGTATATAGGATTTTAAACCACCATTATTTTGGTGATTTACGAGTTCTAAGACGTGGACAATTCCGGATAGTGCCAGAAACTCGACATGATTAGCGGGTTTCTTCACAGAGCATATATAAATGTTGAATAATTGTCCTTCTTCTACTTGCAGACTATAAGACGCCCTTGGAGCGGGCGGTACAGTATAAGCCAAGACATCATGATGACAAACTGACTCAAGATAATTTGCAACTAGTTAGGATCATCAAGAGACATCTGATTCTCCCTTCGCCTGCACATTACAACCTGAAGAAACCCTATCCAGTGGAACCTCACGTCCTGGAACGCGCAGTCAGGCAGATAACCAATCAAGCTACTGTGAGATATGGAGATTATTTAACATTTTATAATATTTTAAGTATGACAAATGTTTCATAGAGGCGATATAAAATAATAATAAAAAAATGTTATTGATTTAAAGGTCCTCTGGATATAACCGTGTCTACTTGGTAATAACCGAAGTTTCCCCAGAGATTCTGCTGGCTTCCTCAGAATTGTTGTTGTGAGGACCAGAGACGCCCTGAGGAAGCCGGCAGAATATCTGGGGAAACGTCGGTTATTACCGAGTAGACACGGTCATTACCTAGTAACATGGACCGTGAAAATGAACGATAATTATCTCTTACTTACGTTTTTCTCATTGAACAGCGAGGAATTTTCATAGAGGTGGGAGGAGGAGACGGGGAGTATCGCTCGCCTTCGCTTTGCTTGGAGATTGAAGACAACTGGTATGGAATGCTGATCGAAGCTAATATCGAACAGTGCAAATCTATCGATAAGAAGAACAGGAAGGTTTACATATCACCAACATGTGTTGGCATACATAACTACTCATATCAGGTAACACATATTTACATAAATATGCCCATTCATTTTTTTTTCGATATTTATTTATTTATTTATTTTATAAAAGAAAAATAAAGAAAAGAATAATAATAAAAAATAATAAAGAATTATATAAGCAATTAATAAAATAAATAAATACAGAATTAAACGTATAATTTTAATGGTAATAATAAATAGTAATCATAATGATATTTGTGGAGTTGAAATATGAGGTATATTTTCCTGAAATAATAATGTGTGGCATAACTATATTTTATTATATGTCTTTGTCGTCTTTAAGTATGTCAGTATGGTATCAATATGTGGGCTCCTATCTGATAACAGTTCACTGAGGCTTCCAGGAATCTGTAAGTTGTCTCTTTTCGAAATTCAAAAAAAAAAATCATTCATTCAGGTTCATTCTACTTATAATTCAAAATTTTGTGAATATTTACAGATTCTATTATTATAACTATCTAAACGTAATTTAATGAAATTGATTTTTCTTCGCATCATACGTTATTATTGTTATGTATAAGGCTGCGAATTGTAAAAAATATTATGAATATTTATAGCCACCTAAATGTCTATACTGAATTTATTATTTTATCTCGGCTTCCATCTCCAGCAGTAGTTTTTTCGCATGGAATTGCAATCTGCGAAATGTTTTATTCCAAGCGAAACAACCTACTGCTGGTGATGGAAACCGAAACACTAAAGGTAATAACTTTTTTTGTTGAGAGGAGATCGTTGACCGTAGATGATGCAAGGTAGGGATTGTCGGGGTTCGGTCACTGCTATTTAATAAAACTACATTTTATCATAAAAATGGTTTTATTCGGCACAATATATATATATATATATATATATATATATATATATATATATATATATATATATATATGTATATTTCAGTATTACATCCGTCCTACTTGTTTTTTACAGCCCTGATGAAGGCTTGAAGATCAAGCCGAAACGTCGGCACAATAAAACCATTTTTATGATATGTAGGCATATATATATATATATACATATATATATATATATATATTTCAGTATTACATCCGTCCTACTTGTTTTTTACAGCCCTGATGAAGGCTTGAAGTTCAAGCCGAAACGTCGGCACAATAAAACCATTTTTATGATAAAATGTAGTTTTATTAAATAGCAGTAAAGGTAATAACGTTTCCTGAGCGGGCTTCAACCGAACACATTTACGTTGTATTATTTTTTCCATTTCTATTATTGTTACAGTTTTGAAATAAAATGTAAGAATACTACTTATTTCATGATTCGCGAGAGCATTTTTATTGTCTTTGGCACATGTTGTTTTATTCGCTTCCTTAACTACTGTGATGATATCGTCGATACAAATGGAAAGTATCGAATGTGAAAAAACGCATTTTTCATTTTAAATCTTTACTGATTGCTGTTGGACTGATGGACGGCAAACTCTCGAATCTATGTTTATACAGTGAAAGGAGGATGTAGCCACTGTCAAAAGGTCGAATCTGCCTACTATTTCACTGCCCAAAAGCAGAGTAATAAATAAAAGTATTTTCACTCTTGAAAGTGGTGATTTTCACATTCGTTAGTTTGCATTTGTATCGACGATATGTATGGAATATTTAGCACTTAATTCTAGAAAAACTATTTTTAATTTTACTTCTTTATGTTTTTTTTAATTAATACATATGTGATTATTTTTTTTAATCTAGCAAATTATGGCTATTTTTTAATTTCATTATTTTACTCTTCAGGGCTACCTCTCCCAGGATGGAAGCAAGAGCCATCTTCAAAGCGAAGGAGGCTACGGTTTACAGCCTGTTTATTGCTATCCGTTGTATAGTCATATACTGGCGTTCGGAACTACATCAATAGATTTCCTCATACTCAACATTAACGGCGAAGAGGCTAAAGTACTCGATACTCTCTGCTGGGAAAATGTTGACATAAAGGTAACTACAACATAGAAATAATATATTAAATTTAATTTATTCATTAATGAAATTTATTAAGGGATAATGTGTGGTCAAAATCGAAGTCATTTTCTCCAATCTATCCATAAATTGAGAAATAACATTATTTTTCAATTCTTTATGTCATAAGTTACAAAAAAAAAGTGACCAAAAAGATGTTCAAGTAACCAAAATAAATAAGTTTTGGAATTTTTAAAATTCCGCGCTGTGTCTGACGAACGGAAACCTTCTTATTATCACGGGCGACAGTCTGCAGGCGGCTAGTTTTATTCCAGAACAAGAAACTGAAATTATTATGAAAGAAGATTTTTAAGAAATATTAATTTTTTCCGAAAATGGCGAACAATTCTTCATTTTCTATTAAAAAAAATAAAAAATAAAAAAAAAAAACGTGGAAAATCATAAAATCGTAATAATTCAATGAATGGAAAAATCCCTACAGTACTTTACTAGAAAATATCATTAAGAATCTGCAGTTAAAATTTTAAGTTGATCGGGTGAAAATTAACAGCGTAAGTATCTCGTGATTTGAAAAACATAGTTTTGAGAAAATCGACTTTAAAGTTTAGTGTACCGAGAAGTTAATTTTTTTCCAATTGATTTGTTTAAAAATTGTTGATGTATAAAAAAAATGTTTTTCATTTTAAAACTTATCGGGACTTTAGTTGTAAAATCGAGTTTTTGTCACATTTAAATACTAGTTATACATGTTGTAAGTTAGAGGTTATTCTTCCCTTAATTTTTCATTTAAATATTTACTGCAATAATCTGAAGTTAATAAGCCTCCAAACATCTGCAATAGAATCTCCAATCACCAAACTGCTCAGTCAATGTAAAATTTAATTAGACTCCTTCCTTAAATAATATAAACACATTAAGAGAACTGTTATAAAACGTTTGTATAAATTTAAATTTACGTTGTTGCTCTCTCAGAGGATTGATAAATACTTTTGGCAAACATTATGTTTAAACATTATGGCACTGGAAGTATGAGTTGTGTTTACCAGTTTGGGTTTTGCAGTATGCGAGCAAACTTCGGATTTTAGTTTCATTCTTAATTTTTAATCCCTTAATTTTTTAGATAATAGCAGTTGCAAGCTTCAACGAAGAAAAAAAGTATGAAGTCGAAAAAGTTTTAAAACCTGTTGGGTATAAACTTCACAAAACGTACATCTACAAGGAAGAAAGGTTTGACATGTTCATAAAACAACCACTGAATACAAAAAACGTCCTCCACCAGGACAAGACAACGTTTTACTTTATTTCTGAATATGAATAATTTGTACTTATAATTAACTTATAAATATTGTTTTACATTTTCTTGAATGCAATATAATGACTGTATTATAAATATAACATTTTAAAAAAACGTCTTTCTTTTTATAATATTTTAATGATTAATGAGAACGATTATATTATTAAGACCCATATAAATATTGTTTTGTTTTATTTGATTAATAGTTTATCGCAAACTGTGGCGATTAAACTGCGACAATATTAATATAACAAAACTAACAATTTCGAAATTTCAAGCACTTTATTTATCCGATTTTAATCCCCCCCATTGAAAATGACATCAGAACATTTTTTGTAGAGACTTATGTAAACTTTTGAATGGACTCCTTCCTTTTACCACGATTTCCTAACAGTTTTCGCGATATTTTAGAAAAATGTACTAAGATCTGGAACAAGTTTCAACTGAATCAATCGTGTCTAAATATCCAAACTAAAAATTGGTAGTTGTATCAATTTTGCTCATAAACGGTTTACAAATGCTTTAAAAACGGCAAAATCTGGTTTCCTGCTTTATGGAACCTACGAGACGAATATGTACTTTTAAGCATACAAACTCGAAAACATAAACTTTAAGATATTTTTAGCATGAATATTGCTCCAAAATCCATGTTCCGGTGGACGGAATTTGCTGAGTAATGAACTTGACCTTTCAAATTAGACGAACGATTTTGTAGAGAATTTCGTAATAATCGGACGCCTTTTAAACTTGTGAGAGTGCGAACGGACAAATATAGAAAAATAGCCTCCGCCCCTAGTGGGGATCGAACCCACGACCTTAGATACGGAGTGCATACGCCTTAGCACTCAAGGCCACCGGACCTCCATATTATATTTATGAGGTCATGGAGAGAAGTGATTTCTTGTTTCGCCACTTTAGAGTGGAACATACCTTTAGATAAGTCCTATTCAAGTCCCCCATCAACGAGAAGCATCTAGATGATAATCCTAAGCCATCTTGGACCCTAAGCGGCCCCCTCTAGAAGTCTCCAAGACGACCATTAGTTGAAGATAGCCACTCGGAAAGTTTGAAAGGGGGGCTCGTCGAGTAGAAACTAAGATATCATACTCCTTATAGCGAGGAATAGCCACAGGGATTCATCCATTGATGTGCTCGGAGAAGTGGATAATGGTCCTACCTTTTGTCCGCCCTCCCAGCGGGGAAGATCAAAAGGAGTGCCCTGGCTTTATTATTGACTGGTTCTGATTGGCGATCTTCCCCCAGTATCCTCTTCCTTACAGGCCGACGCCCGTCGGTCAACAGGGATGACTCAGAAATCCCGCTGAGAAAAATAATGGGAAACACAAGACCAGAGGTATTTTTTTTCTGCTGGGTTCAGTATTCTTGAAGGTCTCGGTTTTTGTTAAGGAGTCAACTAACAGTGATAAAAAAAAGCATCGTTCAAGCATTCAATTTACGTATACGTTCGCTAATGAAGTATGGGTTAGCTTCAAGAATTAAGTATTCGACAAGTACCATATTTAGTCAAAAAACAAGTTTCTAACTTCTGCACCTTCGATAAAGATTTTTTTTTTCGTTGATAAATGCTTCTTAATTTTATGCATGAATATTTTTAATAATTTTAGGAAGGCCTCTCCGTGATCCTGTGATGTTTCTTTGATTCTCATGCGGGTTCGAGTCGCATCAGCGGCAGGTTGAATTTTATCACTTCAGGATCCATTGAAATGGCGTAAAATATCGATGTGCCATAAAAAAAAATATATTTATTTGTTTTACAAGCTTCGCAACGACGGCGACTTGCTCTTTTTTCAAATACAGAAAAAAAAATACAAATTTATATGTTCACAATTATCAGTACCTTAATGAACAAAATACAACAAAAGATTGAGGAGAGCATACGACAAAAGTTAGTACCTTTCTGTTAAGAATTAAGGGCTAAACATTATTTACAGCATTGCTATTTACACTATAGTTAATATATTTACATAACATATCACTAAAGCTACTAACATTATTTAATTATATATTAGGTCATGAAGGACCCTACATTTTGTGGTTTTACATTAATGACCAAGTAAAATTGAATAATAATTACATAAAAAAAAGAATTATGGTTTACAAAGCAAAGGATCGGAATTCGGCTGCATCGCTTGTATTATTAAACTGTAATTTGAGATTGCATTTTGGGATTTTATGATCCTCTTAAATGTAAAAATATTGCACTCTTTTCTTTTGCCATAGAAGAGAGAGTGTTAAATTTGTATTTCCACTTCATAGTCTTGTAATAACTACTTCGTCACGCCATGCTAACCAACTTTTAGGTTGACATTTTGTGTACTGATTTTAATCTCCCTAAGAAGGTCAACATTTGTACTGTACTATGAGGCTTGCAAATATTACCGTAATTTGTAAATTTTGACATAAATTATTTCGATAATTTCATATAATCAGAAATACATGTTCTTCTATTATCACAACAGTTGTTAAAACACGTATGATCTGTGAAACAACCTGCAAACTCAGGATATCAAGGAGAAAATAGCGACATGTGTGGTCCGTTAATTTGACAAGCGGATGGACACTAAAGGGACGGCCATCAGTTTAGCATAAAAGGTTTATAGCATTAGCATAAGGAATATGAACTCTATTTCTTGTCAAGTCCGCCCGCTCCCTTCCGTATGAATTTTCATTGCGGGACTTAGGACTTAGTCCAGGAGAAAGATGGCTGTAGGAGCGAGAGGGGGCGAGCCTGTACTTAGCTCCGGTCCTAAGTCCTCTGTTCAGGTTGTGCCATTAACTTAATGCTTGCAGGTCTGGATTAATTCATCCTAGTTTATAGGGCTTCTCTCTCGGTGTGGGCCTCCACTAAATCTACCTCTGTTTATTGGTCGGGCTTAGTCGTCCAACTTACTACTTAAAACTGGCTTAACAAAGAATTTATTGGTCGCCGGCTTTGGAGTTATTCGTTCGCGATGAGTGGGATCGCTCGAGCGGTTTCTTTCATTGGATCTATAGGCAAGTGGTTTGAAAATACATTTATAACATCGATTATAAGATTTATAGCCCTTCGTAGGTTCTCTACCTATCAAATCACCGAAATTCCCGTTTTCGTTCGTGGGTCGGATTCGGCCTCCCCGACCCGACCGTCCCACAGTGGGGCCAGCGACATATCGTGTATCAAAAAAGGCTACAGTCTCTAAATCTTAACCGATTACAAAGTAATATTATTTCTTTTTTTTCTTTTTTTTTTTTTTTTTTTTTTTTTTTTTTTTTTTTTTTCTTACGTGAAAGCTAATAAAATTTAGAAAAACTTCGTCCAGTCAGATTTTCGGTTTTGTTTCTCTCTTTTCCCCTTGAATTAAATTCATGAAGTTATACAACTGAATATATTTTTTTTTTTTTTTTTTAGAGTTGGAAAAAATCAGACTGACACATCTTTATAAAACGAAAATTTATTATAATTGAACAATGATATTAATTTAAATAATATTTAGTACAGATTATAATTGTAATGAATAAAATAAATTATTCTTTAAGTAGATTTTGTGTATCCACATATATCGGAGTTTGAATGTGCTTCCATTCATTACGAAGACTACTTATATAAGGATTGTAAAACTTCGTGAATTTAACTTCTTTGCGCGTAATTTAATAAACAAGAGGAACTAAACAAAAATCTGACTAAACGAAGTTGTTCTAAATTTTATTAGCTTTCATTTAAAAAACAAAAAAAAAAAATGCGTTGAAAACGGTTTAAATTCAGAGGCTGTAACCTTTTTGAAACAAGATAAGTCATTTGGCCCCACTGTGCTTCCCTAGCCAAGGCCAGCCTTTAATTAATTTATTAATGGGGACCTGCAAAAAGCAGAAAATGAGGCAGCCAGAGCGTACTACTGATCAAACTATCTCCATAGTGTATCCAATGGTCATGAATCAGATACCTCTATAGTATCTGCCCCAAACGTAACATACCAAACGAGAGTGATTCCCTCTTTTGGGCTTTAATGTTTACAGATTACCACCATTTTTATAATGCCAACAGCACGTAGTCGGTCACCCCATTCAGGTACTGGCCACGCCCGACGATGCTTAACTTCGGTAATCAACTGGAGGCGATGTTCAACGTGGCCATGGCCGTTGGCAAGCTCATTATATATTATATTGTACACAAAACCGAATACAAGAAAATTAAATATCACATTCTTGTTCCATAAGCCCTGGTCGCAAAAACTCGCTCATATAGAACGGCCTTTATCTCCAGCGTTCTTGGTTAATGGTACTATCTATTACTTGTTAACGTAATGACGTACTAGGATAATTAGATATATCCCTGAAGATGTAGGGAACGTCGTATCGATGACGCCATGTACTTGAACATGGCAGAGAAGCACAGCAATAAGGAACGCTAGAGGTTTCGAGTGTCCTCCAAGACACCTGATTGCTAGGGGGAGAATCCATCAGCTGTCAGCCATCTCGTTATGCCTCCTCTCTTACGGGGGGCAACGAAAGGTCGTCCAATTTCTCAGCCAAATGTCACAGCCTGCTCGAGAATAGAACCCCCGTCAGCTCCACTTGAATGAAACTGAGGAAATTATATATCCTATTTATACAAGGGAGGGAAGAATGAGAGGAAAGCTTGTGTAGTTTGGGAGCGAAAGTCTCGAAGGGTGAGTCTACTCCACTAATAAGGCTGAAGACGTCTTTCTAAATATTCTCGCCGCTTCGTCCCGGGTAAATTTAGACCCAACTTCTCAATAATGATAATTGTTCCAACAATAATATTTCTTGCCCAAAGGCCGTAGATCACCGAAGTCGGGCGCGGCCAGAACCTGAATAGGAGACCGATCACGTGCGATTTACATTATAAAAGACTGGCAACCGGTAGATATCCCAGCGTTAATAGTCCAATAGTTGATACGCCGACAAACACGAAAAATATTTCTTTTTGGGACTTCTCTTCGTTGCTTTATTGATTGGTCATCAATTTTGAATCTTGAAGGAAATTGCCGTACTCTTTCGCTATCTTCTACTAAGCATTACCAACTGCTTTGTGAAATAAGCTCTTGTTAGCACTGGCGCATTCACATTTCACTTCGCTAAAGGTAAGATTTTTTGCACCATTGCCAGGTTAGCAATTGTTCCCCCTTACGCGATATTGTACTTGGCTAAAACCGCGATTTCTCGAATGTATATAATGTAATTTGTATATAAATATATATATATATATATATATATATATATATATATATATGTATATATATATATATATATATATATATATATACATTAAAAATAAACAATGAATATCATTTCCATCAGTGAGTCAAATTCTGACATTTTTAAATCAATTTTATTTTACAGGAAATAATATGTTTGTAAAACGGAATCATTTTGGAGAAATAACGTTAGTGTTCCCCTAATCTGACCAAAAACAATCTGAAGTAATGACTTTTTTTTTAATTGTGCATTGACAAGTGTCATATATCTGCGTTTATAATAAAATTATAAATGCAGTAGAAGTACATATTTCTCGAACATTTTAAAAACTCTAACAATTAATCCCTATTTTAACGGATTTTGGGGGGGATATTATTAACCTAATCAAAACAAGCTTTTCATTATGATTCATGTTGAAACACTAACGTTCCCAGAAATTAACAATTTTAAAAATCTAATAATCGTCATAAAAAACAAGAAAGGCTTAGCTGGGTATCCTTTTTATATATATATATATATATATATATATATATATATATATATATATATCTTTATTTGAAAATTATACAATACAATAATGTATTTTTTATAATTCTTTTGTTCTTGTCTAAAGTCATGATATATCAGTAGGAAGAAAAAAAAATCCCAGTGGC
Source organism: Gonocerus acuteangulatus (assembly GCA_946811695.1). Taxonomy (NCBI): domain Eukaryota; kingdom Metazoa; phylum Arthropoda; class Insecta; order Hemiptera; family Coreidae; genus Gonocerus; species Gonocerus acuteangulatus. Next base: position 73,341,367 of record OX328126.1, on the reverse strand, counting down.
CAAAACCTATTAACTAGAAATTTACAGGGATATTTACATTTGGTTTTTGTATGGCTATTTACAATATTTACATTTGAAGTTAACATTTTACAAGCTTAGTTTACAATAGGTCTCTAGGCCATTTGCGCTTAAGGCGACGATGAGGGTTACCGGGAATGGTGGATGAGGATAACTTGTTGATTAGGGGATTGTCGTGACCAGGCAAACGGGAGTGGAAGTTAAGGTATCGGGTTTTGGACAGGGTTTGGACAAAGGGGATTTCTAGGTCTTTGTGGATAGTGAAGTTTGAGGCATAGAACGGAGCATTGACTATTTTACGGAGTATTTTGGATTGGAGAGAGGATATTGGATCGCTTGGCACACCCCCAAAGCTGGGTATCCTAAGACATATATTTATGATCTGTTGAAAACTAGGAACTGTCATAATAGACTCTTAATAATTGCATCCATTGCAAGTCGGTTATATTTTCTTGAATGAAATATTGCTTAGGAGTAAGTTACCACTAAGAAATATTATGTAACTAAACTTCTTCCTACATAAAAATATATTTTCCTTTGACTCCCTACTAGCTCCCGTCTACCTACAAGAAGTGTCTAACAAGTCTGATGAAGCTCAATGGGATGTAAGCGAAAATATATTTGTATTATTTTTGCTAGTTTTATATATCTGTAAAATTAATCACAAATGATTCTAAAATGTTTTTAGGCCTACAAAATAATAAATATAGACTCATAACTAACACAACTGCAGTATTATTGTATTCAATCAATGATTTAAAGAAATCAATGACTTAATTTCTATTTAAATGTTGATGTTTAGTGAGTAAAGTTGTTTTTTAATTAGATCTTATAAACGAAATAGAAATACTTTTGACTTTTATTTAAATAATATTGTAAAACAACACGGTAAAAAAAGTCTTTCGCAGTCGGTAGGATTCGAACCTACGCTCCCAGAGGGAATCTGATTTCTAGACAGACGCCTTAACCACTCGGCCACGACTGCACATGCTGGACGCGCTGTAAAAACTCACTAGGAAAAAGTAGTTTGGCCTTAAAAAAGTAGTTGACTCTGCTTATTGTGTGTACATATATATATATATATATATATATATATATATATATATATATATATATATATATATATATATATATATATATATTCCTACAATAAAGACTTGTATCTATTGAGCATGGTACTAATAGCCATTGTAGCGAATGCTTAAATTAAAAGACAAACAAAAACAAAAATTTTTGCCAATGATCATAGCAGTCGATATACTCAAAGAAAAAAAACAGAAGCAAATTTTGAGAACTGGAAAAAATTATGAGATTTTAATTTTACGAAGTAATGAATTATTTGTAATAGCGTATTTAAAGTCATTTCAAGGGGTATAACAATTGTATAATTTATATCACAAAGAAAAAAAAACAATTTATAACATAAATTACCAGAAAGAAGTGAAAATACAACAAAAAAAAAATTTCGCAGTCGGTAGGATTCGAACCTACGCTCCCAGAGGGAATCTGATTTCTAGTCAGACGCCTTAACCACTCGGCCACGACTGCACATGTTAACCCTGTAAGAATGATTAAGTACTTAAAGTTGTTAAAATATAGGTTCGTGATAGCTTGATTGGAAGAATTTATGAAAATCTTTTTTTTTCTCGGTCTTAATATTTTTTTAAAAAGATGATTAATTATACAATTATATATTATTCCTCTTCTTTTTACTTTTTCTTTCAGCTTTAATTTTGTAAAGATCTGAAAGATAGGATGAGGATGTTTTGGTTAAAATCACTATGACATGCATCGTAGCTCACTATCTTAAATGGTTATCACTCAAATTTTATTGTACTTAGATATTGGCGTAATAGAGACTACATCATTATTAAATACTGTAACAGGAAGATTGTTTTATTCTCAATAAAACAAGGCATTCAGACAGCTAGTTTCTTCGGCCTTGTACGTATGCTAATATAGTTTACAGATTCACGTTTATCCTCGACAATGGTTGCTTTGAATTTAATTTTATCTTAGAACTCATAACCAGTTCCCTTGAATATATTTTAGCATTTCTTAAATATGATTGGAGGCCAGGTGGGGTCGTGGGTTCGAATCCCACTACGGGGTGGTGGCTTTTCTTTAGAAAAAAAGAAAAGGTATCAACCCTATCCTGGATAGAAAAGGGTTGTAACCTATAGATAACACGTCCTAAAATTCGTAGTTAATAATAATTGACGTTAAAATTTAAATAAATAATAATACAATATGATTTCTTCGAGATACGTTACCAATTTTTGGGATTTTCACAGAGGATTTTATTTTATACCGAATATCGTTACAAGTATGGATGGTGGACGAAAATTAATAATTTCGTTAGGAGTAAACTTACGCAAATAGGCAGAATTCCTATATTTATAATTCATATTTCTCGTTACCATATAATATTGTGTTTCAAGTTCCGTTAAAAAAATGTAACAGGCCACGAGGGCCCAAAGCGGCAGGTACTTCAAATACTGATTCATGACTAGGGAGATAGTGTGGTCAGTAAACAAAATAAATTAATGGGTTGTGGTACCCATTAATAAATTAACTAAAGGCTGGGTTGGCCTAGCGACGGTCAAGGAGGCTAAATCCAAATCACGAACAAGTGTGCTCGGAGTTTGAACTCAAGGCCCCCAAAATATTAATCCAGTGCTCTAACACTGAGCTAACCTTGCCCCCACCATGTTTTGGCCGAAGAAAAAAAATGACGTTAATATAGTTTGTCTGATGTGGGCCAGGCGAATCCCTTAAACTTTTAACAGATGTCATTGATAGAGTCAATGCTGAGAGATGTGCGACAAATTAATAACGTAAATACTTTGTTTATAGGTTGATCAACGAAATTAAGCAACGTCGGGCGTGGCAAGTACCTTAAACTCCACGTGTTGTTGACATTATAAAAATAAAAATGTTGTTTATGCTAACTAGCCTAAGTGTATATAATAAACTAATATTGATATACTATATTTGCATATAAATATATATATATATATATATATATATATATATATATATATATATATATATATATATGTATATATATATATATATATATATACATATATTTATATACTCCAGTAAGCAATAAACAATAACAATATGATTGTTTTACCCATCACATCGGGGAGGAAATTGTGTCGTGGGCCTTTTTTTATTGCGCATCTATGTCTAGGCCATTGGCGCCGAGCTATCTATAGGTTACCACCCTTGTTAAACATCAATGGTGTAGCAGAAAATTCCTTCAGCGGGCCATAGATGAAGGAACTCAACCTGCTCCGCATCTCCCGCCTGTGAATCTAGCATTTTTGTTTATTCCTTGATTTTATTTTTTAGTGAAGTGAATCGCTTCGTGTGAAGAACTCCTAAAACAAATAAGTACCGCAAATTACATAACTTTGTTTTTAAAATTGTGCACGTTTCATTTTAGAGCAGAAATATGTTATAATATTTACCCCAGCGAGTATTTCCTTGTATGGATTATGTCCAGCAACGTCCAAAATTGAAGTAATCTGACAGGCAAGACTTGAAGTAGCCTGCTGTATAGGATCCACTTAAGCGAAGACAGACCGCCGTAATGGACAAGCTCCCCCCACCGTACCTTAACCAAGTGCCTCAAGGATTCGACATTCCCCTTCCAGTATTGGATTGTCCATCCTAATCCTATCAACGATGGACCGGATATTTTCAAGTGTCCCTCCGAGGAAACCAACAATTTTTCCCCGTATTGCTTTTTCTGTCATCTCCGCTCCCTTCCGGACTCGAGGAGCTGTATTAGTGCCTACGTGCGCGAGAGTCCTTCGTGAATAGAGGCACGAGGATATTAGATTACGACGGACTTCTGCTGTAAGTCGAAGCGGAGTCTGTAAAAGAGATTTGCACCCCCCCTCTTTCGCCCTGTGTTTACAACTCAATCCGCCGTAAGTGAATTGAGTCCGAGGGGGAAGATTGACCAAAGGAATAGATTCCGAGAGGTGAGGAACCGTGAAAACCCGAAGCCAAGACGCCCAAACAAAGGGGGGAGTCTTCAGAAACTTGATTCAATGGACGTATTGCGTATTGCGTTTTATTTACACAAATCATTGAATACACTGACGGAAGTAAAAGCAATGACTGTGTTGGATCTCCATACTTAATACTAAAATACGACATAACTATCCACAATGGGCAATGCAGATTATTACTACTTTGTACGAACAACCAGGTGGAAAACTTATGATAATCATAAAATCTGTAGAACAACTATATTCTTTAAGATACGACGGACACACCTGAACAATATACACTGACTGCAAGACAAATATAGCGAGCATATACAACAACCAAAATCATAACAGACTGGACACATTAGAACACTACTTATTTTGTGTAAGCCGAAAAAGGTTACAGATACAATTACATGGATTCATGGATATTCAGGACTAATAGGGAACGAGAAGGTTGACTTACTTGCAAAATCAGGATCAAATAACACGACACTGTCTACATCTTTCTCTACCTGCCAGAGACTATCAAACAATGAATACGAGACGAATTAATGAAAAAATGGAACGAACGATGGACAAACAGAAGTAAAGGAAGACATTAACACAAATTCATACCTCCAATACATAAATTAAACAAAAATGAACTCTTAACAATTTTAAACTAACAAAATATATATCAGGACATGGACCAAAGTTAATTTTATATAAACTCAAACGAATCACTAATAAGACATGTAAATGCGACAAGTCAACTTAACAGACATAGGATCACCTCCTGATGATTGCAGAAGAAGGTAAAATCTAGTAATTCGGATTTTTAAGAAATATTATAAAAAATGATGAATAATTCTTCATTTTTATTTACAAATCTGTCGAAAATCGGCCATACAATCTTAATAATTCAATGGATCGAAAAAATCCTCCATACATTTACTACATTTTATCGTTTTCTTTCAAAATAATTTTAGATATTTCTTCTAGATATCATTAGGAAGCTGCAGTTAACATTTGAAGTTAATCGGGTGAAAATTGAATGTGGAAGCGTATCGCCCTATTTGAAAAGCATAGTTTTGAGAAAATCGAGTTGAAAGTTTAATGAAGTGAAATTATCATTTTTTCATAATTTAATGTAATAAAGATAAAAAAATTAGTTTTAATTTTGAAATGTAGTTGAACAATTGAATTTTAGTCACTTTTAAAAACTGTTCCGCCGCATAAAGACAGATAATAATTTTTAATATTTTTTTTTATTATACTAATAATTGTCCATTAGTTAAGGAAGGATTTAAGCCAATAAAAAAGGAAATGGTAAAACAAAAATGTTACAAGGTAATTAATACCCCTTAAATAAATAAAACCACAAAACCAAAATAATCCGAATTCTTAATGATAACGATTCACAACAGCTGAACTTGGTGACGAACTACCCCTCCTTAAACGTCTACAACCCCTAAAGGTAGTAAAAATAATACAATTACCTCACGGACCACACCGTTCCTAGCCCACAAATCTTCAGAAGCTGGAGAAAAACGCCCCACAAATCTCCCTGACTTACTAGCAATTACAGCTTCTAGTACGAACCTCTCTCTCTCTCTCTCAGAATCTTATCTCTAAGGAGGGAGTGACTCTAAGGGAGGACGGACCACCTACACGGATCGACAAATGGAACACCATCAACCGAGATGTTTCATCTTTAACCTGGCCATCAAATACAAAGGTCAGCTATTAAATCTATACGGCCATATGTCCATTTGGAATAACTCTAATAATCCTAGGACCCATTTCTCAGAGATATGACTCCTCATGAAGTCAATTTATATGAGAGTGCGATAGAAACTAGTCAATTATCGTTATGATAAGCCTTGAATGTAGATAAGATTAATGACAATCCTTGAAGTTATTGACATGCGGATTACAAGATCCTTAGGTTACGAGAACTGTTTTTTTTTTTTTTTTTTTTTATAATGAGATGAAGATAGTTAGCCGTTTTGGTGAAAAGAAGTCAAGGAATGTTTGGGATAGGCTAAGAGAAAACGTAAGGTTTTCAGTAAAATCTACATTTCGAACGGCTAGATGATAAAGGTTTATTTATTGTTTAACGCTGAAAGGCGATAACACAATTAAAATGTTCTTTAAAGGAAATAAAATAAAAAAAAAAAAAAAAAAAAACAATAATAAAATCAGTCGTGATGAAGTAATAAGTTGTAAAGTGTATCTGCACTGTTTATGTTAAAATTTAGTTTTACATGTAGTCAGTGAGTTCGAGTAGTATATTATTGTATAAATCTTAATAGGATATATTACTCAATTTCAGATAGTTAATATGAAGAATTAATTATTATTATATTGTCGTCATATTCGGTCAAATAAGTTTCTGTATTTCAAGTAATTGTAAATTTTGTCTATATATTGGCTCCCATCAGAGAGTAACTCAGTCATGTTGTCCGGTAAGTCATAGTTCTGTCTGAGTAAACATTCTGTCAATATGTGTTTTATTGTCAGTGGAGTGTTACATACTTCGCATGTCGGACTGTCCTGTCTCGTCATGAGATGTAAGTGTGTCAGCCGGGAATGACCTATTCTTAAGCGGCATAAGACAACTTCTTCTCTTCTAGTTTGCCTTATGCTTGAAGGCCATTCTTCGACTGTTTGTTTAATTTCTCTTAGTTTGTTGTCCGTAATCGCGTGCCAAGATTTTTGCCACTTTTCCCTGATGGTCTTTTTGGCTTCTGCTTGCATGTCTTGGTATGTAGTATTGTATACGTCCAGGTAATGTTGTCTTGTTGCATTTTTAGCAATCAATTTTTAGATGATAAAGGAAGACCATGAAAACGTTCAGGTGATGCCTACACGTACCTATGTTACCTAACCTATATCATGGTCTTCCTCCATTACCTGGGCATTTATTGCAGAAGAAGGCTGCCAAACAACACGCCAAAACAATTTAACTTCTTTACACGTAAAGAACATCAAGGGAAACAAAAATCTGACTAGACAGAGTTGTTCTAAATTTTATTACCTGTCATAAAAAAATGAAATCGGATAAGATTTAGAATCTGTAGCCTTTTTTGAAACATGAAATGTCGTTTGGCCCCGAACCCTGACAAATTCTACACACACTTGTTATAGATATTTAGAAGAGGGAGATGGAATTAAACCACTGTGAAAGAGATAATAACCCCCGACTGAAGACAATCTCATAATTAGGCCTCTTTTATTTAAAATGTCCAGATAGCCTAAGAGCTGGTAACCGCACGTTTCATGAAGTGTTTTATGCACCTTGATATTTTTCTATAATGTCCCTCTCGGGTAGACAAGAAGGAATATATGTGCTAGCTAGACTCACCTAGTGCGCCTAGGGGAAAAGTGCAAAAACAGATTGCCCAAAAATAGTATTTCATTCAGAAGCCAACTACCTTTAATGTAAATTTCAGGCAATTATACAATGAATAATAAATAAGAAAGACACTTTTAAGGGGGATAAAATGTAAAAAAAAAAAAAACAATTGCAAAAAACTGTTTTTATTCTAATATTAAATTCACGCTGGCATGAGAGCGTAGAGAACTGCCAAGATGATCGGTGCTCTCACTCACTCCTACAGTGTATTGCAGTCTATCTTAGGCAACCTTCCCCTATGGCAACACATATTTACCTTCTTATCTACCCAAGAGGTACACTATAGAAAAATTTCAAGGTGCATAAAACACTTCATGAAAAGTGCGTTACCAGCTCTCCGACTGAGATTACTGAAGTAAATTAGTTACGAGTTTTGTTGAAGGTCACTTCCCACCCGACTATTCCATATGCCTTGAGTTGCTGCAGATCAATAGAATTAGCCTAAAGTATGTAAAAACTCTTCCTTGCCACCATATTACCTAGGTGGTTTCATGCAAATACCCCATTACAATTAACATATTAAACGAAAAATGAATACCAACATTTAGGAATGTGTTTGGTTAGGTTGAGGATATTAACATTAGCCCTTAGGAGTGTTCAAAGGTAAGGAACAGCTGGCTGCGGTTTTGTTAGCAATTTGCATATCAGAGGACCTCCGCCCCTCAGACTTTGGAAGATCCTCCCCGCCCAAGGTTTTTAACGGCTCAGCCGAATTGGAAAAACCCCCCATTCCGCCTCGTGATCTTCATTCGGTCCAGAAATTATTCCGCCAATTTGGCCCGCCTTCTAACTCCCCTCCGCTCTGTTTGCATACCGATGCAGATAGGAATTTCTTCCTCCCATAAAAGGTTTTTAGAATTTAGCGATTTCCCTCAGAGGAAATTGACATTTGTGAAGCCGAGCGTAATGATACAACGCTAAACGACTTGACTACTTCTTCGAAGGATAAATATATAAAATCAATAATTAACTAGAAAGTATTCAAATTGTCGTTTAGGCATAATAATTGTAGTAATTTGACAAATTAGCTATCCATTAGTGAATTTATAATAATGCAGTTAATGAAAACGTTCTATATTTTTTCTAATTTTTGATAATAGATATTTAATACCCAATGAACAAGGTCTATTTTTTTTTCAGTTTTGAGCATAGACATTTTAAGCCCCATAAAAAAGTTTTAAATTTCTCTAATTTCTTAGAATAGATATGAGGGCCTCAGAGGTCTAGGGGCCTAAGTAAAAAACTCAATGTTTTGTGGAAAATGGATTCAAAGTTGAACATATTTGGTAATAGAAAAAACTAGATTTTTACAGTTCCGATCATACCAGACGAATCCTCAGGTCCTTAGCTGTTTGTTATCGATGATACATAATAGGCACATCATCTGGTTTATGATTAATATTTAAAAGAATTGGAGAATCCGCAAATAAAACTCTTAATTTCCTTTTGGACTTAATATTACAAAAGTGACAATACCCAAGAACAAGCTCGGTGGCACCAACTGTCAAGAAAATTACTAGGATCTCTTTACCACCCAAAAGATTACGGTGTTCACAACCCATTCCTGTATATTACTCATTTTTTTTCAAAAATGTCACGTAGTCCCCTTGACGCCTGGGGCCCTCATATATAATACCCAATGAACAAGGTTTATTTTATTTTTTTTTTTTTTTAAGTTTTGAGAATAGACATTTTATGCCCGATGAAAACGTTTTACATTCATGTAACTTCTTAGAATAGATAATCTGCGATAAAAAAGTTTTATGTGTTTTTCATTTATTTTGTTTCAATTATTTTGGACCTTAGCTAATTTTCTAAGAAAGGTTAAATAAAATTATATAGTAATTATATTCTAATAAAAAGGTTAAAATTTAAGAAGTTTTCCCAAATAAATAATTTACTCATTACTGATAATCATAATTACAATGAATACATTTTTAAAAATATTAAAGTGTTGAATAATAAAAAAAAAAATTCATATAACGATAATTGTAATGAATAGTGTGTGTAGGGGTCTCCCGTGGTCTAATGGCTGGCGCCTTGGATTCATAAGCGGGAGATGGTGGGTTCGATTCCCAACCTCCGGCAGGAATTTTATCATCCCACGGCTCGCTGATAAAATTCCTCGCTGCACCCTGGATGTCGACGCTAATGACCTGGATGTAGATGCGCCGTAAAAAAAAAAAAATAAAAAAAAAAAAAATAAAAAAAAAAAATAATAGAGTGTATTTGTTTGTTGTTCATAAATATTACATAAGTTAATTCTTGTGTAATTATTTTAGAATTAATATTTAATGCCCAAAGAAAAAGTTTTGTAATATATTTTTTAGACTTGAAAGTTTCTATTGTTTTTTGTTGTTGTATTTTGTTTAGATAATTGAGTCAACTCTTCTTAGTAAATATAACATCTTATTCCGTTCTGAAGACTTTGCTTAATATACGGGATCCTGCGAGATGGAATTTTTACTTTTTATAATTGACTTTGAAAGAATACTGGGTTTTTAGTCTATTTTGATGTTGTTTAAGCTGACTGTTAAAAGACTGCCTGTTTATCCCTATAAGTCACTGCTCATTATTGTTAAACCCAGTAGCATCTGGCGACTAGATTCCACGGAGGCAATAAACGAAAGGGACATTAACTACAACTTGATTTAATACTGGCTCTCATTAAAGAGATCTCTCCGAGGCAGGGCTCTTGGACACCTCTCTAACAGGCGGCGGCTAAAATTACTCGACTCAAACTCCGGTCCTACGAGGCCACGTGAAGCTTTTACCGGCATCAGGAAGGATTTATGGAAACGGCAATAATGTTAAAGGAGAGAAAACAGCTGATTTACAACGACTCTCTCAGAGAGCTGAGTTTATTGTCGACACCGATAACTCAAGACTATGGACTATAGAGGACGTTTTGTTAGAGACCTCAAAAGAATTGATTTCTATAAAAAGGTCTTGCCCGTCTGCTTTCCTTTGATTTATTTCTCGCTCTCGAGTTGGGAAACGTACGGCTCCCTTGTATATCTCCATTCTTTAGGTGCGGTCTTAACTATTGTATATTTTATTTTTTATAAGACGATTTATTGCGGAGAGAGATTATTGTACGAAGACAAATGCTCTCTTTGGTGATTTTTTATGTCTGATGCATTATTGTCTCCAACCGCTGGCAAAGGCCATTCTCATACAGTCATTACGGGAAGCTCATAAATTAAGTGAAAAGAATGTTAACTTCTATTAAATCAATACATAATAGGAACGTGACAAATTTAAAAAGAAGAAAAAACCATCTACTTCTTAAAATTAATACTGCTTCCCTCGTTAAAAGTTAAGTTCAATAATAAAGCGTACATTATTTTGTCACTAATGGAAAAGTGCATATACAAAAATACTTATTGCATAGGTACTCAATTTTGTTACAATTTTTAGAACCCTCGCCTATAAACATACTGGCTGAATTCGACCATTCTAATACATGAATGCATAAATTTCTTCTCCCTATTTCTTGACAGATGTGGAAATTTTGTATTTGGTCATTATGAAACGCTATTCTTTCCCCAGAGGTTCTTAGGGACGAAATATGTTATTTACTTTTATTTCTTTTTTTTTCTGCGTTGTTTCATTTTATTTATTAGATTAAATGTGTATAAGGGGGATATTATCACTACCCCGCAAAATCTACGTTGTTCTTATTTAGAGAAACTTCCTTGCCTTGAAATATGCTTACATTTACCACAACTACCTAAAATACTCTTATGTAAAGATGTAAAATATATAATATTGATATAATATGTAATACTCAGCGTAGTAAACAACATATATTATAGTTACCATAAGGAGCAGAACTGGAATCAAAGATGTACCTTCATAAGTTGGTTCACCAAAGTAGAACTGGGCTGGGCAACTGGGAAAGGCAAGACGGAAGATGGCCCCAAGAAGTGACAAGGTGGACCTGAAAATAAATAGGGGCAGACAAGCCAAAAGGTGGACAGATTGTTTCAATGAAAAGATCTGTCTGCTGTTGTGGAGCTTGGTGACAGATCGCCAGGCCTGGAAAACTTAAGTAGAAGGAATCATAGTGACTTCACCTTAGGCAGGCCTTTGTCAAGATTCGTTGTTGCTTGGCATTTAAATGTTTTATTTTCTATTATTTTATTACATAATTTTTTAATTTGTAAAATTGTTCATGTATCTGTAAATATTTTTAAATATAAGGTTCATTTCATTCAAATTACTTTGCTCGTCTTACGTAGGGCAAACTGGCAGGAAACTCAATGTAAGAGCTAAAGAACAGTAGGCCGGATTCTGAATTTCGACACCATTGTCTCTCAGAAAGACACAGCGAGGCTGACCATTCACTGTGTATTTTACATTGCCGAAAGAAGACTGCACAGATGGACGGTCTAGAGAAAGTATTGAGAGTGGCCTGAGGATTTTATCTATATCCTCAGCCCATGCAATTTAAATAGAAGGACGGATACGTACCAAACTGATATGTTGAGCTGCACGTCTCTGTGCAGGCTCTCTCCCGCCTTCCCTTCAGTCAGCCCTCAGCAGTGAAGCTGAACTCATTATAGTCGCTCTCCAGTTTAAATATTTTTTATCCCAAAATGATGTTGCTATAGCTGGCCTTTGTGAAACTAAACTGGACACAAATAAAAATTTCACAGTTCCCTATTACAAGGTTTACCGTAATGATAGGAACACCAATGGAGGTGGAGTAGCAATAATAATTAAAAATACCATCCAACATACCCAAATCAATATCCCCAAACTCAAAAATATTGAGGCTGTTGGTGTTAAACTTCATTCACTACCCCACAATCATATAGTAATATCTGCTTATTTACCTCCGGATAAAGAATTGTTAATAGAGGATATGGATAAGATTATTAATCTTGGGCATAAAGTAAAAATCATGTCTGATCTCAACTCAAAAAATGTCGCGTGGAACTGCCGCAAAAATAACAAAAATGGTAAAAGTCTTCTGAACTACATTTTAAATAAAACCCTATCTATCATTGCTCCAGACCAGCCAACATTTTATAGAAGGTAGAAAAATAATGTCTCTCCACTGTTTTTCAAAGTATTTATTAGCAAAAGCTTTTCGAGAACATGGTTCTCATCGTCAGTGCATCTATTACTCCACCGGTAGTACTGCTAACAGCCTCTCCGAACAGGTGTGAGGTAACATTTTATTCTGCCGACGTTAGAAAGAAACCAGATATCTTAGATATTCTCATAACCAAAAATACCCAGGCATGCACAGGAACCATTTCAATAAACAATCTCTCATCAGATCATAATGCTATCATATTTAGGATAAACGCAAAGGCCCAGAAAAATAAAACTCAAAGAGGCCCGATTGACTGGGTAAAATTTAGAAACATTATGTCGGAAAAAATTGATGACTCCGAAATTACAAATATTGAAGGGCTAGAATCATTTATCTCACAATTCACAGAAAACATTAATACGGCGATTAAAAGCTCAAGTAATATTGCTCGAAATAAACCTAACCATAATAAAAAAAAACCATTCTCCAGAATCCTTGAACTAATCTTCAAACTAAAAAACAAATTTCGGAGAATAGCTCAAAAATCTCAAAATAAGTTTTACAAAAGATACGAAATATTACTCTCTAAAATTATAAATAATGTATTGTGGAAAGAAAAGAACCGCACATTAAATAAAAAGTTAGCCGAAATAAACTGCAGAACAAAACTATGGGAACTACACAGAATATTTAAAAATACAAACAAGTCTTATCATCCTCCTCTAACATACGACAATGAAATAGCCAACACCACACAAGAAAAAGAAGAGCTCTTAGCAAAGTATTTTCAATCCGTTCATTCTCAAAATTTACAACTTGGCAGTAAATACAATTGCAGAAAAATAACAACCGCTGTAAAGAAAAAATTAAGTGAAATTAAAAATATTGAGACCCCCAAAACCGCTGCTGAATGTTTCTTATTCAGAAATTTACAAAATTATCAGAACCCTAAAAATAAATAAATGCCCGGGAAACGACAACATCCGTCCTATCCATATAAAAAATCTGCCACCTTCTGGGATTAAAAGTATATTAAAAATAGTTAATGGAATCTTAAAATTACAATACTTTCCGAATATATGGGAAAAAAGCAGTCATAAAACCAATTCCAAAACCGGGTAAAAATCTTCATAACGCCCAAAATTACAGACCTATAAGTTAATTATGTACACTCGGAAAAATCGCGGAAAAAATAATTTTAAAAAGAATAAACCAACATTTAAATAAAAACAAAATCCTAATAAACGAACAATTCGGATTTAGAACTAAACACAACACTGCAGCACAGTTAGCAAGACTTGTCGACTTTGTTACAGAAAATTTCAATACAGGTCTATTATTACTAGATATAGAAAAGGCGTTTGACACAACTTGGCATGATGGCATGATCTTCAAAATGATAAAAATGTAATTTTCCCCTTACTTAATAAACATTATTCAATCCTACGTCAGAAATAGGCTTTTTATAGTCTCTCTAGATGGTATAAATTCAGGAATCAAAAATATCCCCGCAGGCCTACCGCAAGGATCGGCTCATAGTGCAACTCTTTATATTATCTACATAAACGACATACCAACATTTCCAAATACACAATTATCTCTGTTTGCCGACGATAAATGTGCTTACACCGCCTCATATAGAATAGATACTATCAAAAATCGCCTTGCAGCTGTAATGAATAGATTAAATATATATTTCAAAAAGTGGAAAATCAGAGTAAACAAAAATAAAATCCAAGCCATAATATTCACAAAACGCAGGCCCCAGCTGGAACACAATATAATCATTGATAATGAAATAATACCCTGGCAAAGTAAAATTAAATATTTAGGTGTAGTTCTCGATAGAGGGCTAACTTTTACTCAACATATAAACGAAGTATGTAATAAAGCGAATAAAGCCCTTTGCCAAATATACCCGTACTTTAACAGAAAATCAAAGTTAAGCTCTGAAAATAAAATACAATTATACAAATCCTGCATTAGATCTATATTAATCTATGCTTGTCCCGTCTGGAGTTCTACATGTCTTAGTAACTATAAAAAAATATAAATTTTTCAAAATAAATGTATAAGAATCGCAAATAACTTACCCAGATACACCAAAATAGATTCACTTCATAACATATCCAATATTCCGCACATAAAATTCTTCATATACAAGCTCACATATAACTTTTATAAAGCATGCAAAGGAAAACCTAACCCACTGATTAAGAATATACGTAACTATAGCAAAATTAGCACTAAGAGATATGTACATAAGAGGACAAAACATATATTATTGAAATAAGTATAACAGACCATGCCGAGTACCTGCTAAGGACTGGATTATATTATCAGGAGTGAGATAGCTATACATAAACATTAACTCATTAATCCCTAACTATATTCTATTGTATAATTTTCTGTAGTACTTCTTGTTATTAACTATTTCCTTCCAAATAATGAATTTTATATTCACTTTCTCAATGTAATAGAGCAAGGAAATGAAGAAGATACATTTCATGCATTAAAGTAATTGTCATTGACATTAAAGTTAATTTGTTTTAAATTGTAAATTTATCCTTGTGGTCTGTAGGTACACATTGTATATATTATGTTTTGTTTTTATATCAAATAAAAAGTTAAATATTAAAAAAAAAAAAAAAAAAAAAAAAAAAAAAAAAAAAAAAAAAAAAAAAAAAGTTCATCTCAACTTTATCTATTTCATTTTAATCATTATGACTATTGTTATTTAAATTTTGTCTGTTTATGTGTTGACGAATCAAAATTATTGTGATTATTTATTTATTATTTTATCTGTAGTTTTAGGAACGTTTTAATATTAAGATGAATGCCATTATGCAACAAAAAATGTTTTATTCTGTTTATTTTGTCACAGCTCTGAGGATGGTAGCAGGATCTACTGAAAGTGCTCATCATGGAAAATAAAATTTGATTTTGTGAAGGAACTGGACGTATTTCATTATACTGGTTATTTCATTCATTCATATATTATATTTGGACGCCTTTAAACGGAAAAGAACCAAGTGGCATCTGTTCATTCTTTAGAGAATTGGGTTAAAAGTTTTTTGTGGGTCTAAAATTCCTTTATTATCTCAAATGTTTCATTCATTTTCTCTCATTAAAATAAACTGTTGTTTTAGTAATGGGGTTTTATTTTTATAATTATTGATAAAAATGGTGCTTGATTCCTTTCTGTTTATTACAGCATACTGGATACACCATTTCACTTTTTTTTGGTATTTTTTCTTGCTTTAATGACATTATATTTTAACCAATTTTTTATTACTATATAAATTCTCTACAAGATAGCACCAAAAACTCAATTTCGTTAAAAATGGCGCTTGATTCCTTTCCGTTTAAATGCGTCCATTTAACAATGCCTCCTAACAAATACTGGCCTCTGCGGGCTTTGAAATTACAGAATTTACATAGCAGAATGTAACAGTTGTTTCCTTCTTCTTCTCTGCGTAACAAGGAGGTTCTTTCTGAGATAAAGGCGTGCAACGACTTTACAGCTTTTCTGTAAAAATGTTTGAGGTGTTGCATTGAAAAAGTGACGTGGTTCCTTGATTTAAAAAAAAAAAAAATGTACTCACTAAATTATTTATTCTTGGAAAATTGTTTAAATATGTTTTCTCTTTAACAAGAAAAGAATACTCATGCATATAAATCGAGTGCCTTCACGCAGAGAAACAATTTATAAAAACTGATAACAAACAAAAAGAAATATGAAGGGGGACACATCGAATCGAGGGGGGATTGGGGTGAGGGGGGGGGAGAGTTCGAATTTTGAAGGAATGAGAAATGGTTGCGGTCCACAAAGAGATAATGGGTAATGAAGTTTGCATTGAGAGGAGCAGAGGGAAATGGCGCCTTGTCTCACCATTAGTCAGGCGTGTGTAATGCAACTGTCAGAAGTCATCGATCAGCTGGCGTGACAGCGATGTAACAACCCTCCTGATAGCGTGACAGCGAGGTGCGACGTAATTAATATCGAGATGGGAGGATTTGCATCCGGATCTCAGAGGAGGGTGGCGCCGAGTCTTAATGAAGATTTCGGATGGGATCGAGGAATCAGACTATTTCTAACGAGGGGAACAAGAAGAAAATCATTACAGTAAAGATTATTGTGCAATGTTTATGATTTTCGTGCTGCATGACGATAATAGCATGTAAAACATTAATCATACATCAATAATATTCTATCAAATTTTCAAAATTTTTACTAATTAAATTCTTCCAAATAAGATAATGTTTGGAAGATAAAAATCCTCATCGAGCCTACGTACTATGCACCAAAAATGGCGAACACCAAATATTCAAATATTTGCTAGATTATGGCATTGCCAAATAGATTATAAAATTATATTGACATGAACCTATAAAAATTATTATATAATATAAGCTATTTCTTACAAAAATAAAAATAAAATCAATCAATATTTTATACAAAATTTGAGCACATCAAGAATTAATAGAAATTACTCATTTTCCCCGCAGATAGTTTGTTTTATTTCCCGCTTTCAGGTCACTAGTCGCTTATTTATATGATATTCACGTTTAGCGCGTTTTCTACCACCCTTCTTATGGGTGAAACCTGCTTAAGACGTCGACGGGATTAAGCGATCCAAGTGTAGACATTAAGAGCCAACCTTTTTTTTTGTTATTTATGTATATTGAAACTCATCGCTGAGTTGATAACAAGAACTTTACATATGATAGAATTTTACTTGGAGATTTTCTGCGATAACTTCATAGATGGATAATTATTTACATATTTACAATTTTAAAGATTTTCAATTTTAAGGTTTCTCCTCAAATAGACTAAAAAAGAAAATTAACAAGTTAAAAAAAATAAGAAAAACATTTCATGAAAATAACGGTGGCTCAAATTGTTATATATATATATATATATATATATATATAGTTTTTGAATCAAGTTTTTATCAAAATTATATATATATATATATATATATATATATATATATATATATATATATATATATATATATATAGTTTTTGAATCAAGTTTTTATCAAAATTATATATATACATATATATATATATATATATATATATATATATATATATATATATATATATATATATATTTTGATAAAAACTTGATTCAAAAACTCCAGAAGATGGTGGACAGGTCACCGTTTTTTGGCAAATTTTGGGAACAAAAAAAAGCATTCATGCACTTCTTGTAGTTGTATACAAAGTCCTAACATTTTATGGGGAACCAAAACTTTTGAAATATTAGCGACGGTTTTCTCCGGCTGAGAAATATTCGTAAAGAACTAAGCTCCTTATGATTGTTAATTTGTGCGTGTGTGTGTGTTTATTATGTATATATATATATATATATATATATATATATATATATATATATATATGTATATATAACCTCTCGGTATACTTACATATGGTTTAAATCAAAGTCGCATTTGTCTTTTTGATTAAGCTGCATTATTTTCTCCATCACTGCTCAATTTAGTCACTCTTCGTTTAGAAATTACACTTTCGTGGAAGGCATTAGTTTCAGCCAACGGGGGACAATTAGAGAATCGAGTTACATTATTCTAATTGGTAGGGATTTGAGGAGCTTAGAAACACCGAGAGGGCAGAAGATTTATTGCTAGTTATATGCAATCAAGTAATGAGTGTCCGGCAGAGGTGGACTATCCCTGGCTTACGGTCCAATTTACAGGAGTAGGATCCCGTGTTCCCGGGATACGTAAACACAATCTGGATTGGAGTATCCTGACAGGTGAGAGGGACATTGTGTTGGCGCAGACATATTGGCAGGCTTACTCAATGCAATGGGATTGGCTCCAATTGAATCTGTCAAAGCTACGGGCTTACTCGGGGTGTTATAATCAGAAACTACTGGATAAACAACTGAATTCGACTGATTTACTATAAATTACTAACCAAACAAAAATACTCCTGACTGAAGAGTGGTTATGCACCTACCGAGAAGACATTGTGCTTGCACGAACCATAATTTGCCTCATTCAACTAACCCAAGGATATCTTATGAAAGGATATAACAAATCAACACCTCCAGAATGTAGAAGGATATGTACAAAATATGATAAATATCCCACATGGCTTGAACGAATTGTTAAACGATAGCAACTAGTATATAAACATTTTCTGACCTACCCAACACTAATTATCAAGCATATTGCAGAAATTCCAAACTTCTATTCCTGGGGATTAAGAAATCAATTAACTTTTGAAGAATAAGCTGATTCATTCATAGGTGCATTAAAACTGTAGATTGTGAAACGTCACACCAACAATTAAACACATACTTACAGACTGCAGAGAAAGTGAAAACACTGAGATACCAATATTGATAATACACTAAAATACCTAAAACTTAAAAAGAAATTTCAACTTTATTAATAGGTATGCTATAATTCATTTAACATAGACATTTCTATGCATTTTTAATTTTTAATGTTTCAATTTAGTTAGTGGGTTTTTTGTATGCCAAACTTTACTATTTTATAAATAATCTTCCCAATTAAGTATAGTTTTTTTGTTTGTACATGTGTGTAATGTTTATATGGTTCTGTATAATTATTAGCTTCGTTTGCACATTGATTTAAAGAGCAAATAACCGTGAACTCTTTAATAAATAAATAAATCAATAAACATTAACAGCTTTATGGAAATAAATTTTTAGAGATATTTACATTTCAACCTCTCTTTCGTATGAAAAAAAAAAAAATATGTATTAGTATGAGGAATGTGACTAAAATTGTAATAGGTTAAGTTTCGCAATCATTTTAGGTGTCGCAAAAAATCGGTCGATAATAATTGCAGTGAATGTAGAGGGAAATTATAAAAAGAAAAAAAAAACGAAAACACATTACGATGAATAAATACATTAGTATCGCAGAAATAAGTATATTTTTGTTAGTATCCCTTTCGTTAGGGATTTTTATAACTAATAAATACTGTAGAGATTTCTGATTCGTGGCCATATGGCACACTAGGAAGACAGTAAGATAACTAATATGCTCTGGCCGCCGGATTTTCCGCTTTGCGTGAACTCATTAAGTGTTCTCGTTAAGTGTGTGTGGATGGGCCTAGGGACGTTCGTGGAACCAAACCAACGGCACTAGAATATAAAAACTTTAGAGTGCGCTCAAGTTCCTAACACGAGAGTGCTTTAGCATTGAGAAAAACTCGTCCTGTAAGGACCCCCCTAAATTTTTTTTTTTTTTTTAACGGCAGAATAACTTCTGGGCTAGCCACAAATTGCCACTCTTTAATAAATCCAACGTGGTTTTCTCGAGCGGGTAGCCATCCAAGACTAGGCCCCGCTGACGTTGCTTCGGTGATATAAGAGAACCAGTGTATTCACACGGCTATGGCCGTTGGCGTGAACCCCTTAGAATTCCGAAATCACTCTAAAATACCTTTTATCCACAGAAACAACTCTAATGAGCTCCTTCCAGCTTTGAAGTAGAGTTAAGAAGATTCCATCCTCATTGCCTCGTAAACGTCGGGGACACGTTTCCTCTTGGAAGGAATGTTCATTAAAGGAAGGACAGCCCCGTCGGCAGTTTCTTTGAAGTGACCACAGCCCTGTTACCTTTGTACTGGACACTGCAGCTGAAGTGCTGGAGGCTGGCTCCTCGGGCCATACCCTTAGCTCTATGAATATTATTATTATTTATTGCTCTTTGGCGTACTTTCAATAATTAGTACTGCCTATATTTAGGAATCCAAACTATTTTGATTTATGACGGCATAAATTTACTTCAAAGTTATATTTCCATGGTCATTTACTTGAGACCCTCAGTTTCCACAGCTTGTATTCACGACACCAAACAAGACCTTTTATTCTTAACATTATTTTAGTTAACGATGCTCCACTTCTGGTTGAATAGCCTTAAATTATTTTGTAGTTACCAGCTGTTCTTAGGTATGTATAATGTTCTACGCCAATAAATTAAAATACTTCATCTTCTTCTTCCTCCTTGTGCCTTTCAGCGTGGAGGTGCCTCAGTCCATGCCAGCCACGCATCACGGTCCTTGGCCAGCGCCTTCGTGGCATTCAGCCCGTGGCCTCTTACTTGGGGATGTGATCCATCCACGTTAGCCTGGGTCTGCCCCGGGTTCCAGATGGCCTAGCTTCGAAAAACTTCCTGGGTTCCAGATCTTCCTCCACTAGACTAAGGTGGCTAAACCATTCCTGCTGCCTCTTTTCTACCGCTTCTTTTACAGCTGAAACCCCAAGGTCCTATCTTATTCGTTGATTTCTGGCCAGATCTCTTCTTGATCGACCAGCCACCCTCTTCAGATATCTTATTTCTGCGGCTTTTACTCGGCTCCAGTGCTTGTCCAGTGGTACCCAGCTTTCGCTTCTCAGATAAGAGTATTAATACAATTAAAAGACAAAATATATTAATAGCTATAAATAAAAATAAATAAATAAAATAGTACTCCAAATAGGAGTTACATAACTAAGTACATTCCTCAACCAGGTGTTTTGTTTACGCCTCATTAATTAATAATATGCTTTAAATAACCTGTATAAATAAAATATAAACATAAATAGTTTCAATAAAAGAATTCCAAAAACATTACTAAAAGTTCTTCGTAGCAGAATCAAGTTACCCTTAACGTAAATCAACAAATATTATTTAATTTTTTTTACGGAGCTCGAAAACAGTTGATAACTTGCTCACATAATTAATAAAAATTTGATAGGAAATAAAAGTATACAAATAAGTTCAAATTATGTATTTCAAATATATAAAATATGCACAAACGTACAAAATAAATTTAATTTTAAAATTAAATGTATAAAATATTTATAAATGACAACAGAAACAATCAAACAATTATTATAATAACAAATAATAGAATAAACAATGTTCAATTATCATTATACACATAAGCGGCTCTATATAAACATTTCTGGGGGTGGCTAATTTAGTATGGCCTTACTGGCGTCCCTGGGGTTTAGAAGCAAATTGTTATAACTAGGTACCTGGAAATCATTAAGGAAGTATTTGATAAACTAAGAACATGCATTAATTAGAACTTATTACTAATAATTTGCCTAAACAATTTACAGTTGTATCTTACCCGAAAAAGATAGTGAGTTTTCATTTTGGGGGCTAAACCCCCCCCCCTCCCTTTAGCCGCCACAGAGTATAAATCATTTTTGTATGAATTTAATATGGGAGGTTTATTTAATTATTTGAAACCACTGATATGCACAATTATTAACAAAATCTATAAATAAACAACCAAAACTCTACCTTAGTTATTCAATGAAAAGTTTAATAAATTGAAAGAGATTCTGACAGAGATTTTCAATAAGTGTGAAAAGCGGAGAGAGATAAAAGGACCCAGGGAGTATATATTGTATGAGGTTCCAGTAGGTCTGTTTTTACGATAATCTCCCTAGGAGGAGGGTTTGTGGGATATAGGGTGGAGAATAGGGGAGACGAGGGAGAGACGGGAGACGGCAGTATTTCAGGGCAGAGGGAGCTGTTTGTTATCAGAGAAACTGTGAGGGTGTTCCTCAGGGCACACTTGTCGGACCCTTATATTTTACTGTTATTAGCGAAGGAAGGCGCGAGGAGTCGCGCTAAAAGCCCCATTGTCACCGGGCCATTAGGGATCTGGCAAAATATTCAAATATAGAATAGTGTGGGGAGAAGTTGCTGACGGCAGGCAAAACAGCTCCGTTGTTGTTTGTCTTCTTTCCGTGGCTTATGTAAACATAAGCTCGTCATGAGCAGAAGCCAGACAATATTTTATTCAGTCTTCCCAAAATGTGTTCATACTCCCAAATTTTATTTATTTATTGTGTGTCTTCCTGTAAAACAGCAATATCTCCTGACCTTCACCTTGGCAAAAATTATAATTCAATTATTAAAAAAAACTGAAAAATAAATCATCAGTTAAAATATTAAATATAATATATAAATTATGGCATCCTCGCACGCTTACTTTCATTCCGAATCTCACTTGCCCACCCAGCCAAATATGGCAAAATTATTTATTTTTTTTTTTTACCATTTAAATCATCTAATTTAATGTCACCGCCATATTTACAATTTCTAAAATTCTTTCTGAGCTTCTTACCAAGGAAAAACGCCTTATTCTAAAGTACACTGAACTCCAATCGTCTGAAATCAAAAATATAAATGTCGCCGAATTCTCCTAATCCTACACAATTAGAACTCAGGGTCCTAAAAGAAGTAATGTGTATCGAGGTGAACAATTCATTGCTTTTCAACTCGTGGACTTCCGTGGTCCGAGTCATTACAAACTCAGACTAAGCTGGTAGTATGACCAGCGAAACGCCGGCAAAGAACTTTGTGACACGGCCCACCATTAATAATAAAATACCAGAAGATTATAATGTTTAAAATTCATTGCTTTTCCCTCATGAACCTCTGCATTACCCTTAAAGGTGTTGTCAATCTGTCCAAGGAGGATAGGGGTATGCTTTAGGGGGTGTAACATCCCAAGCCTGACCGGAAGGCGCCCCGTCGTCACGGAAACCGGCGGGAGATCATTGTCAGACATTTTCAGCCGGACAATGAGGAACGATTAGCCCTTATGTAATAACACACCTTTTCAGTAGTAGAGCAATTGAGCAGTGGCCCGAAGGGAACTGGACTCCGGCCCTTTCAAAGACCGGACAATGGTTCTCACACTCGCTAGTTTATTTTCAGTTAGCCATTAATTGTCGTAACGCAACACTCGCTAGACGACGGGTGGGTCCGAGTAGCCTCCTTCCGAGGTATGTGCATACAAATTGCATTGTGCATTCAAGTTTTTGAAGCACCACACAATTACTGCTAGGAAAACGCATTGTGAGAAACGAAACCGATCATCTGTCTCTTGAAACCCTAAACCGACACAACTTCCATTGTAGAAGATAAGTGTTGATTTCGAAATAGGCACTTTATAGTGCATATTGTTCTCAAAGAGATGTTGTTTGGGAGATAAATTAATTTGTAAATTTAAATAGAGTTGGTCCAATAATAATTTCTTTTTTATAGGCTTCTCCCCTACATACAAGACCCCATTAGAAATCCAAGAACAATATACATTCATTCTCACATTTATATTTTATACTGAACCAATATTCTGCAACCCAATATTTTTTAAGCAGAAGGTCAATAAAAGAGAATTAACAAAGTCAATTCATTTCATTTCTTCTTGCTAGAATTTTATATTTAGATCAAGAACAAATAAAATTAATTCTATTTGTTAATTCTGTTTTATTGACCTTCCGCCTGAAAAATATTGGATTCATTCCCATTCTTTATCAATTATTTAGTCAAAAAGGTTCAAATATCAAATTTACGAAATGCGCACTTAGATATTTATACTTGTTATTATTGCCTGTTAACTCGCAGGAATAAATGCATATTGACGTAGAAGGCCTGATGAAGTGTAAAATTTAGGCGAAGAGCCCAACACAAATATTTTGGTGCTATCTAAAGACATTATTATTGCGTACAAAAAGGCTATTTTAATGTAGAAATAAAATAATACCTCAAGAAGTAAGGACGGACTAAATAGATTATCAATTAACTTCAAAACAAATGAAGTGACAACAGACGAATCCTCCTTATAATATAAGTAAAAAAACTGTAATTGGTTGAATAATAAAAATTATTATCGGGAATTATTGTTCAAACCAGTTTTTACAAGTTAAAAAGTATAAATCAAAATAAAATATAATATAAAATTAACCACTTGAAAGTGTCAAAAAAACTTATAGGTTTTACATTGAATTACAAAAATAAAATTTTAAAACTTGTGCTAATGGCATTAGAAGTTGAAGTAACGGAAACAAAAATGGCACCTACAAAATATATAACTATGCAAAACATAAACCTATGCCACAAAGATTTATATGATAAGTACAGATGGAATGGTTGGGATTCGGCTAAATAAACCTCAATATGATTTTGTTTTAAAAAAATCTATATTTCGGACGTTTTGGCTACTCATTGGTAGCCTTCGTCAGCTAAAATGACAAAAAAAGAAAAAATTAATACAAAAACAAAAAAATTATGATTGTGATAGGTAACAGAGCTATAGATAAAATTAACTTATGAAAGAACATATCGTCTTAAATTCTTAGAATGAAAAAGTGAATAGGTACAATAATTGATTTTAATAGTAATTAGTAACGTTAATTGATTTTACAAAGAAATAAGAAGCTACATACCAATGACAAATATAGTAGCTAATAGTAACATTAATTGATTTTACAAAGGAATAAGATACTACATACCAATAGAAATGCCGAGCGGCAGAGGAAGACCAAGGTTGGCAATTAAGTAACCATTGTAGAGTGTCTAAGGAGAAAAAGAAATCTACTGGGGTATAAGTAAGTGGGAACAGCAGGTGGTGGGGGAAATGTCGGTAATCATCAAAAGCAAGTTTATGACATGTCGGTAGGGATCAAAAGGCATGTTTATGACATTTTATGACAGGAAAGGAGAAAAAGGTGTTAATGGAAGGATACCCAAGGGGCATGGTAAAAATCTAGGTGGGAGGTCGGGAGAGTATTTGGAAAATATTAGCGTACATAGGAGAAATGCCTTGTTGGTCAGTTTTGTAGTTTATATTGTTTTTGTTTAAGTTTATGTGTACACATTCCGAGATCTGTAGTCTTTTTTTGTTTCGTTGTGTAGCAAGAATTTTCGTGTCGTCGAAGTTAAAAGTGTGTTTTTGTGTAATGGCGTGTTTTGCAAGTGCAGATTTATCTATTTCTTTATTAGTGATGGTTCGTTTATGTTGTGTAAGACGTGAGTGAATGTCATTTATGGTTTCTCCTATGTATACACCATTACAGGAAGGGGTTTGACAAGGGACTTCGTAAACACATCGGGTGGTTTGTTCAAAAGGGATGGGATCTTTGAGTTTGGTATAGAGGGTTTTGAGTTTGTTGGTAGTTTTCAAACCAAAATTTAGGGAAGGGTAGGATTTTTTTATTGTCTTTGTAAGTTTATCAGTCAGTCCAGGTGTAAATGGTAGAGATCGGAACATTTCCCAAGGAAGCATGGGATAGGGAGAGGACTCGGCGGAGGAGATTTCTGGCTACATTAATCTTGAGGTGGTAGGGATGGGATGAATGAAAATTAAGTAACCGTCCCGAGTATGTGGGTTTTGTGTACCAGTCAGTAATAATAGTACCGTCAGTCTGTCTAATTAGTAAGATGTCCAAGTATGGGAGCTGTTACAGTCGAAATAGAACAGGAAAGACAGCTCCCATACTTGGACATCTTACTTACTTAATTTTCATTCATCCCATCCCTACCACCTCAAGATTAATGTAGCCAGAAATCTCCTCCGCCGAGTCCTCTCCCTATCCCATGCTTCCTTCCACAATAAAAATATTAATATCGCCTCAGATATATTGGCACGCAACCAATTTCCCCCCAACCTCATAAAATCCCTTGTAAAAAAAGCAAAATCCCAATCTCCCAACACTGTCTCTCCCAATTCTTCCCTAACTCCCAGTTACCAAATGTTCCGATCTCTACCATTTACACCTGGACTGACTGATAAACTTACAAAGACAATAAAAAAATCCTACCCTTCCCTAAATTTTGGTTTGAAAACTACCAACAAACTCAAAACCCTCTATACCAAACTCAAAGATCCCATCCCTTTTGAACAAACCACCCGATGTGTTTACGAAGTCCCTTGTCAAACCCCTTCCTGTAATGGTGTATACATAGGAGAAACCATAAATGACATTCACTCACGTCTTACACAACATAAACGAACCATCACTAATAAAGAAATAGATAAATCTGCACTTGCAAAACACGCCATTACACAAAAACACACTTTTAACTTCGACGACACGAAAATTCTTGCTACACAACGAAACAAAAAAAGACTACAGATCTCGGAATGTGTACACATAAACTTAAACAAAAACAATATAAACTACAAAACTGACCAACAAGGCATTTCTCCTATGTACGCTAACATATTAACGATATTAAGAAATCTGTATTTTGATAAGCAAAAATAGACCTGTCAATTGAATTATTTGAAAACGATAGCCTTGTTTTTGGCAACACCATTCGAAGGGAAGTTGTGATTTAGTTTTATTTATCTTTATTATCCGTTAAACCACCCAGATATTTATTTGATATTTTTTATACGGCATATCTACCACTAGGCTTCTTTTCACCGGGCTTTCCTTAGGTTGTAACCCTTTTTAGTGCCTCCAGCACGTGTATTTCACACTATCGGCTACTAATTATATCCAACGTTCCTTAACGCCAGTAATCGAACGAGATTTAGCGTAATCAACGTGATGTGGGAGTTTACTCCAAGCAATATTAAATATTTTATAACGAAATTTTATTCAACTGCGAATAAGAGTAGACTAAATCTCGCCAGTTAATCCATGAGTATCGAATAACTGTTTAGAGAAGACAAGAGAATTAACGAGCCGAATATTCATGAAGAATGCTCGAAACATATAGGGGAGCCCACATATCCATCAAGTCTCTAACAAACTGGTCAAGACACCCAACAGATGCCCGGTGTTCAGGTGGATGCGGGTAGAAGTGAGTACAAAAGATTGCTACCAACAATCGCTCTTGTTGCCTAGTGACCCGGTTTTTATTCACTAATGAACCCCTCAAACCAACTTCATTAGAATATCTATAGCTCTCTAAACTATAGAGGGTGTCATACCAATTGTACACCGTTTTTATTTTTTTTTTATTTCACACGTGTAAACTATTCAATCCGGTCATTCGTCAGAAGGTATCATCATATGAATTCGTTTGCTATTATTATTTTATGAATTGGTGTTCGTGTTATACTTCAATACACTATTTCAACGTATGTGCTAACAGAGGCATTTTCGATTTTATGTTCATGCATGTAAATGTATTTGTAGAAATCGTATAGTAGTGTTTTAGAAATGGAATTCCCTGATATTTCCCAGATCTCCCAGGTAGTGATAATTGGTATTAATTACATCAGTTAATAAACATGCACTAACTTAATATGGTAGCTTAAAGGAGTTTAAAAAAAGATATGAAAAATTAAAAGATCGAGTTGAGCATGCAAACTAAGCTTGCTATTCATAATGAGGCTGTTATGAAGTGAATATTTTTAAATCTAATAGATATGGGAATATTATTATATTAATCAGAATAATACAAACATTAACTCAGGAGAGTTTTTATTTATACATATATTGACTACAGATGACATAGGCATATCCAGGAAATAATTTCGGGGAGGGGGCTGGGTCCGTTTGGTGGATATGGAACACTAACAATCTAAACATTTTAATAGTTAGCAAACTACAACACTATTACACTTAAGAAAACATTATTTTTCTGAACTAAGTGATTTTATTTAATTTATTTTTATGGTTTTTATGACAAGTTTTTATTTATTTTATATATTTTTTTATTAAATAAAAAATGTAAATTTGAATTTACCTTGAAATGTTCCTGACTTTTTTTCAGAATTAAATTCCCTGATGTTTCCCTGTCTCCTTGAATTGCCTTGTCTCCTTGTGATGTTGTTGTCTCCTCGAGGGCACTAAAGATTTTGTCGTCTAGTGTCTTCGTTCGTGCGTTGGATTCGGGGTCCCAGATTGCCTCTATGCCCCCCGAGCGTTTAATTAATTTATTTATGGGTACCTGCAAAGGGGAAAATCAGGTGACCGGAACATAGTACTGCCCACACTATCTTCCTAATTTGCTGGATGGTCAAGAATCAGATACCTCTACTATATCTGCTCCTCTGGGCCCTTATAGCCTGCTACGGGACTAAATAGTTTTTAGAAAGTTTCTCCGTATATCCCCAAACGAAAAAAAAAAATATTTATTATCAATACACATTTTAATGGTACCCTTTATGTTTTTTTGTTTAGGCACTTGATGAAGTTCAATAAAGTCCAGGAAATGAACATGAGAGCTCCAACCATGAAACTAATGCCTAGCATCTATTTTAAAGTGAGGCCTGTCTCATGGTCATTACAAGTCCGGCATGGTTGATAAGCCGTACCCGTTCTGTTATTAATTATCTGTACAAGTATTAATCGCTCTCGTATCCCGCTTATACAATTCCATTCGGGAGTTGAGGAGGGAGAGAGAATAGCAGGTCTTCACCAGCAGGAAGCGGCATAATTAAACTCTGAGGATGATCATTGTTCGCCGAGAGAATCTGTGGGAGCCCCTCCCCTTCAAAATAAACTTAGACAATTAATAATGATTGTAGAAGTCATAACGTTCTTCACTCGAATCCAGTGTTGTTTTGAATCATAGTCGGGAGTAAGAAATGGTTAAACAATTAGTTTATTCTATTTTATTACGACTATATATATACATATCAAAATCAGCCGTTAGTCTGGTTGTTCCTTATACAAATCCACACCTTTTGACCGATTTTGACCAAACTTATAAAATTTTAAAAAAGTTATCAACAAAACAAAGGATTGTCTGATGAAGCAGAATGGGATCTCTGCTAAATATTTATATGGCACAAGTACATTGACATTGCCAAGGATCTGGCCATTTTGTTTTAGTGGTTTTAATATTTAAGTAATCATAATAATGCTATTAGTAATACAATGTCTAAAATAAAGAGTAATACTACCAAATTAGAAATAAAAATAAAGCTTGAATAATCTATATATATAAAAATCACGTGTCTGTCTGTTTTTCTGTTTGTTTGTTCCTTATACAAATCTACACCGTTTGACCGATTTTGACCAAACTTGGAATAATGGTAGGTCTTGATACGAGAAATCTCCTAGGCTAGGTCAAAAAAATCTACCAGCTGTCTGTCTGTATGTTTGTCCCTTATACAAATCCTCACCGCTCGTCCGATTTCGACTAAACTCGGTACACATGTAGATCTTAATCTGGGGAGTGTCGCAGGCTAAGTCAAAAACGTCAACCAGCTGTCTGTCTGTATGTTTGTCCCTTATACAAATCCACACCGTTCGTCCGATTTTGTCTAAACTGGGTACACAGGTAGATCTTAATCTAGGGAGCGCCGTAGGCTAGGTCAAAAAAATCTACCAGCTGTCTGTCTGTATGTTTGTCCCTTATACAAATCCACACCGTTAGACCAATTTTTACGAAACTTGGTATACATGTATGTCTTGATACGGGGGATGTTATAGGTTAGGTCAAAGTCGTCTAGGACTCACAGTTGGGAGGCCACGGGTTCATAACAGTTACAGATTCGTGTTATTAGATTTTAATAATACTTATTTGGTGTCTAATTTATTTAGGCTTTTCTATACGCAGAAAGTAGGCGTAGCATGGCACGCCGGGTAACGGCTAGTATAATCTAAAAAAATATGAATATACCTATGTACAATAAATGTGAAAGTAAATAAAATAATTATAGAACACTCTTTAAGAATAAAAATATATTATTTAGCTTTACAGTACTGTCAATATTTAGCACATTTTCTAGCGTTAATTCGTCCCTGTTTTCCAAAATGTATGAATGTAAATATTGTTGCCTTTGAATTTTATGCGTTTGGCAGTACAGCAGTGGTGCTTCTAACTCTTAGAAATGTATCTATTACACAACTGACATATTTCATCAGATTTTATGATGATGGTTTTATTTTTAAGGGATATTCTCCTCACTATTGCAGACTCTCAATTGGCTTATGGCCCTTAACTTTTCAATACTGACATTAAATTGAAGATAGTTGGCTGGTTCTGGATGTGAGAAATTACAGATTAATTTATAAACTGGATTGTATTTTGAGTTAAGCGCCCGGTCAATATCTCTAAATAATAAATTATTTCTGGCTTTTACTATTATATTATTTCTGTTGGGAAGTAACCTTTGAGGATTATTTAGACCGGTAAAATACTCTTCCACAAAATTTGAAGCTGCAAAAAGATTTATTTGAGTGATCCAATTTAATTCATCTGGTTCCCTATTATCTAAAATAACTAATTTATTAAAGCACCTGCGCGCTATCCGTTTTTCAGGAAGAGATCATATTTTTATACAGAAAGTAATTATCTTCTTCAGGACGAAAATAGCCATAGGGTATCGGCCTGTTTCCAGCCTGACTATGTAATTAGGTGTGCATCTTGGCCAGAAATACAGACATTTAAAGAATGTGGTTTGTGCAACCTCAATAGCTTCTATTTATTTTGGACTCCAGATTTCTGCGGCATACAGTAGTGTAGGCACACAAGTGAACGGTCTTCAAGAAGAGAAGAAGTTGTTCTGTGCAGGTTAAGGATCGGTCACTACCTACTTAGCTTCGAATACCTTTTCCTCAATCTATATCAACCTTCATGCAGCTGTAATGTAGGGGAACTTCTGACGGTAGAACATCTATTAGTCTCGTGCAGGAACAACTCCACTATAAGAAAATCCCTGGGAATCGGATCTTCAATTGAAGAAATTCTAGCGGAAAAGAAGAAAACATAAAAAAAAAAAAACTCTTCATATTCTTAAGAAGAACCAACCTATTTTCAAAATTATAACTTCTATTTTTTTTTATTATTAGTTTTCAAACTAATATTCATTAAAATTATTATTGCACGTTTATTATTTATTATTATAATTATTATTTATTTCCCGATTTTTTATTATATTTGAGTTAATCCTTATAATTATTATTATAAATTATTAATATGTTAATATTATTATAATTGCTATTATTACTTATTCTAGCATAATTTTATTTAATTTTCATTCATTTTAATCTGTTCATTATCATTTTTATCGAATATTTCTTATTTTACCTTTGATCTACAACTGCCAACGATCCTAAAGGATAGAGGCAAAACGAACAAATAAATAATAACAGTAGTGTAGAAGAGACCATTGATTGATATAATGATATTTTGATACAATATATATATATATATATATATATATATATATATATATATATATATACATGAAATCATTTAGATATTATTAAAGTTAAGTTACGCAATAAACTTTTCTTTTTTTTTTTAATTTTATGTACTCTTGTCTCAATCAGTTTTATTATTTTCTTTTTTTCTGAACGACTTACTTAGTACACTCTTCAAAGATCTACATGCCCTTCAGTCAATATCTTCATTATATGAAAAGATCCAAGCTACCTTCCAATGACACACTAGCCAGAATAATAACTTAGAGCCAACTGTTAAGAGAAAACCTATCTTTTAGCAGCAGATTCCAAGACAATGGTTTTAAATATTCACTGCAATGATGGCTTGTTTGAGGGAGTGCTATGCGACCCATCATCCTCAGAATCCAATCCAGGAAAGTTTGGAAACAGAATCCAAAATAAATGCAACATTTTTTTTTACAATTTTCACAATTTCAAATACCCTGCCTTAATGGGTTTCTAAGGCAGTACACCAAGGATATAAGGTAATTATAGAAATAAAAAAACCTAGTAAGGGTAAAGGGGGGAAAATGAACGATCCCTTCATGGTTGCGATTATTCAAATGCGACAGCCTAGACTTTAGTAAGGGTTTCCGTTTTTGCTGCGAGGAACCTCCTAGGGCAGATGGCAGCCCTGCCCCCGGACAACCCTTCCACAATAGGCCTACCGGGGACCTGTCATGTCGCAGCGAGATTGAATTTGTTACACTTGCGGCACAAGGAAGGGAACCCTGAGAGAAACAATAAAAAAAAGGACTGGTGGCCCTAAACGGATTAGGACTAACTTTTCAGTGTCTGGTCTCCGGATGAAAAGTCCCTTCGGAGTCAAATGTTCGCGTCAAGTCGAGCCGAAGATGAGTCAAGTGTCCGGGGTGTTTAGTCGCTCCCGGCTGTTGTAGCGGATAAACCAATCGTATCGCTTTATTTCATCGAGAGGGGTGTGAGCAAATCCTATTGAGTAGTTTTAAGCAGCGGTTGGCTACACTGGTTATAACATTATTTGACTCAGCTTAAACTATTTTCTGTGGTGGGCGACACTTTAAGCACAATGGGTTCTATATGAAGTTAGAGAACGCCCAGGAAAAAAGAGGAAGCTCTTATAAGATCTACCATAGATTGGTGAAAAACTTGATGCACTTGTTAGACTTACTGAATATCTTACTAAACCTTTTATCATTGTGA
The DNA here is from genome assembly GCA_946811695.1 of Gonocerus acuteangulatus. Classification (NCBI taxonomy): domain Eukaryota; kingdom Metazoa; phylum Arthropoda; class Insecta; order Hemiptera; family Coreidae; genus Gonocerus; species Gonocerus acuteangulatus. The sequence continues at coordinate 73,308,785 of OX328126.1, read as the reverse complement.
TATGATAATAACTATGCTCCGTACGCCTCTTTCTCCTCTAAAAACCACCATTAGCAGACCTACACTCCATTCTCCATTACTATCGTTAAAAGTGATAAGATTAAAAATAACTTTCTGTTGAACCTTGAATAATGCCAGAAATTTAGTGGATCGTCCATTACGAATGAAGTTTATAGTTAATACACCCACGAGATATGAGCTGTGTCCTGGCGAACAACTTTCACGTCCGAACGACAAAGAAATTTTTCGTACCATGGTTGAATCGAGAAAGTCTGTAAATGGCAGAGTCCAAACCGCGATTTAATATTGTTATTGGTCAATTTCAGAGCTTCACAAACTTCAACACAAGTGAATACACGTAGGCACTTCAAAATAAACACACACGATGGAGGGTTACTCCAAAGTGTAATACAGGAAATTAGATGTGTCAGAAGTATGTACCTAGCCGAAATATTTTTTTTCGAAAAGAAAATCAAATTCGGATTCTTTTTCTACGCCCCTTGCAACACCCAAATACATGAATGACCAAATGACTGACATATCTGCAGAGCTTGGCCATGCCTCGCAAAGCTTATAAAGCCAAAAGGAACTTACTTCGCCTGCAAAACCTCGATAGAATTAAAAAAAGAAGTAATAACGAAAAAGGCTGAAGAAAAAAGACAATGAGGCCTGTTTCCATCTCATTTCTCCTCTTCTTCGGAACCATTGTACTCAACATCCCTCTAATAATGGAATCCTCGAAAACACTGTACCGTAACACGGCATTAATTAAACTCATCTCCTGGAAGCTATGTCGGCCAGGAATCTACAAGGAGGAAGAGAAAAAAGGAGAATTAGCCTCCCTTGTTTCGTCATTAATAAAGCCTAATTCTGATTGGAGTAGCGGCACCCCCGCCGAGATGGGGGATTAACATTGGCTCTTAAGGGCTGCTTATTAGCGGCGGAGTCACTCCCGTGAAATTAGTGACCATCTGTCCTCGGATAGGTCACCAAAATGTAACCGCTCCCTCCCTCGCTGGTGGCGCTGATTAAATTCACGCTCCGGCTGATTTCTTTAAAATGACAGCTGTCATTTCCGATTCAACTTCCTTGTTAAAAAGGGGAAAAAGTGTTTGATCGGGGCTGTTTGGGCAGTAGCCTATTTAGAATCAATACCCTAATATTTAAAAAAAAATCATTTCTAGTTTCAACATCTTTAGAGGATAAATAGAGAGCAAGAAACAGGAGCTACTTTCATTACTAAAGCTAATCCACACTCCGAAAAACTTGCAAATCAAGAATCGAAAGAAATGAGTGGATAAGACTTCCACCTAAGTGACACCCACCACGCCTGGATCCGATCACTGTCTAAAGTGTGTTTCCATTAAATAATGGCACTAATGTTGGCCGAAAATTTATATATGTTTGTGTGTTGCACGCTTTTATGTGTGAGTTTCTATTTCTTTCTCTTTCAAATGAAACAGAAAGGAAGTATGAGAACTCGCACAATGTGTTACCATAGCGCATTTACTTCTTGTACATAACGGCGTGATGATGTTGAGGCCATCAAAAGTATTTTAAGGCAATTGCTCGGCAACTTGAAACTTATTACTGAAGTTGTGGAAATACAAATTCGGGGAAAAAATATTCTTATGATTTCTAGGTTTCATAAACCAAAAGAAGCCATATATGATTTTCCTCATTCCTCATGAATGATATTTAACAGCCTACCACTATCTGAGATGTCTTTCAAAGGAAAAGTCAAAAGTGCAAGGTCCGCCAATGAAACCGGATGATTAAATATAGTAATTGTTAATAGAAAAAAACATTTTTTTAATACTTACTTACAAAGTAGATTGAAAGAATAAGAAATGACACCGGGCCGTGTCATTTCTCGTAACGGGAATATCTCGTGGCCCCTTCGTTCGCTCAATTTAACTGCTTGCGACTTCTTTCTATGCGGATACCTGAAAACACAAGTGTTTCAAGCACATCTACCTACGACCATTCTAGCCCTGAAGCAACGAATTGTGGACGAGATTGCTGCAAAACCTGTCAACATGCAGCGAGAGGCGATGTAAACTTCCAGACCAGGCTCTGGGAATGCCTTAACTGCAATGGAAGACATTTGGTAGGCTCATTGTTCAGGAAATAATCTCTTAATAATTCTCGTTATTTCAATCACTTTGTAAGAATGTATTTTTTTTTTAAAAATGTTTTTTCTATTAACAATTACTATATTTAATCATCCAGTTTCATTGGCGGACCTTGTACTTTTGACTTTTCCTTTGAAAGACATCTCAGATAGAAGTAGCCTGTTAGAGATCATTCATAAGGAATGAGGAAAATAAATATATGGTTTCTTTTGATTTATGAAACCTAGAAATCATATGAATACATTTTTCCCCGAATTTATATTTCAACAGCTTCAATAAAAAGTTTCAAATTACGGTTAATTGCCTAAAAATACTTTTAATGGCCTTAACATCATCACGCCATTATGTACAAGAAGTAAATGCGCTATAAGTTTGCCTCTATTTCAATAAATTCGACCATTTCCTTGATTTATATCATTTTCTCAAGATTCCCTCCTTTACAATAGCCGTGGAAGAAGGAAGCTTCAGATCAAATTTAATCACTGGGAAACAGGGTTTAATCGCATACGGAAACTACAAGATGGCGGAAGTAGATAATTGTCGTGATTTAGGAGGCAGTGGTAGCTCCGCCACCCTTATTCCGATACATTAATTAAAGGCATTGGCGAATTTCCGCCTTCGACGTCTCTAGTCAGGAGGGGTCGGGGCGTTAGCCACCCCTTGCAGATTCTAATTTGGGACATCTTAATTCTTCTTAGGCCATCAGAATTTCTTGTATATGAGAAATAATTACAAATGTCTGTTGTTGTGCGTCACCCCCAAAAATTAATTATGTTTATTTTGAACTTAAATATTTATGACTTTCTTAAGTGTGGATGAAGATCAATAATAAAAAGTCCGTCACGCAGGAGCTGCGTAACTAAGCACTTTCCTCAGAATTTGGGTAGTGTAGACTGCTTTCCAGAACAATTTGCTTAAAATATCCTACATAAATAAAATTTGTAATGAGTAACTGATCAATTATTAATTTGCTTCAAGAGTTATGTTTACACATGGTACCTATTGCACTAAGTAATAAATACAAGAAACCTCATATTATCGTATTTTGATCTAACGCAGGAACAGGATACAGTCACTCTAGTGGTAGAAAGCGCTCCTTGCGGCGGCTTTGTGAACCTACGTCTGGCGGGCTTTTCTATTGAAATATATTACAAATTAAACCCCCGCTTTCCGATTGACCGATTCAGCTCATTTTTACAACACTTCTTTCTCATGAGTTACCCACGACGTATACCGCGTTTCGTTACAATACAGCAGAAATTACGACCGGTATGAGTATATTAGGAATTTGAGTCCAGAGTAACCCCCCCCCCTTCTAATGAACCGATTTAGTTTATTTTTAGAACACATATTTACCTGTAGATTACCACTACGAATACCGAGTTTCGTCGAAATATACCAAAAATCACGGCTGGTAGTGGCGAATTGGTATTGTGAATGAATGAATGAATGAAAAGTTTTATCCTTATTCCGGGACAGAAGTCCCATAGGAATAATTTTGAAATTACAAAGTAATTTTGAATTTTACGTATAAACTTAAAAACTTATAAATGCTATCAGTATCAATATATAGTGTACAGCTTCAATATAGACTAGGCGTTGGGTAAAATTTGGAGGGATAGAAGGTGGTGGAAGAGTCGGGATTTAAAGGTTTCTAGGTTGGTAGAATGGCGGACAAACGAAGGCAAGGAATTCCATAGCGAGGTGGCACGGGTGACGAATGATTTTTCGAATATTGCTGTTCGGTGGGAAGGAATATAAAGATCGGAAGGACGTGATCGGGTGTTACGGGAGTGAACCGAGGATTTAAATTTAAGAAGTTGAAAAATATAAGAAGGTCTACGGGATTGAATTACTTGGTAAAGGACTGAGCCGAGGAAGTACTGACGACGATAAAGAGGGAATAGCCAATTTAGCTCCTGGTAGAAATGTGATATGTGGGAGTCTCTGGGGATCCCGAGGATAAAACGAATGAAACAGTTCATGAGGCGTTTGAGTTTTGCCTCGAGATCGCCAGAAAGTCCACCGTACACCAAACAACCATAGTCAAACTGGGGGAATAATAGGGAAGTTACGAGGAGTTGACGGGTCTTTGTTGGCAGGAGATGGCGGGAGAGGTTGAGCTGTCTCAGGATAAATATGGACCGACGGGAAATTTGGGAAATATGATTTTTCCAGGAAAGGTTCTGATCAAATATGATCCCAAGATTTTTAACTGATTTACAATATTTTATAGGAATGCTGTTAAGGTAAAGGGCTGGAAAAGGGGAAGTAGAACTTATGAGGGATTGGGAGCCTATAACAATGGCTTTGGATTTGTCTGGATTCAGGGAAAGCTTATTAGCTGCAGCCCAAGCATTGATGTTATTAAGATCTACTTGCAGCTTGTCTACAGCATCTCGTAGCAAAGAGGGCTTAAAGGATAGGTAGATTTGGGTATCGTCAGCGTAAAGATGAAACTTGGAATGAACTATGGAAAGAGGAAGATCATTGATGTAAACAGAAAATAGAGTTGAGGATAACGAGGAGCCCTGCGGTACACCACGGGAAAGAGGAAGAGGGCTAGAAGGATTGCTCTCGGGGATGACCACGTATTGGGATCGATTGGATAGAAAGGATTGGAACCAGCTAATGGCACTGTTGGAAAAGGAAAGAGATTGGAGTTTGGTGAGGAGGATTTGATGATCTACGGTATCAAATGCTTTTGAAAAATCTAGGAGAACTAGAATAGTGAGCTGTTGGTTATCTATGGCAGTTTGAATGTCATGGGTGATTTTTATGAGCGCTGATTGAGTGGAGTATGACGGACGGAAGCCAGACTGGAGAGGGTTAAGGAGATTATTTTGTTCAAGGTGGTTGGATACTTGAGATTGGACCAGGCGCTCTAAAGGTTTGGAAAGATTGGATAGAAGGGAGATAGGACGGAAATCCTTCTGAGAGTAGGGATATTTTGTTAAGAGGGCGAACCGACGCTGTTTTCCATTGAGAAGGAAAGTCGAGTTTTGAAGGGAATAGTTGTATATGTGGAGAAGGATAGGAAGGATTGCGGGTAAGCAGGCCTTAATCAGTTTAACGGGAACAGAGTCTGGACCGTAGTCATTGGTTCGGGATTGAAGGACCGCGGTTAGAAAATCTTCTGGGGTAATATAGGAGAAGTAGAAGTTGTTGGAATTAAAAGGTAGTTTGGAAGGTATAGGAGGACTGGATAGGACTGAGGGAGAAGATACAAAGTGAGCATTAAGAACATCAGGGGATAAAGAGATAGAGCAAGGACGGTTAGTTTTGCAAAGGGAAAGTTTACGAAGGATTGATCATTTTGTTTTAGAGTCAGGAGCATTGGATAGGGATTAGTGGACGTAGAGGGACTTGGCTTGACGGATGGAGGATTGGGTGAGGTTACGCAAGTATTTGTAGGAGGAGTAATCTCGCGGAAGACGGGTCCGTCTAAATTTTCTATTGTGGTATATATTGTGGGTCCGGAGTAACCCCCCCTCCTAATGAACCGATTTAGTTTATTTTTACAACACATATTTACCTGTGGATTACCACTACGAATACCGAGTTTCGTCGAAATATATCAAAAATCACGGCTGGTAGTGGCGAATTGGTATTGTGGGTCCGGAGTAAACCCCCTTTTCTAATGAACCGATTTAGTTCATTTTTATATCTCACTTTTCTCTCTATATTACCACTACGAATACCAAGTTTCGTTGAAATATAACAAATATTACGGCTGACATAGTCAAATTAGTGTTTTGGGTTCGGGGTAAACCCCCCTTCCGGTGGACCGACTTTGGTGGTTAACGAACCCGTTCAATCGTTTGCTAATTGAATGCTATATACCAAGTTTCGTGACGAAAAAACAAAAACTCTGGCCGCTATCGTGTTAACAGACTATATATATATATATATATATATATATATATATATATATATATATATATATATATATAAATTTTAACGGGGGTCATTTTTGGTGTCTACTAGGTAGGATCGATAAAGATTTGAAGAAATTTTTCAAAAATTCCGTCATGAGTCCAACCTCAATAGCTACTTTCCTTCGGAGGAAAGTGCTAAAACACACCAGCTCTTATCCTTTATTCATTACTCTTTGTTCCATGCCCTTCTGGCGCATCATCGGGGGCCACTAAAAATATACTTCTGGTAACTTCAGTACAACATTATAGACAGCCCTTGGGGCAAAACCTTCCACCCGGGTGAGTCTCTATACTGCCGCTACATTTAAGTAATTCAGTAATATATTACTGATTGGTCCCCAACGGCTTTGAATACTTCGGATATGAAGGCCCGGGAAGTCCGAAACTGCGATGGAATATGAAGCGGCCCATGATTATTATTATTAAATAATTAATAGCACCAAATAAGCTTAATTTTTCTTATCTTCTAAAGTGATTACAATATACAATATCCACTACTAATGAGGAAAATGTATAGAGAAAATAAACGCAATAGGTCCCATAGAAGATAAGGGTGGTTACTCGATCATTATTCTAAGGTAAATCAAGAATCTGTCTTCCGAGGGCGTAATATTTTTTTTCAACTAGATCAAAAAAACTAGATATATAGAATTTGACACTAATAGGATTGACAGCGAGGGAATCCCCGGAGTAAGGTTGACTCGAAAGGGGGGGGGGGTGCTGAAGATCGAACTATTTGCTCGAGTTGGGGAGTACTTGATGGACATTCCTGACGGTCCGGTCGGTAATGGAAATATTTTCCCGGCAGCAATAGCCTGCAATTACAACTCGTCCTTTAGTGCGCGCATTAAGCAGACCAATACGAGCGAGTAATTGTTTTCTAGTTATGGCTCCATCCGCGGATCGCGTGATGTATCGCGCAGAGATTCGGTGGCGAGCGAATCGTAAAGGCAACAACACCCAGCGGGCACTAAACCGCAGCTCGTAAAGGAGACGAAAACTAATCTGACGACTGAAGAAATGTTGGAGTTTGTTATAAAGGGAGACCACTGTCGTGCTAACAATACTCCATAAACCGCTGATTTACAGTCGCTAAGGGATTAAGGCTCAAGTAGTCATTAAGGACATTGTAAATCCTGGGACATCTGAGGTGGTGTCGTAAATAGCAGAGAGGCAGCTGTAAAACGTATGTTTCTTAAATGCTCTGATGTCCTTTGAGGAATGTTGTTGCTCCATACCTCCGTGGAAGTGAAGTACATTGGGTACTCGGGCAGAGCACTGTGGCCATAAAGTCCTATTCTGTATTTTGTTGAAGCCACAAATGTTGTCAAGGCCCTAAGTAAACTTACGAAGGTCTTTTATGTTAAACTCGAGCACCTAATCCCTTTTGTAAGCTACACAAGCAGATTCAATCTGTTTATTTGGCTAAAAGGCAAGGAATACATGCTCGAGTTAAACTGATGGCGTCAAGGTGACGTGGCCGTGTTCTTCTCCAAGTCCTCTGTATTTACAGATGGGTGATATCACCATTATCATGTTACAGATTGAGCAAAAGATTCGCCACTATGAGACTAGTATGATGCTTAACATCTCTCTAAGGCATGTTCCGTAGATTCCCTTAATCAGGCTATTCAAATTCTGATTTTTAGTACGACTTCGTAGGACTACTAGTTGAATATTCGACTCCACTCAAGCTCCGACTTACTATCCAACTTAAGCCCAAGTCTGTTTTCACGACTTGTACGTTGCTCACGAGCTGAAAAATGTATCGAGTGCAGACCAAAGATGCCGGAAGGGCAAGCACTAACTGAGGTAAGTTGGACGACTTCGATCCGTCTCCCTAACTCACGCTGTAGCTTTCGGATGTCAGGCCTTCGAGTCGTCCCTCTAAATGTTCCGATTCGTCCAACTAGACTTCCAACAAGCCCATTCAAGATCCGATTTCGGATCCAACCTTGGATCCAAACGGAAGTTGGACTACAAATCGGAACGTGAATGGCCTGCATTAGAGTGTAGAGGTTACCGTATATCGCCTATGGAAATTTTACTTTATCTATAGGATAAAAGGAGAAAACAAAAAAATAGATTTCCCATTATAGTCTAGACTCTGCCGTTAAGATGTAAGGGGGGCAGCGACGGCTGGAGATAGCCAGACACTCAATTCTCTGAGCAGCGTTCCACTTGGTCGGGCTCAACTCGGGGAGAAATTCGGCTCTAGGTATTGTAGATATATCGCCTCAATGCTCCCGACATCAATGGTCTTTATGATATTTGGATGGCGTAAAACTGTCATGACCGCAAATTACGCTTACGCACCAAAGACGCAGACCTTAAGTATATTTAGCGTGAAAATGAGTTCCGCAGATACGTTAAAGAATTAAACGAGTAACTTCTTTATCGCTATTTGAGCACGGTATCTTTTCTTTGCGTAAGTTCGTAAATTATTATGGAGAGACTTTCCATGTCTTTATTTTATTTTGTGTTCTATCTTATAATTAAATAATAGTACAAGCATATCCACGATTCAGGCCCCCTCCAGTTGTTACCTGTATACTTTCCTTCTAAGAGAGGATACATAAGAGACTGCCACCCGCTCCATGCGACAAGTCAACGATCACTTGAGAAAAGAAAATATTCTTTCTTATGACTCCCAATAAATTACGATAGCTTTGTTTACTTCACTCCACAACACTTCCCTACCTTAGGATCCCCACGTAGGACAGCCTGCCTACAACCACTACATCGTCATCATGTACTAGGCCCCGTTGATTTCTAGGCATCGCGTCATCTTAGAAAGGTTCATTATAATTATTGGAACGATTATTGACCAAGAGATACTGAATGTAAGGTCTGTCCGCCTACAATCATTGCTAGATCTACTGATACCGAACTCAAACAAGTGGGTTCTTCCGTCACCATGTACCAGGTGATTCCTAGAAACTGCGAAGTGGCCGACAGAATACCTTTTTGATGGTGAATAGCCAGTTTTCGTTTAATGGTGACCGTTTTAACATACACAGAGCTCGTACAACCTCGATCGTTTTAATTCATCAGAGAGTTCATAGTAAACCTAAATCATTACCCAAAATGCCAAAACTTTTAAATTCCACCAAACAGGTGAAGAATAACCCTTCAAAAATTTTTCAATCTTTACATTTATTTCTCCATCACAACGGACAGGCTGTGATAATGAGTGTTTAATTGATGTAGGTGTAATTTGACTTGGTTCCTTACAGGAATCATGTTTATTTATTGCATGACTGTTTTAGTGTAACTGTAGTAATGAACAGGACATGATTCCTGAGGATGGACCTGTGTGTCCGAAACGTTGTGATGGAGAAATAAATGTAAAGTTTGAAAAATTTTTGAAGGGTTATTCTTCACCTGTTTAGTATTATTAATTAATACCCTTCATTTAGTAATCGTAACTTTTAAATTCCAGAAATCTTATAATAAACCCGATCGCTATATTGACCATCATTTAACGAAAACTGGCCTAGTTTCAAATGCTCAAATAAGTGAGAGGGTATTGTTAAGTTCTTGACAAGGTATTAAGGGCCTAAAACTTGGCTCAATCCTGTGATAACATAGCTTTTATAGTCAAATGGTTCTTGGGAGGGGCCTGGAATTTGGCCTTTTTTTTCAATTTAGCTTTTTAGAGTAGAATATATCTTGGAGAAAAGGTATGTTGAGTTCACCTTTGAGCACATAAAAACATAATAAGGAGCATTGACTGTGGTGCGTAGGACTGTGAATTAAAAGATTTTGATTAAACAATTCTTAGTTTTTCGCATTTAGAAGTTATAACGACTGATCATTGACTTGTGAGGTACATTTTTGTCCAGATTGGAAGGATTATGCCCCAACTATAATACGATAGCTCATTAGATTCAATTTGCATGAGTTCTTTCATTTTGTCTCTCTTTTCTGAAGAAATTTTATTTCTTTAATATATATCTATTCTGCAGAATGCCCCCTTCGAATCCCGGTTCAATAATTTCCACTCCAGCCCTTTTTAAAGTATTGGCCTCCCCGATTGAGGGCTGGTTGATGACTGGGATAAGCCATCTGTATGATAAATCCGTGGCGAGATGAATATTGATGTAGGAAGGATGGAAGATGGTTTACACATATAGAGAGTTAGTTGACCTTCCTAACCCCGAACCCCAGGGGAGGGACACCATCAGTCAAAATGTCAACCCTCGCCATCCCCTACCTGCCAGGATTACCCTCACAGCCCAAGGATTTTCATATATATCTATATTTAGTTTGCTAAACCTTATTTGGAAAGACATTAAACAAACGGGGCCATTTTTCATGGATTTGGTATATTCATATAAATGATATCCGCAAGGAATGGTCCATAAAGGGGGAAAATGTTCAATGATTTTTCTTTCCTTTTTCGAGGCTCAAAATTTGAATATAAATAACTTATTCTGCAGAATATCAAAAAATAAAAACACATCAACAAGTTACACATCTTTATTCCTCTAAGGTATCTTTATAGTTTCTACAGGAGCTAAAACTACACTATGTATATATATATATGTATATATATATATATATATATATATATATTTACACACACAGCTTACGCCTAGAAAAGAACCTTGTGCTACAACGGGGCCACGTAATATCAATACATAAAATAATAGACATGACGTGGCCTTTATAGCAGAATATTTCTTTCGAATGGTTACCTTGCAGTTACCACGATTCCTCAAAGGTTTCCGAATCTTCTAGCAAAAGGTATAAAACAGCTCTTGCCTGAGAATGTAAAAATATATATCTCCATCGTTATTGAACATTAATATTGTTTTACATTTTCAACAAAATGATTACATATTTTCCCTTTGTAAAATGTTTTTTCCTTTGGACTACGTCAAAAAATCTGTAAAACGTGCATCTGGATGATTATTAACGTAAACCCGTAAATGCTGTAAATACCAGTGTTACTGTCAGCACATTCTGTTGGTTACAGAAGATATACTTTCGTTTTAGACAAAGCATTATTGTGCCAAATTTCATCATGAATTAATTCAAATCATCTTTATTATTTGTTTATTTTAAATGATTTTTTTTTCAACCCAAAATTCAGCCTTTTCCAACCAAAACCACATAATTTTGAAATGGAAAGGCTGAAATTTTAAAATTTGGATCATGAAAAGTGGATATCTTACGAGCAATTCCGATTTGGTATTCGGGTCGACGTTATACACGTTTTTCCCCTTTAGAGCCGAAAAAAATGTATAAGTCAATTTTAATACCCTTTTGATATTAAATGTTTAGCTGATATGTCGATGGTCACAGGTAAGTTCAAAATGTCAACTTTTCAGGGCAGCTCTTTGACAAAGAAAGCTGTCTCTTTTGCGAGATGCCAAGAAATCCACATCTTTATAGTCGGTCTGGATCAAGGCTGTAACTTCTTTACTTAACTCATAGTTACACTTACCGAATTATTCTCTGTGACCTTCGATATGAACTGCATACGCTTTGTCATCCGTAAAGAAAGCCCAAAACCGAAAGATCCAGCCATATGTCCTCCTTAGGACCCTGAAGAAGAAAGACCCTAAAACAAAGAGTCCTAAAACACTGGGTGGATTAGTTCGCCGATAAAAAATTATTGGGATCTCTCGAAGAGAAGAGGGGAAGGAGCCCCGATGAAGTGTGACGATCCTGGTACGATAATAGAAACAGATTATAAGAGTCTGCCTTGTGATTTATTAGTGGAGACAGAGCTGTAAGGGTGGTACTCCTGTCCCTAGGGGTGAAGTAGGGATGGGTTTTTTACCCTCCCAAGTCAGCCCCTACTTTATAGTTACTTAATAATTCATTCTAACAAATACACTATACTAATCAGTCAATACGCAAATATATCAAAGGAAATAAAATACAGAAAATGAATCATCTATACCGTTTAATTTTCATGGGATTTTATTTTTGATATTTTTTAGATGTATTTATTATATACAATTGGATACATAGGACTGTAGTAGTTGCTAGAATAGATTATTTTAATTTTTATGTAGACGTACACCAATGGGACGCCTTTAAACGGAAAGGAACCACCTGCCACCTGTTCATTATTTAGAGAATTGGGTTTTTAAGTTTTTGTGGGTCTAAAATTCCTTTATTATCTGAAATGTTTCATTCATTTTCTCTCGTTAAAATAAACTTTTGTTATGGTAATGGGGTTTTATTTTTATAGTTATTGATAAAAATGGTGCATGATCCCTTTCTCTTCATTACAGCATACTGGATACACCATTTCACTTTCTTTTTTTTTTTTTGGTATTTTTTCTTGCTTTAATGACAACATTATATTTTAACCAGTTTTTTATTACTATATAAATTTTCTAATTCTCTACAATATAGCACCAAAAACTTAAAAAATGACGCTTGGTTCCTTTCAGTTTAAAGGCGTCCAATTAATGTTTTTTTACTTGATAATAATAAGAACATATTTGTAATTAATAAGCGAATCATCTCTGTTCTCGCGCCCAAACATAATAAATTTATTCAGTTTAGCAGTAGTAAAAGATAGCAAACACAAATCAGTCCTTTAAAAGGCCGCGATGTCAGATACATTAGCCTATGTTTCACAATAAGACACACTTAAGATATAGTCAATACTGGGCTAGCAAATATTGTTCTCAAAAGAGATTTGTATGTATAGATATGGTTAACCTTTTTCTGTTCATTAATTCTGTATTTTCTTGCACGAAGGCGTGTAGCCGAAACGTCCTTAATACAGATTTTTACAAAAATCGTATTGATGTTTTTTTAGCCGAATCCCAACTAATCCCTGATTGCTTATCCCCTCGACGATTTTTAAACTAGGGTTATTCAGGGAGTGCTATGAAAATTTGCAAAACTTGTAACCGATAATAAGAAATATAGGATTAAAAAACGCAGAACCTAAACATTTTATAATTTTCTCTAGTCCCCTCAGTTCTTTACTGCCATTAGAAGATTATAAAATTAGATATCACACAACGTGAGCATGTTATGAAATTATACATCACCCAAAGCAACACTTTTTAATGTGCTGGCTCCATGGACACAAAGGGGCAAAACAAAATAATTCAGTAGCCGAAAAAGCTAAACAAGACAAGAAACATGCGCCATGTTCGGGTTAAAATGTCTTTTCCAGCCGCACCTGTGTGTACAGGATCGAAAATTATTTTCTTCACATATTCTGTTCGATCAACGGGCTAATTAAGATGACTAAGGGCAGAAACACACATTTGTCTGTTGAATTAAGAATCAGTTTAACTCAGATTCAAGAAGACGAAAAGTTTAATTAACTCTAGTCGATATAAATAAAGGCCAAAAATTAATAATGTGACTTTCTTCGGCAAATGGAAAGTCAATGTTATCCGTTAAATTGAGTGTGGATGATAAATTGAAGGAGTTATCACTTGGCGATATTAAGAAAGGTGTAAGAAGCCGAACAGTGTGCAAACACTGGCAATCATTGGGTGTTCTAAGGATTGGGTTTTCTTTCAATTCTCCTCCCGAGCCCAATCAGCTGGCTCTGCAAACATTGGCAAATTACTTGGACTGTTCTATTGACCCGGGTTCATCTTGGGCACGTGGAAACCATAGGCTTGATACTTTTCTTGTTCTGTCCTAACTTCAAGGTATTTTATTTTATTTCTTAGGAAGATAGATAATAGTATCTGTGAAATGAGAGCAACGAACATCATTTTTATTTTTTCGCGTATGTTTTTCGGAGTCAGGAACCTCAAAAACATAAGCATTAATTTTTTCTGATTTTTCGTACCGTTTTTTCTCTATGTAACCTTGAGTCTGATGTGAAGAAGGTTAAGGAAGGTTAACCAACCCGTTCATTGCAATCAGGGAGCCCCAAAAACCCCATAAGGACCCAGTGTTGTTGATTTTTTTTAAGGTCAAATTTTGACCTGTGTAATCATACTTTTTTTATGAAGTCTCCTTCTTCTCTTAATGGAGTGAGACAAATACATTCTAATTGGTCCTCTGTGCCATTTACAAACTATTCAACTGCAAACCCAACATTTGCAACCCATTTTACACTTGCTAACAGATTCTTCTTATATTTAGGATTTGATCATTTTTTTTTCAATAAATAAATAAAAAAACCTATTTCAACCTGTGATCCATTACCGATATGAAGGATTCATGGCGGAAAAAAAATTTGTTATTCCATTTGCCTGTTGTTTGCCTACGTGGGCAATCTCCTCCGACCGTCCGAAGTCTGGGATGTACTAGCCGCGATATGATGTACTACCTTCTGGATATATGTTTGCTCCTGTTGTGTTTACCCTGCTCGGGTCATGTTAACATCCGCGGGGCTGCTTACCCTCCTCGGTGTAGGGGATGCAGTCCTGCCCTCGGGCCGGATCCTCTACCTTCAAGTGGAATACCGAAGAGGATGGATGTAACATTAATGTATGTTCTACGGGGCATGAAAAGCCCTCGCAGGAGTTTTTATTCTCATCTCAGGAGGGCGGAAGGATCCCATGAATTTATTCTACAGAAAAGATAACATCATTTAACATGCTCTGTTGTCAGACTTTGTTGAAAGCTTAGGGGAAATATTAGCCTTACGTGTGTGTTAAACACAAAATCACCGCCAAGAAATTCAAACTTGAGGCTATTACGTATCATAAAATCCATCCTTCAGGAAATATGTAGCATGGTAAATCACTACCTTTATTATTTAAGTCAAAAATATGAAATTAAACATCAGTTTGCGTATTATATTCGAAAATAAAATTCCATTGAAGCACTAAGGAAGTAAATTCCTAAATCAACCAAAAATAAATATCAACATATAAAACATTAAATACAATTTTTTTAAATGGCCTATTACACTGGCCAACAAAAAAATATTTTTGTAATGTTTCCTTCACTTCATGAGTCAAATCTTACTAATTTTGGGTCGTAAAAAAAACGAAAATGACAATGAAAAAAATGTATTAGCTCTAGTTTCTGTGATACACCATGGGTCAAAATATATAACGTTAACAAATTGAGGCAAATCTGTAAATTTTAACCATAAATTTATCAACATTATAAATTAATTTGGATTTATTAAATAGCAGTTACATTTTTTTAAGAGTTGAAAATAAATGGGAGAATACTTGAGAGGTTGGATATTATTACCATCATGTGGATTTCATGGCTGTCTCTTGTAGGTGAGCTGTGGAGCATCCCTAGACTCGCACCATCAGTAATCTCCAAGCATTCATTCATTCCAACGGCCCTGATATCTTTGTTCCATTACAGAAATATCCTGATGGAATCTCTCACCGTGTTCATCACTCACCGCACCACAACTAGGAGGGAAAAAGTCTAGATGAGTGTGGAGAAAATGAATTTTGAGAGACATGTTGCATCCAAGTTCATGATATTTTTGTAGAAGTATCCTCACCAACTCAACACAGTTATATTCTCTTTTGTCCCCCAAAAAACCTTTAATAACTCCCTTGAACGCATTCCAAGCTTTCTTTTCTTTCCCCTCCAAAACTCTGTCAAACGCACGATCCTTCACAAGCTCCCGAATTTGTGGCCCAACAAAAACACCTTCCTTAACTTTTGCATCACTTAAGAAAGAAAATTTTTCTTTCAAATATCTAAAGACCTCTCCTTCTTGGTTCATGCCTTTGACAAAGTTTTCATCGAACCGAGTTTTATGTGTAGTGTTATATATCTTTCGGGTCGACGAGAGGCAGAGCAACAACATTTTTTTCACTAAGGCCAAGATTTCTTGCAAGCCAGTCTGTTTGAAAGTAATGTGATATCCTATCCTCCTACTATCCAACATACATAAAAAGCAGCAGTATTTAGTATACCCCAGTTGCATTCCTAAAAGTGTAGCGATGACCTTTAGATCCCTACAGATTTTCCACTTGTGTTTAGCATATTTGCTGAGTGGAGGAGGGCTTTCATGTTTTCATAAGTCTCTTTCATGTATATAACCTCAAAATAGCTGTACGACGTTTGGTTTTGTCAGTTAACAGGTGTACCAACATCCAAACACTAAATTTCTCAACAAAGTGAAAGTTGAGCATGTAAAAAGTGACATGTTACTGTAACTTGAAAACAAGAGCTAATTGCACATTTTCGAGGTGATTTTTGAACTCAGGGGGTGAAAATACATAATAATTGCGTATTTTTAAGCCCGAAACATATTCATTGTTGGTCAGTGTTATTGGCATAGGAGAATGCTGGCGGCCAGTGTATATATATATATGTATGTATATGAATATATATATATATATATATATATATATATATATATATATATATATATATATATATATATATATATATGCAGGGTGTACCCAAAATAAACGACAAAATTTCTCTTTAATGTGTCCTCATGCTAAGAAATCCAAGGCTATGAGGTCCGAAGATCGAGCCGGCCATGATACCGGCCCACCACTTCCTATCCAATGCCATGGATATTTACTCTCCAACCAATTTCGTGCGGTCCTCCCGCAGTGGGCTCGACAACTGTCTATTTGTTCTACATGGAGCCCATTGGCTCAAGGAAGCACCTTATCCATCGCATCAAATGGGCCTGGGAATAGATTACAGCAGAGCAATGCACAAATTACGTCCTGTCTGTCAATGCCTGTAATGCTGCAGGGAGCCAAACCTCTGAACAGTTTATAAATTGATTGTCACGAATTATTACAAGAATACATTTTTTTTTTAATTATGTATGCGTCCAGTGTTAAATTTTCTTCTAAAATAGTTCTATTCATATAATATTGTAAGTTGTTCAAAGACACGTACAACTAGTTTGGAAAATATTTAAATCTGAATCCAAATGATATTTTAATAATGTAAATGTTCGTTAACAAGGCCATTACATTCGGCCTACGAATACATCATTGTCGACACATTGTGTTTGTCGAAAACTCATCATTAGACAGCTGTGGGAATGAAGCAGAGAAAGCAAGTGTAATAATGCAACACATCTCGATCGTACGGAAGCATGGCAAAGCAATTTTATCCTTCCTGCCTTGTTGCAATGATGGATCAGCTGGGAAGGATTTCGGATTTAGGGGGGGGGGGGTCCGTATTCTGACATATCGTTAGCCCTCATTCGAATAACAATACTTCCCAGACATTTCTATCTAAGCGATCCCTTCCAAGGATGTATCGATTCACTTTCTAGTGGCGTTTTTATTAGATTCATATTTTCCCATTTATCTCAAATGCATTAACTTGTCAATAAACTGGTCAAAGATCGAATATGTATATATTAAAAATCATGCCAAAAATAACCTATGTTGTTATACCCTTTTTATAACCTAAAGATATAACTCAGTAGATGAAGCTTTGTATGGCGCAAAAAAACAACATTTTTCTCAAGAAAAATAAATATATTTTTCTATAGTTCTTACCCATGTTAACATGTGTTTCAATGAAGCAGCCAAAAAAACAACAAAAATATAGCTAATAGGAATACAGAACTGTAGTCTAGTAATTAAAGGTAAAGTAAAAATATTAAGGTCGATGGCATTGAATATCCATAAAATTTTTAGCGCCAGAGTTAGCTTCTTCATGGACAATCGAAACACCATAAAACCCGAATTATTTCGGGTGCATACGTTAAGCTTATTTTAAGACGAGATATTTTTTATGGATCATGACATTACCTGAGTTAACTCGGGCTTCAATGAAGCAGCAAAAAATTAATACAAAATTTTAGTCTTAAGTATTAATAATTAAAGTAAAAATCACGTAAATGCATTTTTGTGCGATGTGATTAAATATCCGTAAACGTTAAAAAGCCCGAGTTAACACGTTTCTGGTCAAATTGAAACGGTATCGTTACACGAAGCATCTGGGGCGTAGTTATAAACGTCGATAGGCCCTCCTTGTACATCCCCGTCACGAACGGTTCGGCTACAGTAAAAACTCAAATTTCTATAATAATCTATGTTGTACTTCTTGGCATGGTGTTTTGGAGCCTTTTTCAGCGGTAAACACAAGGAAATCTAGAGAGAGCAAAAGAGTACGATTTAAGGTCTATTCAGGTACATCAGTTACGTCACAGATCAGTCAAAACAAAAACAATATCGTTGAGAAGAAATTTTGCCCGAGTCTGGCCGGCGACGGTTCTGATTCAGAACAATGACTGACTGTGGCATCACTGATTTGTAGGAATAGAAACAACCCCCTTCAGTCACCGTACCATCATTAAATGTTTTTTTTTGTGTGTGTGTGTGTTTTTTTGTTTTTTTTTTGACTGACGCAAAGGGGACTTAACGTGACTGATTTGTGTATACTGACCTTTAAGTAACCAAGTGGTAAATGTATGTCAATGCCACATAAAGTGTGGATAAATTTTATCCCAAGCTTATTGAACTTAACCTCTCTGTCTCTCTCTCTCTCTCTCTCTCTCTCTCTCTCTCTCTCTCCACCTCGCACCACTAAAAAAGGCTGCCAAAGAGACCCCGTAAACGACCAATATAGATTCTTCTAGAAATCCTGCGTTTGTCTTTTGCCCAATCCCGACTCTCAATTCCTTCCATGTCCAGATTATTTTAAGATGAAACATTTTAATCAAGCATTATGTTTAAGTAAATGCTCCACAATAAGGGGGCAGTATTTAGCACAATGCATATAAGAACTCATTTTGGAAAATTAGTTTGGAATTGAAGGGGTATGAAGGAGGTTTAAGTAGTTTTACTTAGGCCACGAGGGTATGGATATTAAAGGGATTAGGGTTGGAGGGTTGATGAGTATGTGGGGTTGAGGTGTCGGATAGGAATAATTAAAAAAGCCCATGGAAAGGGCGTTGGCTGTAAGAGTTACTATTAAAGGGCCCGCCGTAGGACGTGATGATGATGATGTCATATCCAGGCCCTCAAAGGGTTTAATTACTGCATTCCAGGGCTTCACTTGTTACGACCCTTAGCACCTCTGCTTTGTCTCCACTTGCCGGGTTTCCCATACAGAGATATGCTTGTTTAAAATAACCCCAAGTTGGTCTTGTAAATGTGTTTAAAATTCATGGATGGAGACAATAGGCGAATAAAAACACATTTAAAAAAGTCCAACACGTAGGAAAACTCCGTCAAGATAGTGTATTTTCAACGTTTCTAAACATCAAGCAACGCCTTCGCCAAAAGCGAACAATGGACCCGATGGGCCCAAGAAATGGTGTAACTTGTGGAAAATTCAAGTGAGCCCTGAAAAGGTCTGTCATGTAACATTCACTTTTGATAAGACCACTTAAAGATAAGTAAAGAGCAGTCAACTTGTAGTATCTAAATAGGTACGTTACCTGGGAATTTGACTACAAAGCAGCCTCATATGGAAGCCAAACACGCAATAGAAAATAGGTACGTTACCTGGGAATTTGACTACAAAGCAGCCTCATATGGAAGCCAAACACGCAATAGAAAATAGGTACGTTACCTGGGAATTTGACTACAAGGCAGCCTCATATGGAAGCCAAACACGCAATAGAAAATAGATACGTTACCTGGGAATTTGACTACAAAGCAGCCTCATATGGAAGCCAAACACGCAATAGAAAATAGGTACGTTACCTGGGAATTTGACTACAAAGCAGCCTCATATGGAAGCCAAACACGCAATAGAAAATACTAGAGCTGAACAGGAGATATGGACTCCTACGACGACTACTTGAACCTTTTTTAAAGCATATGACACAAAACTAACTCACTGTATACAAAACTATAATCAGACCTATCTGGACTTACGGACTCGAATTATGGGGGACAGCGAAACTCTCAAACATACACCGAATACAAGCATTCCAATCCAAAGTCCTTCGTAGAATAGTCAATGCTCCCTTTTATGTCTCCAACAAAACCCTACATAACGATCTAAATATAGTCTTGGTAGAAGATCTCCCGAAATCCCGATTTCCATCGTTTCATTACAATTGTCATCACTCCCAAATCCTAGAGGTTAATCCCTTTCCACTTTAAATTTAAAAATCTTTACATTATATATAAACATTTTTAAATTTAATTTGAGGTCGATTCGATGATACATATTGTGTATCATCGGATCGACTTCATAAGGGAGGAAACTCGCTTAAAGCAATTTCATTAATGATTAACAAAAAAAAACAGGATTGGTAGGATGAGCAGGATTCCTTTGATTTATTAATTATTTAGTCTGTAATGATATCTTGGAATCAATAGCATAATGTAGGGATTTTAATTAGGCTTCATAAAGAATTTAAATTCGATTATCATTTGATCTCCAAAACGTTTATTATTAAAAGGAAAACGTTAATTGTTTGGTAAGGAAACACTGAAATATAAATCGTCATTACGGAATAAATAAATAAAAAAATTAATAATTTAAAAATACAATTAGAAAAAGGTTTTGGAGGCGCCGGGCATCGATCCCGGTACCTCTCGCATGCTAAGCGAGCGCTCTACCATCTGAGCTACGCCCCCTGTTGACTGACTCGAACAAAAATAACGAAATTGAGTGCACAACTAGTTCCTAAGTAGAGCAGACTCAAGGCCACTGGTATAGGCAACCAGCAATACAGCATTGCCGGCGGCATCCTTAAGCATTTGAAGGGGTTTCTCAAGGCGGTTTGTTAGGCTCTTTGTAATTTAGCTTAATTATTGTTGTTTAAAAAATGTAAAACCAACAACATAACAATTTTGACAAGTTGAAATTCCGGGAATATATTGTGAAAGTTGGAACTATAAGCACGGGAACCTTTAAGCATAAATTTGGCGATTTTTTAAATTAAGACAGATATTTACGCAATTGACAAATAATGATGTCTTTAAAGATAAATTTGAAGAAATTTGGTGCAAAATAGCTGTAATATATGAAAAACTAGAAAAAGGAAAAAATTGTATACAACGGAGTTTGAAGGAAACATTGAGGCTTTAAATATTAGAGGCAACATTGAGACTCCAAAAATTGATTTTTTTAGTTTTAATGCCTTGACAATAAAGATTCGAAAATGTTTATGGAAGCGTAAAACTTTGAGCCCTTCAGGGTTTAAACAAATGAATGAATTAATCCTAATAAATTTATATGAAGAAAATAAGTATAATTCTGAAAGAAGTACTAATAACAAATATAAAATAATAAAAACAAGAAAAAAACAATACTGACAAAAAGAAAAAAAAACAAGAAAACCGAGGTTGTTATTTGTTGAATTCAGATAAATACGTTTTCACTAGCCGGATGGCAAGCCTCTGACATGATTTTGGCCCATGGTATAATTTTTTTCACTAACCCACGCTGACGAAAATCATTCTTAACATAGCAATAATGCGCGTCTATTTTTTTCACCCGCCCAATATATTCAAAATAATTCATCTCAACACGTGACATCACATCCCCCGCCTTTTAGCGGGAAAGGGCTGACACTAACCAAGTTCCTGAAAGGCGTCGGAACGAAATTTCCCGCGTAAAGTGAGCTGGGGGATGAGAGCACACACCATATTGGGTTCTGTCACTCCGAACTGCTGACGAAGTTAGCCTCCAAACCGTATTTCCAGACCGTCCTGTTCAGAGGATCTCTTTTAGAGCAGTCTTAAGTTTTGGCGAAAATCTTGATTCGTGAAGGCATAAATTGATGAACTTTTTGAAGTTCTTATATTGAGCTGAACTAACGTCACTAAAATATATAATATTTTTAACTGTGGTATTACTTTCCTCAGAGGCTGTAGAAGTGACTACTGGAATGAAAAAAAACAGCAAGGGAGTTTCAAATAATGTATATTGATTCAAATATTTCAAAAAGGCCAAAAATTATATAACAATCTTGATTTTGAGGCAAAATGTTTCCCAAGAAAATGATTTATTTATTACGCAATCGCAAAAAAACACACTTATTATTTCTCGAACACAAAAAGTAGATGGTTTGATCATTGTAGAAAAACATTATGAAACATGTGGTAATTGTGATTTCTGAGATATGCCTACCGAACCTACCTATTGAAAAACGTATAAAAAATACCTTTTCATGACGAGTGGCTACAGCCCATAGTACAACTTTTATAGCTTATTTCGATAGAGGAAATAATTAGTTTTAATTTGATACCCAGAACAGCCGAATTTGTTCAAAAAAAAGTAAAACACAAAGGTTTTTCAAAACTGATATCTGAATTCAAATAACCAAAATAATGCAAAAAAACCAAAATGTCTAAAATTCCCGGTTTTTAGGGGGTTATAAAGTTTACAGGGGTTTCGTGTGACCAACTTTATCATGAGCTCATCGCTATCATTACGAAGCTCATCATAAAATAAATAAAATTCCCGGGCTAGAAAATGTTGGAAACCTTGGATAACACAGGCACGCTAAAAAAGTGGTATTTTCCAAAGACACCATACACATATTTTTATGTATTTCGACTCGCTGAATCCGAATCCGGAGTCCGCTTCACCCCATCACGTCAGGTTTAAGAGCATTTGAAGGTCCAATTTCGTATGAAGTCGTTAAAGAAGAAATAACTAGAGCTTCCATGGTTTTCAGGTTCGCTGATTTCAAATCAGAGTTCTGTTTGAGCATATCGGCGCAAAATCGAGGTCATTTCAAGGACAAATATATTTATTTTGCAAGAAAAGAATCTGCAGTCAACATTTTTTTTTTTTTTTTTTTTTACAAAATAGAAACATTTTTCCTTAAAATTGCCTTGATTTTGTGCCGATGGGGTGAAACATACCTCGGATTCGAATTCAGCGACCCTCGAAACCATGGAAGCTCTATTTATTTCATCTTAAACGATTTTGTTACGAAATTTGACCTTCAAATGCACCTTATACTTGACGAGCTATGGTAAAACGGACCCAGAATCAGCGTGTCGAAATGCATAAGAATATATCTATGGTGTCTGTGGAAAGTACCACTTTTTTTTCTTTCTTTTTTGTGTGTGTGTGTGTGCCTTTGTAATCTGTCTTAAAAATTTGTATGGACACTGTAAATGGACGTTACAATTTAAATAAATAAAGTGAATTGGATCATGTTAATCAGAAAGGAACCAAGCTTTCTTGGAAAATTGCTCTACAAGTTGCAATATCTCAGTGATTCAGTTATTTATTCTATTTTAAGTATTTTTCGTCAATCTCTACAATATTCCACAAACTATTTTCATGGTATTTCTTTTTAAAGTAACATTTCTTACAGCTAAGTAGCTCAAAGTAAATAACACTTTTTTGTTTCAAAATAAGGCGCTTGGTTCCTTTCTGATTAACATGATCCAATTTGTTTTCAGCATTGCACCAAAAAAAAACACCAAATCTTCGTTTTATAGAAAAAAAAATTATTTTATATTTTATTCATTTCCCCCTTTGTTGTTTCCCAAGAATAGAGGTGCCTTACAATAGGTTTAATGTAGACGAAGAGAGCCGATTTATAATCGATAGGATCCCCGGGTTTTAACTCCCTCCAGCTAGAAAACAACCCTAAAGCTCGAATTGACAAGTAGAGCGTGTAGAACCTACTGGCCTTTTCTATAGGAAGCCGGACACAATAAAATTAGAGTTTATCGCCTGCCCTATGTGTAGGAGGGGCGCCATGTTTTACAGGCTAGCGCGTTTCCATGTGAGAGTAAGTGAATCATTCGGACGTAAATAAGTCGTAAAGTCGGAGTCCGGTGCGAGTTTGACGACTTGACGCTTCGCTGGCTTCACTCTCGTGATCCTGTGAAGTTTTACCAAAGTGTAATGTAACAGTATTTTATCTTATACCAAAGCCCGAACACAGGACCTGCGGAACCTAAGCGAATTCCACTGCAAGATAATTTTATTTTTGATTCTCAAAAATGATCCCATGTATTCATTGATTTTCATAAAATAGGCAGAAGGTCAAGTGTTAAAATAAAAACACTTTGTTAAATACTAATCATATTATACTTGGGCTATTTTTGGTATAATTGATCTTTAATGCGCGGAAAGCTACTTTTTTATTTTACCCTCATACCTCCATGAAATTCTTTCTCCATGAAGAGGCATGATAATACATGTGAAACTGGTAGGAAAATTTTAATAAAAGTGACTAATAGAAAATACGGTAACATTGATGTATTTGAAGTAGTATACATATTTTACATTTAATACTATACTAATATTTTTTTAAATATAAAATATTTTCTTGAAAGAACCAAAATTAATTACGAACAAACCAATTAATTTTGCGCAATGCAGAGTGATGATGAATTTCACCTAGAACGCTCATTGGTCAGAGGCCTTGAGTACTAAAGTCCAGAGAACTACGTGATTGTGGGTTCCATTCCCACTAGATATGGTGACTTTTCTTAGGAAAAATTAAAGGCATCAGCCCTATCCTAGCTAGAAAAGGGTGGTAACCTATAGAAAACCCGTCACAAAATTATGTGTCAATTATAAACGGACGTTAAAATTTAAATAAAAGAATTTCCCCTTGGGTGTTAGAAATTGTGTTCGCGTCGACTCCAATATTACTTGGCTATTATCATTGAATAGTCTTTATTCTCTCTAGAAATACTTATTTGTTTACCCCTGCAGCTAACAGATATATCATAATTTATCTTCTATATAACATAACTCGAAGATACTATAGGAGGCTCTGATACACTCTCAGGGTATATGAGAAAATAATACGCACTCCCATAACTCAAGATTCAATATTCCTGAGAGCTGAAAGGGAGGTAGAAGCTATAAAGAATTTTATTACATTTATTTTTAGGAAATTCATTTCCGTTGGTCTTTTAGAAAAGGGTTTTGTTATTCTTTTTTGTCATTAGAACTTTTAATATAGTTTCTTATCTTTCTTGAGAGCAAAATCTACATTGCTAACTCATTAAGAATGTTTAAAATTGGGGCCATTAGTAGAAAAAAAACCATTAAAGTTTTAATGGCTGCATTATTAAAATTGTTTATTTAAATTTTAACGGTCTCTTATATAAAAAACAGATTTTCAGGACGGGTTTTCTAGCTAGTATAGGTATAATCCCTATAATAATTTTATATATATATATATATATATATATATATATATATATATATATATAAATTTAAACCACCGTTATATTACGATCTACGGGATCTGAAACATGAAATTTTCGTCTCGGGACTTCCGAATTGCGTCATGAGTTGCGTCTTGAGCGGGTTTCCTCCCTATTGAAGAAGGGAGGAACCGCGCTAAACATTGTGGCCGGTATGGGCAAATTAGTAATTTGGGTCCTGAGTACACCCCGCCCTCCCCATCCGTCAAATGGATGGATTATGCTGGATAACGAACTCGTTCAATCTTTTGCTTTATATATATATATATATATATATATATATATATATATATATATATATATATATATAAATTTAAACCACCGTTATATTACGATCTATGGGATCTGAAACATGAAATTTTCGTCTCGGGACTTCCGGATTGCGTCATGAGTTGCGTCTTGAGCGGGTTTCCTCCCTATTGAAGGAGGGAGGAACCGCGCTAAACATTGTGGCCGGTATGGGCAAATTAGTAATTTGGGCCCTGAGTACACCCCGCCCTCCCCATCCGTCAAATGGATGGATTATGCTGGATAACGAACTCGTTCAATCTTTTGCTTTATATATATATATATATATATATATATATATATATATATATATATATATATATATATAAAGTTTTGTCAACAAAAAAAACTAAATAAAAAATAAATTTACTTTTAACACAATATTTCAATTTAAAATCCTAATCCTGCCTTATCAGGAAGTCCTCTCGTCATGTTCACTAGGTTGAGTCAGGCGTAATACTGACAAGTCATCTGTGGTAATGAAGACACGAAACATGTCGGGCAAAAGATAACAAATAAAGTAGTCAATGTCCTTGCCGATAAAGCAGTACAACAAAAGAAATAAGAAAACGTCAGAAATATATATTGAGTCATCTTTGAGAAAAATTAATATATATATATATATATATATATATATATATATATATATATATATATATATATATATGTTTACCTTTTTTGTGGGAGTAACCTCAATAGGTACATTCCATTGGAAATTGAAGCCAATTTTTTAAAAATAATTGTTTCTCTTAATTTAACCATTGTAATTTTGGCTAATCAATTATTTTTTTTCTTAAGGCATATCATTAAGTAGACTTAGAAACCTTAATATTGCCAATAATCGAATTATTAAATAAATACATCTCACAATTGTTGACAACAAAAACTGGCTAATTCCATTGTCACTAAATGGTTGCTAAAAGTTGAAATAAACTTTTGAGAGAGTTGCTATATTCGATCCAAGGAAGTTAGCAAGTTAATAGACCTGAAAGGAAGATAAACTCCATTGGAGCTGTTTGAAGAGACCATCTCTTCAGGAACAACAGGAGTTGATGAGTATGCCTATTAGCATATTTCCAATTAGAGCCAATGGAACAGTAAAACGGAAAGGGGGTGGCTACACGTACTGATGTACGTAGCGCACCCCAACGTAGAGAAAATCCAATCAATTAACAATTATTCCATAAATCAAACTTTAATTACTGAAACCGCCACCGAATCCTTGCCATAACTGCCGGAGGCCTATATGAACACAGGCAACTGTTGCACCTTGGGACTCGTATATATACCAGAGCCTCGCTTTGGGATGAAATATATCATGTCATCGAAGGCTGTGGTGGAAGATTTATGGAAATGCCTTTTCGGAAAAAAAAAGGGAAAAGGTGAAAAATGTAAACGATAACAACAAAATAAACATAACCATTACAAAGAGCGAACAACTTTTATACTCCATCAGAATTCAAATAGACCATCAATATTTAACCATAAATGACAATATAAGGCACATCCTATCATGTTGGTATTTTTTGTTTTATTTAGTGATTTAGATCCTCAACAATGGGTGTTCAGTGGTAGAGCTTTTTATTTTTAAGCGTGTCCCATATCATTTCATGCATTTCACGCCTGCTTTTACATAATAAAAAACATTAGAGATAAAATTGATAAAAATAAATGATTTATTATAAAATATGTTTAAAAGTGTCATAAAATTAGAAACGCTCTAAAACGATACTTTACAAAATAAGGAAATAAATTATTCTATGTCAATTAAGAATATATCATATGCGTATTACTCACACATCTTATGACCAAACAATACATACTACCTACCTACCAATATGGCAACACTGACTGACTTACTCAGGGACGAGAGCCAATACATTGAAGAGCGTAACACCTAAATTACGTAAGACATTGGAAGGACTTCGACATGAAGAAGTGAAAAATGTTAATTTTTATAATTATTATATATTCATATTTAAAATGATTTTAATAACACTGATATTCTTTATGTAATTCATTTGTAAAATAAAGAACCTTATTCATTCATTCCATACTGAAAAATGCCCTTAGTTATTCAGCTCCTGCGTGGCGGAATTTCAGTATAAATATGCTTTAGCGATGACAAAACTGAAAGCGTTATAAGAAAGTGTCCGCTGGCGTTTGCGCAAGCGCGGTAGCCATGTAAAAAAAGAAGGTTGTATGTTATACTGTACATTTCACAGGTTTGTCTGGTGGGTCTAAAGCATATTTATGTTCCTGAATTTGAGGAGAAGGCTCTAAACGATTTTTTTTCTTTTATTAAACATTATTCTTTTATTGCTTAATTTCTAATATATTATTGTAATTTATTATCTTTTTTCACGCGCTTTTTTTTTTTTTTTTTTTTTTTTTTTTTTTTTTTTTTTTTTTTTTTTTTTTTTTTTTTGTAGCCCATCGAAAGATTACCACCGTACCCGGTGGTATTTTCGTTGTACAAGCGATTCAAAAAAGTAAACGTTTTTTTTTCTAATAAAAATGAATAAATAATCTTATAAACTCTGATATTTCAAATTATAGACAATTACAAAAAATAAGGGTGAGTGATTTACATAAATAGACGGTAAATATACTTTTACATAAGCAGTAATGGAGCTTAAAATCTGGTGTAGTTTTACAATGTAATCAAACTGTAATTAAAGTAACAAACTAATAAAAAGGAAGAACATACGTATTAAATGTATTTAGAATGATGTTAACAATTAGGCTTAAAAAAAATTATAATTCAGAGTTATTTATGAAGTTTTTTTTTTTATTTTTTCTAATAATTGGATCAGTAAGTTTTAATTAATGTACAAAAGCTAAAGACATTTTTTTCTCTATTACAGCCGTTGCCTTACAAAGAAATATCTTCAACTTACATAGTCCCGAGCGACGATTTGGTGTTATTTCCATCATACCTATGAGGAAAAGGCGACCAAGCTTCATGATGGATGGCTGTATAATTGGCCGAGAGCCTTTAGCTTCTGGTATTCTGTTTGTAAACGACCTCATCTTCTATTACCTTAACTCATGATTCGATCAAAGAACCTCATAGTCATGGGCTTTAGTTAGCTCATTTCAAGCTTTAGCTGTCTTTAATGCCTCTCTGATAACCATCACAGCTCTTTAATAGTCCCTAACAGCTAGTGGTATGTTTGGTTCAACCAATTACTGATGGATTATGATAAGAATCAAAAGATTTGATAACATTTGACTCAGTAATTCTGATGCAAGTAAATTGAAGCACTTATATTATACAACTAGCTGACTACCCGTGCTTCGTCCCAGCAGATAAGTAGTTTTTTTATTGCGTCAAACAATGTTTCATCAACATTAACGCTACTATATAATTGTTTGCAGTTTATTACAGCATGGTTTCCGTCACAATATATGTTATTTATCAATTGATAATTAATCAAAGTATAATGTTTCTTGAAACTGGTGCTCCGGACCAGTGTCAAGAAACAGATAACCCAGAGATAGCCCGTTATCTATTGGTTACCAGTAACAGCAGTGTAACCAACACATGTTAAATTTCATTATCAATAATAAATGTACATTAAAATTAATAAAATTATGTTTCTCAGATGTCATTTTGAAACACCCATTATATTTGCGAGCATTACAGAGAATTGTTCTTACTGGCGATGCTGATGGGTGAGGAGGCTGTGCAAGGATTCGGGATATTATTACCTCGGATAGACCATTACCAGGTATAGCGTAAGCTCAATGAGGGACAGTTTATTTCTAGTAATTCAAGGTCTGCCATCATAGTTGAAATTAACCGCAATTAAAAATAATACTCTGAAATAAATACAGTACGGTAACATCTATTTTGTTATCGTCCTAGGAACGCAATCTGCCTAAGCGAGCATGCTCTCTTTAAAACTAAAAATTCAAATCCGTCTAAAAGTACTTAAAAATTTGAATGCTAAAAAAAACTTTCTTAGCGAGTGTTTACATCGCAAAGGGAGTGTCCATGCAAAATTTCAAATTTTCCTGTCGAGTGATTAGGGCTGGGCGATGATAGTCAGTGAGTGAGTTTTGAGAGTATATATATATATATATATATATATATATATATATATATATATATATATATATGTCTGTGTGTGTGTGTGTGTGAGGAGGTGAGGTGCAAAACAATAAACATTGAAAGCAATACTTCTGTAGTTGTTTATGGGGTAGAGTGCCTAGGAAATCCAGCAAGTTGTAGATTTCGAACCTTGCTCCATTAAATGATCGGTCGAGTATGATTTTAATCTAAGTAATTGGTATACAGTTCGGACGAAGCATAGTTATTTCCGCTCCCACGTTTGGAACTTCAATGAAATCATTCAATAAATCTTATTGCTTCTTCTTAACGATCTCAATGAGTTAATCCCTGATGTTTACAAGCATTCGATTTTATCTTGCCAAGTCGTTCGTATAACCGACCTATTTATGCGTAATGCGTTGATTACATGACCTGCAGTTGTAATCAATGCTGACTGAATGGAGGTGGAGACCGTGGGAAGCAGGCATAATTACTGTTCGGCTGATTGGACGTCCTGTAACTGACTACAGTTATCCGTAGCATTACTGTCGTCTTATTACTTACTGTAGCGATAGAACAACTGTTGTCCGGGAACAGATGGACACGAAGGACAGTTACGGGTGCATAACTCTCTTGCATAGGATAGCTAAGGACTATCTAGGATTTGATATGGCGCATTGCCTTCCTACCTACGACCAAATTACTCGATCCGAGAGTTTTTATTTTTTATTTGGTTATTAAAGGCAATTCAACCACGCGGGACATTGTTGCATATTTAATTTTTTTGGAATGTAATAACAATAGTAACACAAAATGAAAATTCAAGGCAGCAATCAGATAATACAACAACAAATATTTATATACATAGACACACACACACACACGCGCGTTTCAGAAGCCAAAGATCAGAGCAATAGTTCAAATTTATATACACTCATCTGTTCACACAGAAAATTGGATCACGGTTGAACAGGCTCAGAAGTGATCAAATATAACATAAAAATACTATAACAATCCTCATAATGTAACAACATTTTGTCGATAAACTTCGGTGGAAATAAATCGTACCACTTAACATTTTGCGTGAACAGGCTTCCAGGTACATTTTATTATTCATGGTAAATGGAATGAAGCTATTTTTAAGGTGATATCTATAACCGTTTTCTCGAAAAGTGCTAAAAACTGGAATTTTCTCTCTGGTTCTGCCAAAATGAGTGAGAGATTTGATGATTTTTCAAAACGTTTTACATTTAACTCAACTATGTTATATAAAAATTGGTTAAATAAAAAAACAGGTTGAAGGGGTTACAATCATTGAGGAAGCCACAGCTCCGGACTTGAAGCATTTTATCAAGAAGACAACACTCCACTTTAGGAATGAGGGATTGGCTAAAAGTTAACAATCATCTCAGGAAGATAAAAGAGGATGTAAAACTATGGACTACGTTAGAGCGACAGAATAGAAAAAATGAGGTAATACTCAGCAGACTACGCATTGGCCACACGAAATTGACACATACATACTTGCTACGAGGCTTACACCCACCAACATGCGATGCCTGCCATGTAATACTGACTGTGGAGCATATTCTACTCTACTGTCCTTAAATAAGAAAGAGAAGCCCATGGAATCCCGAATAGTCTTAAAGAAGCTCTGAAGGATGATCATCAACAAACACAAAATGTAATCGACTTCATCAAAGAAATAAAATTGCATCATCATCGACCTGCCAATGACTCTTCATGAGTTGAGGCAGACAATTAAAATAAAATAAAAAATTAGTTCTTATCATTCCAAGGAAAATCTGTTGTTTTTTTTTTTTGTGCAAATGTTGATTTAAAATCCTAATGGAATCTTTTATTATTGAACGAGCCAATGACTTAAAGTCGCATTTAATGTTCCATCTTTTCAAAATATATTGTGCAGATGAAGGCATGGAAAATCTTGCACCAAAGAGAAGGCCAATTTCCTAATAAAAAACCCGCAAACAGACATGAGCATTTTTAAGATTTTCTAGCATTTTAAATATCTCTAAAACGGCTGGGAAGTCGTAAGGCGTCTATTGGGAAGCTTACTAAATGCCAACAAAACCTGTGTTCGTGTCATTTACGATAGGATCTTCCTAGTCGGAGAAATTGGTGCTTAAAATTTCATTACTGTTGTATAGGTTGGACCCATGACGGAATTTTTGAAAAATTTCTTCGAATCTTTATCGATCCTACCTAGTACCGAAAATGACCCCCGTTAAAATTTATATATATATATATATATATATATATATATATATATATATATATATATATATATCTGTGTGTCTGACACAATAGCGGCCAGAGTTTTTGTTTTTTAATCACAAAACTTGGTATATAGCATTCAATTAGCAAACGATTAAACGAGTTCGTTAACCACCACCAAAGTCGGTCCACCGAAAGGGGGGGTTACCCCGAACCCAAAACACTAATTTAACCATGTCAGCCGTAATATTTGTTATATTTCAACGAAACTGAATATTCGTAGTGGTAATATACAGAGAAAAGTGAGATATAAAAATGAACTAAATCGGTTCATTAGGAGTGGGGTTTACTCCGGACCCACAATACCAATTCGCCACTACCAGCCGTGATTTTTTGTATATTTAGACGAAACTCGGTATTCGTAGTGGTAATCTACAGGTAAATATGTTTTGTAACTAAATCGGTTCATTAGGAGGGCGGGTTTACTCCGGACCCACAATACTAATATACTCATACCGGTCGTAATTTCTGCTGTATTGTAACGGAACACGGTATACGTCGTGGGTAACTCATGAGAAAGAAGTGTTAAAAAAAATGAGCTGAATCGGTCAATCGGAAAGGGGGGGCTTACTTTGTAATATATTTCAATAG
This sequence comes from Gonocerus acuteangulatus, assembly GCA_946811695.1. Classification (NCBI taxonomy): domain Eukaryota; kingdom Metazoa; phylum Arthropoda; class Insecta; order Hemiptera; family Coreidae; genus Gonocerus; species Gonocerus acuteangulatus. The sequence continues at coordinate 73,276,480 of OX328126.1, read as the reverse complement.
AAAAGCCCGCCAGACGTAGGTTCACAAAGCCGCCGCAAGGAGCGCTTTCTACCACTAGAGGGACTGTATCCTGTTCCTGCGTTAGATCAAAATACGATAATATGAGGTTTTTTGTATTTATTACGAAGTGTAGTAGGTACCATGTGTAAACATAACTCTGGAAGCAAATTAATAATTCATCAGTTACTCATTACAAAATTAAATGAGAACTATTCATGTTTTTATTTTATTTATGTAGGATATTTAAAGCAAATTGTTCTGGAAAGCAGTCTACACTACCCGAATTCTGAGGAAAGTGCTTAGTTATGCAGCTCCTGCGTGACGGACTTTTAATTATTTGTCTCTGTTTTATTGTTTTTGTTTGTTTTTGTTTTTTTTTTGTTTTTTTTTTAATTTAGTATTTAGATGAATTTTCCATGAAAACAAGGCAAGTAAATGAGAAACGTGTATCTATACCAAGATTTTAAAGCATCACTGTGTGTATGAACGTCATGGATACGCGTTGGGATGATTCGGACTTTATGTAGTTATGTAGAGAGAGAGATGAAAAAAGGAGAGATAGAGAGCGAGAAAATGATATAAAGGTAAATTCAGCATTCGTCCAAACTATTGGATTTATTGGGAATACATGATAATTTGCTATAAAAAATTTGGTTAGAATAAAGCACATATTTTAGTGATCTTATTACCTATTTTTCTTTTTTTATGGCACTTCTGTAGCTAGGCAATTAGCGCAATTGCTGCAGATGGGACTCACCCGAATCTCCAGCATGAGAATCCTCGGTGTTAGCCATTAGACCAAGGCATTTTGCTTTACGATTCCATTCATAAAAGCTTGAAGGGCCTTCGAAAGATTTGTAAATAATGCGGATACCATTCTGAGACTCTCATGATTTAGAGTATGTATTGAAAAACATTTATTTTCAGGATAGAAGAGCCAAGTTCACTTGGAGTAACACAAGATAAGATCTATTGTTCGTTATTATTTTGAGAGCCTTCGAATAAAACCCTCCCACTCAATGAAAACCATAGAAAAACTCTAAATCCACACGAATGAGCATCAGGCCTGAAATGAGAATCCCTCGGTTGATTGTTTCAAATAAAATGTGAAATGGAGCGTTGGCCGGTTCGGGCAAAGGATAAGGAGGTGCTAGGACGACTTTAGCATGGTCCAGCCAATCAGAGCTCTCGGCTTTAGGCTGTTTGGACCAATGAGAGAGCAGCTTCTAAGCGGCACATGGAGATAGAGCCAGCTGATAAGCAACCCTTCATCCTCTGTGGTTTATTGCCTCCCTTAATGGGGTGTTAACTAGTGGCTAGGGTTCGGCATCGCAATCCCTTGCCAATTCTACACCCTCCGTGTCGGAAAGGTTCATGGCACAAACATTCAACAAGAACGAACATAGAAAACCATCATGTCGTCCTCCTAAATTTATAGCTTTGAACCTGAAGGATCCAAGTTCATAAACCAAAAGATTCCTCCTCCAGAACACCGTTCTTTCGTCGAAACTAGTATGAAGGTATCTTGGAGGTTAAGGTTTTGTGTTATTAGGCTTACAGATTCACTTTCAATTTGCATTTGGATGTGATTAATCGAATAAAACTAATTTCCATGTTCATATCATGTTTCTGAGAAATGGGAATGCTAGAATTTAGGGAAATTCCGATATGTTGAAGCTGATCATTCAATAGAGAAAAAATACATTTATTTTAAAAAACAAAGTTTCGTTGCAAAACTAAATTGGAATGTTCACTACACAACATATAGATCAACAAAACATTGCAAGCATTATAGTTCAAACAAGTAAAAGCAATATGTAAATTAACAACAATCTACTAAAACTATGAACGCAATGCTATAATGAATTGTACAAATGTTAAATAAAAATTAAAATACTTCTGATTATGGGAAACAAATGAAAAAGTTAAAAAATAAATAAGTGAAATAAAGGGCCTCAACCATATATGTGGTTTTAAATTATGGCCAGAATTGTTTCAGCTATGATTCCTAATTGTTTCTCACTAATTCCCTTTTCCTTGAGGAAAGCCGCCATCTCCTTCGGGATGGTGCCTTTGGAACCAATCTATAATCCCTGTACACTGTAAAATCTTGGCTCATACCTCTCATGTAATTATTCTTTACAATAGGTAATGCTCTTGTAGGTCACTTGCTCCTACAAATTTATACTTTAGCCTCGTGTATCAGCGTCCACTTCTTAACGGGTAGACTAGTCTAAACTTACAGCCGTTTTGACGTTCCGCTTGAAGGCAATGGTCCATTGTGCCTTCGTCGTCAACGCGAAAAACTTCATTCTTTAAGAACATAAACCTTGACATTATGTCGACGTGTAACCATGGGCATATTTTTTTTTTTTTTTTTTTTTTAGGCGTATCTACAACTTTGCCATTAGCGCCGGGCTATCTACAGGTTGCCACCCTTGTATATTGTCAACAGCACGTGGTCGGTCACTCATTCAGGTAATGGGGAACGTTGCTTAACTTCGGTGATCTACGGAAACCGGTGTATTCAATGTGGCTATGGCCGTTGACCTATCATGAGCATATTATGGTCACAACTACTCAGTACATGAGTTGGGGTGTCTTTCTCTTCATATCTGCTACAAAGGAGACCATGCTGGTCTCCCAAGAGATGCTCTCTTGGTTCACTACTTATGCCAGAAACTGTTCGAAGCGGCAAATAATTCATATCAGCTTCAAGGCATTAATCCGTTCGTAACCAAATTATATTTCCATAAATGTACTCGTTTGCTTTTGGGGAATCCTTGAAGTGTCGCCCTGCCAATTGAGTTGGTCCCTTCATGTAAGAGTGGTCCCTCATGTTCTGCCTTAACATCATTATGTTTCGAATCAAAGTGATATCTTCTTATTGAATTCACAGGAACATTCGAACAATTGTTTGGTGTAATTAAATTGTCAGGAATGTCTTTCGATTGGACTTCCCTGGGAGGGGTGCAAGTAGTCGAAGAAGTGATAGTTTCATTTCGTCTATGATTTTCAAATCAGGATTATGTGTGCCGGACTTTGGGGCGGCCATTTTTGATGATGTATACAGGAACAGATATAAGGAATACGACTCCAACCTCCATATGTCAGTTCGACTTCCCGGTATCTAATGACAACCACCGAAACCCCTTAAAGCCCTAACAGTTCTACTAATCACACAGATACGACTAGGTAGTGTGGGAACATCATCTACATCTGACCGATCCGGTAATGTCATACTACAGACCTTCGGGTCAGTTCTTATTAAAGCTAGACTATTTAATGGCCGAGAGTATGCGTGGGAACTAAGACATGTGGCAGGCGGACGGTTCTTCAAGCCCATTACAAAACTCCTGCTATTCGTAACACGATACCGTAGGGTCACGCAGTCATAGGGGATTCAGCTATTAAATATGACATTTGCTGCTTAATTTTCTTGCTCCTAGGGTTATTCTCAAGGTAAAACTGATTCTCTGTTATTGAAGTCTTTAAATAATATTAATTGTACCACTTTCATTCTTAATAATAACTAACAAGGGGAGTATTCAGCGATGGGGTCACCAATCTGGGCCATTTTTTTTTCTGGTGATTCTGCATCGAAAAATAGTCGACACGTGTCCGAGCGTTCCGTCCAATGCGCCTTAGGAGCCCAGAAATAAAATAAAATAGGTTGAAAGTGCTTTATTTTTTATATCGAGTTTAGAAAATGATATCGACATGATTCTTTCACTAACGATTGTTTTATAGAGTAGATTAAAGGAAAAATAAAATCGTTAAACAATAATTTATATTTCGTCAAATAAATTCAAAAATATGCTCACCTTTTCAAGTAAACGAGTATTATACATTTTTTACACAAAAAATAATAGCAGATTTAAAATCAGCACCCCAAAAAAACCTAATGTGGTAAATATCATTGAAAATAAAAAATAATGATTTTTCCCAGTCTAGAAGAGACTAAAAATTTGTAAGCGAAAAATTAACGTGACGTTTTGAAATTCAATATCTCCCCTTGCGATAATCCGATTTTTACGTCATCGAAATTTACCAAAAGAAGAAAAACTCCATTTTCTAACCATATAAATGACTATTGTATAATCTTAAAATGTACTTGCAAAAAATGATTCTCTAAATAAAAATAAAATGTAAATGTTAATGTATATAACGTAAATTCCATAACTCGTAGAATCACCCCGATTTCCCGCCTTTATCGACCATCCAAGTTTGGTTTTGAATCGCGTAAATATTCTTTGAAATATGGTCGGATTGGTAAATCTTTAACAAAATTTTATAGGTAATAATGTAATATTCCCAAAATTTGAATTTAGGGGTTTTTTAATGTGCTAAGAACGAATCTGACATCTGTTTTTAAATAGGAAATTGTTTGGACTAAAATTTTTTTTTTTTTTTTTTTTTTTTTTTTAGTATTACGTTTATTTAACATCTGTACATTTGGAGAGTACATTAGTTAAGTTTGCTCTCAGATAAAAATAATAATTATATACAGAACTGGACTAAAATAGCCCGATTTTAAATAGATTTGGCACCCAAACGACTCAGGGTAATATGACCATCGAAAACATTTTCTATTATTTTTTGTAAGGCCTCGCACGAAAAAAAGGTTATCGTTTCCGGGTTTACGTTCAAAGGCTTATAGGTAATTTATTTATATGAATCACTTTAAAAGCATTGTCTTGAGAAATTTCCAAGAAAAATACTAAAATTTTACTTTTGGACCTCAAAAAACATTTAATTATTTTCTCGCATCATCCGCAACAAACGCATCGGTTGCGTTTGAAAAGCAAGAATTATTCGAAAAGTAAACTTTTTTTAGGATATACTTACATTCTTAAATATCTCGAAACCTTGAAAACTTAATATATTTTCTGCAAGAATGGACCTTAAGAAATCTTTGATAGAGGCACCTCATTTGGATAAATTAGAGCTTAATATTCGAAAGTGTTATTTAGTTCATTCGAACAATTTATTGTCGCTGTTTTTAATTGGATGTATTTTTTTTTTAAATGAATTTAGCAGAAAAGGCGGGGGGAAGAACTCCCGCTTAGGATACCGTCAGTTTCCCGTGGGTGGCATCTAATCTGTTGCATCTCTTTGGGATTTCATTATAAATTTTTCACTATAGGTCAAAACAAAGCACTAACTGTTTCTATTCTAAGCTTTATAAATGACACTAGAGATAAGACCGCAAACGCACTTTGATGACGCATTTCCTGCGAGTCGGGCTTTTCTATTCAAAAGCAATATTTTCAGGCGTAAGCTCAACAAAAGCAGGCAACAGCATTATTACAGTTCCTGCGGATCAGATCTTTATGAGCATTGATTTATAAGCATATAATAATTGAATATAGGGAAACACTAGGTATTACAATATTACTGATTACCAAAGTACTAGGAAACCGACAGCCCGAATTCCACCCTTATCCCTGATTGTTACTCCTGATAATCGCGCCTTCAGTGGTTCCGGAGTTAATGGAGTGTCCCTCCCCGTTGACAGGGACAAGAGAAGCCGCCAATAACTGTGTTATAATTAAAGTATGGAATGTCATAACTCTCAGAGAGCGGGATCAGTCACTAATAACCGACAGGGTCGGCCCCGTTTGATCTAACATAATTGCGTATTATGTCCAGCTCGCTTTGATCATTTGTCTGTCTTCGGCGGTAGCTTAGCTGATGCGAAACTGAATATTATGCCCGACTAATACTCGTCAAATACTCGACTTGTAACTTTATAATAGCTGTGCACGTTGTATTAATCATTATCGTGTATATCATTTTCTGTCCGCGCTCTAGCAGGATCGAAAATGGTCCGATTTTGATGAAATTTGTTACAAAAGTACATTGCCTCATCGGAAAAAAAGATCAATTTCTTTAACTAGCTAAATGCGCTTACCAAAACACTATTTTCCTGGTATAATTCATGCGGTACACTTTTTATCGGTAATTTGACAACGAGAATCAAATGAAGCCATTTCCAATCCATATATACAACCTCTACCTTTCCCAATTCTCAGAGTATAAACTCTACCTTTCCAAATTCTTCCCTTGATTCCAGTTCCCAGTTGTACCTACCCTTGACATACACACAGGGACTAACTCAAAAACGATTTCAAAAAAGCCTTTTAAACACGCCATCCACTATGTTCACCAAATTCCCTGCCAGTGCCCCTCCTTAAATACAGTATACATAGAAGGAACCAAAAACTATATTCACATCCGCCTTACTGAACGCTAACTATCAAGAACAAAGACATTGACAGACCAGCTCACACAGTGAAGCAAAAAGAGGAAATGTTTTGTTTGTCAGTATTATAATTAATCTTGTTAGGGTTTAAACTAATGTGGAAGCATCCGGAAATATGACGTCTGTTGAGATTTCGTTCTGTAGATAGGATTTTAGTTTCATCAACGTTCAGAGTTTGTTTTTGAGTAATGGCGTGTCTTGCCAGAGCTGGTCTGTCAATGTCTTTGTTCTTGATAGTTAGTTAGCGTTCAGTAAGGCGGATGTGAATATAGTTTTTGGTTCCTTCTATGTATACTGTATTTAAGGAGGGGCACTGGCAGGGAATTTGGTGAACATAGTGGATGGCGTGTTTAAAAGAAATGGGGTCTTTGAGTTTGGAGTAGAAGGTTTTAAGTATGTTGGTCGTTTTTAGGCCAAAATGTAGGGATGGCTAGGCTTTTTTGAAATTGTTTTTGAGTTAGTCCCTGTGTGTATGTTGGACTGAATAAAAACATCTTTCTTGAGTTTGGTTCTACTAGGTAGCTCCAACAATTAATTAATATAATACTAATTATAGGTCCTCTACTGGATAGTAGAGGACCTAAGAAGGATTTCTTCTTTGAAAAAAATAATTTAGGAGAGAATAGAAATAAATCTTTCATGAACAAGGAGTCTCTTCCGAGGCAAAAAACCAAACGGCAAAAACTGAGATGACAGAAAGATTGGACAACCACTTCCAAGCTGAAAGGTTCTATTCTGATCTCAAAGCGCACTCAAGAAATACAATGGACCCTGGTCAGCCTCCTTCGAGACCCTTCATTACCCCGGAAGGAAGTGATCCTGACCCCATCCACTCGCAAAGAAATGGATGCCTTTTTATGTAAAAAGCATCCACTCCACTTAGTAATTGCTTCCAAAAAAATGATGGAGCTCTGCTGAAAGCAGGACATTCTCTGCGGTGGTACAGTGGCTGTAGACAGTGCAAACCATTCAAACCGTAGAAATCACCAGCACACCAAAGATGTTAAGAAAAGGTGGTAACAAGTAGATAGCCGTTAAAACTGTAAAACAAGTATCTTGGATTCAATTTTATTTGTGTATATATCGTTTTATATTAATATAGATTCCAATCACTTTCAAAAGAAGCCTAAGGCGTCGGGTATGCAAACGGCGAGGGCAAAATGGCGGTGAGCGGCAGAGCGGCACTGGTTACGATACAGAGCGGCTGGGCGGTAATTTCCTTTAGTCTCCGATAACGCGTACTCAAATATACTTTTTTAACTACAATATTAATTCAAACAATTTTTTTAAAAATGTTTAGTTAATAATGATATCGTAATGATATGTTTAATCTATTCCAACCTCTTCCTATAGTTTCTTGGTTATGATAGTATTTTTAAAATCACTGTGTCTACCATTCCATAGGTAGATTAGATTAGATTGTGACTCATTAACCCCCGCCAAAACGGGGTGCACCTCGGCCGTTGTCCTATTGTGCGAGTCCTGGGTGCCTGCTTAGGCTTCTCTCGGACTTCTGTTGAATCTCAGATAATGCCAGACTTCAGCCGGCCTCCTGATCTCATCCTCTCCAAGGCTGCCAAAATGCACGAATCGCCTCCTTTCCAATGCTACATACTCAAATGTAACATGCTTGGATGTCTCCTCCTTGTCCTTGCACCACCTAAGTACAGGAGAGGACATCATTTTCATAACATTCATATGCTTATTCATCGTACAGTGACCTGAGACCATTGCGACCGTCTCCCTCAGGTCACTTCTGGTCATATCCAGAAAAATGTCCTTTTTACCAAGTTTGTTAAGATCTATAATGGGCTATTTTCTGTCCCTCCCATAATTTTCCAAAGTCCTTTCTGGCTTTTGCTGCTATTGCTTCCTTGGCACAGGCCATTGATAATCCCACAAAAGGAATCGGACCCACAGGCGTCACTTCCGCTCCTGCCCCTGCCAGCCTGTCTGCCCTCTTATTACCTGGGATGCCTCTGTGACCTGGTAACCAATAAATGACAACCTTATTATTTATTGCCAACTGATTAAGTCTTGACTGACACCACCTCTTCAACCACCCTAGAGTTAATCTCCTGAGTCCTCAGTGCATTGCATGCAGCCTGACTGTCCGTAAGGATGTTTATCTTCTTCCCACAGGCTCCCTTCTCACACATGCTGTGGGCCGCCACTAGGATGGTGTATATCTCCGCCAGGAACACAGTTGAGGTTTTTCCAAGGGAAATTTTTAGCCTTAAGCCACACTCTCCCCCACTCCAGACCCCTGCTCCTGCTCCATGTATAGTTTTGGAGCCGTGTAAACATTAGTGCCATTGGGTGGCTTGAAGGTATCCTCTTTACCAGTACAGATGCGATGTATTTCTACTCCGTACCTCCTTGCAGTGCTTATCCTGCTCCTCATCATGTCTGATGGCATGCTTAGCTCAGGGCTCTTCCCTATCTTTGAGAACATCTGAGAATGTCCTATTTCCTGTTTAGGATTACCTATGACCTCCTGCTTCATCATTCTATATGCCGATTTCATTGCCTCCGCTTCAATGAATACATCAATTGGCAGCAGGCTGAGAATGGCCTCCATAGGTACCTTCTACATTGCACTTCCGAAATTAAAAGTTCACAATCACTATCAACCAATTTCCTCTTTTCTGTCATATTCACTAGTCAGAAGCTTGAAGATAACTGAGAGCGGCGAGCAAAATTAAATGTCTTGGGCGAGCAGCGAGCGGAAATCTGCAATCTGCAAGCGAATCCGCGGCCCTGTCGCTCATGCCTAATGTGAGCGGCGCTGCTCTGCCACTTACTGCTTGTATCGTACCGAGACATAAGGAGAGCTACATTCCTTCCTTTGGTATATGTTAAAAAGGAAAAAAAGAATATATCAAATCACTCAAAGCTGAGGCACGTAAATGCACCTTTCTGAGGATGAGATTGTACACCGAACATCCTCCTTTTTCGATCCGTTATTAAACCTGAAGTAAGTTATCCAAACCCCATCCACTCGCCACAAAGTGGACGCGTTTTATGTAAAAAAGGCCCTACCTTGTTCCTCTTCGGAGGGCGAGGGCTGTAGAAAAAAAACAGGATACCCCAGAAATGAAGGGAGTCGGGACTCTCTTGGGATCACCGGCACTCTTTTAAATTAATACCCCAGATTCTGCGGAGTTTCGCCCCCCCCCCCCTGCTGAGATAGCGGGAGAATAAGACTCTCCTCTCGGCCTGCAATAAAGAGGTTCCGATAAGGAAAAGAGCAATTTTTAAAACCTATGGCACGGAGGCTTTACTACCTAACCTTATCACACCTCCGGAAAAGGATCTGCCTTCTCGATCCGTCAGGAAACTTTTTTATTGTGCAACAAAAAAAAATTAAATCTTTTCCTTTATGCTGTCGATTTCCATAACTTAATTTCAGAAAATAAACCGTAGCTATTCAAGAAATTACTTTCTACCAACCAGTCAAAGAAAAAATAAATAGGCTTATTTTACATTTCTTATTAAAACACAAATATTTATTGAAATAACATTTCCTCTTGGCAGTTTTTTTTTTTTTTTTTTTTTATCAGAATATACTGATTTCCTCTAGATAATTTCTGGAATTAAAAGAAATTCTATAACGTAATGACGCCCACGAACATAATAATAATAAATAAATAATATTAAAATATATTTAGTTCACCTAACCTGCTTCTGTATAACCGATTTTAATCCGTTTTCTGTCTCCGCAAGTTCTTTCCTCCCGGAATGCCGGATTGCAAATTTCACGTTTCAGAACCAATAGATCGCGAAAATAACGGCAGATCAAATGTACCTACATATATTTCTTTCATCTCTCTAGCTGACACAACAATGGACCACGTTAATGAAATTAAGTACAAACATATTTTGGGCGATTTGAAAGGTCAAGTTCGTTAACCAGCGTAAATCGTCCACTGGAACATGTTTCATCCCTCCCAGATGAAGTTTCTTTTTACAACAGAAAATCAATCTTCCACTAATTGAAACTAAGACCTTAGGCACGGAGATCACACGCCTTTCCATTTACGGCCATCGAAAATACTCCATTGGCTCTATTCGATGACTCAACCTGGTCTGGTGTGCTACGAAGCTCGATAGGCTTATTGGCAACGCGCATGAACATAAAATGGGCAGATTACGTTTTCTAAAAAATAAACATTTGAAAAGTTATTTGTAATTTCTATTGAACTGTCTGCTTACAACAGCGACCGGTAAATGTTCCCAGAAGTAATCACCTCCAGCAATTCGTCCAGTGTTGTCTTAGCTCGCCCCTAAATCAGCGCTGGCCCCAAACCGACTAGCCATACTCGAATTAAACACTTCCTTTGAATATTCAAAAGCCCAGCTCTCTGCTTTAATGAATAATAAAGTTATAAAAGCGCCATGAAAGTCCGTCGTAAATTTTCATAGAATCCACTTTAACGAGCTTTAGTATCGCGCTTTTTTAAGTATATCTCTTTTTTTATATATATCTCTTTATATATATTTATATTTATATTATAATAGGAGTATGATGATGACAGCCATAAAACGCTGAGTGAGGGAGATGAGGTTTAAAGGTTTGTGGTTGGGGATGTTTTGGGGTTGGATGCGGCAGGGTTTTACGAGGGTTAACAAGGACGCTAAAGTTAGGAAATGCAAATCCTGGGAATATAACCCCTTCGGGCTCTTTCATAACCCTGTGCTTCTTTATTTTCTCCAGGCAGTAACCCCTTTATAGGAACGGCGATCAGGTGCTTCTCAAGGTGCAGGACAAAGCCACTGCTTTTTTTTATGTATATATATTTCTGGATAAAGAAAGGAGAAAAATTGCACAATATTCCGCGTAAATTTCTGTACTTTCTTTTCTAAATTGAATGAATTATTATCTGTGCAAGCCAGGAAGCTTTCGGTAGGACTAAAAACAAATTATCCACACAACGTCCTTCATAGAATGACAAAATCTATTTTGTAACGTGCCTACCAAACACTTGTTGGCACCGTCTATTAAAAATTTAGGTAAAAATGCAGTTTCACGCCCTCAAAACCTATTTCTTTCAAATTTTGTACAATAACGTATCTTGATGCACTAAACACGAATACGTTAAAAAAACCTTCGCATTTAACTAGGAAAGAAGTTATTAAGCACTAAAGTTCACTGTTATGCAGGTTATGAGAGCTATTAATTTTAGCGAGTTGGATTGACTGGGGTTTTGTTATTTCCTTGAGCGAGCGTAGCGGGCGGAAACGCATAGCACGTATGCCCTTAAGCGACAGGTGAGGATGCCCTTCAAATTAACAATATTTTAGAATAAATGGTTTCTGAACATTTCAAATGAGAGTTCTCTGTTTCCCAATGTTACATATCTACGCATGCGCGTGTTTACAAATACGCTGATGACGCCTAGTTTTATAACCTTCCTAACAGTGAACTTTAGTGCTTAATATTCTATTCTATTAGAATTCTATTAATTTTAGCGAGTTGGATTGACTGGGGTTTTGTTATCTTCTTGAGCGAGCGTAGCGAGCGGAAACGCATAGCATGTATGCCTTAAAGTCGTCATTTGTGCCTTAAAATCGTCACAAATTAAGTTGTTTACATTAGTTGTTTACATTAGGTTATGATAACCTGCATAACAGTGAAATTTAGTGCTTAATAACTTCTTTCCTAGTTAAATGCGAAGGTTTTTTTAACGTATTCGTGTTTAGTGCATCAAAATACGTTATTGTACAACATTTGAAAGAAATCGGTTTTGAGGGCGTGAAACTGCATTTTTACCAAAATGTATTCAGAAGAATCCAACACAAACAATAAATAAAATGAAATAAATCACTATTTTATTAAAAATAAAATTAATAAACTTATTTTTGAAAATTAAAACTGCGAATGAAAAGAAATGAATGTCCTTGGCTTCTATGGTCAAAATCACGTCTATTCACAGTAGCTGATCGGCACTTCTTAAGGTGAAAGGTAGCAACTAAGGGAGGACAGGGAAATTACAGTATTTTAATTGTTGATAGAAAATTTGGAACTCGCTGAAGTGGCACAGGTCGTGATCCTCCACACTATGTGTGATTTGGAACTCGATGAAGAAGCACAGGTCGTGATCCTCCACACTATGTGTGATTTGGAACTCGATGAAGTAGCACAGGTCGTGATCCTCCACACTATGTGTGATTTGGAACTCGATGAAGTAGCACAGGTCGTGGTCCTCCACACTATGTGTGATTTGGAACTCGATGAAGTAGCACAGGTCGTGATCCTCCACACTATGTGTGATTTGGAACTCGATGAAGTAGCACAGGTCGTGATCCTCCACACTATGTGTGATTTGGAACTCGCTGAAGTGGCACAGGTCGTGATCCTCCACACTATGTTTGATTTGGAACTCGCTGAAGTGGCACAGGTTGTGATCCTCCACACTATGTTTGATTTGGAACTCGCTGAAGTGGCACAGGTCGTGATCCTCCACACTATGTGTGATTTGGAACTCGCTGAAGTGGCACAGGTCGTGATCCTCCACACTATGTGTGATTTGGAACTCGATGAAGTAGCACAGGTCGTGATCCTCCACACTATGTGTGATTTGGAACTCGATGAAGTAGCACAGGTCGTGATCCTCCACACTATGTGTGATTTGGAACTCGATGAAGTAGCACAGGTCGTGATCCTCCACACTATGTGTGATTTGGAACTCGATGAAGTAGCACAGGTCGTGATCCTCCACACTATGTGTGATTTGGAACTCGATGAAGTAGCACAGGTCGTGACCCTCCACACTATGTGTGATTCGGAACTCGCTGAAGTGGCACAGGTCGTGATCCTCCACACTATGTTTGATTTGGAACTCGCTGAAGTGGCACAGGTTGTGATCCTCCACACTATGTTTGATTTGGAACTCGCTGAAGTGGCACAGGTCGTGATCCTCCACACTATGTGTGATTTGGAACTCGCTGAAGTGGCACAGGTCGTGATCCTCCACACTATGTGTGATTTGGAACTCGATGAAGTAGCACAGGTCGTGATCCTCCACACTATGTGTGATTTGGAACTCGATGAAGTAGCACAGGTCGTGATCCTCCACACTATGTGTGATTTGGAACTCGCTGAAGTGGCACAGGTCGTGATCCTCCACACTATGTGTGATTTGGAACTCGCTGAAGTGGCACAGGTCGTGATCCTCCACACTATGTTTGATTTGGAACTCGCTGAAGTGGCACAGGTCGTGATCCTCCACACTATGTGTGATTTGGAACTCGCTGAAGTAGCACAGGTCGTGATCCTCCACACTATGTGTGATTTGGAACTCGCTGAAGTGGCACAGGTCGTGATCCTCCACACTATGTGTGATTTTAGATTGTCACAACACTGTTTTGTTTTGTTTTTTCATTTAAAATGCGGCACTTATTTTATGTTTTAAAAAGCTGTAACACTACGGCCCGGTGCACACTGAAGAAACTGGTTCCATAAAACCCGTTTCATAAAACTGGTTTAGTGAAACGTGAAACTCAAGTTGCTTGCAAAGCATAGATAGAAAACCATAGTTTGATGTACACAGGGTTTCATGAAACACTAGTTTCACTGATTTCATGAAATTCGATAAATCGGTTTCCTGTCTAATAAGCGATCAAAATGTGGCTTCGACATACTTAAATTTATCAGGACCTCTCTTTTACTTCGCGAGCTACAACAGAACAGCTGTGTTGCCGATCCATAACACAAGTGCATCGTCGTCAGAATTCATGAGGAAACTGATGGAAAACCGTTTCTTCTATGTGCACGTTTCAATGAAACCCGTTTCATGAAACCAGTTTCTTCAGTGAGCACCAGGACTAATGGTTTTTTTTCACACTGTGTATTACTTTTTTATCTCTGAACATATGTTATTTCACGTATGCGTTATTTGAAACATATGTACTGCTATACTATATTTAAAACGTAGACTTCCACGGTCCAAGGCTTCACAAAAATTATAATCTACGGGTCTTTCCCAATTCTCAGAGTATAAACTCTACCTTTCCAAATTCTTCCCTTGATTCCAGTTCCCAGTTGTACCTACCCTTGACATACACACAGGGACTAACTCAAAAACGATTTCAAAAAAGCCTTTTAAACACGCCATCCACTATGTTCACCAAATTCCCTGCCAGTGCCCCTCCTTAAATACAGTATACATAGAAGGAACCAAAAACTATATTCACATCCGCCTTACTGAACGCTAACTATCAAGAACAAAGACATTGACAGACCAGCTCACACAGTGAAGCAAAAAGAGGAAATGTTTTGTTTGTCAGTATTATAATTAATCTTGTTAGGGTTTAAACTAATGTGGAAGCATCCGGAAATATGACGTCTGTTGAGATTTCGTTCTGTAGATAGGATTTTAGTTTCATCAACGTTCAGAGTTTGTTTTTGAGTAATGGCGTGTCTTGCCAGAGCTGGTCTGTCAATGTCTTTGTTCTTGATAGTTAGTTAGCGTTCAGTAAGGCGGATGTGAATATAGTTTTTGGTTCCTTCTATGTATACTGTATTTAAGGAGGGGCACTGGCAGGGAATTTGGTGAACATAGTGGATGGCGTGTTTAAAAGAAATGGGGTCTTTGAGTTTGGAGTAGAAGGTTTTAAGTATGTTGGTCGTTTTTAGGCCAAAATGTAGGGATGGCTAGGCTTTTTTGAAATTGTTTTTGAGTTAGTCCCTGTGTGTATGTTGGACTGAATAAAAACATCTTTCTTGAGTTTGGTTCTACTAGGTAGCTCCAACAATTAATTAATATAATACTAATTATAGGTCCTCTACTGGATAGTAGAGGACCTAAGAAGGATTTCTTCTTTGAAAAAAATAATTTAGGAGAGAATAGAAATAAATCTTTCATGAACAAGGAGTCTCTTCCGAGGCAAAAAACCAAACGGCAAAAACTGAGATGACAGAAAGATTGGACAACCACTTCCAAGCTGAAAGGTTCTATTCTGATCTCAAAGCGCACTCAAGAAATACAATGGACCCTGGTCAGCCTCCTTCGAGACCCTTCATTACCCCGGAAGGAAGTGATCCTGACCCCATCCACTCGCAAAGAAATGGATGCCTTTTTATGTAAAAAGCATCCACTCCACTTAGTAATTGCTTCCAAAAAAATGATGGAGCTCTGCTGAAAGCAGGACATTCTCTGCGGTGGTACAGTGGCTGTAGACAGTGCAAACCATTCAAACCGTAGAAATCACCAGCACACCAAAGATGTTAAGAAAAGGTGGTAACAAGTAGATAGCCGTTAAAACTGTAAAACAAGTATCTTGGATTCAATTTTATTTGTGTATATATCGTTTTATATTAATATAGATTCCAATCACTTTCAAAAGAAGCCTAAGGCGTCGGGTATGCAAACGGCGAGGGCAAAATGGCGGTGAGCGGCAGAGCGGCACTGGTTACGATACAGAGCGGCTGGGCGGTAATTTCCTTTAGTCTCCGATAACGCGTACTCAAATATACTTTTTTAACTACAATATTAATTCAAACAATTTTTTTAAAAATGTTTAGTTAATAATGATATCGTAATGATATGTTTAATCTATTCCAACCTCTTCCTATAGTTTCTTGGTTATGATAGTATTTTTAAAATCACTGTGTCTACCATTCCATAGGTAGATTAGATTAGATTGTGACTCATTAACCCCCGCCAAAACGGGGTGCACCTCGGCCGTTGTCCTATTGTGCGAGTCCTGGGTGCCTGCTTAGGCTTCTCTCGGACTTCTGTTGAATCTCAGATAATGCCAGACTTCAGCCGGCCTCCTGATCTCATCCTCTCCAAGGCTGCCAAAATGCACGAATCGCCTCCTTTCCAATGCTACATACTCAAATGTAACATGCTTGGATGTCTCCTCCTTGTCCTTGCACCACCTAAGTACAGGAGAGGACATCATTTTCATAACATTCATATGCTTATTCATCGTACAGTGACCTGAGACCATTGCGACCGTCTCCCTCAGGTCACTTCTGGTCATATCCAGAAAAATGTCCTTTTTACCAAGTTTGTTAAGATCTATAATGGGCTATTTTCTGTCCCTCCCATAATTTTCCAAAGTCCTTTCTGGCTTTTGCTGCTATTGCTTCCTTGGCACAGGCCATTGATAATCCCACAAAAGGAATCGGACCCACAGGCGTCACTTCCGCTCCTGCCCCTGCCAGCCTGTCTGCCCTCTTATTACCTGGGATGCCTCTGTGACCTGGTAACCAATAAATGACAACCTTATTATTTATTGCCAACTGATTAAGTCTTGACTGACACCACCTCTTCAACCACCCTAGAGTTAATCTCCTGAGTCCTCAGTGCATTGCATGCAGCCTGACTGTCCGTAAGGATGTTTATCTTCTTCCCACAGGCTCCCTTCTCACACATGCTGTGGGCCGCCACTAGGATGGTGTATATCTCCGCCAGGAACACAGTTGAGGTTTTTCCAAGGGAAATTTTTAGCCTTAAGCCACACTCTCCCCCACTCCAGACCCCTGCTCCTGCTCCATGTATAGTTTTGGAGCCGTGTAAACATTAGTGCCATTGGGTGGCTTGAAGGTATCCTCTTTACCAGTACAGATGCGATGTATTTCTACTCCGTACCTCCTTGCAGTGCTTATCCTGCTCCTCATCATGTCTGATGGCATGCTTAGCTCAGGGCTCTTCCCTATCTTTGAGAACATCTGAGAATGTCCTATTTCCTGTTTAGGATTACCTATGACCTCCTGCTTCATCATTCTATATGCCGATTTCATTGCCTCCGCTTCAATGAATACATCAATTGGCAGCAGGCTGAGAATGGCCTCCATAGGTACCTTCTACATTGCACTTCCGAAATTAAAAGTTCACAATCACTATCAACCAATTTCCTCTTTTCTGTCATATTCACTAGTCAGAAGCTTGAAGATAACTGAGAGCGGCGAGCAAAATTAAATGTCTTGGGCGAGCAGCGAGCGGAAATCTGCAATCTGCAAGCGAATCCGCGGCCCTGTCGCTCATGCCTAATGTGAGCGGCGCTGCTCTGCCACTTACTGCTTGTATCGTACCGAGACATAAGGAGAGCTACATTCCTTCCTTTGGTATATGTTAAAAAGGAAAAAAAGAATATATCAAATCACTCAAAGCTGAGGCACGTAAATGCACCTTTCTGAGGATGAGATTGTACACCGAACATCCTCCTTTTTCGATCCGTTATTAAACCTGAAGTAAGTTATCCAAACCCCATCCACTCGCCACAAAGTGGACGCGTTTTATGTAAAAAAGGCCCTACCTTGTTCCTCTTCGGAGGGCGAGGGCTGTAGAAAAAAAACAGGATACCCCAGAAATGAAGGGAGTCGGGACTCTCTTGGGATCACCGGCACTCTTTTAAATTAATACCCCAGATTCTGCGGAGTTTCGCCCCCCCCCCCCTGCTGAGATAGCGGGAGAATAAGACTCTCCTCTCGGCCTGCAATAAAGAGGTTCCGATAAGGAAAAGAGCAATTTTTAAAACCTATGGCACGGAGGCTTTACTACCTAACCTTATCACACCTCCGGAAAAGGATCTGCCTTCTCGATCCGTCAGGAAACTTTTTTATTGTGCAACAAAAAAAAATTAAATCTTTTCCTTTATGCTGTCGATTTCCATAACTTAATTTCAGAAAATAAACCGTAGCTATTCAAGAAATTACTTTCTACCAACCAGTCAAAGAAAAAATAAATAGGCTTATTTTACATTTCTTATTAAAACACAAATATTTATTGAAATAACATTTCCTCTTGGCAGTTTTTTTTTTTTTTTTTTTTTATCAGAATATACTGATTTCCTCTAGATAATTTCTGGAATTAAAAGAAATTCTATAACGTAATGACGCCCACGAACATAATAATAATAAATAAATAATATTAAAATATATTTAGTTCACCTAACCTGCTTCTGTATAACCGATTTTAATCCGTTTTCTGTCTCCGCAAGTTCTTTCCTCCCGGAATGCCGGATTGCAAATTTCACGTTTCAGAACCAATAGATCGCGAAAATAACGGCAGATCAAATGTACCTACATATATTTCTTTCATCTCTCTAGCTGACACAACAATGGACCACGTTAATGAAATTAAGTACAAACATATTTTGGGCGATTTGAAAGGTCAAGTTCGTTAACCAGCGTAAATCGTCCACTGGAACATGTTTCATCCCTCCCAGATGAAGTTTCTTTTTACAACAGAAAATCAATCTTCCACTAATTGAAACTAAGACCTTAGGCACGGAGATCACACGCCTTTCCATTTACGGCCATCGAAAATACTCCATTGGCTCTATTCGATGACTCAACCTGGTCTGGTGTGCTACGAAGCTCGATAGGCTTATTGGCAACGCGCATGAACATAAAATGGGCAGATTACGTTTTCTAAAAAATAAACATTTGAAAAGTTATTTGTAATTTCTATTGAACTGTCTGCTTACAACAGCGACCGGTAAATGTTCCCAGAAGTAATCACCTCCAGCAATTCGTCCAGTGTTGTCTTAGCTCGCCCCTAAATCAGCGCTGGCCCCAAACCGACTAGCCATACTCGAATTAAACACTTCCTTTGAATATTCAAAAGCCCAGCTCTCTGCTTTAATGAATAATAAAGTTATAAAAGCGCCATGAAAGTCCGTCGTAAATTTTCATAGAATCCACTTTAACGAGCTTTAGTATCGCGCTTTTTTAAGTATATCTCTTTTTTTATATATATCTCTTTATATATATTTATATTTATATTATAATAGGAGTATGATGATGACAGCCATAAAACGCTGAGTGAGGGAGATGAGGTTTAAAGGTTTGTGGTTGGGGATGTTTTGGGGTTGGATGCGGCAGGGTTTTACGAGGGTTAACAAGGACGCTAAAGTTAGGAAATGCAAATCCTGGGAATATAACCCCTTCGGGCTCTTTCATAACCCTGTGCTTCTTTATTTTCTCCAGGCAGTAACCCCTTTATAGGAACGGCGATCAGGTGCTTCTCAAGGTGCAGGACAAAGCCACTGCTTTTTTTTATGTATATATATTTCTGGATAAAGAAAGGAGAAAAATTGCACAATATTCCGCGTAAATTTCTGTACTTTCTTTTCTAAATTGAATGAATTATTATCTGTGCAAGCCAGGAAGCTTTCGGTAGGACTAAAAACAAATTATCCACACAACGTCCTTCATAGAATGACAAAATCTATTTTGTAACGTGCCTACCAAACACTTGTTGGCACCGTCTATTAAAAATTTAGGTAAAAATGCAGTTTCACGCCCTCAAAACCTATTTCTTTCAAATTTTGTACAATAACGTATCTTGATGCACTAAACACGAATACGTTAAAAAAACCTTCGCATTTAACTAGGAAAGAAGTTATTAAGCACTAAAGTTCACTGTTATGCAGGTTATGAGAGCTATTAATTTTAGCGAGTTGGATTGACTGGGGTTTTGTTATTTCCTTGAGCGAGCGTAGCGGGCGGAAACGCATAGCACGTATGCCCTTAAGCGACAGGTGAGGATGCCCTTCAAATTAACAATATTTTAGAATAAATGGTTTCTGAACATTTCAAATGAGAGTTCTCTGTTTCCCAATGTTACATATCTACGCATGCGCGTGTTTACAAATACGCTGATGACGCCTAGTTTTATAACCTTCCTAACAGTGAACTTTAGTGCTTAATATTCTATTCTATTAGAATTCTATTAATTTTAGCGAGTTGGATTGACTGGGGTTTTGTTATCTTCTTGAGCGAGCGTAGCGAGCGGAAACGCATAGCATGTATGCCTTAAAGTCGTCATTTGTGCCTTAAAATCGTCACAAATTAAGTTGTTTACATTAGTTGTTTACATTAGGTTATGATAACCTGCATAACAGTGAAATTTAGTGCTTAATAACTTCTTTCCTAGTTAAATGCGAAGGTTTTTTTAACGTATTCGTGTTTAGTGCATCAAAATACGTTATTGTACAACATTTGAAAGAAATCGGTTTTGAGGGCGTGAAACTGCATTTTTACCAAAATGTATTCAGAAGAATCCAACACAAACAATAAATAAAATGAAATAAATCACTATTTTATTAAAAATAAAATTAATAAACTTATTTTTGAAAATTAAAACTGCGAATGAAAAGAAATGAATGTCCTTGGCTTCTATGGTCAAAATCACGTCTATTCACAGTAGCTGATCGGCACTTCTTAAGGTGAAAGGTAGCAACTAAGGGAGGACAGGGAAATTACAGTATTTTAATTGTTGATAGAAAATTTGGAACTCGCTGAAGTGGCACAGGTCGTGATCCTCCACACTATGTGTGATTTGGAACTCGATGAAGAAGCACAGGTCGTGATCCTCCACACTATGTGTGATTTGGAACTCGATGAAGTAGCACAGGTCGTGATCCTCCACACTATGTGTGATTTGGAACTCGATGAAGTAGCACAGGTCGTGGTCCTCCACACTATGTGTGATTTGGAACTCGATGAAGTAGCACAGGTCGTGATCCTCCACACTATGTGTGATTTGGAACTCGATGAAGTAGCACAGGTCGTGATCCTCCACACTATGTGTGATTTGGAACTCGCTGAAGTGGCACAGGTCGTGATCCTCCACACTATGTTTGATTTGGAACTCGCTGAAGTGGCACAGGTTGTGATCCTCCACACTATGTTTGATTTGGAACTCGCTGAAGTGGCACAGGTCGTGATCCTCCACACTATGTGTGATTTGGAACTCGCTGAAGTGGCACAGGTCGTGATCCTCCACACTATGTGTGATTTGGAACTCGATGAAGTAGCACAGGTCGTGATCCTCCACACTATGTGTGATTTGGAACTCGATGAAGTAGCACAGGTCGTGATCCTCCACACTATGTGTGATTTGGAACTCGATGAAGTAGCACAGGTCGTGATCCTCCACACTATGTGTGATTTGGAACTCGATGAAGTAGCACAGGTCGTGATCCTCCACACTATGTGTGATTTGGAACTCGATGAAGTAGCACAGGTCGTGACCCTCCACACTATGTGTGATTCGGAACTCGCTGAAGTGGCACAGGTCGTGATCCTCCACACTATGTTTGATTTGGAACTCGCTGAAGTGGCACAGGTTGTGATCCTCCACACTATGTTTGATTTGGAACTCGCTGAAGTGGCACAGGTCGTGATCCTCCACACTATGTGTGATTTGGAACTCGCTGAAGTGGCACAGGTCGTGATCCTCCACACTATGTGTGATTTGGAACTCGATGAAGTAGCACAGGTCGTGATCCTCCACACTATGTGTGATTTGGAACTCGATGAAGTAGCACAGGTCGTGATCCTCCACACTATGTGTGATTTGGAACTCGCTGAAGTGGCACAGGTCGTGATCCTCCACACTATGTGTGATTTGGAACTCGCTGAAGTGGCACAGGTCGTGATCCTCCACACTATGTTTGATTTGGAACTCGCTGAAGTGGCACAGGTCGTGATCCTCCACACTATGTGTGATTTGGAACTCGCTGAAGTAGCACAGGTCGTGATCCTCCACACTATGTGTGATTTGGAACTCGCTGAAGTGGCACAGGTCGTGATCCTCCACACTATGTGTGATTTTAGATTGTCACAACACTGTTTTGTTTTGTTTTTTCATTTAAAATGCGGCACTTATTTTATGTTTTAAAAAGCTGTAACACTACGGCCCGGTGCACACTGAAGAAACTGGTTCCATAAAACCCGTTTCATAAAACTGGTTTAGTGAAACGTGAAACTCAAGTTGCTTGCAAAGCATAGATAGAAAACCATAGTTTGATGTACACAGGGTTTCATGAAACACTAGTTTCACTGATTTCATGAAATTCGATAAATCGGTTTCCTGTCTAATAAGCGATCAAAATGTGGCTTCGACATACTTAAATTTATCAGGACCTCTCTTTTACTTCGCGAGCTACAACAGAACAGCTGTGTTGCCGATCCATAACACAAGTGCATCGTCGTCAGAATTCATGAGGAAACTGATGGAAAACCGTTTCTTCTATGTGCACGTTTCAATGAAACCCGTTTCATGAAACCAGTTTCTTCAGTGAGCACCAGGACTAATGGTTTTTTTTCACACTGTGTATTACTTTTTTATCTCTGAACATATGTTATTTCACGTATGCGTTATTTGAAACATATGTACTGCTATACTATATTTAAAACGTAGACTTCCACGGTCCAAGGCTTCACAAAAATTATAATCTACGGGTCTTGTTATTATAATCTACGGATCTTGTCACACTCATCTTTTCCGACGCGTCGCGACGTTTCGCTCCCATTCAACTTAAATATCTAAGTAGCAAGTAAAAGTTGTACCATTGTAAAAGTAAATATGTACTAACACGCCAACGGCCACAGCCACGTTAGCACCGGTTCCCGTTGATCGCCGAAGTTAAATAACGTCAGGTGTTGCCAATACCTGAATGGGTGACCGACCATGCTGTTGGCATTATAAATAGGAGGCAACCTATAGATAGCCCGGCGTTAATAGCCCAATTTTAGCACTTTCCTCCGAAGGAAAGTAGCTATTGAGGTTGGACTCATGACGGAATTTTTGAAAAATTTCTTCAAATCTTTATCGATCTTACCTAGTAGACACCGAAAATGACCCCCGGTAAAATTTATATATCTATATATATATATATATATATGCATATATATATATGTGTCTGTTAACACGATAGCGGCCAGAGTTTTTGTTTCTTCGTCACGAAACTTGGTATATAGCATTCAATTAGCAAACGATTGAACGAGTTCGTTAACCACCAAAGTCGGTCCACCGGAAGGGGGGGTTTACCCCGAACCCAAAACACTAATTTGACTATGTCAGCCGTAATATTTGTTATATTTCAACGAAACTTGGTGTTCGTAGTGGAAATATAGATAGAAAAGTGAGGTATAAAAATGAACTAAATCGGTTCATTAGAAGGGGGGGTTTACTCCGGACCCACAATACCAATTCGCCACTACCAGCCGTGATTTTTGGTATATTTCGACGGAACTCGGTATTCGTAGTGGTAATCCACAGTTAAATATGTATTGTAAAAATAAACTAAATCGGTTCATTAGGAGGGGGGGGGGGGGGGGGTAATCCGGACCCACAATACCAATTCGCCACTACCAGCCGTGATTTTAGGTATATTTCGACGAAACTCGGTATTCGTAGTGGTAATCTTCAGGTAAATATGTGTTGTAAAAATAAACTAAATCGGTTCATTAGAAGAGGGGGTTTACTCCGGACCCAAATTCCTAATATACTCATACCGGTCGTAATTTCTGCTGTATTGTAACGAAACGCGATATACGTCGTGGGTAACTCATGAGAAAGAAGTGTTGTAAAAATGAGCTGAATCGATCAATCGGAAAGCGGGGGTTAATTTGTAATATATTTCAATAGAAAAGCCCGCCAGACGTAGGTTCACAAAGCCGCCGCAAGGAGCGCTTTCTACCACTAGAGTGACTGTATCCTGTTCCTGCGTTAGATCAAAATACGATAATATGAGGTTTTTTGTATTTATTACATAGTGTAATAGGTACCATGTGTAAACATAACTCTGGAAGCAAATTAATAATTGATCAGTTACTCATTACAAATTTAAAAGAGAACTATTCATGTTTTTAGCACTTTCCTCCGAAGGAAAGTAGCTATTGAGGTTGGACTCATGACGGAATTTTTGAAAAATTTCTTCAAATCTTTATCGATCCTACCTAGTAGACACCGAAAATGACCCCCGTTAAAATTTATATATATATATATATATATATATATATGTGTGTCTGTTAACACGATAGCGGCCAGAGTTTTTGTTTTTTCGTCACGAAACTTGGTATATAGCATTCAATTAGCAAACGATTGAACGAGTTCGTTAACCACCAAATTCGGTCCACCGGAAGGGGGGGTTTACCCCGAACCCAAAACACTTATTTGACTATGTCAGCCGTAATATTTGTTATATTTCAACGAAACTTGGCATTCGTAGTGTTAATATATAGAGAAAAGTGAGATATAAAAATGAACTAAATCGGTTCATTAGAAGGGGGGGTTTACTCCGGACCCACAATACCAATTCGCCACTACCAGCCGTGATTTTTGGTATATTTCGACGAAACTCGGTATTCGTGGTGCTAATCCACAGGTAAATATGTGTTGTAAAAATAAACGAAATCGGTTCATTAGGAGGGGGGGTTTACTCCGGACCCACAATACCAATTCGCCACTACCAGCCGTGATTTTTGGTATATTTCGACGAAACTCTGTATTCGTAGTGGTAATCTACAGGTAAATATGTTTTGTAAAAAGAAACTAAATCGGTTCATTAGAAGGGGGGGTTTACTCCGGACCCAAATTCCTAATATACTCATACCGGTCGTAATTTCTGATGTATTGTAACGAAACGCTGTATACGTCGTGGGTAACTCATGAGAAAGAAGTGTTGTAAAAATGAGCTGAATCGGTCAATCGGAAAGCGGGGGTTTAATTTGTAATATATTTGAATAGAAAAGCCGGCAGACGTAGGTTCACAAAGCCGCCGCAAGGAGCGCTTTCTACCACTAGAGTGACTGTATCCTGTTCCTGCGTTAGATCAAAATACGATAATATGAACATTTTTGTATTTATTACGTAGTGTAGTAGGTACCATGTGTAAACATAACTCTGGATGTAAATTAATAATTGATCAGTTACTCATTACAAAATGAGAACTATTCACGTTTTTATTTTATTTATGTAGGATATTTTAAGCAAATTGTTCTGGAAATCAGTCTACACTACCCAAATTCTGAGGAAAGTGCTTAGTTATGCAGCTCCTGCGTGACGGACTTTTTGATACGCCTTTAAACACACTCACAAAAAGAAATGCCAGCCCAATTTTTAGATTATTGAGTAAACTGGTTTTACATTTATTTTACAACTGGTTGGCATGGGGTATTTGAAGCAAGTTGCTCAGCAATTTAAACTAACCACATTGCTAAGGAATTTGCTGAGTTTTCGCAGCTACTGCGGGACTAACTTTTCAATAGTTCATATTACTCCAGACGATTGATTGCTAATGACAATAGTCCCATTGGCAGAGAGTGGTGTCTATTGTAATAATGATATTGTGTGAATGACTATTATAAAGGGCATATTGCCTAACGATATCCATGTAGCAACCCTCCACTACAAAGCTTTGACAAACACCCCCTCGTGAGAGCTTGTCCCATGCGAATCGAATCGGGTCGCAGTTGACACCGACAATGACAATCCCGTCGCGCCCGCCCAATTTGACCTCTTTTGCACAAAAGGGTTGAGAGACCAATAAAAAAAAAAAAGTCCGTAGAATCAATTAGACTTGTAAACCGTTTCCATCGGGACGCACTCCAGGAAGTATCATTAAGCCGGGAGCTCTCAGATTTCCGCTTTAGAATCTGGAGAGGAGACTTTAAAACCGCCACGTGCTCTCAGAAGCCGCCCCCCAGACATTAACATATGTTTCGGAAGTGTTCGCACCGGTATGGGAGAGGCTATCAATGCCCGACAAGGAGATGCCTACATATCAATAATCATACTCATGAATAATTCAAGATTCCTTCTCCTCTTACACTGGAAAAAAAATTAAACAAATCAATCTCATCAACATACACACGATATTAAAGCTAAAGTTTAAATAGACTCGAAGCCCTCGCGAGAAACTCCGAACATAAACAAAACTGAAGAAGTTACGAAGTTGTGCGAGTGCACAACATTATTTCGTATTTTACTAGCTTAATACCGCCATAATATAAGTTAATCATCAATTGATAAGGAATCAAAGTATAATGTTTCTTGACATTGGGGCACTCCGGACCATTATCAAGAACCAGGTAACATAGAGAGAACCCGGTATCTATAGGTTAGCGGTAACAGGAGTTTAATATTCGCTGTCAATAATAAATGTAAGTTAAAATTTGTTCCCAAGATGTCATTTGGAAACGCCCATTATACCAATAAGTGCTCTGACTTCAGGTTGGGGAGGCTGTGCAAGGGTTCGGGATATTTATTATTGGCTCGGGTGGACCATCACCAGGTATAGCGTCAACTCAATGAGGGACATAAACACAGGGTATTTCTATTAATTCAAGGGCTGCCATCATAGTTGAAATGAGGCTCAAACAGAAATAATATTAAGAAATGAATACAATATGGTAATAGCTGACCGATTATCGTCCTTGCAACGCTTGCCGTCTCGGCGTGCCTGCTCTCTAACCAATTAAAACATTAAAACCCTCTAAAAATTCTAAAAAAATTGGATATCAAAAAATCGTTTCTTTGTTTTCGTTGTTTACATCGTAAAGAGAGTGTCCATGCAAAATTTGAATTTTTTCTGTCAAGTTGTTTGGGCTGGGCGATGATGGGTCAGTGAGTGAGTGCGTGGTCTTTGACAAATATATAATAGATTTCTTTCAATATATTATTTGAATAGGCGGAAGGTCAATATAATATAATTATAATGTAATTATAATAATAATAATAATAGATTTCTGGCCAATAAATTGCGTATATTCATTTTTTAGCGTTATTCCTCCCTCCCTCCATTGGGAGAAAACCCCCTTATGAGATTGGCCTCCTGACGCAATCTGGAAATGCCGACACTAAAATTTCATGTTATATACATATATATATATATATATATATATATATATATATATATTACATATATATACCTATGCGTATGTTCGTGTCTCTTCGCTCTCTAGCTGCCAAACAAATGGTCTGATTTTGATAAGATTTGGTACAAAAATCTTTCGTCTAATTTGAAAGGTCAAGTTCGTTAACCTCCTAATACGGACTACTTTACCCTCCTTATACGGACTCCTATATCCCTCCTAATGCGGACTCCTATATCCCTCCTATTACGGACTCCTTTACCTTCTTGATGGGGACTCCTATATCCCTCCTAATACGGACTCCTTTACTCTCCTAATGGGGACTCCTATATCCCTCATATTACAGACTCCTTTAGCCCATCTAATACGGACTCCTATATCCCTCCTAATGCGGACTCCTATATCCCTCCTCATGCGGACTCCTATATCCCTCCTATTACGGACAACTTTACCATCCTAATGCGGACTTTTATATCCCTCCTATTATGGACTCCATTACCCTCCTAATGGGGATTCCTATATCCCTCCAAATACGGACTCCTTTACTCTCCTAATGGGGACTCCTATATCCCTCCTATTACAGACTCCCTTAGCCCATCTAATACGGACTCCTATATCCCTCCTAAATCTTCTCAATCTCTCGGCCGCTCCTTCTGCGAGTTAAAGCTCCAATTTCTGCACCCGGTCTGTCTGAAAGTTAATACTCCAATTTTCCCACTGATAAAAAACCTGGTTTTCCTTTGAATTTCTTAGTTATTACATTATCTCTATTATTTTATAAAGGGTGGTAACCTGTAGATAACCCGTCCCAAAATTCGTAGTTAATAATAATGGACGTTAAAATTTAAATAATAAAAAAATATTATTTTATACCAGATGTCCTAGTTAATAATAAATGGACGTTAAAATTTAAATAAATAAATTATACCAGATGGTAAGCAAGTAGTATTTGATTTTTAATCATGAATCGGATTGTTCTAAATTTTTTAGTGCTTAGTGCTCTTTTCAGATACATCTCAGGCCTTCCTGGTATCTACCTTTGTTATGAATGTGAAGGAAACTGTGGGGATCCTATGAAGGTGATCTGTGGTGCCGCTGGTTCGCGTTGTCTCACACTAGTGATCACAGAAAACGGGAAACGTACTGAAAAATTGGAGTGTTCATTGGATTGTGATTTCGGTAAACCTGAAGGAGATTGTCCTCAACACCGATTTTCTTCAAACTTTGCACTATAACGTATTTTGATGCACTAAACACGAATCCGTTGAAAAAAATTTCTGTTCTCAATCAGGAAAGAAGTTATTTTAAAAAAAAAGTTCACTGTTAGCGGGTTACAAACGACCAAAGGTGCTGTTAGCGGGTTACAAACGACCAAATTTTCTTCAAAATTTGCATTATAACGTATTTTGATGCACTAAACACGAATCCGTTGAAAAAAAAAGTTGCTCGCAACTAGGAAAGAAGTTATTAAGCACTAAAGTTCACTGTTATGGAGGTTATAAAAGACGGGGTAAACAGCTTATATGTAAACACGCGCCTGCGCAATAGTCCTTAATGACGAAATGTAATTGAAATTTAGACTCACCTTGTGGTAGCTGACTTGGTCGTAAACTCTCGCTTTTGGGCATACGTGCTATGCGTTTCCGCTCGCTCCGCTACGCTCCGCTCGCTCAAGAAAACATCAACACCCCTAGTCAATCCAACTCGCAGAAATGAAAAGAATTCTATGGCCCAAAAGTCGTCCAAGGCAGTCTTCCCTAACCTTCATAACAGTGAACTTTTTTTTTAAATAACTTCTTTCCTGATTGAGAACAGAAATTTTTTTCAACGGATTCGTGTTTAGTGCATCAAAATACGTTATAGTGCAAAGTTTGAAGAAAATCGGTGTTGAGGACAATCTCCTTCAGGTTTACCGTGATTTCCAAAGGCGTATGTACAAGTATGATCCTGGAAACCTTGATTTCTGTGCACAATGCGCGACAAATCTTTGTAACTCAAAGGATACGATACCTAAGAAGACTACCACTACAACCACCAAACCTCCAAAAACAACACGAGCAACCAGATCTGCATCCTCTCGAGTCAAGGCATCAGTACTAATCTACCTGACGATCATGCTTCAACTGGTATAATCATCTAATAAATTTAATTTATTTAATCAAATAAATTTAATTATTTAATATAGTTATTGTATGAAAATAACTTGACGATTTGTTAATATGTAACAATTGAACAGGAGATTCGCCAAGTTGCGAAGCCTTATCAATAAATAAATAAATAATTATAAAGTTAATTTGTAACTTCTGTAAAAATGAAGTTTCACGCCCTCAAAACCGATTTCTTTCAAATTTTGTACAATAACGTATTGGGGTCTCCCGTGGTCTAATGGCTAGCGCCTTGGATTCATAAGCGGGAGATGGTGGGTTCGATTCCCAACCTCCGGCAGGAATTTTATCATCCCACGGCTCGCTGGTAAAATTCCTCGCTGCACCCTGGATGTCGGCGCTAATGACCTTGATGTAGATGCGCCGTAAAAAAAAAAAAAAAAAAAAAAAAAAAAAAAAAAAAAAAAAAAAAAAAAAAAAAAAAAAAAAACGTATTTTGATGCACTAAACACGAATACGTTAAAAAAAAAAACCTTCGCATTTAACTAGGAAAGAAGTTAATAAGCACTGGATTAAGACATAAAGACGTAAACAATAAGCCCTACTTATTGTTATCATTAGAAAGTCTATAAGATAGCGAGAAGAATCCAGGCTAATTTTTCTCTCGCATTACAATTACTGTTCATTACATGTATAATATGTAAGTTCATTTATAATAAATAATTTCGAAGTTATGTGGTCTAGAGGAACACTCTATTGTAACTGAATTACAATTGTAATATTTATATTTATTGAATAAAGAAATTTAAAAAAAAAAAAAAAAAAAAAAAAAAAAAAAAAAAAAAAAAAAAAAAAAAAAGCACTAAAGTTCACTGTTATGCGGGTATTATTAGCTAATGTAAACAACTAAATTTGTGACGACTTTAAGGCATACATGCTATGCGTTTACGCTCGCTAAAGAAGATAACAAAACCCCAGTCAATCCAACTCGCTAAAATTAATAGAATTCTAATAGAATATAATATTAAGCACTAAAGTTCACTGTTAGGAAGGTTATAAAACTAGGCGTCAACGCCGTATTTGTAAACACGCGCATGCGCAGATATGTAACATTGGGAAACAGAGAACTCTCATTTGAAATGTTCAGAAACCATTTATTCAAAAATATTGTTAATTTTAAGAACATCCTCACCCGTCGTCACCTGTCGCTTAAGGGCATACGTGCAATGCGTTTCCGCTCGCTACGCTCGCTCAAGAAGATAACGAAACCCCGGTCAATCCAACTCGCTAAAATTAATAGAATTCTATTAATCTAGGCGCACGGTAGTGCGCCAGGCCAAGTTCCGGCCTAAGCATACTGTGTGTATATTACAGGTGGTCTTAGAGCCGATTTTTACCCTCTCATAACTTTCAACCAGGTAAAGATAAAGTATATGAAATTTTACACAGGTATTATACTACTAGATGTGAGTAAAACTGGAAATTTTCATAATTCTACATCGAATAGTTTCTGAGATATAAGCGATTGAAAATCGGGATTTATAGGACTCACTCACTCACTCATCAAAATTATTAGGCACTTCCCATGATGCTAGAGACTTGAAATTTTGCATGAAGATAGATATGAAGTCGTTATTAATGGAAAAAATCGAAAAATCGCGAAAAGTTCTGTTTGACTCCGCTTCCCGGGCGAGGGCGTGCCAGTTTTGTACTTCCTTCGGAAACCCATCAGTCCGTCCGAAATCCATGATGTGGGGTATCAAATGAATTGTCTCGATATGAAGAACCTATATTTGATGTTTTATGAAACAATTAGACGCATATAGGCTCGGTAAAAATCTTATACCAGCTGTCTGTCTGTATGTTTGTTCCTCTTACAAATCCGTACCGTTTGACCGATTTTGACCAAACTTGGGACACAGATGGGTCTTGATACGGGGAGAATCATAGGCTATGTTAAATTGTCTATCAGCTGTCTGTCTGCATGTTTGTTCCTTACACAAATTCACACCATTTGACCGATTTTGACCAAACTTGGCACACAGGTAGGCCTTGGTCCGGGGAAGGCACTAGGCTAGGTAAAAAAGGTCTATCAGCTGTCTGTCTGCATGTTTGTTCCTTATACAAATTCACACCGTTTGGCCTATTTTGACCAAACTTGGCACGCAGGTAGGTCTTGATACGGGAGTGTCATATTACCTATGACGTTTTCTACTTTTTGTTCCATCGAAATGCCATCGTTCCTTCTGAAACCCATCATGTGGGGTATCAAATGAATCGTCTTGGTAAGGAGAACCTATATTTGATGTTTTAAAAAACATTTCTACGCATCTTAACAAAAACCGTTGTGACTTCTTTCTTAAGTGTAGTAAATTAAGTCGTAGGGGTTCACTGCATAATATACATCAAAGCAGATACTAAGCTTTTCAAAGTCGAACCATCTACATTACACAGTTTAGGATCGCAAACCCAAAATGTATCGTCTTTGTTCTTATATTTTTCTTGAAGGCCTTCTGCACTTTCCCTATTGTGATCTTTATCCTCGGGATAAGGTTCCTGTGTTTTACAGTGTAATAGTTTAGTTAAGAGAGCAATCAATTTGTCCTCTAGAGTAATGTCATCTGGAAGAGCTTCTAACTTTTCTAGTCTAGTGATTAGATGTATGTAGGTTGATTACTGGTATCAAATATCAAGCAGTAAGGAGAACCTTATGCAGAATCCAAAGACCCTGGTTTTATATGAAGTACAAAAGTCAGTAGGTATGCGGCAACTAAATTCGATTTAATACTTAGAAAAAAGTAATGAGATCCCCAAAAAAACATAAATGTGAAATAGAGGCCAAGTTCCTGCCCCCACAAAGAAACACTCCCTTCCTCAAAAATATACAATGCATCTAAAAAAGTAGTATGAGTTGGTGTATTAATTCAACCAAAAATATTTGCCAATACAAGAGATGATACAAGAAAGAAATGTCCAAGTTCATTACTTGGAAGACCTCATAGTTACTTACTAAGAACAGTAAAGAAACTTCAACTGACCTTTAAAATCAACAATAAAAATACTTATATCCTGTTACTAAAATATCACTTTCCTCAACCAGGTATATTCTTAAACTTGGCAATGTTTTTTTTGTGCCGAAATTATCTTTAGAGAAAAACTAAACATTGCCAAGTTTAAGAATATACCTGGTTGAGGAAAGTGATATTTTAGTAACAGGATATAAGTATTTTTATTGTTGTTTTTAAAGGTCAGTTGAAGTTTCTTTACTGTTCTTAGTAAGTAACTATGAGGTCTTCCAAGTAATGAACTTGGACATTTCTTTTTTGTATCATCTCTTGTATTGGCAAATATTTTTGGTTGAATTAATACACCAACTCATACTACTTTTTTAGAGTGCATTGTATATTTTTGAGGAAGGGAGTGTTTCTTTGTGGGGGCAGGAACTTGGCCTCTATTTCACATTTATGTTTTTTTGGGGATTATTCTATTAACTTTAGGGCTTAATAACTTCTTTCCTAGTTAAATGCGAAGGTTTGTTTTTAACGTATTCGTGTTTAGTGCATCAAAATACGTTATTGTACAAAATTTGAAAGAAATCGGTTTTGAGGGCGTGAAACTTCATTTTTACCGTAACTTCTTTCTTTTATTTTCATTATTAGCGTCGTTCCTTTCTCCTTCACAGGGGGGAAACCCCCAGCCGAAAATGCCGACTAGAAAATTTTATGTTTTAGAACCCAAAGATCACGAATATATCAGTGATTAAAATATTTATATTTACATTTGGTACTTGTCCATTAACGGGGGCCATTGTTTCTATTCTAAACATATGTAATACACAGGTTAATTCTGTTCTATATTAGATAATCTGCATTGTACTCTATTTCTAGGTATTTTTTATTCATTTTCAATAAGCCTTGTTAATACTTTGTATATATATATAAAAACAAGTTTATATACAAAAACGAGATATCTATAAAAACAAGTTTATTTCTTTTCCAAGCTTTTCAAATGACACGAGGGATATGAAGAGAACCGCGCTAAGATGATGCAGTTCCTGCGAGTCTGACTTTTTTTGCTTTGTTTCACTTATTTTTTTACGTCTTGTTAAAAAAGTGAAACTTAGTTATCATATAACCTTTAGTAACAAAAATATTAAGCAATAACCTTCAGAAAATCTTTTTTTTACTTCGCGATTTATATATATATACATATATATATATATATATATATATATATATATATATATATATACATATATATATATATATATATATATACATATATATATATACATATATATATATATATATATACATATATATATATATTTGAAACAAAGCAAAAAAAGTCAGACTCGCAGGAACTGCATCATCTTAGCGCGCTTCTCTTCATATCCCTAGTGTCATATGAAAAGCTTGGAAAAGAAATAAACTTGTTTTTATAAATATCTCGTGAAAATAGTCAATATCCTCTGGAACATCTCGAATAAAAGTGATATTAAGGCGTCAGGGACAGCGACAGTAGCTAACTTATACACAGAAGCGGAAATTACACAACCGGCTCTCATTCAAAGCAAAACTCAATAAATCAACACAAAATATGCCTAATAAAGCCTTTTCTACTGGATACAGAAGGATCAAGAAGGAGTACTCAAGATTGAGTAGAATACCCTACCTAATATAGCCTATATAGAATAATATGCCGAATAAAGCCTATCTAGTAGATACAGAAGGACAAATAACAAGTCTTGACGAATAAGAAGTCAATATATAGAATAATATACCTAATTAAGTCTATGGAGTAGATACAAATGGACCAAAAACAAGTCTTGAGGAATCGTTTTTTTTTTTTTCTAATTAAATAGTTTTTATCAATATTTAGTATATGACCTGTGTTGAAAAATATTGATTGCTAATTGATGAATCGGGTTACAACTAAGTAGTCTTTATGAATATTTAGTTTATAACCTATGTTTAGAACTGTGTTATTTCAGAATCTAGTATAGGATTTTGGGGAATGAAATCATTAAGTTGCTCTCCGTACCCTAGGCTTTTTATTTGTGTCGGCAGATACCTGGGGTATATTTACAACTCTTGAGGATTAAATCCTAGCAGGTAAATTTCCTGCGGAACTTCTGTTTCTATGGGCACTGAACCGACTCTTTATTCGCTCATAGTATCTAAGCGTTGTGAAGTTTAATTTGTTGGATTTAGGACTTAATATACATATGTAGACTAAATCATAACAAGAAGTCTACCTCCGTCGTCGGTTCTTAACTATGTAGACTCGCTAATGTTACCCAATCTTAGATAAATCGTAATTAAAATCCACAGCAAAAATACGACATTTCATCAGAATTCCCTTCTTAATAATAATAAAACATATATAGAATAATATGCCAAATAAAGCCTATCTAGTGGATAAAAATAGAGGAAAAACACCGTTCGTGGTGGTAGAAAATTTTACAAGGCATTTCGGTCAGAAATCTCCGAAACATTGTTACTAATTTTTCGTATCCTGTTTTATAGCCAAATAGATCGATATTCTATAATCAATAAGAAAAAACTACTAGAAATAAAAAACTATGGGTAACAGATGAAAATAGGGAATACCAAGAACAATTCTAAAGAACGAAATCAACACCAGTACTGTAATCTAGATATTCATACGGCATCTTCGAATTCTAACAAACAAAATATTGCTTCTAATAATACATATCCTGTTTACTGACAAATACATTTGACTGCTATAAGCAAGTACAAAAATAACGAGCAGTGAAAAAAAAAACTGCGGGAAACACACAAATAGATCCGTTTAAATAAACAAAACTAACTAACTAAGTTTTAAGCACTTATTTCTCCTAATGTGACGACCCCATCAAACATTTCTTCAAAACATTTTTTTAGAGAATTTAGTAAGCTTTCGAACTGTTACAACTTTTTTTATAATTTTCTAACCCTTTTCGAGATATTAAGGAAAATATACGAAGGGGGCCTAATAGATATTCATACAGCATCTGAGAATCCCAAGATTCCGCAAAAATAAAATATTGTTTCTAATTATACGTAATCTGTTTTATTGGCAAATACATTTGACTACTATAAGCAATTGCAAACACTAGGGAATATGCCAAAGAACTCGGAGTAGGAGCCTCGACAGTTTCAAGACATTTGAAGGAAATCGGCAAATCCAAAACTGACATTTCATACGGTACAGCCTGATATATTTCTAACAATGAATTGTTTTTCTTATTTTAATTAATCTGTTTTATTGTCAAATACAGTATCCAACTTTAAGCAATTAAAAAATAACAAGGAATAAAAACAGACAAAATGAACCTTTCGAATAAACGATATCAATTACTTCAAAGTTTAAGCACCTATTTCTCCGATTGAAATCACTTATTCAAAACTTTCTTCAGAGCCTTTTTTGTAGACCATTTAGTAAGCTTTCGAAGGGTAACCTTTCGCTTCTCGAGATTTTCAACCGTTTTCAAGATATTAATGAAAATATACGAAGTTACCAAAACTTTTCATTATTTCTAGCAACAGAAAATTGGTCTCATTTTACCTATCCTGTTATACATACAAATACATTTTCCTTAAAAATACAACATAAGAAATTACAAAAAGAAAAAGCAATAAAAACTAAGCGAAAGAGACAAAAATTACAAAAAGAACGAAAAAAACTGTTCATAAGAATTAAACAGACGTATTTGAAGTTATAAGCACTTATTTCATCGATTGACATCACCTAATCAAAATTGTTTCAAACTCTTTTTCGTAGAGACTTTATAAAGCTTTCAAATAGTTTTATCCACTTATGAAAATTTCCCAACCGTTTTCAAGATATTAATGAAAATATACGAAGTTACCAAAACTTTTCATTATTTCTAGCAACAGAAAATTGGTCTCATTTTACCTATCCTGTTATACATACAAATACATTTGCTTATAAATACAACATAAGAAATTACAAAAAGAAAAAGGAATAATAAACTAAGCGAAAGAGACAAAAATTACAAAAAGAACGAATAAAACTGTTCATAAGAATTAAACAGACGTATTTGAAGTTTTAAGCACTTATTTTATCGATTGACATCACCTAATCAAAATTGTTTCAAACTCTTTTTCGTAGAGACTTTATAAAGCTTTCAAATAGTTTTATCCACTTATGAAAATTTCCCAACCGTTTTCAAGATATTAATGAAAATATACGAAGTTACCAAAACTTTTCATTATTTCTAGCAACAGAAAATTGGTCTCATTTTACCTATCCTGTTATACATACAAATACATTTGCTTATAAATACAACATAAGAAATTACAAAAAGAAAAAGGAATAATAAACTAAGCGAAAGAGACAAAAATTACAAAAAGAACGAATAAAACTGTTCATAAGAATTAAACAGACGTATTTGAAGTTTTAAGCACTTATTTTATCGATTGACATCACCTAATCAAAATTGTTTCAAAATCTTTTTTGTAGAGAATTTATAAAGCTTTCAAATAGTTTTATCCACTATAAAAATTTCCCAACCGTTTTCGAGATATTAATGAAATTATACGAAGTTCCCAAAACTTTTCATGTCTGTTCATAAAATATTTTATTCTAACCCTTCCTTAACTCCAAACGTAACCAAAAGTTTAACATGTTAGTTTTGATGAAATTCAAACATGCAAAAAATGTTTCAACTGAATCCCATGATTCTAAGTAACCAAACCCAAAACTTGATTTAACAATTTTGTTCCCGATTTTCTCAGAAACGGTTAAAGCTATCGCATTAAAAATTGTTTCATTCGTTTTACTTGCCCAAGAAGCCTATAAAACGAGTACTTACAAGCATATGAACTCAAAAACGTAAGCGTTACGATTTTTTTTGCGCGAATTTCGCCCCAAACGCCATCTTCCAGTGGGCGGATTTTGCTGGTTAACGAACTTGACCATTCAAATTATACGACGGATTTTTGTACCAAATTTCATCAAAATCGGACCATTAGGGACGCCAGAAATCCGCGAACAGACAAATATATATATATATATATATATATATATATATATATATATATATATATATATATATATTTATTTATATATTTACATTTAGTTACATGACGGTTACAATGAGATATGAGCTAGCAATTTTGCTCCTATAAGTATTTAGTGAATATGTTTCTTAGGAACGAAATCTGAATGTGAAAATAGTTTGAAGAGACATCGGGATTAGTGCATTCACAGTTAGATATGTACAAACTCAAAATTTCATCCTTAAATATGCTAAACTCAGAAAAAAGTGTAACGTGGTTATAAGGCGTACCTGTATCAGCATTCCTGTGTCCTGCAATCGAAAGTGAAGTCTTTATTGTGGCTGCTATATGATTCTCCATTCTACTCATGAGCTGGTATAGTGAGAAATCTCTTACTTTGATATTCACCCGGGGTAAGTGAAATAGTACTTAATGAATCCTATAAAGTTGGATAGTCGCCATTTGCATGTGTGCGTCACACTCTACTCGTCATATATACGTCACTAGACTCCCGTTATAGTGAATTAATTTAAGTTTGAAGTCATTCACCGAATGACAGGTGTCAAAACTATGTTGAACAATGATTAAACATTTAAATTATTCCTTCCCACAGATTTATGTTTTGTGGTGAAAAGCGTCATCAAGCAAAAGTTAAAATCAAAAACGAAAATTTAAAATGTTAATGATAAAAAGAAAAATATATTGAAGATATTTTTCACGAAATCTTACACATGAATATTGTTTGAGGATTCTGCACAGAAGCTACATTAGCGTGGACTGGATTAGTGAATGTGGAAGTTGTACTTTACGAGTTGGAATCAATCATTGTTTACATGTAAACAAGTGGAGGGTCGTCAGTACTTGTAAATAATGATAGTTATGTTTACATAAAAGTACATTCTTAGGATAATAGTATGATAGATACTAGCTCTATCAGTGTCTTGTCTGAATCTTTTATCTGAATAAGTATAGTAAATATATTTATCCCCAAACTTTCTAATAATAATGAAAAAAATATATATATATACACATATATGTGTTTATACAATATATTGAATTTTGTCGTTTGAGAATGAGATTGTTCAGTTGACATTTTACAAAAAAAAAAAAAAGAAAAGAAAGTGTTATCAACATTGTGTCCTAAGGGCCTTGCTTACGGAATAAATGTTTGTATAATTAGTTTACTATACAATTAATAAGTAAGGAAACACATATATATGTATAGGAGAAAGGAAAGCCTTTATTTATAACTATACATGAAAGTTATAATATAAAAAAAAAAAAAAAATAAATAAGTAAATTAAAAGCTTATGTTGTATGTATATGCATGAATTTCAATAATTTATTTCTTAATATAGGAAGGTACTTTATATTTATTGTATTATGAAAACATAGTGTAATTGGTGAAATCTACTGATGTCAGGTATTTAAAATAGGTTTAAGGGGGTTTAAAATTGAAATATCTTATATCTCATTAATCGTTTTTTGTTTTATATTGATATATTATCGAACATCTATTAATAAAATGGAGAAAAAAATTGACGAACTGTTAAAGTGCTTTTCAGATTTAAAAGAGGATGTCGCAAATAACCAAACAATAATTATGAATTATTTAGAGGAACTGAAAGGAACAACAGAATTAGCTAGAAGTAATAAGGAAGAGATTAAAGTTTTGAAAATGAAAATGTTCGTTTAAAAGCTAGACTTAATGACTTAGAAAATGCGATTGCAATAACACAGCAGGACAAACTAAGAAAAGCAATAAACATTGGCAATCTACCGTATCGTGAAAATGAAGATATTTCTAATATTTTGCGAAACATCTGTGATTTTCTCGAAGTTCCTTTCAAGTCGGATTTATTTGAGAATTACTACAGATACACTAAAAAAGACAAAACATACTCAAACACTATTTCAGCCTATTTTTTGGTTTTCAAAAGGATAAGGATTTTTTTATGTCCAAAGTCAAAAGCAAAAAACGTGAACTCACTTGGGATTCAATAAAATACAGCCAAACGCCGTCAGATAAAACGAACGGAGTATTTATTAACGAACCAATGTCGAAATACAATTTTCAGTTATTTTCTGAGGCTAAAAGTTTACTTCAAAAAGGAATCGTTAAATACGTGTGGTTCCGGGCGGGTAAGGTATATTTTAGGGAGAAAGATAACACTAGGGCTATGGTTGTAAGATATAAGGAAGATTTAGATTGTTTAAAAGAGAAGGTGTTTGTAACAGATTCTTCCGAATTCAAGCCCACAGATAGTGAACAATCAAATTCAGAAAATAAAAGCATGAAGTATCCAAGGATTAACAGGAGAAAAAGAAAAAAGGTCAATGACTCTTCCTGACTAGATTAAAGGAAATTCAATCGTAAACATGGATCACAAAAACACTTCAGTAAAAATGAAATTGCAAAGGCTAGATTGATTTATGTTAATAAGATAAACTATGAATATGATATAAAAAATAATGCTCTATCGGTACTTGCTTATAATATATCCGCTCTCAAAAAATAAAATCTCAAAAAATAAAATTCACAATATTAATTTTCTTGACTATGTAACAAGCCAAGATATCTTCTTATAAACCCAGGTTGTGAATGATTTTGAACAATATGCCGTAAAATTTGGTAATTACGTGTTAAAATGAATTCCAACGGTGAAAGCTGCTAAATTTGGAAGAGCTAGTGGAGGATGTCTTTTGGCGTAAAAAGTAGGCTAGTTAAAAAAAAAAAATATTGCCAAAGTTCAGAATCTGTCAAGTCAAATCGTCATACAAGACAATAGTATGTATGTGTGTATTTTAGTAGTTTTCGTTTTTATGTTTATATTTTGTAAATATAAATTATATGTTAATTATTAGGTACCATAATATATTGTTATGTAGCAGATATTTAATAAATAATTTTAGGTGGTATAATTATTTTAAAATATTAAAATTTGGTTGTTAGAAATTGTTTAGTTGTAAGCAAGTAGCTGTGATGTAGGTTTGTAAAATGTATGTTGTCTTTGCCTTTTTTGATTTTGGTTTTTATCACATAATAATGTTATTATTATGGTTGGTATTACCTCCCTCTGATGGCAGATAGCCAAGAGTATTAGTCTTGAGAGTTATATGTATGTAGTATTATAGCAATTGTTTTGTCTACAATTTGTTTTGTTGTGTGTTATGTTTCTTTTGTTGCTTAATAAAGACTATTTATCTATCTATCTATCTATCTATCTATATATATATATATATATATATATATATATATATATATATATAAATAAATATATACATATATATATATATATATATATATATATATATATGTATATATATATATATATATATGTATATATATATATATATATATATATATATATATATATATATATATATATATAATTTGAACCACCGTTATTTTTGGTCTCTAGGGGTTCTGAAACGCGAAATTTTCTAGTCGGCACTTCCGGATTGTTTCATGAGATCAACCTTATAAGCGGGGTTCCTCCCTATGAAGGGAAGGAGGAACCGTGCTAATTATAAATAATCAGTCCCGTAACAGGCCACGAGGGCCCTGAGGGGCAGATACTATAGAGTTATCTGATTCATGACGATACGGCACACTAGGGAGATAGTGTGGTCAGTACTATGCTCCGACCGCCTGATTTTTCCCTTGCTGCTTCAACTGCTGGAGTCATTGAAAGGCTGGGTTGGTCTAGGGACGGTCAGGGAGGCCGAATTCAACGAAGACACTAGAAGAAAAAATCTTTAGTGCTTGCTCGGGATTTGAATTGCTTGGGGTAAATGTACATTACAACTATGGTATCAAGTATGTTTTCCGTATTTATTTTCGTGCTATAAAATCGCCAATGATCGCCAAAATGAATAAATAAATAAATAAGAAATTCTTTAAGAAATTTCTTCTAAATTTAAGAAATTTAATTCGTTCTGTGCATCTATTGGACTATGAGGTTTTTTTTTATTTTTTATTTTTTACAGCCATTGCAAGTTCAGGGAGTTGGGTTATTTTTTCCGCCGTACCTCAGTGAAAGTCAGTACGGGACATATATGCCTCGTACCAAAGCCAAAGTGTTAACCTGCAGAATCCGTCCACCGGATCATGGTTTTTGGTGCGAAAAAATCGGAACGCTTACGTTTTCGAGTTCTTATTGCAAGTACTCGTTTTATAGGTTCCTCAACATAGGGAAACAAATGATGCATTTTTGACACTAGCTTTACCAGACCAGTAATTTTCCTTGGTCGTGCAATTTCGAATCGAAATTCCTACTACATATAACAATTGATTTCCTAAATGATGTAATGACTTTTTTAGCTATAAGCAGAGAATACATTTAATGAACTTAATCTTACTTTATATATATTAGTAACAAATATGTTTTTTGTTATTGACTTTTTTTTTTCGTTTTAACGGCGCATCAACTGTTTGGCTATTAGCGCCGGGCTATCTACAGGTTTATCACCCTTTTCTAATGCCAACAGCACGTGGTCGTTCACCCATTCAGGTACTGACCACGCCCGACGTTGCTTAACTTTGGTGATCTACGGGGACCGGTTCATTCAACGTGGCTATGGCCGTTGGCATAATTGACTTTTATAATAGTTTCCGTTCTGGTATAACTAGTGTTAAGGCGATATCTGTAACCGTTTTTGGACTAAGCGATTAGACACCGATTTTGTAGGACGAAGTTTTATTTATATATATATTTCATTTATTTAC
The DNA here is from genome assembly GCA_946811695.1 of Gonocerus acuteangulatus. Lineage (NCBI taxonomy): Eukaryota > Metazoa > Arthropoda > Insecta > Hemiptera > Coreidae > Gonocerus > Gonocerus acuteangulatus. The sequence continues at coordinate 73,234,734 of OX328126.1, read as the reverse complement.
AGAAATATTACAGTCTACAATCATATGTAAAAGGTAATCTGATATAGGTAGCTTCTCCACGCCTCAGTTGTCACCAGTTGTCAGCCGAATACCTTCCTTGTTAGGAAGGATTCTAGGATGACCGGGAGTTAACCTTACGCCATCCAACCACACCCTGCGGCTAGCAGAGAGGATTGGAGGCGAATGAGACGTGGCCTATGATATCACGTGGAGAGAAAATATCCATCGATATCACTGTCAATTATTATAATTACACTGATTTTTGATCACTCCACGACACTTCACTGACAAAGTAGATCCCGAGGCCACTTGCTATTGAGACGTCTTGGTGGAGAGGAAGGATGATTGGTGCTGGATAAGGATTGGACTATAGGATTAGGATGATTGATCAATTTACTATTCCGTAGAAGTACTGATGAAAAATGAACCGAACCAAAGCTCGCAACTGTCCATTGTTCACTACAAGAGCTGCTCTACAAGCTAATGCACTCCACTCCAGAGAGAGAGAGAGAGAGAGAGAAAGAGAGAGATAAGCCATTGGAGAGGGGAAAGCAGTGATAGCGATAATTACAATGAGAAATGATAAATGACGAAGTGTTGAGGAGATTAACGCGCTGCCCCTTCATTTATACGGCTTAGCACGCCCACAATGCGCGAATATCGAACGGACGGCACTGGCTATGGATGAGCAAGGTTCCCGTTACATAAATATAATTGAGAGATTTCCATTAACGTAGATAGCGCGAAAAAAAATATAATAATTATAAATCGAGGTTACCAACAGAAAAATACTGTTATTAGTGAATTTATTTATTTTATACATCATAGCAGTCTGTAGACTGCATGGGCGTATATAGAAAATAATTTCGGGAGGGGCTGAAAAAATTTCAGAGGGGGCTGAGACCATATCCGGTGTATGGAACAACCAACAATTTAGAACTTGGAATAGTTTTAACCCACTAAAACAAATATTACATCCAAAATAAAATATTTGTTATGAACAAAGTATCTTATTTAATTTATTTTTAAGGGTTTATGACACATTTTTACCGATCGAATCAAAATTTCGGGGGGGGGGCTGCAGCCCCCTCAGCCCCCCCCCTTATATACGCCCATGGTAGACTGTGCAACGTTCCAATTACAATTAAACACCTACTTACAGACTGCAGAGAAAGAGAAAACATTGACTTACCACATGATTTACACGAACTACTCACACAGGACAGTAAACACATCGATAATATTCAAAAAAATATCTTGAACTTAAAAAGAAATTTCAACTTTTTTAAGAGGCTATAATTTATTTAAGATGACAATTTCTATATATTTCTTTATTTATTTTTTTTTCCAAACATTACTATTTTATAAATAATCTTCCCAATTATGTGTTTCTGTTTCAGTCCCGTAACAGGCCACAAGGGCCCAGAGGGGCAGATACTGTAGAGGTATCTGATTCTTGACCGTACGGCACACTAGGGAGATAGTGTGGTCAACACTATGCTCCGGCCGCCTGATTTTCCCCTTGGCTGCTTCGACTGCAAGAGTCATTAGCACCCAAGGTACCCATTATTAATTAACGGCTGGGTGAGCCTAGGGACGATCTGGGACCCCAAATCCAACCCTCGATCGGCAGCACTAGAAGAAAAAATCTTTAGTGCGCGCTCGGGTTTTGAACCTGGTCCTCCAGTTCATTAGTCGAGTGCTCTACCACTGAGCTAACCTCGCCCCCTCCCAATTATGTGTGGTCTTTATAAATAATCTTCCCAATTATGTGTGGTCTTTATAAATAATCTTCCCAATTATGTCTTTCTTGTTTATATTTATATGTCATGTTTATATGAAACTATATAATTGTTAACTTTGTTCGCACATTTACTTAAAGAGCAAATCGCCACGTTGTAAACTCTTTAATAAATAAATATACATCATAGTTGGGAATAATTAAATTTATAAAAATAAAGAAGAATTTATTCGTACTCCCTTTAGGACGTAAACACTCGCTAAGAAAGGATTTTTTGATATTTAGATTTTTAAGTATTTTTAGAGGGGTTTGAATATTTATTTATTTATTTTTCGGAGCTGCACGACGGCAAGGTGATATGCTCTTTGAATTTTTAGTTTGTTTTCAAAAAGAGCATGCAAGCCTAGGCAGCAAGGACCGAAATAAAAATTAAATGTTTCCTAAAAATTATGACAAAAAAATTACTTCATAATTTATATTTTTAAAATTAATGAATAACTGTTATGAAATAATTTTTATTTTTAAGTTTATAAAATAAAAATTATTAGGAAATTTTTTAAAAAAAATAATAAAATATATCAATTACGATGGAATTTTTATTTTTATTTCTCTATAATAATAATTAAAGGTTAAGTGAGTGAAACTCATTTAAAAAAAAAATTAATAGTTATTTTCGGTCCCTGCTAGGCAGCATGGGTTGCTAGGATGATAACAGGTCAGCTGTTACTGTACTGCATCTATTTAATAATATTATTTTTATTTGCGGTTCATTTGAACTATGATGGCAGACCTTGAATTACAAGAAATAAACTGTGATTTTGTCCCACATAGAGTTTACGCTAAACCTGGTGATGGTCCATCCGCACTTCTTCAGTCACAGCACTTCTTGGTAATGCTCGCAAAAATAATGGGTATTTCCAAAAAAAATCTTGGAAACATAAATTTTTATGTACATTTATTATTGACAACGAATTTTAACCTGTACTGGTTAAACTCATGTTACTGTACCTATAGATAACGGGTCATCTCTAAGTTATTAGTTAATTGATACGGGGCCGTAGCGCCCCAGTGTCAAGAAACATTATACTTTTATTACTTATCAATCGATGAATAACATATAGCATGACGGGAACCGTGCTTTAATAAACTGCACAAAATCATATATGTAGTAGCGTTAATTTATAAACATTTTTTAACGCAATAAAATAACTACTTCTTTGCCCTGACGAAGCACGGGTTGTCAGTTAGTACGAAAGTAAACAAATGTTGATCTCTGGCTCAGGCCGCTGTGGAAATAAGATCTCTGTGCTTGAACGTTTTCGGACTGGTATAAAGCGACCGTTTTTTGGCAGGAGTGTGCTAAGTGGCAGGAGTGTTAAATTTCTAACGATTTGGTACACCATCATAGTCTCTAGACTATAATAGTCATTACTAGAGTAAAGATTTTTTCGAAATAGAGATCTGTAAGCTATATCAGCTAGCAGGACTGAGCGAGGTATTCCCACTACTAGGGAGCTTGTCCCACTACTGACTAGTGATGGACGATTGTCTAATATGAATCGATTCGAGTCGGAATGAAATTATCGATCCACAAAAGAAAATCGGCAAGTTCAGATCGATTTAAAAGATCAAACGACCGAGAATCGGTGGCCATCGGATCGGGACCAATGTAGGCACCTCCATTGAGATGCATGTGTTTGTTTTTCTTTCGGAAGTTGGTGACTATCGGATCGGGTCCAATGTAGTTACCCCCTTAGCCATTGTCGTGGACCTCTTCCGTAATGTGAGGAATTACTGAGTGTTTGCCTGTCAAACCTTTGTTGAATTATCTTAACTCCTAAAAAGCCAACAAAAATTGGTCGACATCCTTAGTAAAATTCTGTAATAAATAGTAAACTTTAAAGGTTTTGAATGAAGTTAGGATGTTAAACAGACTTAGCCGGGACCCAGTTACTAAATTGAACCATCAGAAAATGATGGATGTCATCTTCCCCCAATCCAAAAAAAAAGGCAGGCAATTTGTGGACCCTCCGTCGACTATTCTCCTCCACAACCCCTCAGGGCTGCATACACATATATATATTTTTTATAGCGTCGGCACATATTGGGGTAAGAGCCAGGAGTACCTGGGCATGGAGCAGGCGGGCTGCAATTCGTATGCATGCCTCTGTCCTGTCTCAATTATAAAGCTCAATTGAGGGAGAATAACTCACATCTGAGGCACGGCTCATTTGAGCGAGTTCTGATTTATATTCGGCCTTTTTATGACGGACTTGAATTATACTAAACTTGATTGAAAATATCGATCCCTCCAGTCCCGGAGAGGAAACAAGGGGAAGTATTCCTTTTTTTCTCTTGTGCTCAACTAGATAAATAATCAAAATTTTAGTGCGTTTCCTCTCTCCCTATGGAGGGAAATCAGCCTATCGCATCGACCTGAGGTAATCCGGAAAAGCTGTTTCATTATAAACCTATAATAGATCGCGAAAGAAAATCAGTCCCGTAACAGTCCACAAGGGCCCAGAGGAACAGAATACTCGGCATAGCAGTGTGGTCGGTACTATGCTCCGGCTGCCCGATTTTTCCCTTTGGAGGCACCCATCAATTAATTCATTTATTAATTAAAGGCTGAGTGAGCCTAGGGACGATCTGAGACCCCAAATCCAACCCTGGAACGACGACACTACAAGATAGAAATCTTTACTGTGCGCTCGATTTTTTAACTCGGGTCCTTCAGTTCATTAGTCGAGTTCTCTACCACTGACCTTGCGCCTGCAAAAGGTTTATAATAAAATTAAAAATAATCCTCGTTACATTATTGAAGTATTTCATGGGATGGAGTTCAACTGATCTATACTCAGGGTCGCCATATTTTTGGCGAGGGAAACCAAATATGGAATAGTCCTCCCCAGAAACGTTTTATACAATTAGAAGCAAAATGGTGACTTTTAAGCTTTTTTTTCGCCACGCAAGTAACGGGAATGGGTACTCTATCCACGTTTCAAAAATAAAAACGGCATTTTTCCTTCTTCATTTATCAAAAAAAATTGCCCTGCCAAATAGTAAAGGCCGTTGGCAGATTACAGTTAGAATTCTTCTTACATTGTCGACACAGTGCGGTAGTCAAAAATGTTGATAGAAAAGAAACCGATTCATGAAAGATTCTTAAAAACATAAATTCCTTACTTTTATTTATATCTTACAGTGGTTTCCCGGACATTGATAAAACCGGGTGGGACACCAGGACGTGGGTAAAATACCGGGACTGTCCCGGTCAAAAGGGACGTATGGCAAGCCTATACATCCTGGCATCCTGATTTGAAACTCTGCATGTATTATTTAACTATTAGTAGTAAATATATAGTATGATGTGTTCATGTATCAGATATGAATTTCTAGAAATAAAATTCTATTCTAATAGTTAAAAATCGTATTAAGTATAACTCTTTTTACAATTTCCTTTTAGTATAGAAGGGCATAGTTTTTGAGAAAAAAATACTTAATGTTAAAAAATATTGATGTCTTGAAGACAAAAAAAAATCTCCCTTGTTTTTCATTTTCTTCTCCACTTAGACGTTCCTTTTGGACATTTATTCTAAGCGATTTGAGACTGGAGGCGAAGATAGGCGAGATAAAGTAGGATTCACCCCGGAGCAAACCACCTCAAGACGCCTCATTTATTTTGAAGTGGGCAAGAAACAATCCTCCCTAGAGTAGTTCCACGTCCCGCCGCTGGGGGAGCCAATGATTGCGGAACCTCTCCTCCCGACATTGAATATTATGCAAACTGCTCGTTCCCGATCGCCTCCCGCTCTGATTAGCACAGAGGCACACACATCTGAATAACAATGGGAAAGAGGTACTCTATGACGTATATGGTTTCTCGGAGACAGCCAATTCCCTTTAAGGGCCGACGTACCTCCTTATCTGAGTCCTCTCTTCCTATCTCCTGCCTCTCCTTATGGTCTCGCCTTTTTGCCTCCCTTTTGACAACCATTTCCTTTTTTTCAGAATATTGAATAGTGTCTATATCTTGAGTACCAAAGGACCAAAGTATACGCTATCTCGGACAACATCTAGACACAAAGACTAGCCAGGCGACACCACAGTCTCAAAAAACTACTGTTACGAATTAACCCATTACTAATTAAAAAAACTTCCATAACTTACGCATGCCCGGTTTGTTGGCAGTAAAATACAACTACAACTTCAAAACTAGGTTCTCGGAATAGTTTCCAATGTTCGTAAGGAATAGCCAGATCCACAGAGAATCGGAAAAGCGACTGCAAAAATACCATGAAACTCTTTCAGCCTCCAGCAGATCCGTCTTTTACTTTTGGACAATATTTTTTTTTTTTTTTTTTTTTTTTTTTTTTTTTTTTTTTTTTTTGTATATAATGAGTCAACAAATTCCATTGAATAGCATTTTATTGTAAATTTCTATCTAGTGTTCACTGGCATACAAAAAAAAATACTGTTTAAAGTACAAAACATTTATTTATTCCATAATATTTTTACATATATGTAGCTACATCCAATTATACAAATAGTAATACATCTACTTATACAATATGCCATATTAAATACGTATAAAATGCACTTGAAATTCATTCATAGAATCTTGAATACAGTTCAAACAATTAAACAATAGGGCATTTCCGTCTCCCTCCTAGGCGAACAATTACCACAAGCCTTGTTACAGTGAGACATAAATTTATATTATTTATAGCCCAAGAATATAATTTGAACAATAAATGCATTATTAATTAACAATTATAAAAAAAGAAAATAAATAAATTGATGCTGGTGTAGGATCGACGCTTTCAGCATAGGCCAGGCGGTTGTAGTAGACTTTATTACGAAGCAAATAAAACATTAGCCGGAGCTAAGTGATTCAATAACTCCCAAAAGGGACAATGATTGATGAGCATCACTCAAGGAGCTATAATCCCCAGTTCCGAGTGACTTTGCACTCGCTCTAATTGCACTAGGCTCGATCTGAGTGCTATTAAAGGGCGTGACTTGCACCCGAAGCTCTGGGCGGGTCTTTGCATCTGCAAAGTCATCTGGACGATATCTCTATTAAACACCTGTTATCTAACTCAAACATTGCCTTTCGGGGGAGTAGCAACCCCTGTAGCAAGTGCAAAAGGAAAGGAAGCGGTTAGGAGGGACCATAAAACAGATAAGAGCATTGGCCACGTTATTTCTGGCAAGTATAATATCAAGAAATGTTTTCCAAGGGCTGTAGGAAGATAAGATGGTGAAAAGTGCCCCCAGTGATATCGATTTCGGAGTTTGACCACTTGAAAGGTAACCCAAAAATACTCATTCAAGCAAATATTTAGCCTTCTGGAAATCATTTTTTTTTTTTTTTTTTTTTTTTTTTTTTTTTACGGTGCATCGACAAAGGAAATCATATTAGTAGCAAATTAGATTGGGACGTCTTTTATCTATTTTATTTTTTCGGCGCAATTTACTCCAAAAAAAAAAACTAATAAAATTCATAGAGGTGTAAATTATAAACATTAATAACCATGATTTTTTTAAAAATATTTGGCGTGAAATCCAAATTTTCAGCCGAGTTGTAATTTTTAAATGGATTATTTAAATATGTGGATATTATTTGGGCAACTTCTAAATAGCATTTTTATGCAAACTAGCATGCTAGATTCTCATGAAGGAGATGTGGTTCTAAATCTCGCCTGTAGCAGATTCAGGGATGGTTCCTTGAAACAATTTCCTACTACACAATGGGTGTTTAGAAAGGTTGGCAACCTGTAGATAGCCCGGCAATAATGGCTTAGAAGCCAATGCGCCGTAAAAAAACAAAACATGAAAGGTGAATTTTCGTGGCCACAATGCAGAGAAAACTAACTGAAACGGCATCTTCGAATTCCACTCCGCTGTAAAAATATTGGAACATTAGTGTTTCTCATTTTATGTATCTTGTTTTACTGACAAATTCATTTTACTTATAAAAGTAATTTTATTTTAGTTTTTTCACCATTTGGTGACAAAACTTCGGCTCTGTTCCTGAATACACAATTCAAAAAGTACAAACAAATGTGTCTGTCTGTTGATTAATAAATGTTCTGTCTGTTGAATATTGTGTGTATTGTTAAATGTTTTGTCTGTTTTCTTACATTAATCCAACAGAAAGAGAATATCTTTTGTTGGATTAATTCCCCAAAAACGCAATTCACTAAATGGCTGTTGTTATTTTAACTTTTTCAAATGTTGTTGTATAAATGTGTATGTATGAGTTATTTAATAATTTCAACAATGTACTGGCAGTAATTACAAAAAGCAACAAGCAATAAAAACAATCTGAGGAAAATATACACGAAAAACCGCTAAAGGCACATAGTTTAACGTTTGAAGCACATACTTCTCTAACTAAAATTGTATTTAGAAAGAACAACGTCTTAAAGAAATATTGCTTGAACGTTTGGAAGTATTGGTTTCGTTCCAATGAATATGTAACATTAAAAATTCTATTCTTCGCACCCAAATAAAACCAGAGATAAGTGTTATATGGAACTTTTTTCTTAACAAAGAAATACAAAAAAAAGAGGAAATTATTTCTGTAACCACACTATTGTAACTGTTTCAGCCGAATAAGTACAATCAGAGTTTTGTGATTCAGTGCTTTATCACACCCTACAGATATAAGATTATTTACTAGGGAGAATTCTGGTTGGGTCGACACCCCATTCATCATGTCGACAATACACCCATTCTAGCTCCACACTATTCCTGTCTGAACTCAAAACAGATTTATAACGAAATACTACCAACACTTTTCGTTAAATGTTTTGTTTTTTATCAACAACGAAATGTAGTTAAAGTTATACATTTCTAGGTGATTTGTTTTACGCAAACAGTACTTGTCTGATTTTTCCTTCTCTTCAAAATATTGGAAAACATTGCTGAGGCATCCTCCCAACTTCCCTTATAATCTCTGAATAATTTATTGTCAAAAGTAAAAACAAGTGACGACACACCAACAATAACAGGGCAAAATACGTATTATTCGAAACTTGAACATGTATTATCAAGAAGAGATCCTTGACCATTGAGTATATGAAAGTATAGTCAGGGTTTGGTCTAAACTACACTTTCGATAAGAAAAAGTGTTTTTATTTATTTTATTTTTTTTCCTACGTTTTGGCTTTAAATTTAAGCCTTCATCGGGGCTTTAAAACAAGGAGGACAGGGTTCATAACATGTTCTATATTTCTTATATACTGGGTGTTTAAAACTCGATTGAGGGTGATTTTTGAAATTTTAAAACGAAACTTGGTGGGACTTAACGTGGTCAAATGAACTTTCATTGGACCTAATGCACGACCCCTCAACTTTCTCCAGTTCTTCTCCAGAGACCCTAACTCTGGAATCTCCAATGGAAAGGGGTTATTTTTACGACGGATTATTGTAGATAATTTAATGTTATGTCGATTAAATATCTGTCATTTTTTCGCTAAAGCGCACCAATGAGTAACAAATTGCCGAACACCGATAAAACCCTTGTTTTTCGTCACTTTTCTGCCAATAACGTAGAAAGTATGTCCCTAATGAAAAAAGTAGTTGATATAAACGTTGTAGAGGATTAAATTTACTTTCCAAAAAGTACCTTTAAACGCCAAACATGTTAATAGGAATGGAGCAAAACACACTGTTGTTTTTGAAGTTTTCAGAAATATTTATTATCAACGTGACCTACGCTTCAGTAAAACTTAATAAACATTTCCTAAACTATTTTTGCTCCACCTAGTTTTGGATTTAAGAAAGTTTGAAGAAAAACATGAAATTAAATTTCTTTATAAAGACATTAAAATAATAAAAAAGCAATAGTACTCATCTAATGATTAGAATTTTGTAGTAATTATTTTTGTGGTGAACGATTTTTTTTTTTAAGGTGCATCTTGGCCATTAGTACCGACATCCAGGGTGCAGCAAGGAATTTTCCCAACGAGCCCTGAGATAAGAAAATTCCTGCCGCCACACAGTGGGGCCAAACTACTCTTCGTGATTCAAAGAAGGCTACAGCCTCCAAATCTTAACCGATTTCATTGATTTTTTTTTTAAATGAAAGCTAATAAAATTTAGTTTTTTGTTTCCACAGTTTATTAAATTACGTGTAAACAATACACAAACTTATACAATCAAACATAAAATAATATTTTATTTTTCATCTAACTTAATATCAGCACTGATATCGTTGAAATTAAACATTCAAACACTGATTAGACTTTATTATCAAAATTTATTATCAACTCATTCAAAAATCACATTATTTCAATAATTCTCTTTGTTGAATTATGATAAATTTCTAAGACTAATCAGGGTTTGAATGTTTAATTTCAACGATATCAGTGCTGATATTAAGTTAGATGAAAAATATAATATTATTTTATTTTTGATTGTAAACGGTTGTGAATTATTTACACGTAATTTAATAAACTGTGGAAACAAAAATATGGCCTGACAAGGCTGTTCTAAATTTTATTAGCTTTCATTTAAGAAAATATCATCGAAATCGGTTAAGATTTTGAGGCTGTAGTATTTTTTGAAACACGAAAAGTAGTTTGGCCCCACTGTCCGGCGGCAGGAATTTTCTTATCGCAGGGCTCATTGGGACAATTCCTCGCTGCTCCATGGATGTCGGCACTAATTGCGTAGATGTCAAGGCGCCGTAAAAAAAGAAAAACAAAATAAAAATTTGTTCAACATAATAATAATTACTACGAAATTTTAATCATTAGATGAGTTCTATTGCTTTAAATTTATTATTTTAATGTCTTTATAAAGAAATTTAATTTGATTTTTTCTTCAAACGTTCTTAAATCTAAAACTAGATGGAGCAAAAATAGTTTAGGAAATGTTTATTAACATTAGATCACGTTGATAATATACTTTTCTGAAAACTTCAAAAACAAAAGTGTGTTTTGCTCCATTCCTATTAACATTTTAGGCATTTAAAAATACTTTTTGGAAAGTAAATTTAATCCTCTACAACGTTCATATCGACTACTTTTTCCATTACGGGCATACTTTCTACGTTATTGGCAGAAAAGTGACGAAAAACAAGGGTTTTATCGGTGTTCGGCAATTTGTTACTCATTGGTGCGCTTTAGCGAAAAAATGACAGATATAAAATCGACATAACATTAAATTCTCTACAAAAATCCGTCATAAAAATAGTCACTCAGACTCACAGTCTTAATCGTTTGAGACTTATAAAGTTGTAGTTTTCTTGGCACTTATTCCCTGTGCCCATCGAAATTTAAATTCTGCATTACATTAAAGATAAATTAATGCCCTTGGACTTAAAAAAGAGTTCCAATCTGAATAGTCCGCACGAATGAGGACATCCACTCAACAAAAAGTCGAGCTTTGCAGGCTGGGAATAGGACAATGAAGCTACTGTAGAAGTCACCAATGATGGAAGAATTCCTTTGAAAGTCGATTCGGCAATAAAATAAAGTGGGTGTGGAGGGGATTGGGATTTGTTTCACTTTTCTGAGATCAAAACTTCATCCATGTAAAAAATATCAATTTTTTTATATAGTCTCTATATGCTCTATATAACTTTATTTACTATAGTTACGTAGAGGTATTAAAAATATACATTAGCACTTTCACACTGATTTGATTATATTTATATATCAACGGTTTCTGAAGTTCTTGCAGAATTATCGGTCCACCAAATTGGTGTACCTTGAGGACACCAAGAAAGGGCTTTACTAGTAGTTCCATAATTCAACAATTAAATTTTCTCTTCCAGAAGTGCCGAGAATATATGTGTCACGCATGACTACTGGACAGCTCTTGGAAGCTGGTAAAATGCAAGTCTTTATTTGTTTTCGTGTATCGCTGGCAATAACCGTTCGCCGGAACGATAATAACCTACCCGCCCCCCTCCCCTCCCGCGTGAAAAACGAGGTTAGTATATTTTTACGATGTCCTCCGATGTTATGGGCATTATCGAATGAAATGGCCCATGACAGAACCGCAATCAGCGCTACCACAGACCGCTCTCTACTAAAACTTCACCAATCAAAACGCCTGTATCACTGTTTGCGCGGGCTTTGATCTCCCGCCAATTATTAGCGCGGTAAAGAGGATTTGGCGACTGAAGGGGATATTCATCACTCATGGCCATATTAATAGATTGAATAGGCCTAGGGAGGCCATGAGTGCACATACTCAACAGCGGTAAACACAATGTTAATCTCAGCGCAGGAAGCATCCGGATGCATTTCATTATTTATGCAGAACCATTAGTCCTCGCTTGCATTCATGGACCTTTTAATTCGAATATGCTCTCGCTAATTAATCAAGCGGCTTTTCATTTGGGGCTTTCGCGGGGAGAACGGGAACATGTCCCCGTTGTGCAACTGCATTAAAATATTTCATCAGATCAAAAGGAAGGAAATCTCTCTGTGGGATATACTGCAATCCGATTTGCTTAAATTTCCAATTATATTAAGCACAAATTGCAACTGAAGGATTAGCTCTGTAAAGGCTATTAGAGACATTTAAAAAGAATCCTAACATAATCTTTTAATTCTCCAATCTACAAAAAAAAAAAAAAAATACGGGTTTTTGAATTCCGAAATCAGAGTGGAATGTCACCACATATGGTCTGTGTGGTTAACCCGACAGCGGTCGCATTGGTCTGACAGACCCAACAGACTCAGACTTGCTCTTCTGCGATATATATATATATATATATATATATATATATATATATATATATATATATTGTCTTGGAGGTCCCTAAAACCAGGGCTTTGATACTCAGAGGTCTGTCAGACCCACGCGACTAGTCTTGTAACTTTTTCGATTTTCTTTTTTCTTGTTAAGTAGTCAATATATTTTAACTGTGTCTTTTTAGACAGGAAGGGAGAACGATGTCAATCCATCAATTAATAATGTAACAAAACCGGAAGTGGACACAGTCGATAGAATCTGTGCTTCAGTAAACGTATATAGTAATACCCGGCGATGGCTTATGGTTTTCTATTCCCTTATGAATGTGGCGGGGATGAATGAGATGGTCATATACAGCTCTCAAAAAGAAACTGAAAAAATACGTATTATAATGAATGAGCTAGCATTCGGATTTGTAGCAGACCATGTAAAAATAAGAAAATCCATTTAACGTAACCCACACATTAGATGGTTTCAGTAAATTAATTATATCAAGTTTTGCTCCTTAAACAAGAGAATGAGCCAAATATTGTCAGGAGAAGCTAAGAAAAGAAGATATGTTAGGACTATTTAATTTCATTGGGAAGACAAATGTAATACCGGTGACAATTTTTTTTTTTTTTTTCATGTTTATTTAAAATCTGTACAATTAAAAGTACAATAATTAATTGTGCTGGCCTATGTATACATGTCAATGAATAGTATATGGAAGGAGCCAAACATTATCGGCACTTCCTAATATATCTAAACAATCTGTGCTGTTTTTAACTGCAGTAATGGTAGCTGGTCACGGGGCCAAAGTCTCTTAAGCCTCCTGGAAAGGTCTTTAGGGTGGGTCTGAGTGGAAAGGGATTGACCTCTAGGATTTGGGTGGTATGACAATTTGGGATGAAACGTTAGGAATCGGGATTTGGCGAGGTCGTTTACGAAGGGAATGTTGAGGTCGTTGTGTAGGGTTTTGTTGGAGACATAAAAGGGAACATTGACTATTCTACGAAGGACTTTGGATTGAAATGCTTGTATTCGATGTATGTTTGAGTGTTTTTCTGTTCCCCATAATTCGAGTCCCTAAGTCCAGATAGGTCTGATTATAGTTTTGTAAATAGTGAGTTTGTGTTGTAAGTTTTGAGGTAGGGCCAAGTAGTCGTCGTAGGAGTCCATATCTCCTGTTCAGCTCTAGTCTTTTCAGTCGTGTGTGTGGGTTCCATGTGAGTCTGCTGTCTAGTAGAAGTCCCAGGTAACGTACTTCATTCGATGCAGGGAGTTGACGTCTGCAAATGAATACAGGAGGGCAGGCGCTCCTATTAAGAGTGAATGTAACATGAAAGCATTTTTCTGGATTCACTTTAATCTTCCACAAGTTGCACCATTTCTCGACAGACTCAAGGTGCTCCTGTAGTTGCTGGGTAAATATGGCTGTACCATCGGCGTAGGTCGTAATGTGTGTACTCGGATGAGTGGGGATATCTGCCGTGCACAGGAGGTAAAGGACAGGACCTAGGATGCTGCCTTGTGGGACGCCTGAGGATATGGGTCGAGAGGAGAACAACCGGTGACAAATATGCCTAAATTATATTTGTTTCTGAATTAACTCTAAATTTAAAAATATGAACTGATAGGAACAATATGAATTCATTACAATAACAAGAAAGTGCATAATAAGGTATTCTGGACTGTGAGACCCGACGCGACCGCTCCCGTATGTCAGAGGGACGCGACCTCCGCCCCAGGTTTAACTATCATAGACAAAGCAAAACCTTATAGATGGACGCGCTTTTAATACCAACGATTTTATATCGATGGTCACAAGCAATAAATAGTTAAGTCGACAAATTTTGCAAAATGAGATAATTGCATTACAATTCCCTAAGGGTGCGTTTACACTTGACAGTTATCGCAGGATATATATGTGAGGGTATATATGTATCGAATAGATATTCTCTTTCAAGTATACACACGGAGAGAAATAGCTAGACATTTATATCATGGATATCTATACGATAGTTCTCGATTTGCGATAAATGTACGGCCCGTTTACAGTCATACATATATGTCCTGTGTAGTCCATTCTGCTAACTAACAATGAAGAAAGTATCGAAACGCAAAATCGCGGCCTGTGTAATTATTATAAAAATGTTGGAAATAAAAAAAAACGTTCTGCATGGGTTCGAACAATTAGGTTTCTTCAGTCAATTAATGTCTGAGCTCTGTATCGAGGATCCAGCGCTGTTTTCGAATTTTTTAAGAATGAAACGAGCATATTTCGAAAAGCTTGCTTGTAAAATAGTTCCTCTTATACCAAAGCAAGATACAAAATTCAGAAAGGCTATTAGTGTAACAGAATGAATAGCTCCAGCTTTACGATTTTGAGCATCTGGTGAGTAGGTATTTACTTGATGAAATACTATTTTATGTTATGAAATTTTATTAATATGAACTGTTTTGAAACTGTAGACTTGATATATTTCACAATTGCATTGGTTTCTTTAATTTTAGCGCGGTTCCTCCCTCCCCCATAGGGAGGAACCCCGCTTATAAGGTTGATACAATGAAACAAGTGCCGACAAGAAAATTTCGCGTTTCAGAACCCCTAGAGATCGAAAATACCGGTGGTTCAAATTTGTATATATATATATATATATATATATATATATATATATTTATATATTTATTTATATATATACATATTTGTCTATTCGCTCATTTCTGGCTTCCCTGATGGTCCGATTTTGATGAAATTTGGTACAAAAATCAGTCTTCCCATTTGAAAGGTCAAGTTCGTTAACCAGCAGAATCCGCCCACTGGAAGATGGCGTTTGGGGCGAAATTCGCGCAAAAAAAAATCGTAACGCTTACGTTTTTGAGTTCATAAGCTTGTAAGTACTCGTTTTATAGGCTTCTTGGGCTAGGAAAACGAATGAAACCATTTTCAAGGCGATAGCTTTAACCGTTTTCGAGAAAATTGGAAAAATAGTTTTTGAATAGAGTTTTTGGTTTGGGTACTTAGAATCAATGGATTCAGTTGAAACATTTTCTGCATGTTCTACTTTCATTAAAACTAATATGTTGAAATTTTTGTTACGTTTAGAGTTAAGGAAGAGTTAGAATAAAATATTTTATTAACAGACATAAAAAATTTTGGTAAATTTGTATACTTTTGTTAATATTTCGAAAAAGGTTGAGAATCTTGCGAAACGTAAGATCACCATTAGAAATATTACTAAATGCTCTACAAAAATGGTTCTAATGAAAGTTTTGATTAGGCGATGTCAATCGGAGAAATAAGTGCTTAAACCTTTAAAGTAATTGATTTCGCTTATTCGAACTGTTCTTTTTGTCTTTGATTTTGGTAATTATGGGATTCAGTTGAAACATTTTCTGCATGTTCGAATTTCATCAACACTAATATGCTCAAATTTCGGTTACGTTTGGAGAAAAGAAAGGGTTAGACTAAAATATTTGATTAACAGACAAGAAAAGTTTTGGTAACTTTGTATACTTTCGTTAGTATCTCGAAAACCGTTGACAATCTTGGGAAGCAGAAGGTTACCATTCGAAAGCTTACTAAATGCTCTACAAAAAAGGTTCTAAAAAAAGTTTTAATTAGGCGATGTCAATCGGAGAAATAAGTGCTTAAAACTTTAAAGTAATTGATTTCGTTTATTCGAACTGTTCTTTTTGTCTGTTTTATTCCTTTTTATTTTTATTTTTAAGTTCTTCGGTAGTTGTACTGAATGCTTCGACCATTTCCGTTAAAGAGTGATGTTTTTTTTTTATTTTATCTTTATAAGTAATACGCTTAACGTCCCACTGCTCCGGTTTACTTTGGTACATACTGATGAGTTCTATAACTTCAACTTTTAACCAGTCTTTTTTTATCCCCCATATTGCAAGAGAAAAGTAGATGAACTGTTAAAACTCCAGCGATAAATAAAATGTTCTGTTGCAATTAGCAAATAATCAGTGTTTACATCTGTTGGTATAGAAGTGTCGACAATACATCTAGAAACCAAGATATTTCTTCCTGACGTTTATTCTTCTCTTTATATTCAGTGTTTACACCTGACGGTATAGAAGTGTCGACACTTATAGCTCGTGATAGAAATATATATATCAGACATAAATTGTTCATGGCTTACATTAGTCAGAATTTCTCTATGATATAAATATCCTGCAATAACTATCCTAGTGTAAACGCACCCTAACACTGAGGGATAGAGAAATGAAGTCACTAATACAGCAGAGTCTCGCCGTGATCAAGTGGATTCACATGCGGGACATGGTGGGTTCAAGTCCCATCGGCAGCTGGGATTTTTCCTATTTCAGGGCCCGTCGAGAAAATTCCCATGCTTACAAAGATACGTTAATTGAAATCCCAAACATTTATAGCGGACAGAATAATTCTTTTTGTTACGCTCTAATTTTAATGAAATTAAAATTCACCAAACAAATCCGCTTTAAGGGAACAAGGTGAAATTTGAAAGTACCTTGATGTATTCATGCTGACAAGAGAACCTACTCAAGCCGATATGTCCGGGGATCGTTAAATATTCAACTAGCAACACGGAGAACATGCCATTAAACCCCCCTCCACTTCCAGATCCTATTCATGCAACCTTCATCAATCATGCGTTCAAAATTATGAAAACGTGTTATTAACATAATAAAAGCTATTTAATGCAGTAGCTACTTTTATTTAAAATATATTTCTCAAGTTATTTTTTTAGCATTTGTACCTCATAGTTGTTATACCAAAAAGAATTAAAAAAAAAACACACGCGTATGATTTAGAATCCTCACTTTATTTATTTAAATATTAACGTAGCATCCCTTTCTAAATAACACAGACTTTTGGGTCAGTCTTCATTTATATGCTATAATGTACTAAGCTTTTCCTCTTTTTTTTTTTTTTTCTTAATAAAAGCAATCACCCCTAGTGAGAATTGAACCAAAAAAACTAACCGAACTGGGCTAAAAGCCTTAAAGCTCGCGGCCTTCAAAATTCTTGCTCATGAAAACATAAGTAAGCCGCAGACCGCAAGTTAGTTATTCCGACAAACGTAGTTTATTTGGTCAAGGCATGCATGGTAATCTATTTGGTAAAGAGATGTCTGGTAGTCTAATTCGTACAGTTATGCCTGGTTTTGGTCAAAGCATACCTGTAAGTATGTTTCGTTATACCTGTAAGTAGTTCGTGCATAACTGTTAGTCTATTTGGTCAAAGCATGCCTGGTAGTCTATTTGGTCAAAGCATGCCTGGTAGTCTATTTGGTCAAAGCAGGACTGGTAGTCTATTTCATTAAGGCATGTCCGGTAGCCTATTTGGTCAAGCCACGTCCGAAAATCTATTTAGTTAATGGAATGGCATGCCACCTAGCATATGTGGTTAAAGCGTCTAAACAAGTATTGGAATAAATGGGTTCAAATCCAATTCTAGGATAATTGTTCTGATTATTACACGCTCTCGCTTAAAGACGCTTTCATATATAAAATAGTACGTAGAGCTCCATTTTCTATTGTTCTTCTATTTTCTATATATATATATATATATATATATATATATATATATATATATATATATATAAATTTTAACGGGGGTCATTTTCGGTGTCTACTAGGTAGGACCGATAAAGATTTGAAGAAATTTTTCAAAAATTCCGTCATGAGTGCAACCTCAATAGCTACTTTCCTTCGGAGGAAAGTGCTAAAAGTTTCAATCTTTGGAATTTTGCCAAAAATAAATTTAAACTTGTTCCTAACATTCAAGAATTGCAAGAAGAAGAAGAAAAAATCTGGCAAGTTGAACGATTGTTGGGGTCGGCTTATCGATCATTGCCATAGCCTGGTATTTGGCACATGGAGTGCTGTAATCATTTTATATTTCATGGGAACCATCCATCCTATAGCTATGTGAGCGGTGTCTGAAGATCCGCGGGAGATGGATGAGGGAGTCTTGGCCGACGGACAGCCGAACCGGCTGTATGAGTTATGTTCCAGAGAAGCGCATCACTCCTCATGTGTGTATGTGTTTGTGTGTATGTGTTAGGTGGAGTGGGAGAGGGGGGGGGGGGGGGGGGTAATGTGTATCGATTGTTGTCCAGTCCTGGAGTTTCCGGCACTCAGCCCTCCAGGAAGTCCAGCTCCAGGCCTCTACCATCATTAAGCTGAGAAGGCTTGCATTTCTCAGGCAGTCCGAGGGTTTACACGCTGAGGCTTGACGTCTTAATAAAAGCTTTGGACGCTTAGTTTTTATTTTCTTTCTTTTTTCGGCATTTCCCATCAAACATCCGAGCGGCATGATGTCTCTATTAGGAATGGTGTTCCGCCACTTTATAAAAGTGATTATGTAAAGTTCGTTTAGTTTAATAATCGGAAAAGTGAATCAACAATCAAAACGAGGAACAATATGTTCCGTATTTTTAACTTGTTTCATTCTTCCGTTGACGTAATATGCAATGTGTTGACGAGGAATATCAATGTTCATGATCCATAATATACCATAAAAACGGCCCCTCAGGTTTCCAATCTGCCATTACAATTACAATAATGGTCCAAATTTAAAAACGTTGACATAATAATACTTAGTCTAAAACAAAAATATATGTTCAATAACCAGCAGAGATCGCTTATCAAAAGACGAGATGTTTGCTAAGCGAGGAAGTGTTGGTTTCGTTCTAATAATATTGACATTTTTATACTAAGCTCTCCGAATCCCACATTTAAGCAGGGCGTTAAAAAACAGTCAACATATTTTTCAATTAATCATTATTAAAATAGAGACATGGCTAAGGTCATGGGTTCGATTACCACTAAGGGTGGTGAGTGTTTTTCGAAAAAAGACTTCAGTCCTATCCTGGCTAGTAAAAGCCAGTAACCTCTAGATAACCCATCTCAAAATATGTGCTATGTATAAGTGGACTTTAAAATGTAAATAAATATTCGAATAGACATTTTATATAAATTTCATATTACCTTATTTATTTTTAAATTTATTAATTTCCTTCAGAATTTGAATTTACTTTCTGCCAAGTAACAATGAGTTGAAGAGACGAGAATGGCTTAAGAGACACTGCATTTCTAGATGGCTTGAGTTCAGAATTCGAGCGCGTAAATAAGATTGTTTCTTCTAGTGCATTGGGCTTGGGATCAGGGTCTGATTTTTGGTAAGATCAAAAATCAGATATGTGATCAGGTTCACCTCCTCTGTACCTTCGTGTCCGGTTACGGGATTGATTTATTTTATTTAACAAAAAGGCAATGTTTTATGTCGAAATATATTTTTTCTTGTCGGTTCCTGAATATATTGTGATTCTTAAAATTGTCTTTTTCCTCCATCCTACAACATTTCTAACCTATTTTTGAGGAAGATATTTCTTTCTTATGCACATCTGATAAATACTATCATGGAACTCCAGGAAAAGAGGTTGGAATTGCAATCTTTGACTTGTCCTTGATTCTGCTCTACTTACACAGTGACACTGGAAAAATAGTTTTATTTAAGAGGTAGTCAAATAAATTTAAGATATAGAAAGACTTATTTTATTACATCTTGTTTTCCTTTTTGAAATCTATGCATGGATTCCTTGATTAGTTTCTTCCGATATATTCCAACCATGGTCTCTGTCAAGGTTATATAACTCTGCATAGATAAGAAGGGGAAGATAGTCTCGTTTCAATATCGTCCTGCTGGAGTAGATGAAGATGGAAAAAACTTCACATTTGTTAAATTGATACAATCAGACGAGTCGTCCCCCGCCGCTCGCGATGGCGTGTAATCTTCGCCATCTCGGCAGATTGGTTCCCTGAGAGAGATTGCCGGTCTGGGGTGACTCCGACTCGTCAATGTGTTATCTCCGGGACAGGACCGTGTCCTCAATCTAATACCATTGCCCTTCAACCTCAAGGAAACAGGAAATGCACAACCATCCTGCTCCTTTCTACGGATCTAACCTTCAACAAACATTGCTAGAACTAGAGTTTAGAATAATACAAAGATGTTAAGAATAATACATTTATCCTTAAATGAAATCAAGGAAGAGTTGGACCAATTGGCGAGCTTTTCCGTAGCCTTCTTCAGCAATAAATGCCAAGGTCTTGGAGGTGCTATGCTCCCAGGTGCCTAATTAATAGGTTAATCAGGCACCAAGATAGGATAGGATATGGGGTTTGATGCAACAACAACGTCATTTGCGCCTTCTAGTATATCAGCTAAAAAATGGTTTTGGCTCCTAAGGGGGCATCTACATTGGAACCGATCCGATCCGGTAGCCACTGACTGTCAGAAGAAAAACAAACATGCATCTCAATGGAGGTGCCTACATTGGTCCGGACCCGACCCGATCCGATGGCCACCGATTCTCGGCCGTTCAAACTTATTTGTTTCTAGACCGATTTCGGATTGACGAAGCAAAATGGCGCCTAACGACATATTGTGTTTCAAAAAGGTCTACAGCCTCTATATCTTAACCGATTCCAATGCATTTATTTTTTAAATGAAAGCTAATAAAGTTTACAACAACTTTGTCACTTCTAATTTTTGTTTTTTGTTCCCCTTGTTCATTAAATTTCGTGGAACGATCTTTATAACCATTCTAGCTACCTTTCCTATAAATAATTTTAAAATATTAATACTAATACTGCGCTTATCGTAGTGTAAAAGTTAAAAATTAACTCCGGAAGATTGATTGGCCTCTCAACTCTTACTTTATACCTCCAACAAGGTAAACGATGGTGTCTATGCTTATTAAATGGTATTAATTAAATTAATTACTTCACTACGAGTTCATTACTAACGAGCTGTGACTAGATCGGATCAGATCGGGTCGGGACCAATGTAGGCACTCACGTCAGCCAATATGCAGCCTAAGACTGAACCTAGGAGCTATAAAATTTCTTAGCCGATATACTAAAAGGCGCAAATAACCAAGTAGTAGAGCGCCAACCCCTATATCCTATCCAATCCTGGTGCACGAAGTGGACGAAGCACCGATCTGAGACCTCGATCCCGTTCTCCCAACGAAGACACTAGAAGACTTTCAGTGCGACGCCGAGTTTCCAAATCATTTCTTCCAGAGAAAGACTCAAGTCATGTTCCACTGTGTCAAACTAGTCCATGCAAGGGTTTATAATAGTTCTTTTTAATGATTCCCGGCTAATTACGATAATTTATGTATTTATTATTTAATAAGTTGTACCGGCTAGGCGATTCAACTTTTAAAAAATATTAAATGAACATATATATAATAATATAAAAATATCCAATTTGTTTCATGTCAACTTGTCTAGAGTGTATGGTATTAGTATAAGTTTTGTTACAATGGTTTGTGTGTTTGTCTATAAGGTTTTAGTACTTGGTAGATAAAAAAGGCGTACACTATAGATAAATCTTAGAAAACATTTGATGAAGTTATTATTAGATGAAATATTGATATTTTAGCCGTGCATCTGAATATAATTTCGAGGAATAGACTGCCTCTGACGAGTTGTATTGATGTTTTGACAAGAGCTAGTAATTATTAAACAGATTGGCCGATCTAGGGCGGATTGTGTTTGAAATGCACATAGGAGCGTCCGAGTGCATTAATTGCACTATGAATGGGGTTTGATTACCGTCGCATCATAGGATAAACTAATGCTGTTTGTGAATAGCCTGACTCCAGTGCCGCATATACCGGAGCTCCTAGATGACGACATCAAATGCAATAGCTTCACCTATTGGTATGCAGTTCAATCAAGCTGCATTCATATTGCATACAATTGAAAGGGTGTTCTTGCTTGTTATTGGGGTATTTCTGTCGAGCCCCTTTGATAATCGCACAACTATGAACTATTATATGCAATAAAAACAAACTACTTGCATCTTAGTGTTTTCTGGTATAAAAACGGTCTGGAGACTCCATGTGGTTTAGTGGCTAGACTCCATGTGGGTTCGAGTCTCGCCTGTAGTAGGTTGAGTTCATTCATCTCTGGGCCTTTTGAAGGAATTTTCTGTTCTACCATGGATGTGTAGGAAGGATGGCAACCTTTAGATAGCCGGGCGCTGATGGCCTCGATACAGATTCTCCATAAAAAAAGAAATGTTTATGAATAATAAATAAAAAGTCTCATTTCGGATAGATAAGCTGAATACTTCGCCTTCAGTGAAACGAAACCAACAAATCCTAAACTTAAAGAAAATATACAACAAGTAGAAATCTGCTCATATTTACTAATGCATTTTGTTTTTCTTTTAGCGCGGTTCCTCCCTCCCCCATAGGGAGGAACCCCGCTTATAAGGTTGATACAATGAAACAATCCGAAAGTGCCGACTAGAAAATTTCGCGTTTCAGAACCCCTAGAGACCGAAAATAACGGTGGTTGAAATTTGTATATATATATATATTTGTCTGTTCGCTCATTTCTGGCTTCCCTAATGGTCCGATTGTGATGAAATATGGTAGAAAAATCCGTCGTCCAATTTAAAAGGTCAAGTTCGTTAACCAGCAGAATCCGCCCACTGGAAGATGGCGTTTGGGGCGAAATTCGCGCAAAAAAAATCGTAACGCTTACGTTTTTGAGTTCATAAGCTTGTAAGTACTCGTTTTATAGGCTTCTTGGGCTAGGAAAACGAATGAAACCATTTTCAAGGCGTTAGCTTTAACCGTTTTCGAGAAAATTGGAAAGAGAGTTTTTGAATACCGTTTTTGGTTTGGGTACTTAGAATCATGGGATTCAGTTGAAACATTTTCTGCATGTTCTACTTTCATTAAAACTAATATGTTGAAATTTTTGTTACGTTTGGAGTTTAGGAAGGGTTAGAATAAAATATTTTATTAACAGACATAAAAAGTTTTGGTAACTTTGTATACTTTCCTTAATATCTCGAAAAAGGTTGAGAATCTTGGTAAACGGAAGAATACCATTAGAAAGCTTATTAAATGCTCTAAAAAAAAGGTCCTAATAAAAGTTTTGATTAGGCGATGTCAATCGGAGAAATAAGAGCTTAAAACGTTAAAGTAATTGATTTCCCTTATTCGAACTGTTCTTTTTGTCTGTTTTTTATTCCTTGTTATTTTTTAATTGCTTATTGTTGGATAATGTATTTGAAAATAAAACAGGTTAAGAAAAATAAGAAAAACAATTTAATGTTAGAGATATGGATTTCCAAGATATATAGCTTTTCAATTGCCTAGCGTCCTTCCTAGGGAGGGTTCTTTGTCTTTGATTTTGGTACTTAGAATTATGGGATACAGTTGAAACATTTTCTGCATGTTCGAGTTTCATCAACACTAATATGTTGAAATTCTTGTTACGTTTAGAGTAAAGGAAGGGTTAGAATAAAATATTTTATTAACTTAACAGACAAAAAAAGTTTTGGTAACTTTGTATAATTTCGTTAGTTTTTTTTTTTTTTTTTTTCTTTTTTTTATTATTTTTTTTTTTTTTTTTTTTTTTATTTTTTTTTACGGCGCATCGCCATTAGTCGGCGCTAATGGCCACAAATCTTGGCCATTAGCGCCAATTTCGTTAGTATCTCGAAAACCGTTGACAATCTTGTGAAGCGGAAGATTACCATTCGGAAGCTTACTAAATGCTCTACAAAAAAGGGTCTGAAGAAAGTTTTAATTAGGCGATGTCAATCGGAGAAAAAAGTGCTTAAAGCTTTAAATTAATTGATTTCGTTTATTCCAATGGTCCTTTTTGTCTGTTTTATTTCTTGTTATTTTTTAATTGCTTATAGTTGGATAATGTATTTGACAATAAAACTGGTTAAGTAAAATAACAAAAACAATTTATTGTTAGAAATATAGATTTCCAAGATTCCAAGACCTTGTCACTAGCGGGTCCGTGTAGCATACCCTTCCAGGTAAGATTGTAAATCATGACCTTTCAAGACTTTACTACTCACAGGAATGGCGTTAGTGACCTTAAGGGTTGACACGCCATTATAATAATTAATTAAACAAAAAAAGACTGGTGGAACCAAAATAATAACTGCTTCTATTTTAATCTTTCCAAATTAGACTAGGGATATGAACGGAACCGCGCTAAGATGATGCAGTCCTGCGAGACGGACTTCGTTTCAAATCGGGTGATACGCTAGCGCCTTCGATATTTACCCGACTAATTTCAAATTTTAACTGCAGCTTCCTAATGATATTTGCTAGTAAAGTGCTATGATGTTTTCGATTTCACTGAGTTTTTAGTAGAAAATGAAGATTATAATTTTCGAAAAAATTATTATTTCCTTAAAATTCAACGTACTTTACTAAAATCCATATTCTGGGCTAATCTAATATTTATTATTCAATAAAATAATTTTTAAAAAGTTTTCTAAGAATCGAAAGTTTTTATTATTAAATTTTTATTTATAAACTGTAAAGGTTATTTATATATATACCTATTTGTTTCGTTTTTTTTTTTTTTTTTGTTTTTTTTTTCAAATCACTCCTAGATCTCAATACAGTCTTATTACTAGCATTTAGAATTTTGTTATCTCCTTAAATCTTATACGTAGACGGGCCTGATCCGGTGCTACCACTACCGTTGTGAAACCCCTCCTGCTAAAGACTGAGTGGGCCTAGGGACGGTCTGGGACCTCGAATGCAAGGCTCGGACGTCGACACTACAAGATAAAATCGTATATATATATATATATATATATATATATATATATATATATATATATATATATTTCTAGCTTTAAATTTAATGTTTTTTATTTTTTTTTTTTTTTTAAATAATCGTACAGTGGTCAAAGGTACAACATGTAGTTGTACCTTTGACCACGTAAAATAAACACAGCAGTGCAGAAAAAAACTGTATTCAGTAATATTGTAATTAATTGTCAGTTTAATAAATACAGGACAAGGATGTAAGCATAATAAAAAAGCTATTATTGATATTATGGTATGCTTAATATGCTGAAAAATCCAGTCCAATCAATAAACGTTCTAACTGTCAAGCAGATCCACTAGCAATAGTAGGGTATGGGAGTTTAGCCACAATGTCTTCAACATTAAATGAAAATACAAATTTTCATCTTCTCTCGTAAACTTGTCACTTTAAGTTTGTTTTTTAAAATATTGGATTTTAAAAATTGGACATTTACTACCACAGATCTCTGCGACTAAATATGTAATAGTCTTTTTACTTTTATTTTTAACAAGTATAAAATTTCCTTTTTCCAAATCATATTTTTCAAATTGTTGCTGGTTATCGACTTAACTCACGACATTTATCAGACAGATCAACGTCACTTTCTCCTGAAGAAATTTCGGTGTCCGTATCAGAATCTGATCTGTCATTAGAATAATTTTCTTTTTATTTACTACTTTTTTAGGAAGGGGTTTATTTTTATGTGGTGTCTTACGTTTAGGGAGGTGCTTTTTGAACTTATTTAATTTATTATTTTTAAATTCTTTGAACAATTGAAGCAACCAATATTAATTATTTTTAAAAAATTTGTAGCAGAAGAACATAAAATTTGAATTATGAAAAAAGTAATCAGGTGTGTTGTACCTTTGACCTGGTCAAAGGAACAACAACTAGTCGTGGTCAGAGGTACAACACCCTGGTAGTGCAAATTAAAAAACATGCTATTTTAGGGTTAAGATAAATCAATTTCAGAAGCTACACCATATTTCTTATTGTAATAGCTACTTTTACAAATGATTTCCATCCAAAAATACTTAATACAAAAAATATTATGAGGTAAAACGTCATCAATAAATAACTTACATTACTTACTTACAGAAATGGATAAGTATTTTTTGCAAGAATCCTCTTTGCCTTGAATAATCCAAAGTAGGTTACACAAGCCCTCTAGTGCAGGAACTAAACACAAATTACTCCAAAATTTATAAAATGTTGCTACGTGCCGCCACAGCCTCGGTGGTCAAAGGTACAACACATTCCGCTATATATATATATATATATATATATATATATATATATATATATATATATATATATATATATATACTATTTCAGATTTGGGGCTTAGATATTTTGAGAAGCAATGTACTCGTGATATGAATACCTAATGGAAGCAGTGATGTTATCACCCATCTTGTTCTTTGAAGGAAGCTTTGTGTTTGAGGACAGTTCACATAGAGTGGGACTGAAAGGATCTCCAAGAGCAGGCCTATTCTGTCGGATTGGAAGGACCGTTTCAACAAGTATCAAAAGACGATGGAGCCGTAAAAAGGTCGACAAAAAGACCCACCCCCCCATGGAGCGGATAGACTTGAAGTGGCCAGGGATGCAGATGGATCCTGAAGTGACCCTTCAGTGTTGCCACCCGCTGGTCTCCCAGGCTGGCCACTATATCACCAACCCCGGGACGGTACTTCACAACCCCTGTACACCCCAACCCTGTAAACACTTTAGTCCTGCCCTTCCTGGGGTAAAGCGTTCCTATCAACAGATTACAAGTTTATGACCTCCCCTCCCGTCCGAACCCTTCTTAATTTCCGATTTCTGGGGCATTTCTTCGAAGGACGTTGTCCAATGATGGTAATGATTCTTCATTTATCCCCTTAGCTGTCATAGCTGAAACCTCACTGTTACATCTTCCGGAATATCATTGCTTCACGGGTAACCCTTTAATTCCCCAATATTGATTATAACAGAAAACCTGAACCCCGCCATTGATAGCGTTACAGACAGCCACGGAGAAGATCCTGAATCAAATCTTCATTGAGGCGAAGATTGGATCACTATTGAAGTTTACAAGTTTTGGGAACCTGCAGATAGTCAAACGCTAATGAATAAAGGAAGGATAACGAACTTATAGCGATTAACTAACTGTTCCTTTCATCCAGAACAAAATAATGATGATTCAATTTGAATCTCTACAAGGGCAATAATATTCAGAATATAAATCTTTTTCACTATTTTCAGACAAAAACTGGATAATTCCATTTATCACAAATGTAGTACTTGTTATTAGCGTTAGACATCTAAGCACTTGTACCCACGTGTAAAACGGGTATTTTTTATTAGCTTCGCTTCTCCATCCTTTTTCGAGATTAGTTTATCACAGACAATACCAAATTTCAAATAACGATTTAGTAGCCTAGATCTTGTTCAGAGGTGTCCAAAGAATTTACTTAAAAGAGGTGGAAGAATTACATCTGTTTTATATTAATTAAAAGGTGATTAAAAGCCGTAAAAGGCTCAAACCCTCTGCTATCTGACGCCTCATCTGGAGATTACAACAATATGTGACTAATCCAGGCCATTTGATTAAAAAGAAATGAGCTCATGGGGCCAATCCTCCACTGAATTCTTGACTCTGCCAGGGTCGGGGTAACATCTATGGACTGTTTATGATTTTCAGTGATCTGACCAGGAATAGTTGTAGTTATAATCTGCTAATATGGCGTCATAGAGAGCGTGAAACATGTAGATCTACAATTGAAGGGCTCAGTGCCAAAGGTGACTAACCCACAATTAAAAAAACTGAGAAAATTGCAGTTAAAGTTATGAAGAATCTGAAAAAAGTAGTGTTGGTGGCAGAAATGATTTTAATTGGGCCAATTATGTCCTAAAGGCCACAATTGTTGGACCAATTAATATTATTTCTGTCGCCAACGCTAATTTTTTTCCAAATTATTTTTAACTTTAATCAAATTTTCTCATTTTGTTCTAATTGTGGGTTAGTCACCTTTGGCACTGATCCCTTCAATTATCTTATAATATAAATAAAACAGATGTAATTATTCCACATTTGGGGCAGATTTAATTTTGACATATTAATTACATTTATTATTTTTAGCTATTTTTTTTTTGTATTTATGTTATTTTTCTTTGTAGAAATAAATATTACTGATTTAACCACTGAATTCTGTACACATAATTAACAGAATACTTTCTCACAGTCATTACTTATTTCCTAACTTACGACTCATACTAATTATTTGTTTGTTTTAATATTGAAAAAAATAAATTATAATTTTTCTTCATTCTTTATATTGCCATAGTTCAATCACCTGAATTGGAATAAATTATTAATAAAAAAAATTACTGATCTTCTCACACTTTTTAATGATTTGGCAGGTCCTAATATACACTATCGCACCCTAACACTCAACGGAGCGGTGGAAGATGAATATTACACTTCGCGGGGTTACAAGTGAAACTCATTCGGACAATATTGTCTTTTTGAGAATTTCCCTTAAATTAAATAACAAAACAAATGTGAAATACAAAGATGTTTCGGGATACATAACTATTCTATTAATATGTTTCACTTGTAAGCTACGTCCTCGTGTTCTTGTACTAAAAGAACATTTGGGGGGGGGGGGGAGGAACTAATAACTAAGGAGATAAACTGGTGGAGAATGCTCTTGAATTGGTTGGAAGTTGATTGTCGAAAAGGAAAAGAAACTACAAAAATCGAGAAGAAAATCCGAGAAGCGGCCATTTTATGCAGCACAAAATAAATTCTATCCATTCAAGTCGGTCTGAAATGATGATGAGGCTGTCCTCAGAAGAAAGGCATGACTCCTCGACAAATTAATAGGTACTTGGAGAAGGAATCCTCAGCTTGATGAGGCAGAAGGATATAGCGCAATTATTATCAGGAGCATCCCATCGGCTCCTCCTTGCCTTTTGAGCCGAAGGCAGCGAGAAATGGGCTGCCTTGTGTAAGAGAGATAGTTACAGATGGCTATTTAGAGGCTCGACTGAACTGCCCTCAGCGTAGGAAATGGGCAACATCTGTAAGCGGTGCGGGCACCGGTAATGCTCAGACTCCGGGAAAACAACATTTGTCCTCGGAGCCATCCCTTGGTATCATTAGGGTACAATGAGCAGGAGGAGGAGATAACTCTCTGTCGCCGCTTGTAAAAGCCTTTATTCTTAAACTATTCCTCAGTCGAATCTTAGGCTCCTTCCTTTGGGTTTGTCGCTCATTAGGTTTCAACTCTCCACTTTGTTTGATATCTTCAAGTAATTTGTATACAGGAATTGTAAGAATTATATTGCGTTATTGGTCTGAACAGATTTGCCGGATAAACTCCTACTTCAGATCCCGCTACTAAAAGTGTACTTGAAAGCAAATTCACAAGAGCAGCATTGAGAGCGTAAAACACCAATTAGCAAGAGCTGAGGTATCTCAGTGCGAACCATTATTAATTTCGCATATTACCTTTTACCGCATGACATAAAAATAATTGGTGTCTTTCCATTCGTTTTATTTAACCCAGTAGGCCACACACGGAGGATAGACTTTTTTTTAAAATTAATTAGCATTCTCCACATTTACAAACATGTCTTGGTTTTCTTTAGCCAATCCTCAACTAACTTTTCAATTTCTTCGACTAATCTATTAATCCTCCTATATTTTTCCTCTCCTACTTTTCTTCAGCTATATCTCCAATTTTTATTGGCAATTTAATTAGCTTGAATACCATACAATAATTGAAAGGGTCGGGGCAAAATAGTGCCAAGCAATATTTTTACCAAAACTTAACTGTAGCTGCTATATGTTGGATACTATGTGGGACAATCAGTTGAACTGGTTAGGGGCAATAATATTAAGTAGCATGCAGAGCTTGTTGTCATATTGTAGTAGCATTTTCATCATAGACTGATAGTGCCACATAATATCCAACATATAGCAGCTACAGTTAAGTTTTGTTAAAAATGTTGCTTAGCACTATTTTGCCCCGACCCCTCCAATTCAAGGCTGGATGGGCCATGGGACGTTCTGAGACCCCGAATCAAACTCTCCAACAACGACAGTAGAAAATACAATCTTTAGAACGCGCCCGAGTTTTGAATTCAGGTCCTCCAGCGTAATTGCCGACTGCTCTACAACTGAGCTAGCCTCGCCCGTATACATATATATATCCAAATTTAGCTATAGTGAAGAAATGTCTCCTGCTTCATTCTAAAAAGGAATGCAATCCAATCTAGAGGGCCTCCGCATATAAAACCCAACAAGACAAGTAAACTAGTATAAAGGATCTCTGGAAGCTACATCCCGACATGGAGGTATTATGCTAAGTTCTGCCTCTTGCAACTCCAAGACCTAATTGGGTTCGGACCATTTCAGCTGGAGATTATATAGTTTTAGGACCATCTGAGAGGGCCCTTGAATATCTAATCAGCTGGAACCACCTGGGTATCTCCTATCAGCCGGTTTAATAGCACTGCTTCACCTATAGGGATTAGCTATCTAGATGCCTAATTGTCTAGGCCAATCTCATGAAGCGGAGGTGTTTCCTATTAATGTAAAACAGGTCTGCTCTGAAGTTTCTTCCAAAGCGTCTTCCTGTGTTACCAATAGTCCGCCACCGGTTTTATGTAAAGTGTTTACTACTAAACTTTATATTTCTCCTGAAATCTTACATCTTACAAGTGTATCCTTATCAAGTGTATGAGATATTCATGCATCTCATATGTATCTGTAATTCAAAATGTCCACTCAGATGTTTTTCATATATCATATCAATAAGTATAGAGTGTATCCCTAATTTAAATGGCAAAACTTCAGGAGCGTGTAGGGGACCGAAAAACTAAGACAAAAAACATTTAGAGATTTGCTCGTTCTTGCTTCCTTTTGGAGAAAATCGCAAAACAGGAAACGAAACGAATGAAGTTTTCATTTTGTAGGTAATTACTTTTTCAAATTTTCAATGGAAAAAAATGTCATTGCGAATTATTTCAAGAAACCAATTACTAAAATAATAATAATTACTAAAATTCAATCTCTTGCTGTTTGTTCGTACAGTTTCCACAACGGTGTTGCTTTAGAAGCTGTGCGAGAGTATGCACGCCGATTCACAAATAGAGGAGTGCTTAATCGCCGAATCTTTTTGTTAACTTTTAATAGACAACGAGAGACTGGGTCATTTTATTTTGGTAGACTCTTCAATGTAGAATTATGAAACTTTCACGTCTATGAGTATAATATATGTATACAATTTCGTAAGTTTATTTTTAACGGATTCAAATTTATGAAAGGGTAAAAGTCGGCCCTAATACTCCTTGTAATATGCACACAGTGTGTGTAGGCCGGAACTTAGCCAGGCGCACTACCATGTGCCTAGATAACTTGCCCGTATTCTGGGATGCAAGATACTTGAAGCAACACGATTATTTATTGTCCACTACAATCGGAAGAATAAAATTTTTCATGCGAACTTGGCAAGAGAACACGTATCCTATGTCTGCAGAAATTTACTTGACTCTGCAGCGACCCTCCTCTTCTGCAATTTGACTTGTAAGAGCCACTCCCCCCTCCCCTCCTCAACTCTTCCCGTAGCCTACACCGGACAAGAGTGCAGACCTTCCTGCTCAAGACAAGCCGAGCGGAGCTTACGACTTTGTTTGCTTCTGATTTACCGTATTATCATCTTCTCCCCTTCGACCCTCCGTATTCCCTCCCACTTCCCTTCGCCAAATATCATAACTACCCCCGACCCCCGAGGCAAAGTTTATAGGTCATCAAACCTCCATCCAAGAAGGCCATCTCCTAGCCGGACAACTTTTCCCTCCCATAGAGATACCGAATTTTTGATATGATCAATACGGTGCCGAGGAGGCCCAAACAGCTATAAGGGCTTCTCTCGCCTATGGGGTGATAAAAAAGAATCCAATATTCTTTTATGCGGACATGACATTAAGAATATGTAATGGGACTTTTTTGTCGGAGGAAAAATCTCTTTTGTTGCGAGATCTAACTAGGCGATTAGAAGCTCTTATCTCGGTAATATACTTCCAGAGGAACCAGACAAATATATCCACTTTATAAAAGGGGAGGATCTTATCTTTTAGTTGCACAAACACGTGGTAAATTTCAAAGATCTTCAAGACATCTGCTACATTCCTTTTACTTGAGGATATTTATAAGTAAAGAGTATATGTTGGATTATTGAGTCACGAAGTGACAATCAATAAGTAGCAGCTATGTTGGAGCGGTAAAGGTGTGTGTTTATAAACGGACTTCGTCCGGCAAGTTAGCGTTGGAATTTATTTGGATAACTTGAATCAAATAAGAAGATTATGTTTCAACACGGGACCACCTTTAAATAATAGTATGCTGGTTAATGTGAAGTTGTATGTTAATGTGTCAATTGCTGTCTACATTTATGATAGTCAAAGGGATATTTGGAATAGTGGTTCACATTGGATGAAACAATTTAGAGCTACTTTCAATAAATAAGTCGGGAAGATATGCTTGAGTTCTGGAGAAGTATGTAAATATGAGTATTTAGGTCAGCCTTCAGGCAATAAGTCGTGGGTTAATGGCAATAACTCGAATTCTTACTCGTGGCGGAATGGAACTATTTTATCATTTGTTTCAAAGCAAATCCGGCAGGAGTGTGACAATACTTAAGGTGGTTATATGCATACAGTTCAATCCTCAAGGCTCGAGACTGCACAGTTTGGCCTCAAGGTTTGAACTGAACATATCTAGCAGACTTACGACAAGTAAATAAACCTCAAGACAGGGACATCATAATAGACCCACTGTATGTGAAGCAAATATCCTGTTGTCTATACACGTCAGGCCTGGCCTGCACAGTCGCGGCCTCATTGGTCTGTACATAATTCTTCTTCGCTGGACTGTACAGTTCTACTCTTACCTCAAGGATACACTATGAATATGTCTAAAGAGTCATAGAGAGCAACTAAGGCCATTATCCTTGGGATTTTCACAGGTTGCTACTCATTCTCAGAATCCAACGTGTAGGGAGCCTGAAAAGAAGTCACGCTAGCTAGTTTTCTTCTTTGATTGTCTACAACAAAATAAAATATAAATTTATAAGATGTGTTTTTACTTATCAACCATCAGCAAAATCCGACTATTTGCATCAAGTCAAACTGTCCACAATAAATTGGACTACAAAAAAACACTAAGAAATTCCCTCTTGAGGCGTATGTTCTCCAAGATGATCCTCGCTAATCTTCATGAATAGGCCATTCGGGGCACTTTACTGCTTAGGTGCAGGGGCATAAAGCACAAATGGACGCTCTTCCTTCCGGCAGTAAAAACCGCCCGCCAATAAAATAAAAAAAAATGCTAATTTTCAGAGGCTCTTATTGGATAATAAAAATTAATAGCCTAATTCTATGTGACGTGTGATTGGTTTGGACTTAGGGGTTGGTTTGACTTTGAGATTAGCAAGCAGCGCCCTCTCGCGATAGAAGAAAGCTGTAAACTCTGCTACATTGCTCCATTACTGCCCTTACAGGCTGTAATGAACCGAAAGGCAGATAAGCCAGTTCTTCTTCTTCCCCTTTCTTCGGCCCTTTTCTTCTTCAATGACGGAGGAGTCTCCGACGCAGGGCCTTTCTGACGTATTTGGAGTCGCTCCAAAAGGCATTCGTTTCGCCACGTTATTTTTTATATTCTTAGTAGTTTGGGGCCTTTTAAAGTGCTGCTGGTGACAGAGAGGAAGAATTTTTCCTCACATTTTTTTAGTGCTTTTTGAATAAGGACGACAATGAATAAACAAAGAATTGACAAACGTTGAAGTACAAGATAAATTGAAAAACAAAACTAGTCATAACTAATATTGAAGGGTCTCACTGTGGACTAGTGGCTAACACCTTGGATTCTGATGCGGGAGAAGGAGTTAGCATGGATTTTTCTCATTTCACGGCCTGTTTAGAAAATGCCTTGCAGCACCATGGATGTGGGCGGTAACTGCCCCGAGCCGATGCGACATACAAAAAAGAAATCAATTATTCTCATCCGTCAATGACTGATAATAATTTATGTGTACCTTCTGATAACCCCCTGTAGCCCCAATTCATATTGACAACTTAAATCTTTTCAAGTACGCAAGAGCAAAAATACATAATAAACACAAAGTGGAAATATATTCAAAATAATGTAATGTAAAAATATACACATAACGTAAATATATGGACAATAACGTCAGCTAATAATACACATAAAACATACAAATATCTACACGCTGAATAGACACATAATTTAATGTAATAATATATACATAATATAAACACATAGACAACTAGCTCTGCCCGCGACACCGTCGTTGGTGTATTTTTAAAAAATCTGCTTTACAGTAATGCTTCTCTATACACCATATTAGACGTATAGCCATCGGGGATTAAAGCATACAGGGTGCTAGGATTGCTAAAACGTCACAGAGCCATATAAAGCTAACCCCTTAGGGATTGTTAACCCCTCGTGTGCATAGAGTGTCTGACAGACAGCAGTGAGCATCTAAAATCTGTATGTATGTTTTGGTAATGATTTTTATGTTTTATGTATATTATTTAGCTGACAGCAGTGAGCAACTAAAATCTAGATGCCAACATATTTTACTGAAATTTCTCTCGTGAAACATAATTTCATTGTCAACGCGAAACATATTCGGAGGAATAACAAAATATATTATATCCCTAGGAATCAGTTCATGCACGTCAATGTCTTAAGACGTCAGCAGCTATTAGCCCTTGAATACTGGGTAAATAAGCAGTTACAACCAGTTGTTATAAGTAAATAATGAAATGAGGCTTGTATGTATTAGTATTCATTAAATTAAGTTTTAACAAATTCATTAAATTAAAAAAGAAAAAAAAATATAAGCAGTTACTAGAGAGATTGCATCCGAAAGGAGGGGAACACCGCATCTATTAACACCAGGATTCGCCTCCCTTATTAAACTGCAGAGACGAGACCGCAGGACCAATTAGCAGTTAAAAACTTTAGTAATTAAACCGGGACATTAATATGCAAGCACTTCAATATTTGAAGTGTTTTTGGTTATAACTGGGTTAACTATTCAAGTTATCTTCATAGAAATTCAGCGAGTGCTATGTAAGTTTCTGCTTTCTTATTATAATATTTGGCGAGGATTTCCGAAGAATAATAGATAGAGGGACAGAACATTAAAAGTTTTTTGTTAACTATATATTTTAAAAAATTACCCATTCGCCCCCTTAGTTATTAATTTATATAAAAATTGAGTTGTATTAATGAGACATCTGAGGACTTATCACAATTTCAACTCCTCATTATGAGCTCAAAATGTTTGTCAGCGCGAAAAACAAATAGTTTAAAATAACAACGTTAAAGGTACTGAAGAAAGTCCGTCACGCAGGAGCTGCATAACTAAGCACTTTCCTCAGAATTTTTGTAGTGTAGACAACATTACAGAATAATTGGCTGTAAATAACCTATATAAATAAAATAACAACGTGAATAGTTCTGCTCATTTACATTTCTTATGAGAACTGTTCAATTATTAATTTCGTAATTAATTTGCTTCTAGAGTTATGTTTATACTTGATACTACACTTCTTAATAAATACACAAAAACTTCATATCCCGTCTTATGTTCTGACGCAGGAACAGGATACAGTCCCCCTAGTGGGAGATAGCGCTCCTCGCGGCGGCTTTGGGGACCTACGTCTGGTGGGCTAATTGTTATGAAACAGAGTTTAAAGTAAACCCTCCTTTCCAATAGACCGATTTACTGCATTTTTACAACACTTCTTTCTCATGAGATACCCACGACGTATACCGCGTTTCGGTACAATACAGCAGAAATTACGACCGGTATGAGTATATTAGTACTTTGCATCCGGAGTAACCCCCCCCCCCTCCAAATAACCCGATTTATTTTATTTTTACAACCCATTTTTCTCTGTTGATTACCACCACGAATGCCGAGTTTCGTTGAAATGTAACAAAAATTACGGCTGGTTGTGGCAAATTTGTAATGTGGGTCCGGAGTAACCCCCCCCCCCCTCCTAATGAACCGATTTAGTTTATTTGTACAACGTATTTCTCTTTTTTGATCAAAATAACGAATACCGAGTTTCGTTGAAATATAACAAAAACTACGGCTGGCATGGTCAAATTGGTGTTTTGGGTCCGGGGTAAACCCCTCCCCCCCTCTCGGTGGACCGATTTTGGTGGTTAACGAACTCGTTCAATCGTTTCCTAATTGAACGCTATATACCACATTTCGTGAAGAAAAAACAAAAACTCGGGCCACTATCGTGTTAACAGACATATATATATATATATATATATATATATATATATATATATATAGATACATATATAAATTTTAACGGGGGTCATTTTCGGTGTCTACTAGGTAGGATCGATAAAGATTAGATGAAATTTTTCAAAAATTCCGTCATGAGAGCAACCTCAATTCGGAGGAAAGTGCTAAAAACATTAATCCACGAATAAAGTAAGCTATAGTACAGAAGCATGTTTGTAATTTAAAAGCCGTGATTAAAAAAAAAAAAAAAAAAAAAAAAAAACAGAAATATTATAACAAATGGGAATTATCAATGTAGTTTACCATTCGTACACTCACATTTCATTATTCAAAACTCCAAAAACAATTAACTAAAAATTTGAAACTAAAACGATTTTAATGAAATTTGGTACAAAAATACTTTCTATGATTTGGAAGACCAGTCATTAACCATCAGAATCGTTCCACAAGAACATGGTTTTTTTGGATTTATTCTTATATATCTCGAAACCAATACGGAATTCGTGGTACTTGTAAACCAACAATTCGAAAGCTTATTAAATTTTCTAGAAAAACTATTTTTATGCTTTTTATTGACCAAGCAATCACATTCGAAGAAATCGGTTGTTGAAGAGAGTAATTTCCGCTTAGGAAACTGTCAGTTTATTTGTACTGTCGCATAAGATCTTTGTTTCAGGATTTCATTATACATTTTTACACGTGTAAAAGTGTAAAATGTGGAGTATGACGACAACAGAGGTCAAGGGGTCTAAGTAACAAACTCAATGTTTTGAGTAAAATGGAGTTGAACATATGTGGTAATAGCAAAAACTATATTTTTACAGTTCCGATCATACTGGACGAATCCTCAGGTCCTTAACTGTTTATTATCGACGATACATAATAAGTACATCAACCGGTTTATAATTAATATGCGAAAGAATTGGAGAATCCGCAAATAGACCACTTAATTTCCTTCTGGACTTAACATTAAAAAAATGACGACACTCAAGAGAACCCAAGCTAGGTGGCAGCAACTGCCAAGAAAATCACTTGGATCTCTTTAGCCACTCACAAGATTACGGTGTTAGGTTAGGTTACAGTTTATTTATTTATTTTTTTTTTTTTATTTTTTTTTTTTTTTTTAACGGCGCATCTACATCTTGGCCATTAGCGCCGGGCTATCTACAGGTTGCCACCCTTTTCTAATGCCAACAGCACGTGGTCGGTCACCCATTCAGGTACTGACCACGCCCGACGCTGCTTAACTTCGGTGATCTATGGGAACCGGTGCATTCAACGTGGCTATGGCCGTTGGCCGTTGTTACAGTTTATTCAGGGCGATTAACTTATTTGGTTTTTACGTCCTTTTGAGATCACGGTGTTTACAACCCATTCCTGTAATTTTTTTTTTTTTTTTTTTTTTTTTTTTTTTTACGGCGCATCTACATCTAGGTCATTAGCGCCGACATCCAGGGTGCAGCGAGGAATTTTACCGGCGAGCCGTGGGATGATAAAATTCCTGCCGGAGGTTGGGAATCGAACCCACCATCTCCCGCTTATGAATCCATTCCTGTAATTAATTCGTTTTTTGACAAAAATATCACATGGACCCCTTGACTTCTGGGTTCCTTATATTTCACAAATGATTAAGGCAAAACATTATCAGTTTCTATCCTATCCGTTCCAAATGACACTAGGGAAAACTATCGGATTTTTTTAATCATAGTCTTATTATTTAGACGGATTGTCGCCAAGGAGTTGATTGCTTATCGTTCATTCTCTCCTGCTTGAGTTCATCGCCTGATAAAGAAGTTGTCAGTCAATTAGAGCCCGTGCTAAGGTCGTTATCACCTTCCCCTCGAATTTCTACAGATTACCATCAGCCGAAAGCGTCGAAGGAGACAGGAAAAAAAGAGTCTTAATTCAGTTTGCATTCGCCGAGATCTTCGCCTGGAGAAAGGGAGCAATTGCTAATTGAATGCCCGCAAGAGACAAGGGTCTGATTACATGAAAGCCACCGAGGACGGTAGTCAGCGGATTAAGATTCGCGTTAAATAGGGTTAATGGCCGATAGGAGCGCTGGAAAAGGGTTGCCAGGCCCTATTAGATTAGGGGGATCCCTGATAATGTAATACTCTTCCTTGGGGTTTCATCTTCTCGGCGTGTAGACTTATCATCGGTCTCTCTTAGACTTATGACGGGGATTAGACGATGATTACCAGATGGCCTTATAAGTCATTCTTGGATGGAAGAGGTCTTTACGAATAACGACTCTCCTTAATCCTTAACTGATAACAAGTTTCTAAAGATATAAGGATCTTTTCAAGTAGTCCTCAATCTGCGTAGCTATCTCGAGAAGTTTTAATATTTGCACTACGGATCTCTAAATTTGTATAATAGTTTCTCAAATTATGTGCGGACACATTATCCAAACAAGCTACCAGAAGTCTTTATATATATATATATATATATATATATATATATATATATATTAATTCTTCTGAATATGACCCAATATATATTTTCCACTTGTTCTTTTTTTCTTTATTTGGCAGAGGGTCGAACACCATTTGTTTTTGTTCAACTATTTTTTGTTATCTATTTTGACTTAAGCCAGTACACATGACGAGAGGACTTCCCGATAAGGAAAGCCCCTGAAGAGGCGCGAAACATGTCGGGCAAAATAGATAAAATAAAACAGTTGAACAAAAAAAAATACTGTTCTGCTTCATCGACCCTCTGCCAAATAAAGAAAAAAGAACAAGTGGAATATATATATATATATATATATATATATATATATATATATATATTTATATACTCACACAGGGTGGCCCAGATAAGCGGGCCAAAGATAAATAACTTCTAAACGGTTTGAGATATCAACATTTTTCATAAGAGCAAAGTTGTAGTTCTCGTTGAGATCTATAAAATGGTGCCCTCGGAAATGAGAAAATAACACTTCTAAGGGCTCATATAGGCCTTTAAAGGGAAGGGTTTCCTCTTTACCCATATTTTGCCTTATATTTTTCAAATGTGCTAACAAAACAAGGAAGAACCGTGCAAACGGGGTTCCGATGTGTCAAGTAGTTCTCTGTAAAAATAAGTTTTCATTTGCATGTATTCCTCATCTGAAATTCCAAAAAAAGGGAAGGGCAATTCAGCATAGGAGAATGTGTTCAGCACTCAACTAAACGATTCCCATTAGTGTAAACTGGAAATGAAAATACATAAACATTGGCGCTTTAGGCATAAGAGTCGTCAAATTTACAGAATGAATGATTTTTTATTCTTATTTTATTTTGCAATAAATACAATTTTTAATGCTGAGCACATTCTCCTAAGCTGAATTAGCCCTTCCTTAACAAAAATACTATTTAAATAATTTCAAGTGCCTTTTTTTGGAATTTCAGATGAAGTATACATGCAAATGAAAATGTATCTTTATAGAGAACTATTTGACGCATGGAAACCCCGTTTGCACGGTTCTTCCTTGTTTGTAAGTACAATGCAAAATATGGGTAAAGAGGTAACCCTTCCTTTCAAAGGTCTATTTGAGCCCTTAGAAGGGTTATTCTCTCATTTCCGAGGGCACCATTTTATAGATCTTGAAGAGAACTACAACTTTGCCCATTTGAACAATTTTGATATCCCAAATCGTTTAGTAGTTATTTCTCTTGTGGCCCGCTTATCTGGGCCACCCTCTATATACTTGGATGTTCAGAGTGGCAAGCCAATTTTTGTGAGAATATCTTCGAAACGACTCAAATATTTTATTATTTTGTTTAACGATGCACCACTTTGGGGTGAATTGCATCGAGTCACTTTGTAGCTATATGCTGTTCATAGATATGTTATTATCCTACGCCAGTTAAGTAAACTGTATTAATATTTACATATATAAATAATAATTAAAAAAAATATATAATAAATAGAAAAAAAAATAATAAAAATAAATAAAAAACAATACAATTGAAATATTAGATAAAATGTAAAATTATTTCACTCTTAAATAAAAGAATTATCAGATTTTTATATTTTGTCATACAGGTTTATGTTTTTTAAATAATAATATACGACTCAAATAACAATAATTGATTTAGGAAAATGATGATTATATACTAAAACGACACAACAAAGTTCCTTTAAATCGGTTTGATAGTTTTTCCAATTGAGGTATTAGCGAAAATATTAACAATTTTACAAATGTTTACAAAATCCAAATGACATGTTTTACATATCTGTATTATAT
This sequence comes from Gonocerus acuteangulatus, assembly GCA_946811695.1. Classification (NCBI taxonomy): domain Eukaryota; kingdom Metazoa; phylum Arthropoda; class Insecta; order Hemiptera; family Coreidae; genus Gonocerus; species Gonocerus acuteangulatus. Next base: position 73,194,056 of record OX328126.1, on the reverse strand, counting down.
AAGCACTGTAATAGTAGTGACATACCTGTATACGTTACAGTGAGAGGGTCTGAAGGTCGTAAAGCTTGTGAGTAAACAAAAATGAACTGAAACCATTTTTCCGTTGTATGATGTTCATAGAAGAGTTTGTTTTGTCAGTATCAACCGTGTCTTCCTAACGTACGCTCGTTTATACCTTTCTGTTGATTTTTAGCGCGGTTCCTCCCTCCCTTCATAAGTTTCGCGTTTCAGAACCCCTAGAGACCGAAAATAACGGTGGTTCAAATTTTTGTATATATATATATATATATATATATATATATATATATATACTGTGATTAAAATTTTAACATCTCCCTTGGGGGTTAAAGAAATAGCCCACGCCGCGCGCGCCGCCGCCGCCTGCCAATTTAGTCCAGCGCGCCGCCGCCGGAAAAGTTAGCCTCGGCGCGCATGTCTATATATATATATATATATATATATATATATATATATATATATATATATATATATATTTGTAGAATTATTACTAAAATAAAAGAACTCAGGAATATGTGAAAAATTTTGATATTTTCCAATTCATTGAAACGTATGAAATGAAGTATCGGTAGAAGAGGATTCTAGGGTCTGGCGGACCCGATCAGGTAATGTCATAAAGCCCTTTGAACAAAGGCCGAGGAAAATATTATCTGTTTCTATTCTAAGCTTTCCAAATGACAATAGGGATATGAACAGGAACCACGCTAAGAAGATGTAGTTCCTGCGAGTCGGACTTTTTCTCAACGTCTTTCTTCGATCTGTGAAAATGGGGTATTTTGACCAACAGTGTTCGATTTATTATATTTATGCCAATGATTATTTTATGATATTTTTCCCTATCAGTCATTGTTATTTAAATCTGATCTGGCTTGTGCATAGCGTCACATATAGGGATCTACAATAAATTTGAAAAATAATTTTTACTGCTATTTTATATTCATTACATCCCCTTACAACGTGTTTTATTGAAATTTAAGTCAATTACAAGTTGAATCCATTTATGAGCACTGCTGGGTTAAAACAGTTTTTATAAAAACTAAGGCATTCTCCATTTTTAAAGTTATTAACAAATTGAATATCTCCAAGAATTTTCTCCCAAATCAGAAAACGGTATTGGGAAATGCTCAAGAAAGGGCTTTAACGTTGCGTTTCACAGGATCTACTTAACGGAATTGAATACCTAAAACACTATATTAAGCACATTCCAACACTGATATCCCACTGTTTTATAAGCAAAAACATTATTAATAAATTATAAAAAAAAAACCTGAAATCGGCAAAATTGACCTATTTTCAATCTGTATAATGTTGTCAAAAGTTTAAATTCCTTAGGTTTTTTTAAACAAATATTTCAAACATTTAAAGCATTTTGACTAGATTTTGCAACAATTTGAGAATAGTTATTTTTTTCGCTAATACTACATTTCCAAAATTATTCTGCAAAAATCATCACACCAATTTAAACGAATTTTGGTAAGGTTTTTACTATATATAATCATCTATATAATCATCATTTTCCTCCAGAAATATGAAGGTCCTAAATGCATTTTAAGCTGCCAAAAATAATTCTATCAAAAATGTCATTTGTTCGTACTTAATGCTGCTTTTCAGTGTAGCGTGAGACATAGTAAATTACGAATCTTTTGAAGCTTTGGGAAAATCTCTAGCGAGAATATTTTCGGAGTTAAAAGCAGAAAAAAATAAATTATTATACATTTTTAAAAAGATATGTTCCGACAATTTTTCGATGTACACAGACCTCAATTATTGTCACACAGAATATATTCCCGCAAGACCAGATGCGCCCTGGTCGAATGAGAGTTTCTTTTAGCATAAATATGCTTTAGCGATGACTACATGACTACATATGCCATGCGATGGCAACAGATAAAAAGCTTAACAAAAAAGTGTCCGCTGGCGTTCGCGCATGCGCCCAAATGATTAAATAGGTTTGTCGGGTGGACCTAAAGCATATTTATGTTCCTGAATTTGAGCAGAAGGCTCTAAACGAAATTAATTTTTCTTAGAAAATTACTCACCATTATTAGTTCGTACTCAGAAAATATCAAAAATTACCAATTTATTTGCTTAAAAACGAGATTATTATAAAAGAAATAAACACACTAATGAGCATCAAACAACGATAAATCATACATCACGTCGATTAAACATTCGTTTAAGCTAAAATCATTACAAGACATCATGTGGCCTGTCATTATCCCTGACTTCGTTTAATCCTTTGACTTCTTTCAGAAACCTGCACGTGCCTATGGTTGTGGAGCGATTCCTTGAAACCTCCACCGATCCTAACCTATTATTAGCAGTGTCCCGCAGAGATGGTGGTGTGTTGTCAGTGTAATTGCCTCGTGCTTCCAAACCAGTCCTGACCACGCACAATACTCTTGCGTCATTATGATAGAGGCTTCTTCTTTTTTTCATCCTTTTGAAGATCCTTCGAGAGGAAATAAACTATCATGGACATAGATAATTATTATTGTTATGAAGAAAGGGCTTTTATTGTTTACTAGCTGTGATCGCGACTTAGTCCCCGTGGAATAGTGACTTTGGGCAGCATCTTTTGGATTATAAACACCATCGTTTGGGTATTTAAAGAAAGTCTAATTTACAGTAATGCTTCGCTATACACAATATTAAACGTTTAGCCAACGGGGATCAAATTATACAGGCTGCTAGGATTGCTAATCGTAAAGCCGACCGTGCAAAAAACAGCTAATACGTAGATCCACACCCCAACATTTCTGACAAGAGCCTGACCTTGGGCTAATTGTCATCGCAAAACATAAAATCACTGGAAACTGGGTTCGTTTAAAACAAGGCGGTAAATTGATTGGAATTAGAGGAATCGGAGGAATAAAAACACATTCACCTATTCTGCAATCTGTAAAAATCACTGCCTTTATCAGGTTTCGTTGTAAATTGGTTAATTTTAATCTGGTACCGTCGCAAAGTTTTGGTGGGTTTAAATACCTGTTCATCGTTTTTTGATTAATCAATATGAACAGTTATTTTAATATGATAAATAGATAGATAGAAGATATAGAAGAAAGAATAGATAGATAGAGGTTAAGAGTTATTTTAAGATAGAAGATATTAGATAAAATACATATAGAAGATATACATAGAAGAAAGAATAGATAGATAGAGGTTAAGAGTTATTTTAAGATAGAAGATATTAGATAAAATACATATAGAAGATATACGTAGAAGAAAGAATAAATAGATAGAGGTTAAGAGTTATTTTAAGATAGAAGATATTAGATAAAATACATATAGAAGATATACGTAGAAGAAAGAATAGATAGATAGAGGTTAAGAGTTATTTTAAGATAGAAGATATTAGATAAAATACATATAGAAGATATACGTAGAAGAAAGAATAGATAGGTGTAGATAGTTTAACGACACTTTTTTATTGATGAACTATTGTTAGTGATCTATAGTTTATTGATGAACTTTTTTATGATGAATTATTGTTAAGTGAAGCTAATCAGAATATATTAGTGAAAACCGCATCTAAATCGGATAAGCCCTTTCTGAGATTTGCGTGCACAAACACAGAGAAAAATTCTAACAATCATTCTTTTGGGTGCTACTGCATTGATAAAGGCCCCCAATAATATTTTTTCTCATATATCTTCTATTTACAGACAGCGATCCGTTACAATTTTATTACATGCATCGATTTCATGCCAGTAAGTATCGTAAAAAAATTGTAATCTATTTTTCAATTAACCATTTAATAAATCTAGGCTATATGTTTTTTTTTCTAAAAATAATAAAACCTATGTTAATAAATATTAATGGTTTCATATTTTCTTTGTCTACTTATAAAAGCAACTCTAGATTTTGTTAAGACTTATCATCATTCTTTTATTATAAAATTTCAGATGGCTCGAGGGCATTGGGGACAATGATATCATAAATACAAATAAAATTTGGGATACTTTAAATACAGCAATGACAAGGCAGAGGTCCATGGGATGCATGCATTTATTGGAAACATTGTAAGCATATTAGTCTTAAAGTATTGTAATTATAACTTAGTTATTTTTTTTAGATAGATTAACAATGGCAAGAGCCAAAATGTCTCAAGGAAAAATCAAATACGATTTGAAGCTGGCATGATTTTGTAGAACCCCCAAGTCTTCTCCAATTCAAAATTAGGAATACGAAACAATAATATTTACTTTGTAACATGTTATTTCATGGCCGTTTAGTTTTCCATCATGTTGCTAGATGTTTGTGCAAACTTAATTTCAAAGGGTATGAAAGCTGCAAAGTAATAAGCTTAGATTAGAATACTACCAAGCTGAACTTGTAAAGGATGAATAATTACTTCTTGTCTGACTACATACAACAAAAAGAAGAAAATGTAAACGATTTCTTTTCAGACGACCATTTCTTCGTTTAATTGCACTGTTGCAGAGAAGGCAATTAGAAGTGTCTACGCTGGAACTTGAAGACGCATTAGCATGTAGTTCCAATTACTGAAAGTTGGAAGCCTCGTTTATACCTCGCTGCTTAACACCTCGTTACAGTGCGCCCTAGCGGCAACTACTTGTACTCATCCAAGTAGGAGAAGGTGAGAATAACAACACCTATGCATTCGAGTGGGCTCTCCTCTATATACAGCGAGATTATTCAAATGAGTTAAAGTAAAAGGCAAATTAATGCGTTTCTAGTGATAATGTTCTCGCCTCTTTTTGAATTAATTTACGACAATAAGCCGAGAATATGCAAGGGATGGAGTAAAGTGATGTTCTCTGAGTGCATCTTTTATTCTTGAACTTCATATGATGATGACTCGGATGAGCAGCCTTTTTAATGGAGGGAATATTCAACGCTCTTCGTTGAAAATTCATTAATGAATTTTGCAACAAAACAAGAAATACTCCATAACAAAAAACTTCCACTCGTTTGAAGAAACAGTCAATATAAATAACTAGCTGAATACCCGTGCTTCGTCACGGCCGATAAGTATTTTTTTACATTGAGTTAAATAAGATGTGATTAAAATTAACGCTACTACATAATTTTGTACAGCTTATTATTGCACGGACTTTAAAGTTACCCAGGAAACACCATGTGGAGGTAACCGTACCGGTGGAGAGTAAAAAAAAAAAAAAAAAAAAAAAAAAAAAAAAAAAAAAAAAAAAAAAAAAAAAAAAAAAAAAAAAAACGCTTAAAAAGTTAGGTAAACAGAGACAGATACACGTTGAAAAGCATAAAACTAACAAGTTTGAGGTTTTTAGCACTTATCTCTTCGATTGACATCGCCCCACCGAACATTACAACAGAATCTTATTGTAGAGAATTTAGTAACCTTTCGAATAGCCGCCTTCCACTTACTACGTTCCCAACCGTTTTCGAGATATTTTAGAAAATATACTGAGATCCGAAAACTTTGTATCACCATTCATACAATTTTTTTCCAAATACTTCGTTTCTGAATACCCAAACAGAAAATTAGTTTTGAAAAGTATTTCTATCAATTTTTCTGGTAATGGCTACAGAACTCGCTTAAAAATGGTTTCATTCGTTTTCCTACGTTAAGGAATCTTTCGCACAAATTTCGCTCCAAAAACCATGTTCCAGTAAACGGATTCAACTGGTTAATGAGCTTGACCTTTATAATAAGAAGAAAGATTTTTGTACCAAATGTTATCAAAATCGAAACATTTTTGACTTGATGAGGAACTTCTTAATAATTCATGCCCCCATAAAAGTACTTAAACATTTGAATATCAAAAAACCCTTTCTTAGCGAGTGTTTACATTCTAAACTGATTGTCCGTGCAAAATTTCAAATTTTTGTGTCAAGTGGTTCGGGATATTATTACCTCGGATGGAGCATCACCAGGGCGTAAACTCTATCAGTGACAAAATCACAGTTTATTTCTAGTAATTCAAGGTCTGCTATTTTAGTTGAAATTAACCTCAATTTAAAATAATACTATGAAATAGATACAATACGGTAACAGCTGTTCTGTTATTGTCCTAGCAACGCTTGCTGCCTAGGCTTGCCTGCTCTAACCAACTCAAACTTTAAACCCCCCTAAAAATACTTAAAAATTCGAATATCAAAAAATCCTTTCTTAGTGAGTGCCTACGTTATGTAGGGAGTGCCCATGCAAAATTTCAAAATTTTCTGTCGAGCGGTTTGGGCTGGGGGATGATAGGTGAGTGAGTGAGTGAGTGAGTGGTATTTGACAAATATATAGTAGATTATTTTAAACTCTACACTGAAATCATATGTTGGGTTAATAACCACCATTAAATATTTATTTAATGGAGGCCCGGTGGCCTTGAGTGTTAAGGCGTGAGCACTTAACACTCCATGACAAAGGTCGTGGGTTCGATTCCCACTATGGGGTAGTGGATTTTCTATAGAAAAAAAGAAAAGACATCAGCCCAATCCTGGCTAAAAAAGGGTGGTAGCCTATAGTTAATAATAACGGACGTGAAATTTAAATAAATAAATATTTATTTTCTAGTAGCGTAATTTCTGCAATGCCATTTGCCATAGATACGGAGCATTATCAATGGTTTTTTTTTTTTTTTTCTATTTTGCAGTATACCGTCTTTCTCTATAAGAAGGAAAGACTATAGGCTGCAAAGTTTTCGCTTACAGCGTCAACACCAATGGTTCCATATTGCGGAATTGTAACAAAAAAAAAATGTAAATAGTAGATTCCACCCACAAGAACGCCGTTTTTGGTTAAAAATGTCGTAGATTGAATTCAGGGATTGAAATCATGGATTGATACCAAAGAAAGATGTCGTAGAATGACTTCAGGGTAAATATTGTAATATGATTTCACACATAGAAACAGTTGAATGATTTCAGAGATTGAAGTCTTGGAATGAATTCAGAGAAAGAAATCGTGGAATGATTTTAGAGGAAGAAATCCTCTTCTTAGAGATAGAATGATTTCAGACATGGAAATTTTAGAATTATTTCAGAGAAAAAAATTGTTGAATGATTTAAAAGAAAGAAATCCTGGAATGATTTCAGAGATTGAAGTCTTGGAATGAATTCAGAGAAAGAAATTGTGGAATGATTTTAGAGGAAGAAATCCTCGTCTTAGAGATAGAATGATTTCAGACATAGAAATTGTAGAATTATTTCAGAGAAAAAAATTGTTGAATGATTTAAAAGAAAGAAATCCTGGAATGATTTCAGAGGTTGAAGTCTTGGAATGAATTCAGATAAAGAAATCGTGGAATGATTTTAGAGGAAGAAATCCTCGTCTTAGAGATAGAATGATTTCAGACATAGAAAGTGTAGAATTATTTCAGAGAAAAAAATTGTTGAATGATTTAAAAGAAATAAATCCTGGAATGATTTCAGAGATTGAAGTCTTGGAATGAATTCAGAGAAAGAAATCGTGGAATGATTTTAGAGGAAGAAATCCTCGTCTTAGAGATAGAATGATTTCAGACATGGAAATTTTAGAATTATTTCAGAGAAAAAAATTGTTGAATGATTTAAAAGAAAGAAATCCTGGAATGATTTCAGAGATTGAAGTCTTGGAATGAATTCAGAGAAAGAAATCGTGGAATGATTTTAGAGGAAGAAATCCTCGTCTTAGAGATAGAATGATTTCAGACATAGAAAGTGTAGAATTATTTCAGAGAAAAAAATTGTTGAATGATTTAAAAGAAATAAATCCTGGAATGATTTCAGAGATTGAAGTCTTGGAATGAATTCAGAGAAAGAAATCGTGGAATGATTTTAGAGGAAGAAATCCTCGTCTTAGAGATAGAATTATTTCAGACATAGAAATTGTTGAATGATTTCAGAGAAAGAAATTGTTGAATGATTTAAGAGAAAGAAATCCTGGAATGATTTCAGTGAAAGAAATTGCTGAATGATTCAAGAGAAAGAATTCCTGGAATGATTTCAGAGAAAGAAATCTTGGAATGAATTCAGAGTAAGAAATAAATCCTAAAGCGTTAATTGGGTTTTAGATAAACGTATTTTGACGTCTGGAATCGAATGAAACGTTTTCGAAAAAACTACAGTTTTTGTTCCGGGTACTCCAAATAGATATATTGATTTGGTGTAAATATCTTGTCCCAAACATGACTATCTCCTACAATACAGTGGCCAGTGGATTTTTAATCGCACGTTAAATCAATGAGGGGTACACATCAGCGTTTGCGCTAAAACAAAAATATTTTAGAAGAAACAATTTTCAGTGTCTGCAAACTTTCCTTTCGCAAGGTATTATTGATATGACATCACCTGACCCCGACATGGTATCTGTTGAATGTTTATTACTAACTCCAGTCCTGTTATTTTTTATATTTGTTCAAAGATAACGAAATTACTCAACTGATCGCATTTGTGGTAACGTTTTGAATGATTTTATTTTGCCTTCGGCGTGGTTGATCTAGTTGATTGGCAACATTTGCCATTACTATTGCCACCACAGTACACACATTCAACCCCTTTCATGCAGCAACAGTCCTAGAAGCCTTGTCATAACTGGTTCATTTCTTCCAGATTAGCCCGACTCTATTGCATGAACGACACCTGTGCTTTATTGTGCTAATCGGAAGCACTGACCTGTGGATAATTCTTCAGGAAATCAGCCACCCCTAACAGAACCCCGTCGGGACAACGGATTGTCCAATATGAATCGAAGAGAAATCCCAGCCATTGCAAAGCTAATAAAACCGTGCGAATTCTGTTCGCACTCAGAACAATGAGGCAATCATAGTGGAATGGAGTCACCTGGGGGAATACTTTTCGAAACCCCTACGGAGTTAGGTTACAGAATCAGTTAACACCACTACGTCATCATACCTTCAGTCATAGAACTGTTCTTACTGACGCAATAAGGGCATTTCGGCGCATTTATTCCCTCACTATAACGAGAAAATATGTTTACGGTGCCATCCCTATGACGCCATTTAATATTTTTGACGGGTAATCCCAACACTCCATAGCCAGGAAAATTCGACCGCTCAAATTTGTACATATACTACCTGTCCCCCGTGACTTCGTCAACATCGAATAGTGAGTTTGGGCAGCATTTACTGGATATATCTTTTGGTTTATTTTGGATCTTAAACACCGTCGTTTGGGTATTTAAAAAAATCGAATATTCAGTAATGCTTCTCGAAACACGAAATTAGAGGTTTAGCCATCGTGCATCAATGCATACAGGCTGCTAGGATTCCTAACATATGACAGAGCCACATAAAGCCGACCGTGCGATAAAAGCTATTACTTAGACCCACAACCACAACTTTTAGCGTCTGGCCTTGGGCTTTATTAATTGTCATCGCAAAACATAGGCTCACTAAAAATTCAATGCTTGGCAGCGGAGCGGTTCCCGGCAACAACTTACAAACTTCGGGTGATTCTTTACATTGGCATAACTTTTTTTATTTATGAACCAATTGACATGAAACGAACTCTAAATGTTAAGTGAAGCTTACCACAATATATTAGTGAAAACAACATCTAAATCGGATAGGCCGTTTCTGAGATCAGCTTGCATAAACGGACAAAAATTCTAACAATTATTGGTGTGTGTGCTATAGAAAGGGGGAGGTTAGCTAAGTTGTAGAGCACTAGACAAATATACCGAATGACCTGAGTTCAAAACTCGAGCACACTAAAGATTTCATCTTCTAATGTCTCCGTTCGAAGGTTGGATTTGGTCTCCCTGGCCGTATCGAGGCCCACCCAGCCTTTATTTAATTTATTAGTGGATACCTGCAAATGGGCAAAATCAGGTGGCCGGGGCATAGTACTGACGACGCTATCTTCCTAGTGTATCGTATGAGCAAGAATCAGATACCTATTCAGTATCTGTCCCTTTGGGTCCTTGCAGTCTGTTACGGGACTGATTTTTTACTTTATTATTCCAATTTCCTCATTCTTTATTTCCTAATTTTTTAACATAGTAAATTTTGTAACATATATTTTTTTTTAATGATTTTGTTAATTTAATATATTGTACCTATTTATTTATTTATTATAGTTGTATCTATTCCCGGCCTTAATAGCCAAATTTGTGATACGCCGTTAAACATACATGTATAAATAAAGCCTAATGAGGAATTATTTATAAAAAAATATAGCCTGAGGTATGAATTATTACTTGTTCCTTTCGTAACTGAGTTATTTTCGTTAAAAACGTTGAATTAATTTATCGCTTAGATCTAACTTTAAAATGGTGTCATTCATTAAAAATACACAAATTACAGAGCCATCAATCCACTCATTAATCTTCTATCGTCATTTGATCCATGCATGTAACACGAAACCAAATCGCCACCACTCGACAACAATCTGTCCTTTCCAAACACAAAAGCTGACAACCACGAAATTACAGTATCTTCTCGCCTTATCGGTCGTGCTATCCCTGAGTGCCTCCCCATACTATAATTTACTGCTTTACAATTTTTCATCGATTTCACGTGGCATCTGTCACATCGGAACGGCATAAATCACGTTACCTACTGATAGTATCAGTAGGACGTGTGGTCAGTGGTGATAATACACCTGCTGGAGTTATCTCCCGATCAGGTTATGGGGCTGTTGGACACCGCGTCATATACTATCTAATAACCACTGATTTGGGTGAATCGCCTTCGATGGAGAAGACCAACAATAAAATATTCTTAATGTTTTTGTTTTTTTTTGTTTTTTTTTTTTGTTTTTTTTACCCCAATACTAATAATACTTCAATATAAAAGAAAAAAGTATTTGTATCGCAAAATATGTTTCGTCTAATCAGAGGTCTCCTGCCATCCAGAAGGGTGATACACTTTACTTCAAAATGTTTTATGTTCTCTCGTCTATATAAAAGTATGATTGAAAAACTAAATTGGTTAGCGAGGTTGTGTATTATCCTAGGATATAATTGTAACTGTTCAAGGCTTTTGTGAAGTTGTATTATATAAAATTACTTGCTACAATTTATGATCATTTTCGTCCTAAATGTAAGCGGTCAAAAACTTTAGGAGACCACTGCCTAAGAAGTGGCCTTCCGTAACAATATTTTTATTTCTTTTTATTATATAGAATTTATACAAATTATACGTTTAAATGAAAATTAACCGTCGAAGGAAGTGTGTTTTTCGTACATTAATGGGTAGATTATACGACCCGATTTCGAGACCCTAAATCGGGCCCAATCGATTTTCCATCGGGTCGGAAATCGGATGGCGTAAATCTGGTTTCAGGTCACGATTTGGGGTGGCGATTAAGTCGGGAGATCAGGAGAGATTTGGTCCGATTTCGGACGGTCGGGAATGGGTCTTGTATACTACCCTTAAAGGCGGAATATTAAGATATTCTACCAACGGCCAGAGCCATGATGAATGCACTGGTTCCCATAGATTACCGAAGTTACACAACGTCGGGCGTGGCCAGTACCTTGATGGGTGACCGATCACGTGTAGGTGGCATTATAAAAGAGTGGCAAGATTTTTTATTCTTAGTTTTCCAAATCATGCCAGGGATTATTTGGCAACTTTTATGACGTGGAACCTGTGTGTCGAACCATTCTTTTGTAAGAAATCGATATTTTCGTTGTTAATAATTCTTATTATGTTGGTAATGTTAATAGAAAGATAACGTCTTTCCATCCAGGTTGCGTATATTGAAATAAGATTATGTTATAGTGTGTGAATCTAGGAGGGTGATGATCCTCAGAGGGGTCATCTCTAAAAATACATTGACAAGTGTTTTTAATTATTGTAATTGATTGCCTAGAAAGGGAATTGTGCAATTCCCCCGCCTAGGACTGGGGCGCCATTGTGCACATCACAGCTGAGCTTTACTATCCATCTAGGAGCCATTCAGAGCTGCCGGTAATGTAAACTAGCGTATTGTCGGATATTACACAATTCATTAGAACATTCCGAGTCGCACCTGCGGCGCAACTACTCACTGCTGCAACCTGTCGATGATAAATCTCCAAGGTTTTGTCTCAAATTAAGAAGTGACGACTCACTCGTGGGAAAAGGCAGTGTGTCCTGGCGCTCTCTGTCCACTTCCTCCCCATCTGTCACCCTCCACGCCTTAATGGGACAACTAATTCATTCATCTTTGCCTTCAGCTTTTGCCCCCATTATATGAAGATTTATACCGCACCAATGGTCACCGGGCTTCCAATGGTTGAGAAATGGAGTTGTTAAGTCCTGTCTTCGCAGTAATTCATTTCTGAACGGCTGTTGACCATTGTGTTTATTTAATAGCAAGAAAAGTAGTGTCAACCGGTTTTCACTACGGGAGATGGACGACTTTTTAAAGGGTGCTACAAGAAGTAGCTTGGGTCGTTGTTTACTTTTGAATAAGCCGGAAGTACTCTACGTCCACACCTCGTCACTTTTATATGGAGAATAGAAAAGGACTTTTAAGATTCTTTGGAGACTTTTCCTCCGTCACGGTAAGTTAACCCTTGACGGCTTCTAGCTTTCCAACCTCGTTAGCGCCTTTCCTTACTTTTTATCTGATTGTATTGCAGAGAAGTTACAACTTGAGGACTTTATTTATTTATTTAGCGCGCACTTACTCTCACTAATACACATAGACACACACACACACACAGAGAGAGAGAGAGAGAGAGAGAGAGAGAGAGAGAGAGAGAGTGAGAGAGAGAGAGAGAGAGAGAGAGAGAGAGAGAGAGAGAGAGAGAGAGAGAGAGAGAGAGAGAGAGAGAGAGAGAGAGAGAGAAACACTCACTCTTTACATTCACACTGGCTTCATTGGCACAACATACATACAGTAATCTGTGTCATATTTTGACATAATGTTTTATTTTACAGAGGTGTAGAACGTTTACAGTGTATAGGCTTTTTTGACAAAATAGTTCAGACATGCCATTTGGATAAGTTGAATAGTCTCATGTTTTGCATTCTGTTAGTGTTTAATGTCTTGATATTTATTTGATGGAAACGTTTTAAATGTGTTTATCCAATACAAAGTCATGTAATTACTACTTTATAACATATTAGCTGCGTATTAGTTTGCCATCCATAGGTATTGATCTTAATCTCCCTTATCTCTTGTACTGTAATATGAGGCTTAGCGATTTACAAACACACACATTTAAATACACACACACACACACACACACACACACACACACACACACATATATATATATATATATATATATATATATATATATTTATATATATATATATATATATATATATATATTTATATATATATATACATACATATATTTATATACTAGCTGAATACCCGTGCTTCACCACGGCCGATAAGTATTTTTTATATTGAGTTAAATAAGATATGATAAAAATAATCGCTACTACATAATTTTGTACAGTTTATTATTGCACGGACTTTAAAGCTACCCAGGAAACACCATGTGGAGGTAACCATTTCCGTTGGCAAAAAAAAAAAAATACAACAACCGCTTAAAAAGTTAAGTAAATAGAGACAAATACACAGTGAAAAGCATAAAACTAACAAATTTGAAGTTTTAAGCACTTATCTCTTCAATTGACATCGCCCCACCGAACATTACAACAGAATCTTATTGTAGAGAATTTAGTAACCTTTCGAATAGCCGCCTTCCACTTACTACGAGTTCCCAACCGTTTTCGAGATATTTTAGAAAATATACTGAGATCCGAAAACTTTGTATCACCATTCAGACACTCTGTACTTAGTTTCTGAATACCCAAACAGAAAATTAGTTTTGAAAAGTATTTCTATCAATTTTTCTGGTAAATGGCTACAGAACTCGCTTAAAAAATGGTTTCATTCGTTTTCCTACGTTAAGGAATCATTCGCACAAATTTCGCTCCAAAAACCATGTTCCAGTAAACGGATTCAACTGGTTAATGAACTTGACCTTTTAAATGAGAAGAAAGATTTTTGTACCAAATGTTATCAAAATTGGACCATTTTTGAGCTGATTAGGAACTTCTTAATAATTCAAACCCCTGTAAAAGTACTTAATCATTTGAATATCAAAAAAACCTTTCTTAGCGAGTGTTTACATTATAAATGGATTGTCCATGCAAAATTTCAAATTTTTGTGTCAAGTGGTTCGGGATATTATTACCTCGGATGGACCATTACCAGGGCCTAAACTCTATGAGGGACAAAATCAAAGTTTATTTCTAGTAATTCAAGGACTGCCATCATAGTGTAAATTAACCTCAATTAAAAATAATACTATGAAATAGATAATGTACGGTAACAGCTGTTCTTTATCGTCCTAGCAACGCATGCTGCCTAGGCTTGCCTGCTCTAACCAACTAAAACTTTAATCCCCTCTAAAAATACATAAACATTCGAACATCAAAAAACCCTTTCTTAGCGAGTGCCTACGTTATATAGGGAGTATCCATGCAAAATTTCAAAATTTTCTGTCGAGTGGTTTGGTCTGGGGGATGATAGGTCAGTGAGTGAGTGGTATTTGACAAATATATAGTATATATATATATATATATATATATATATATATATATATATGGGGGCGAGGGTAGCTCAGTGTTAGAGCACTGGTCTAGTATGCTGGAGGACCTGAGTTCAAATCTCGAGCAACCACTGAAGATTTTTTCTTCTAGTGACTTTGTTTGTCGGTTTGTCCCTACCCAGCCTTTAATCAAGTTATTAATGGGTAACTGAAAAGGGAAAACTCAGGCGGCCTGAGCAATATCTCCCTAGTGTGCCGTACGTTCAAGAATCAGATACCTCTACAGAATCTTCCCCTCTGGGTCATTGTGTCCTGTTACGGGAATGTTTTTACTTGTTTTATAAAAAGTTTACATAAAATAGTCGAAATAGAGGTTGGAAGGTAGAGTGCCACATTCCAAGAGAAATAAATAATAGCCAAATCTTTTACAATAAATTGTGGGCTTACAAGTGAAACAAATTAGGTCAATTTTGCCCTTTTGATTAATTTAATTTGTCAGGGGTCAAAAGTTTAATTTTGAGCTTCTTGAAACATATTAATTAATATTTTTGGTCTATAAAGAAAGAATTATACCAAATAAGACCAAGATATAAAAACAGAAAAATCAAATAAATGAAATAAAATATATTAGTTCATAGGATTAATATAATATACGGGCTTCCTTCTTGCTTTTGTATGATTGAAGCTCACCAAGTTACGCCTGGAATTGAAGGATGGCACTCAATTACAAACGAAAAGCACTGAAGATTAAGCAGTAGCCTTGAAAAAGCTATGCGCTAATATAATATATCATTTAGAGACTTTGGCTATTCTTTATTCCCACCCACCTCCCTCCGTAGCATGATATAAAATCCTTGCACTGTTTTAGATATTTTAATAAGATATAGATTAAATTAAATTGTGTTATCTTCAAAAATTAAAGTTTCCAATGTGATATTTAGTTCCAAGATAGTGATGTAATTTTATCTAACTGAAAAAATAGATTAAAAAAAACTCCAATACATTAGTCGAGTGCTCTACCACTGAGATAACCTCGACCTTAATAAAATATATATTTTTATGTATTTCATAATAAGAAGAAAAAAACATTTAATTGTCCCATCTTGTTTATTTACAGCAAAACGTTTTCAGAGACTTAGCTCTATTCTCAATGCCTATTAAAAATTTACCTCTCAAACTGTTGAATATTGATTTTTAATATAACTTTAATTAATTCCTATTTAAAAAAAAATGTTTTGCTATTGATTACAGAAGTAAGGGCCAGATGGCATCGAAAATGGGCCTTAGTCCCCGTGAAATTCTGCTTTAAAAAAAAAAAAAAGGTGGATACTTTAGATATTATTTTTTCTCATGGTGAACATCAATTTCCTACAATATTTTTATTTCATTTTTTAAACATTTTATTCATTATTTTTGTATAAAAAAATAATCATTTAAAATTAAATAATAATTGAAATCATTCACTTTTAATGCAAAATAATAGTTTTAATTATTAATTAATAAATAATTAACTAAATAATTTTATTACTACAAATAAATAATACTTCCTCAAATAAATGGCTACTTCAAAATAGATTTTCTAGCACTTATTTCAAATTGCACTCAACTTTCTAAATGAAGAGATCATGTAAATAAAAAACCCTTCATTTTAACTTATTTATTTATTTTTTAAATTATAACACAAAATAATATGGTAACAGCCAAATAATAACTGAAAAGTAGGACAAATAAAAAAAAAAAAACAGAATACAATGTATGCTTATTTTTATGTGTTTGATTTTGTATTGTTTTATCATAAACATCGGCAATTAAAATTTAATTTTGGAGTCATAATACAAATGAAATTTATATTGTTATACATTCTTAACATTTTAAAGTAATTATAAATGAAATTATGGATAAAAACTTTAGTAAGACAATGTGCCTCAATAAAAAGATGTCAAGTTTAACATCAACTTTTTGACAGATATAAAAATAATTTTCATTGTTGAAATTGATTGACTTTGAAATTGGTTTTACTCATGTAAATGAGAGAAGTAATCATTGGGAAGTCTTAAAAATGAGAATAAACCACTTGGGGTTGTTGGTAAGCCTGTGGTTGGTGGTAAACCTGTGGCTGTTGATAAACCTGTGGCTGTTGGTAAGCCTGTGGCTGTTGGTAAGCCTGTTCTGGTGCTGCATGTGCTTCTTCTTCTGGTTTCTTCTTGGGATAGTAAGGGTTCTTGTCAGCATACAGGTTCAGCCTAAAATTGTAAACGATTATTATACTATCAGTGATATTAATTTATATATATATATATATATATATATATATATATATATATATATATATATATATATATATATATATATATACATACTCTACAGTATACAAAAACTCTTATCATGTTGATGAAATTAGGTTCAAAGCTATTTGTCTACAACAGAAATTAACATTTGTTCTCCTGCAGAATTCTCCCCCTTGAACTTTCTATTTTGTCAAAAAACAATTGTTGCACTTAAGGTTTTGAAATTTTTTATTGGCATGAGTAATCAAATGAAACCACATTCAAGGCAATAAAATAATAAATAAATATCTTTAGTGTTTTTAAGGAAATTTGAAAAACCAAGAATTTTGGCTTAGTTTTATCCAAAGAGGAAAACATTTTTCCACAAGTTCCATATTTGAATAGATTCATGCAAAAGGGACTTCAGTCCAAAATCAGTAGTTCTGGGAAAACTAGACTGAAGCCCTTTCTTCCTAATAATTAAATTAGGACTATGTTTCTATGGTAGCTATGTATTGTACTGAAGTCTTTTTAACATAGAAATGTGTAGTTACCTTTCATAAGAACCTTCTGAGACAACGAATCCATCACTAACCCTTGTTGGGAAAAATGAAATGAAGCCCTTTTTGCATGAATCGATTAATTTATGCAAACTAAGATAAATAAATTTTGGTTATATTTGGAAAATATGAAGTATAAAATAAAAAAATGTATTTATGATCTGCAAATCTAATTGTTTCTCATTTTCAACTTTTAGTGCGGTTCCTCTCTCCCTTCATAGGGAGGAACCCCGCTTAAAAGGTTGATCTCATGACACAATCCAGAAGTGCCGACTAGAAAATTTTGTGTTTCAGAACCCCTAGAAACCGAAAATGATGGTGGTTCAAATTTGTATATATATATGTATATTATATATGTATATATATACATATATATATATATATATATATATATATATATATATATATATATATATATGTATATATATACATATATATATATATATATATATACATATATATATATATATATATATATATATATATATATATATATGTATATATATATATATATATATATATGTATATATATATATATATATGTATGTATATATATACATATATGTATATATCTGATATAAATAAAAGCACCCCATCTGCTGTTGTGTGGAGAAAAGTCCGAGCAATTTCCGGAAAAAATAATTATCAACCCATCTACCTCAATATTGGAAACAAACTAGAAATCAACAATCTAAAAATAGCAAACGAGTTTGCTTCGACCTTTTGTGCTGAGAATCTTCCTTTAAACTTTAAATTCCAAAAATTAAAATCAGAGAAAGAAAATTACCGAATATATTTTGACTTAAAATCCAACGAACAAACTCAAAAATATAATTTTCCTTTCAGCCTATACGAACTTTATGCAGCCCTTAAAGATATAAAAGGTAAATCTCCTGGGCCTGACCAAATATCCTACGATATGATCAGAAACCTTCTGGAAACAACATTAAACCAAGTGCTTAACCTTTATAACATCATATGGAAGACAGGCGTAATTCCCAGTACTTGGAGGGAGGCAATTGCTATTCCTATTCCAAAACAAGGTAAAAGCACCTCGGTAGCTCAAAATTATCGCCCAGTATCGTTGACGAATTGTCTTTGCAAGTTACTGGAAAGAATGGTGAATAAACTTCTTGTATGGACATTGGATAATCCTATTTTTGATTGTGTTTTTAATCCTAAACAAGTTAGAGTATATGATAATAAACCTCAACATACAAGACCATTAGGAATACAGTACAACAGAACGGCTCAAGAGCTTCTTTCAATAGAACTTCTAAAGCCTAATCCAGAACCTGTAGAACCTTGGCTAGTCACACCACCATCAATAGACCTCTCATTAACAAAATTAGTAAACAAAACGCAGGGCACTTATAACAAGTTAGAAATTAAATCAATTTTTTTGGAAATTTTAGATCAACAAAAAGAAGCTTTAATCATTTACACAGATGGATCCAAAATAGAAGAATGAACTTCCTGTGCTTTCTACGATGGAATGTCGGTGTTCAAATACAGATTGAATAAAATAAACAGTATTTACTCGGCTGAACTAACAGCCATATCAAACGCACTCTCCTACGTCATTCATCAAAATAATAAAAATATCGTAATATGCACAGATTCATTAAGTGCCCTAATAAGTCTGAAAAATCTATATTCCAAAAACAACTTGGTAAGGCATATACAAAAACAACTCTTTTTACTAAATGGCGACGAAAAACTAGTTCACTTTGTGTGGGTGCCAAGCCATGAAAATATTGCAGGAAATGAAATAGCAGATAAAGCTGCTAGAGATGCCCACGAATTATGTGAACAGATCGACTCCTTTCTTACGCCAAAAGAAATTTATTTGCCGCTGAAGACAAGAATACAGAATGAGTGGACCAATTCTTGGTTAGAAGTAACAAACAATAAGTTGAGATCAATCAAGAACTCGGTTATACAATGGGATTCATCCTGCCGGCAAAACCGAAGGGAAGAAGTTGTCTTAACGAGACTGCGTATAGGACATTCCAGACTAACCCATGAATACCTTATCATCAAGGAGGAACAACCAAAGTGTACTCACTGTCAATCTCGCCTGAGTATCAATCATATATTCAATGAATGTATTTACTACCGTAGGATTTTGGAAAACTACAAACTCCCAGGAGATCTGTCGAAGGCCTTAGGGAATTCTGCCAATTCTATTGATGCAGTCATTCTTTTTCTTAAAGAGGCAAATCTGTATAATTTATTGTAAACTAGGTTTAAAAATAACAAATTAAAAAAAAAATAGTGTGTATGAAACAAAAACAATTACAAAAAAAAATAAAAAAAAATAAATAAATAAAAAAAAAAAAATAAAAGTAAAAAAATAAGTGTAAAATAAAAAGAATAAAAAAAAAAAAAAAAAAAAGAAATTAAAAAGAAAATGTAGACATATATTTGAAAAATGAAAATAAGCACATACATACACATACGTTAAGTAAATATAATTAATTAAAATGATATGTGACATACCAACATAAAATACTAATTTACCAAAATTTTGAAAACATAAAAATGTATAATTTTAAGTGTATATGATTATGTTAATACTATGTTAAGCGTATATGATTATGTTAATACTATGTTAAGTGTATATGATTATGTTAATACTTTTTATACAACCAGTGTTCATATATTTATACAGTTTTTCTAACACTAAGGCCTAATATATCTAATATCTTTCCCAATACTAAGGCGGCAATAATGTTTTTTTTTTTTTTTTTTTTTTTTTTTAAAATTTTAACGTCCATTTATTATTAACTACGAATTTTAGGACGGGTTATCTATAGGTTACCACCCTTTTCTAGCCAGGATAGGGTTGATGACTTTTCTTTTTTCGAAAGAAAAGCCACCGCCCCTAGTGGGAATCGAACCCACGACCTTTGGCACAGGGTATTACAAGAACTAATAAATAAATTAATTAATTAAATTAGATAATGTTTAAAAAAAAAAAAAAAAAAAAAAAAAAAAAAAAAAAAAAAAAAAAGAGTTCGGGCAATGGTAACCTTGTAGTTTTTTGCCCTAAAACACAAACAATAACAACAACAACATATATGTATATATATTTGTCTGTTCGCTCATTTCTGGCTTCCCTAATGGTCAGATTTTGATGAAATTTGGTACAAAAATCTGTCGTCCAATTTTAAAGGTCAAGTTCGTTAACCACCAAAATCCGCCCACTGGAAGATGGCGTTTGGGGCGAAATTTGCGCAAAAAAATCGTAACGCTTACGTTTTTGAGTTCATATGCTTGTAAGTACTCGTTTTATAGGCTTCATGGGCTAGGAAAACGAATGAAACCACTTTCAACGCGATCGCTTTAACCGTTTTTGAGAAAATTGGAAAAATAGTTTTTGAATACCGTTTTTGGTTTGGGTATTTAGAATCATGGGATCCAGTTTAAACATTTTCTGCATGTTCTACTTTCATTAAAACTAATATGTTGAAATTTTGGTTAAATTTGGAGTTAAGGAAGGGTTAGAATAAAATATTTTATTAACAGACATAAAAAGTTTTGGTAACTTTGTATATTTTCCTTAATATCCTGAAAAATGTTGAGAATCTTGGGAAACGGAAGAATACCATTAGAAAGCTTACTAAATGCTCTACAAAAAAGGCTCCGATGAAAGTTTTGATTAGGCGATGTCAATCGGAGAAACAAGTGCTTAAAACTTTAAAGTAATTGATTTCGCTTATTCGAACTGATCTTTTTGTCTGTTTTTATTCCTTGTTATTTTTTAATTGCTTATAGTTGGATAATGTATTTGATAATAAATCAGTTTAAGAAAAATAAGAAAAACAATTTAATGTTAGAGATATGGATTTCCAAGATATAGCTTTTCAACTGCCTAGCGGGGTCCTTCCAAGGGAGGGTTGGTCGACCCATCCAGGTAAGATCGTAAATAAGACCTTTCTAGAAATGTGGACCCAAAATAATAACAGCTTCTATTTTAATCATTCTAAATGAGTCTAGGGATAAGAACGGAACCGCGCTAAGATCCTGCAGTTCCTGCGGGTCGGACTTTTCTTATCATGTTCCGAATGAACTCATGCTTTGGAATTGAATACCAATTATGCGTCATTGTGAGATGTTCCTGAAACATTAAACATTGGACCCCTTGGCCGAAGATGTGGCAGAGAGATCAAAACCCCAAAACGTGTTTTAAAGTATCCTAATAATATGCTCCTGGTCACAAGGCAACATCATAATGTAAATCATAAAATCATGGTTTTCCTCAACAAAAAAAATATTAAGTTGTCTTGAAGATGCTTATGGCATGGACAATGGCGGTTACTAAAGTATGCCAACATTATTACCTTTAAATAAAATTAAAAGTCAGCTTACACCATTGAGCCAACTGTGAGGTACAAGACAAATGATCAGTTGAAGACAAGTATATAAAGAAACACAAAGTGCATCAAATTCTACCAAGAAAACTATTCGGAAACGTTCAGTTAAAGCAGTATATCGTTAAAGGCATATGGTTCTGAGAGATAGGAAATATCCCAAGACTTTTTACATGACTTGGCTTAACTCTAAAAAACCGTCTCCCCTAAATTATGTTTAATTGATTCCTGGTAATATTGAACTATCATATATATATATATGTATATATATATATATATATATATATATATATATAAACAGCTGCTTGCAAACCTTTCGGAAATAATTTCATGAAATTTACTTTCAGAACTACACAAATAACTGTATAGATTTTAAACATCATTCCAATTTATTTTTTATTACTCATCGTGAAAATTTATTTTCCCTGAATTTCCAAGTGATCACAAATTCTCTTTCAAATAACTGAAAGTAATTTTCAACTGATTGATATGGATGCTGTGTGTGCTGTAGTAACACAATATATTTGGGAAGCAAACTTAGTTTTTTAAATAAAGAATTTTCTTAGGCATAAGCTGGTTTGAACTTTTGCATATTTTTTTTAGATATCTAAAAAATGGTTGAGAGACTGGGGTAACTTCAAAATGGCCATTTAAGTGCCTAATAAATTTCTTTTAAAAAAAAGGTTAGTTGTTAATATCAATAGTGCCACCTCAATCAGAGAAAACGGTGTTCGAAGTTTCGGTACCAATGTTCCATTGAAGGCAAAATATTTAGATTTTATATACTAAGCTATTCCTATCATACCAGGATTAATTAGAAACACATTAAGATGGTGCGTTTTGTGTGAGTTTAAATTTTTTATAATTTGATACTTACTCATAGAGCTTTGGAGCATCAGCACAGTTTACATTGTACCACCAATCGCAGGCAAATTCATGTTGGTTGAAGAGTGTTCCATTTGGACAAAGGAAATGTGCACCTTGTTCTCCTTCCCTGCCATCATGGCATACGTGGTAAGCCTAGAAATGGGAAATATTTGTCTAGTACTTCATCAAGAAAAAAAGTTATTTGCAGTATGAATTAAAAATTATGGCCGAGAGTCTTAATAACTAAATGAAGCTTATCGGACCTGTTTGAAGCCCGATATCAACCTTTCTCTTTATGCAATTCCATTGCAAAACAGCCTACAGTTCTACTTCTGAATGGAAGGCCTTCAATATTCAGTCTATTCAAACATATACTACCAACTCAAAATACTACTTTTTAATCCTACAAGGACACACTTTAAAAATATTTATTATATTTTAGTTATTATTAATTTTAATTTCATTACTTCTAGGAGCAGTAAAGTATCATATTGATACAGAATAACATAAATAATGAAGTGTAATGAAGTAAATATTGTACTGACTAAAGATTATGAAATTATCGGCTAAGTAATACAATAGTAAAAGAAACAACATTAAAAACCGCAACCTATTTCCAAGAGTGTAACTATTCAAACGTGGACAATTGGACCACTTGATTTATAATGATTTCTTTGTTTTGTATATTAGAGTGGCTTAATGATTTTAATTGTCAGCTGTTTTACAACACTTAGACACGCTTTTACAACACGCTTAGACTTACAACACTTCATTCCTGAGGAGGAATAGGTTTTATAAGTAATTGGACATGGGGGACAAGATGGCTCAGTTCCTGCAAGTTGGTATTTATTTATTTATTTATTTATTTTTACTTGGCTTTAACACAAACAAAAAATTGATGGATTAGTTATCTAAATGAAACATATTAAATTTTTGTAACCTCTTTTATTGAACTTAAGTGAGTTTTTGACAAAGTAAAGAATAATGTTTACATTTCAATTAATCGTCAACTTATCAAGGTTGAATTCATATTGATGAAAGGACTGTTTAGTAAAAAAATAGATGCAGTGACTTAATTTTCAAATATTTATTTTCTATAACAATGCACTCGCTAGGCTTGTATTTGAACCCACATTGTCACGTTTCTTGCTCAGGTGCCTTCCCATTTAGGGTTCCTATCCACTAGAAATATAAATCAAATTTATGTTTTTATCTATAATTATAGTTTTGTTATGTAATTATTTAAGAAATAATCTTATAGATTTAGATGTATTTGATATTGATGGTATGCCAAAGTCAGCCTGTGCGTTGTATGTCCAAGATGGCCGATGTGTTTCTCTCCCAGCTAACTGTGTTGTTATACTTATTCTCAAGATAGATTGTGTTATATTTAACCCATTTACTTCCCAAAAATATCAAAGGCAAGTTAATTATTCAAATGGATCCATTACTTCAAATGGAAGATATAGATTCATATTTATTTGAGGCTAAATATTGTCATTGTCATTTAAGGCTCTAGGGTAGGTGCCTCTTCCAGGATTAAAATGTATAAATCGCTCTATAATAAAGAGGATGGTATATCCTCTTGATGGTAGTGACTTATTTTTAAAATCTTCTATTTTTTTTTTTTTTTTTTTTTTAGACAAATGAACTTGCCGGGCTGGAAATTAAACCCAGATCCTCCTGTTTTACACTTGCCATTTAAAAAAAAAATAATAATAATAATAATTTGAAAATTACAATATTGAAGGTGCATACCATTACGCGCACTATTAATAAATGAGAAAAAACATAATAATAATAATCCTTTATGATGGATAATAACCTTCACAGAATTTCTCCTCAAAATATTCATGCAGTTTGAGAATACCTGCCATCGTAATTAGAATACTCTATAAGGTTCTAACTTTGCTCTATTACTCTCTCAGCAAATTATCAAAAATAAAATAATACATGAAAATACAAAAACTTGTACTTAACCACCCTGCACAAGATAAGTATACTAAGTATTAAGTAAGTATACTATGAATAAATAGCTTGATGTCAGTGATTAAGATTTGGATAGCTGAATTTATATCCTAGACTATGAGAGAAAGATGTAAAAATTCTTATTAACTTTTAGACTCAGAAAAATATTAACAAATGACTCTACAATTTTTCAATTTAAAATACTTGAAGTTAAATAAATCTACAAAATCTTAGAACTAACTTATTTAACAC
Organism: Gonocerus acuteangulatus; assembly: GCA_946811695.1. Lineage (NCBI taxonomy): Eukaryota > Metazoa > Arthropoda > Insecta > Hemiptera > Coreidae > Gonocerus > Gonocerus acuteangulatus. The sequence continues at coordinate 73,169,305 of OX328126.1, read as the reverse complement.
TATATACAAAATATTTAATTATCCACATAAAAATAATTTTTTCTTACCTGGCAGCCAGTTTCGACATTAGCATACATGCCAGGAGCAAATGGCACATTACGGCAAGAGAACGATGTAGGTGGCACAGACTTGAAGATAGGATAGTCAACTCCAGGAGTTCCAGGGATTTTGGTCAAATCTTGCTCATTCTTCGACTTCACTGGACCTACTGGTACACGTATTGGAGATCGCTTCTGTTAACATAAACATTTATATATTTATTTGTTTAAATCTATTTTGATTATAGTATTATTTACTTTATTCTTATTTTTTACTATTATTTAAATGGCTGATTCAATTATAAGAAAAATCCTCTCATGGGGAAGATTCACTACTAAGATGGGAACATCCCCAAGTGTCCGGAGCCGATTTTAATGAAACTTTGTATATTTATTAAACATGTGAAAGTAATCTATACATTTTTTTTATATCGGCCCAATTGCACGTTTAATGGGTTAAGACCACCTTCCCATATTACACCTCAAATAGTTTAACTCTTAAACTGTCATAGGTAGAAAAAAAGTTATAAGGAAAAATTGTATGGTATTTTACATTAAAAAAAAGAAATATGTCAACAAATTGTTCAAATATAATTTATTTACAGCAAAAACATTTTTTCTATTTTTTTTTTTATTTTTTTTTACTCGACATGAACATTTTTGTTATGACACAAAAGAATAGAAATATGTTGCTGAATTCAATAATGATATTTATAATTTCCGTCTTAAAACTCTGTGCCAAGGGTCATGGGTTCGTTTCCCACTGTGGGGTGGTTGCTTTTCTTTAGAAAAAAGAAAAGGCATCAGCCCTATCCTGGCTAGAAAAGGGTGGTAACCTATACATAACCCGTGCTAAAATTCGTAGTTAATAATAATGGACGTAAAAATTTAAATTAAATTAAATTATAATTTCTATCTCGAAATTTGGAGTATATCAGTATGACAGATGCACAATCAGCAGTGTGGTGCAGTACATGACTAGTAATGCAGTTATCTTCCTCCACATGGCGGTTAGTTTATGTATTTCTGAATAATGTGCTTTAACCAAGCTAAGTAAGTAAAAAACTAAACATAATTTATACAAGACTTGAGCATATAAATAGAAATATGCATTGTAAAAATAAGCTAACTCGGTCCATTTGAAGGGGGCTTACACTGGATCCAAATCACTTATTTGCCCGTACCGGCCGTTCATTTATCTTTATTGCCACGAACCTTGGCAGACGTGATACCCAACCAACGAGAAACATGTGTTTTACAACAAAACAATTGGTCAATTAGAAGTTGAGGTTACTCCGAATTGTGTTCAAATTGGATTTAGCCAATAAACCTCGGACATTGATTTGTATGGTTACCGCAAGAGGCGCTAAACAGCAGCATCTGATTTTTGCATTGTTATGACTAAGGATTTTTCTCTAATTACGTGTGGACTTTTTTATTGTCATCAAGATAAATAAACAAAAATGAGAAGTTTTTGAGTGTTTATTAAGTAGTGTAGTACGTCGCATAAAAGTAATTAAAAAATTAATAATTGAGTAGGCTGTTAATTACAAATTTAAAAGGTAAAAAATTACTACTCATGTTTTTTTTTATTATTATTTTTTTTTTAATTTATATCAATAATTTTAAACTGTATTATAATTATTCGGGAATATAGGGCCCACTACCCACATTCTGAAGAATGTACGTAGGTATGCATCTCCTGCATGACAGAATTTTTCTTTCTGAAAAACAAATTTGGTTTATCTTTCCATAGCAGGCGAGTAGGCTAGTATGTTTAAACAAACTGGTTATTTTGAAGTGGAGTTTTACCTCCACCTCAACTCAAGGCCAAAATATAAATGTGACCCAAGCAGGCATCGTTTTAGCAGCTTATGAATAACAACAATCTATGTTTATCGTTTGAAGTAAAGCTGTATCCAAAACATTTCTATTAAAAGATTCATTATTACAGGCATGTAAGGTGTACACCGCCTTAAAGCGGAACACCAACAAATAAATAAACATTATTACGGTAAATAGAAAGTAAAAATGTCTCCCGATCAAATGGAAGACCGCAATCCCGCAACACTCACCAATAAGTTGTGGTTGCGGACTAGGCCCCTGAAAGACCTGCTTATTTCGCAACCGGGATTTAGTTACTAAAAATTAGTAATCTATCTCTAAAGAGAAACTACTTTTATCTTAATTTTTATTTATAGACATAACACTTTGTAAATCGTGTGCTCTTAAAATATAAAAATATATATTCTTAGCTCTTTGTGTCATAAACGTTACATAGTGCATAATTTCATCAAACATTGCATATATATATAGGGGGCGAGGTTAGCTCAGTGGTAGAGCATTTGACTAATGAACTGGAGGACCAGGTTCAAAACCCGAGCGCGCACTAAAGATTTTTTCTTCTAGTGCTGCCGTTCGAGGGTTGGATTTGGGGTCCCAGATCGTCCCTAGGCTCACCCAGCCTTTGATTAATTTAATTAATAATGGGTACCTTGGGTGCTAATGACTCTAGCAGTCGAAGCAGCCAAGGGGAAAATCAGGCGGCCGGAGCATAGTGTTGACCACACTATCTCCCTAGTGTGCCATATGGTCAAGAATCAGATACCTCTACAGTGTCTGCCCCTCTGGGCCCTTGTGGCCTGTTACGGGACTGATTTTATATATATATATATATATATATATATATATATATATATATATATATATATATAAAGAGTTTCCCGAGCAATATATTAAAAGGTCATTAAATAAAGATAAACTTAAAATCAAAATGATTAATCAAATTAAACCAAAACTATTAATCACCAGAATATATTTAGGCTCTACATGTTTGAAGCACCTCTTTGGAAGCTTAAAAAATGATGTAGAAATCTCAGTATATTATATTATATGTAAAATGCCCTTAATATCTGAAAGTAAAAAACTTTTTTAAAAAGAGCTGAGAACGTTATTTCAAAAGAAAAATGCTACAACCAACGTAGTTGGTTTGCTTAACACGCAACAAACTAATCAACAAAAATTACAGGTATTGTACGAAAACACAAATTAAAAAAGTTAATATCTAAATTAACCAATCAAATAAAACTGTAAACACAATAGTAAAATTATTTTAACAAATGTCTAAAAAAAATAAAAAATATTACTTTATGTGGAAAATAAATATATCAAAAAGGTCGAAAAATAAAGGTCCTGTATATATATATATATATATATATATATATATATATATATATATATATATATATATTATTTAATGCTCCACAAGTATAACAAATGTACTATATTATGAGAAGACCTTCCAACACTTATAAAATATATTATTAAGAACAAAGGGTCACAACCTTTATAATGCAAATAAAAATAGTAAAATAAAGGATTATCTTCACCATAGTCGTACAGGTGATTCTGAACTATGGCCAGGTAGCTAACGAGAATTGAGGCGTTGCGGAAACGAAGGGCGAACTCAACAGAAGGTAGTTTTCAGGAAAATGCGTTTGAATATTATTTCCATTAGGGCAAACTCCTGTAAAGTATATTCAAAACATTTTTTCCTTGTGGGATGTCTCTTTGTTCAAATTATATAATAATTGAATTAGGAAATGGAATTCATTTTCATATCCACCTTCCTATGGCAGTTTCCAGGCAGCTGTTTTTCATTCTCTATGTATTTGAGAGGGGGGGGCGAGGTTAGCTCAGTGGTAGAGCACTGGACTAATAAGCTGGAGGCCTGAGTTCAAATCCCGAGCAAGCACTAACTAAAGATTTTTTCTTCTAGTGTTTTCATTCATGGGTGGAATTCGGTCTCCCTGACCGTCCCTAGGCCGACCCAGCCTTTTATTAATTTAATAATGGGTACCTTGGATGCTAATGACTCTAGCAGTCGAAGCGGCCAAGGGGAAAATCAGGCGGCCGGAGCATAGTACTGACCACACTATCTCACTAGTGAGCCGTATGGTCAAGAATCAGATACCTCTATAGTATCTGCCCCTCAGGGCCCTCGTGGCCTGTTACGGGACTGATTTTTTTTTTATGTATTTGAGAGGGCAAGAAAAGTGAACTCAAGATGAAAAATATACCTGTAGATTCTCTGTTGCGTCTAGATGGCGGGAAAAAAATTTTTGACTGGATTTTGATTTCGCCCTTCGTATCCGCAACGTCTCAATTGAAGCAGCCATGATTGCTAAAGGTTTTTCGCTGATTCTCTTTTACTTAAGAAAGGCCACCAATTCCTTTAGAAGTGGTGGTTCGGGAACAGAACCATAATCCATGAAAACTGTCATGCGTCCATAACTTTCATGGATATTTTTCTTATAATATGAAATTGCACTCGAAGTAGATGGTTTGCTTCTCTATATTTATTAATTCCAAGAGCATAATATTGTTGCCTTCATATTAGTTATAGAGTACTAATAAAAAACAAAATATTATTGAATAAAAGTTAATATTCATTTTATAAGACAAAGAATCGCAGGAAGGACAAAAAATGACCTTCCTAAAAGATCGTCCTTATAATAAATTGAAGATGTTCAAGGTGAACAGATTTTTAAAAACAAAACTGGTTTTATACGACTCGGCAAGCAGAAAGGCCAACTAAAATGTCACTTGCTCAAGTTCTCATACAAGGGGCCGAGCGAAAATCAAAGCGTGAAGTATGCATTCGTACCGTTCTCACGGTGCGCAATACACACATACACACACGTTATATAAATACCACAATGATCCGACGAATAATAGTTACGCTTGTAACAAAACAGCAGCTAACAAATCCGAAAGAAACTAAGCATATATTTCTCAATTTAAAGAGTCTTTGTGCAGGGAACTTAGATGATAGGAAGGTCTAGATCGATTAGGAAATGGCTATTCAATATTGAAACCTCTTGAGAAGATTATTTGTTGCACTTCTTTGTTGGACCTACAAGCAACTCCACTTGTCAGCATTTGGTGAACTCACACACAAAGGCAAATAACAGGTATTTGCGCAATGTTTTACTACTTTCGTTCTTTGAAAAGTCCAGCTTCCAGAAACTGAGAAATCATAGCGTTTCATATAATGAATGCTTATCCATGGTGTATTCGAAAAGCTTAAAACAGAAGCTCTTAAATTTTAACCTTCCATGGAACAAAACCAACGCTTTCAAAATATACCGCACACATTTTGTCAAATCTTTTCGAAATATTCAAAACCAAATTATACAACTCCTGCAGTCTGCTGTTATGATTCTACTTCTAATGTTTCTCTTTTTCAAATGTAACCATAATGTATATATCTTAGTTTCATAAAAATGTAAAAAAATATATTCAGGGTGTCCCCCAAATAAACGGCCAAACTTCGAGGAAAAATAAACTTTGCATGAAAAAATAAAGAGAAAAAGTCCTTTGACATATGATTCGTTTTTGCTTCGTTTCCGAGAAAAACGCAAAAAACTAAAACAGGCATTCTTTCATAAGGGCTATATAAAAATCATTAAAAATATGTTTTATATTATATTTTTGTTATTTATTTATTTTTTTTTTTTTTTTAACGGCGCATCAACTATTTGGCTATTAGCTCCGTGCTATCTACAGGTTGCCAGCCTTTTATAATGCCAACAGCACGTGTTTTATATTATAAAACATATGTTTTTAATGGGACGGTCAGGGATCCCGAATTCAACCCTCAAACGAGGACGTTAGAAGATAAAATCTTTAGGGGGCGGTTAGCTCAGTATATATATATATATATATATATATATATATATATATATATATATATATATACATATATATATATATACTATATATATATTCTAATTAGTTACCAGCTTTGTTCTCTGAACTTTCTATGCTGATAACTGTTCTACAGGAAAGCAAAATAAGTGAACAAGTAAAAAGGTGGAAACTGGTTAAAATGAGTCAACATTACAGAAGTCAAGCGAGCGTAAAATTCGTTACTTTAATTACTATGTAAATTAAAAATAATTGAACTTTCAAATGAAAATATCGGAACGAAAGAAACTTCCAATCTTGCTTGAAAAAAAGGGCGTTGACCGTAGCGGCATTGAACTTTGGAGTTGCACAATCTCCGGGGTGTTATGTCTGCATGCAATCAGCAAAGTAGGCCGGCTCCTTTCCTAACTCCCTTTGACAATAGTTAGGTCTTGGAGGTGACGGTTAGAGATACGGACTCCCACGGAAGAGATGCTGGGTCCAATATCTCTTGTAGGTGGTGTAGGTTTTTTCAGCGATGTGCTCCCTAAAACAATTCCCAGCTACAATACAGATGTTAGGAAAGAGTGGCAACCTTTAGATAACCCGTTTCTAACACTGTTCACTAAAAAAGAATCTTTTTTACACATAGGTACAAGTGCTTAAGTGCCTAGCACTAAAGATAAGTACTAAGCTCTTGGAAACTAGTCGTAACAGTAAGTGCTGTAATACAGTAGGTGACAAGGGGGTCATTGAGTAAAAAAAAAGTATTATTATACGAAACCATTACAATTAGAATTATATGATTGTATTAACAAATTCAAATTTGTCACCAGTTTAAACAAAAAAAAAGTTTGTATGCCTAAAAATACAAAAATCTGAGTTTTTCAACATTTATTTATCACCATGATTTGGGCATGTCGGGGTTCAAAATATTAGAAATTTATTTATTATTTAATAAGTTGGCGTAGCTAGGCGATACAACTTTTAACAAGTATTGATGTTAAATATTATAAAATAAAAATATCAAATGGACGGTTTATAGCACAACTAGACCAAGTCCATTTTTGGCATTTTAGCACTTTCCTCCGAAGGAAAGTAGCTATTGAGGTTGGACTCATGACGGAATTTTTGAAAAATTTCTTCAAATCTTTATCGATGACCCCCGTTAAAATTTATATATATCTATATATATATATATATATATATATATATATCTATATATATATATATATATCTATATATATATATATATATATATATATATATATATATATATATATATATATATATATGTCTGTTAACACGATAACGGCCAGAGTTCTTGTTTTTTCGCCACGAAACTTGGTATATAGCATTCAATTAGCAAACGATTGGACGAGTTCGTTAACCACCAAAGTCGGTCCACCGGAAGGGGGGGTTTACCCCGAACCCAAAACACTAATTTGACCATGTCAGCCGTAATATTTGTTATATTTCAACGAAACTTGGTATTCGCACTGGTAATATAGAGAGAAAAGTGAGATATAAAAATGAACTAAATCGGTTCATTAGGAGGGGGGGGGGGGGGGGGGGGTTTACTCCGGACCCACAATACCAAATCGCCACTACCAGCCGTGATTTTTGGTACATTTCGACGAAACTCGGTATTCGTAGTGGTAATCCACAGGTAAATATGTGTTGTAAAAATAAACTAAATCGGTTCATTAGAAGGGGGGGGTTTACTCCGGACCCAAATTCCTAATATACTCATACCGGTCGTAATTTCTGCTGTATGTAACGAAACACGGTATACGTCGTGGGTAACTCATGAGAAAGAAGTGTTGTAAAAATGAGCTGAATCGGTCAATCGGAAAGCGGGGGTTTACTTTCTAATATATTTCAATAGAAAAGCCCGCCAGCCGTAGGTTCACAATGCCGCCACAAGGAGCTCTTTCTACCACTAGAGGGACTGTATCCTGTTCCTGCGTTAGATCAAAATACGATAATGTGAGGTTTTTTGTATTTATTACGTAGTGTAGTAGGTACCATGTGTAAACATAACTCTGGAAGCAAATTAATAATTGATCAGTTACTCATTACAAATTTAAAAGAGAACTATTCATGTTTTTATTTTATTTATGTAGGATATTTTAAGCAAATTGTTCTGGAAAGCAGTCTACACTACCCAAATTCTGAGGAAAGTGCTTAGTTATGCAGCTCCTGCGTGACGGACTTTTATGTTGTAATGGGATTGAAGAGTATACTGGCTCTTTTCAGTGCTACAGGATACAAAGTTCTAGCTTAATTATTTTGCCACTTGTAGCAGTTCTTGCTAAACATATGGAAGTCATTTTTATTTGTTTTCAGAGCACAAGTAAGCCAAGTCCAAGTTATAAATATTTTATGAACAAGGATATACATAAATGTTGTCAGTTTTTAAGTTCAAATATTTTTAAGACTTATACTGGTCAATAGGATTTATACAACGTCTCTGCAATTAAAACGAATAATACTCATTTTCTGTAAACTGTATAATATGGACTTGGTCTAGTTGTGCTCTGAACCCTCCATATGTGTTTCATCTTCACACATCTATGATGTCGGGTATAATGGTTTGTATTTCTGTCTAGTACTTGGTAGTGTATTGGCCATATGCTGGTAGTCAGTTTGTAGACAATATATTAGAATCTAATTCTAAGAGGAAGATTAATGTGTTCATTTTTTTTCGACATGGTACTAGTAGACTGGTTCAATTTCCCGTAGCTCAAGTGACCCCCTCTCCTCTACTCGTAGATGTTCTTGTCTCTTGATTCAGTCGGGGATGGCCTATCCACAGGCGGCAGAGGACGACTTCTTCTCGTCGTTCTACTCAATAGATAAATGGGTATATGGAGTAAACATACTACATAATTTATTTGACTTTGAAACAAAGTACCTCGAAGTTACTAAAATGCCGCGCAACCAGTTCTTCCATCCGTCCATGCAGTTGGTAAGATACTTTTTTCTAAGTAAGTAAATGATAACATAAATCAAGTTGTCTATTTCTTCTTTTTCAACCCTTGAGCAAGTCGCGTTACGCAAATTCCTGGCAGAACTGGTCCAACTAGAAGAACATTTTAGCAAAGCGGCCTCATGAATATTGGACTGGAATATGTTCCCATTCAAGGGACAAGACCAATTATAATTACTAGGGGAATGTTCTGATTCTTTCAAGGCCTGGGTGTGAAAGGTTTTCGAAATCAAATAGGAGTGGATCAGATAAATTTGATTCTTGAGAGTCAAGAGAAGAAACAAGCTAGGCAACGCAGATGATAATGGTTTGTTGGCTTTTAGAATAAATGGTTGACATGAAGCTAAAATATTGCAGGACCTCAGGGCTAAGTCAAATATCAATCGCTTTTAAGAACTAATAGAAGAATAATGCAGAACCAAATAACAAAGGGGAGGTGCTTGAAAGTTCCTCTATATCCTATAGAAGAGCCAAGTAGATGGACATCTAATTCGACAAGGAGGACTCCTAGGCACCATCATAGAAGGCACCATTGAGGGAACCAATGCAGTCGGGTGACCAAGGAAGGTGTTCACGGATGATTTCAACCAGGATATGGAATGCAGAACCTACTTGGAGCTGAAGAGAACGGCTCAGGACAGAGTAGAATGACGAAGAAGAGGGAAATATTTGCTGCAAGCCAATCGATAGATTGTGTCCAGGGAAGAAGAAAGGTCAAACAGAAGACAATCGAATTTTGTAAGAGTAAAAATTACAAGTGTAAAAAACAAATTCACCTACCAGCAAATGTCTCTTCTTTTCAAGGAGAGATAGAAAATTAAAATAAAATATATTTTAATTTGCATCAATGTATAACATGTGGAAAATTGTTTAAGTGTAATCATTAAACCAAAAGTGTAGTTGGAGGGTCGGTGGCCGTGAGTGCTAGGCATATGCACTCCGCACCAAAGGTCGATTCCCACTGGGGGTGGGCTAGCTATCCTGGCTAGAAAAGAGTGGTAACCAATAGATAAACCGTCCTAAAATTCGTTGTTAATAATAAATGGACTTTAAAATTTAAATAAATAAAAAGTGCAGTTGTCATCGAGCCTTCTCAAAAAAAGATAATGATACTTCTTTGAAAGTTGTTTCATTCGAATCCTCACTTTTGAATATCAATAAAAATAGTGCCTGGAAGCCTATTATCACAAAATCTAGAGTTTTTTTTAGTTTGACTTTGCCCAAAAAACAGTTTTGTCAAATGTCATAATATTCAAATTGTTGTTGAAGCTACTAGGAGTTAGCAATAGACAAAAATGATCAATCGGTTTTTCGTGACATATGGGTTATGAAACATCAACACTTCAACGTCATGAGCGACAATTGGGAGGAAGGAAAAACGCTAAAAAAATATAAGGTTGAAATTGAGTACTGTAGTTCTGAGGTTTTACAGAAGAAATACAAACAGTTCCCTTCTAATGTTAGATAATGTGATAACTATTACACAATCAGATGGAGGTTCGTGTCATTAAATATCACCTTTTCGCGAATCCTACATTCTTCCTTAAGAGATTATCTAAGCCATTATGATAGAATAGCATTTCCTTCTCCTACACGAAAATTAGTAACAATTAATAAAGTATAGAAAGGCTACCGTATTACCGTTACACCAAACAGTTACGTAACATACCGAATCTCCACTAACTATCGTCTCCAACTTCTAATAATAGCATTAAAATAATTTAATTTAAATTAGAGCAGGGCAAGACCGTTCAGTTAGATGGAATAATTCTAATCCCGCATGCGCGAAATTCTGAGGGGAATATTCCTGACGGTTCCGCCATTTGCATTTCCATTACAATGAACAACACACTACTTTAAATTCAATAAAAAACTGATTATGTTTCGTTTAGGACCAGCGAAGGCTTTGAGAGTTCAGGCTTAAATGAAAGTGCTTTATTGTGCTTACATTTATCAATAATTAGCCAAAGCTTTTTTTTTTTTTTTTTTTTTTTTATTTATTTATTTATTTGAAATCTGTACAAATTATAAACAGTACAATAATCAAGTTTGATGATGCAGATATTATGAACAAGTTGAAAAAAATGGAAAAAGTAAAATAAAATAAAAACAATACAAAATGTGAAAGAAGCCAGCCATTGTTGGCACTTTCAAAGCTGTCCAAATAAATATTTTAATGATCCCTATATGATCAGAAGAGTAAATTGTCTCGGGGCCACTGTCTCTTGAGCCGCCTGGGAGGATTGTCTGGATGGGATTGGGACGATAGGGATAGACCTTCCGGGTTAGGATGGTAGGACAATTTGGAGTGGAACATTTGGAAACGGGTTTTAGCAAGGTCAAGGACAAATGGAATGTTAAGGTCATTGTGAAGGGTTTTGTTTGAGACGTAGAAAGGGGCATTTACAATTTTACGGAGCACTTTTGACTGGAATGCCTGTATTCTGTTGATGTTGGATGGTTTTGCAGACCCCCAGAGTTCAAGTCCGTATGTCCATATTGGTCGAATGATTGTTTTGTATAACGTTAGTTTGTTCTGTATTGATAATTTAGATGAGGGTCCAAGGAGTCGTCTAAGTAGTCCGTATCTTTTGTTCAGTTCTTGTCTTTTCAGTCTCGTGTGAGGGTTCCATGTCAGTCGGCTGTCAAGGTATAATCCTAGATATCGAACCTCGCTGGATACTGGTAGTGGAGTGTTTTTGAGATGTACAGAAGGGCATGATCTCCGGTTGAGAGTGAATGTAACCTGCTTACATTTTTCCGGGTTGATTTTTACTCTCCACATGTCACTCCAATGATGTATGGCGGTAAGATGTTCCTGCAGGTGTTGGGATGCTACTGAGGGATCAGGGGAAGTTGACAGGATGGCAGTATCATCTGCGTAGGTTGTTAGTAGGGTTTGGGGGTGTGTGGGAATATCCGCAGTGTAAAGGAGGAAAAGGAGAGGACCAATAATACTCCCTTGAGGGACTCCAGCATTTATGGGGCAGGTCGGGGAAAGAGTTGTACCGTATTTGACTTGGAAGGATCTGTTTGACAGATAGGATTTGAGGATAAGGAAATAGGTGTGTGGAAGTATAAGCTTTACTTTGTAAAGTAATCCCGGGTGCCAAACCCGATCGAATGCTTGAGCAACGTCGAGAAAGGCACTCGTGCAAAAACTCTTACGTTCAAGCGAGGAGGAAATTGAGTCTACGACTCGTAAGCACTGTTGTATAGTGGAATGCTGGAAGCGGAAACCAAATTGATGGGTGGGAATTGTATTCGAGGATTCTATGATAGGGAGGATTCTTTTGTACAGGAGTTTTTCGAATATTTTGGACATTAATGGGAGAAGGCTGATGGGCCGATAGGAAGAGGGGCAATCTGGAGGTTTAAAGGGTTTGGGGATAACGACGACGACTGAGTGTTTCCAGGGATTCGGGAAATGGGTTGTTCTTAGGATTGAGTTATAGAGGTATGTAAGGAATATAATGGCCTTCTGGGGGAGGTTTTTGAGTATTGTGGAGGTGATAAGATCATAACCGGGAGATTTCCTAGGAAGGTGTTTGATGATGTATTTAACATCGGATGGATGGAAAGCTTTGGGAGGGAAGGACAAAGGTAAAGGAGAATTCAGGTAATGTTCGATATCTGCATCATGGGAAGGGCTCATTTGAGGATTAGGGGAAAATACTGTGGTTAGGTGTGTGGAGAGGAGGAGCGCCTTTTCTTCATCACTTCTGGCCCAGGTCCCATCGTTGCGTTTGAGAGGGGAAGGGATTGAGTGGAACTTAAGGATTCTACGAGTGACTGTCCACAAAGAACAGTCTTGTGTAGAGAGGGATGAAAGGTATTCGTTAAAGGATTCTGAACGGAATTGGGATAGGGAAGATTTAAGTTGGCGTGTCAGTCTGTTGTATGCGTTTCTGTCCGAGGGATAACGGGATCTTTGCCATAAAGCCCTGGCTCGTCGCTTGGCTGCAAGGAGTTCTTGGATGTGGTTTGGGAGTTGCATTTTGGGTGGAGGAGGTAACCCTGTCCTTGGTCGGCATGAATTGCGGGCACTGTCCTGAATGGCTTTAGTAAACAATTCAGTGGCTTTGTCTAGGTCTGAAGGGGTTTTTAGGGAAACGGTTAGGTCTATGGAGTGCTCTAGGTTAAGCTGAAATGATTGCCAGTTGATAGGACCGGGTGTAAGGGTTGGTTGTAGAGGACGGGGTACAGCGGATGAGAAGAGGGTTAGAAGGATCGCAGAATGGTCCGACGATAGGTCGAGGAGCGAATCAACAGAAGTCGCTATACCTCCCAAGCCAGACGAGATGAAGAAGTCGACTAGGTCAGGACTACGGGATGGATCGGTTGGCCAGTATGTTGGTGTGTTTGGCGATATAGGGAGATAATTCTGGGAGTTAAGGATATCATAAAGGATTCTGCCACGGGAGTTAGCTGAACGGCTTCCCCACATGGGGTGTTTCGCGTTGAAATCACCCCCGGTGAGGAAGCGGGGAATTAGCCAAAGCTAAGGCTAAAATCAATTTAAGCTATAGCGTGTTCAAATAGATAGTTTAGTTAGAGGAATAGGGGCGTGGCTTATATATTCGGAGCAAGAAATTGGTGGAAAAAAAAATATCTCTGTTATAACCTTATCACTAGGAGGTTTCATGGGCGTATATAAGGAGGGGCAAAAAAAAAACTATAACAGCGAAAAATGTCTCCTACGTTTACCCTGGTCTACTCGGTGTCCAGGGAACCTTAAAACTCACCATTTTACACTAAAATATTAAAACTTTTCCCTACACCCCAAATGCCTTGGTGCTCCCAGCCCCCCTCGAAATATTGTTTCGGTGAGAACATTTCATGTAAAAAAAAACTATAACAGCGAAAAATGTCTCCTACGTTTACCCTGGTCTACTAGGTAGTCCAGAGGACCTTAAAACTCACCATTTTACACTAAAATATTAAAACTTTTCCCTACACCCCAAATGCCTTGGTGCTCCCAGCCCCCCTCGAAATATTGTTTCGGTGAGAACATTTCATGTAAAAAAAAACTATAACAGCGAAAAATGTCTCCTACGTTTACCCTGGTCTACTCGGTGTCCAGGGAACCTTAAAACTCACCATTTTACACTAAAATATTAAAACTTTTCCCTACACCCCAAATGCCTTGGTGCTCCCAGCCCCCCTCGAAATATTGTTTCGGTGAGAACATTTCATGTAAAAAAAAACTATAACAGCGAAAAATGTCTCCTACGTTTACCCTGGTCTACTCGGTAGTCCAGAGGACCTTAAAACTCACCATTTTACACTAAAATATTAAAACTTTTCCCTACACCTCAAATGCCTTGGTGCTCCCAGCCCCCCTCGAAATATTGTTTCGGTGAGAACATTTCATGTAAAAAAAAACTATAACAGCGAAAAATGTCTCCTACGTTTACCCTGGTCTACTAGGTAGTCCAGAGGACCTTAAAACTCACCATTTTACACTAAAATATTAAAACTTTTCCCTACACCCCAAATGCCTTGGTGCTCCCAGCCCCCCTCGAAATATTGTTTCGGTGAGAACATTTCATGTAAAAAAAAACTATAACAGCGAAAAATGTCTCCTACGTTTACCCTGGTCTACTCGGTGTCCAGGGAACCTTAAAACTCACCATTTTACACTAAAATATTAAAACTTTTCCCTACACCCCAAATGCCTTGGTGCTCCCAGCCCCCCTCGAAATATTGTTTCGGTGAGAACAACATTTCATGTAAAAAAAAACTATAACAGCGAAAAATGTCTCCTACGTTTACCCTGGTCTACTAGGTAGTCCAGAGGACCTTAAAACTCACCATTTTACACTAAAATATTAAAACTTTTCCCTACACCCCAAATGCCTTGGTGCTCCCAGCCCCCCTCGAAATATTGTTTCGGTGAGAACATTTCATGTAAAAAGAAACTATAACAGCGAAAAATGTCTCCTACGTTTACCCTGGTCTACTAGGTAGTCCAGAGGACCTTAAAACTCACCATTTTACACTAAAATATTAAAACTTTTCCCTACACCCCAAATGCCTTGGTGCTCCCAGCCCCCCTCGAAATATTGTTTCGGTGAGAACATTTCATGTAAAAAAAAACTATAACAGCGAAAAATATCTCCTACGTTTACCCTGGTCTACTAGGTAGTCCAGAGGACCTTAAAACTCACCATTTTACACTAAAATATTAAAACTTTTCCCTACACCCCAAATGCCTTGGTGCTCCCAGCCCCCCTCGAAATATTGTTTCGGTGAGAACATTTCATGTAAAAAAAAACTATAACAGCGAAAAATGTCTCCTACGTTTACCCTGGTCTACTAGGTAGTCCAGAGGACCTTAAAACTCACCATTTTACACTAAAATATTAAAACTTTTCCCTACACCCCAAATGCCTTGGTGCTCCCAGCCCCCCTCGAAATATTGTTTCGGTGAGAACATTTCATGTAAAAAAAAACTATAACAGCGAAAAATGTCTCCTACGTTTACCCTGGTCTACTAGGTAGTCCAGAGGACCTTAAAACTCACCATTTTACACTAAAATACTAAAACTTTTCCCTACACTCCAAATGCTTAGGTGCTACCAGCCCCCCCCCCCCCCCGCATTATTATTTTCTATATACGCTAGTGGGAGGTTTAAAATGTTTTTACTCTTATCTTTGGCTAAGTATTGATAAATATTGGACACTATTTCCTTTGTTTGGCCTCGCAAAGCCCTTCCTAGTCCTAGACAGGACATAATTAGTTTTTATAACGTTTCCCGTATTGTGTTTTTCCTTGAATTGGGAGTAAATTCATTAACATTCAAAAGGAAATGGGTATTTTTTTAAAGGAAAAAATCTGTTTATTTTTAGATTAAAATATAGATAAGGGATTTAACAAAAAAGGCCCCTTACATTTAATCATGCAAGGGTAAGAATTAGAATATTGTGTAGTTTAATTTTTTTTTGGAGGCCCGGTGGCCGTGAGCACTTAACACTCGGGTTCGATTCCCACTATGGGGTGGTGGCTTTTCTTTAGAAAAAAGAAAATGCATCAACCCTATGCTGGTTAGAAAAATGGTGGTAACCTATAGATAACCCGTCCCGAAAATCGTAGTTAATAATAATGGACGTTAAAATTTAAATAAATATTTTTCTTCTATAATATATTTAAAAAATACTTTCTTTAAATAAGTCATATTATTTATTTTTTTAACACTTTTCCCTATGTTTTAATGATATGCATTTCTTCTTTTGTGATAATTTTTTTGTGTAATAATATTCATTTAAATTTTAACGTCCATTATAATTAACTGAGAATTTTAGGACGGGTTATCTATAGGTCACCAACCTTTTCTAACCATGATAGGGATGATACCTTTTCTTTTTTCCAAAGAAATGCCACCACCGTGGGAATCGAACCCACGTCCCTTGGTACGGAGTGTTAAGTGCCCACGCCTTAACCCTTACGGCCACGGCGGCCTCCTATGTAATAATAAATGTATTCTGATTCACAAATGTTTAAAAAAAAAAAAAAAAAAAAAAAAAAAAAAAAAAAAAAAAAAAAAAAAAAACACGATAAAAAAATGTTTACATGAGATTAAATGTAACCATGCAAGAAGGCTCATCAGAATATATGCTAACCCTCAAATAAAATAAATTAATAGCATTGTATCTCATTTGCATGCGCTCATAATATGAGTTGTGTTGAGTAGTATTAAAAACTTGTTTGTCTTGTAATAACAGATTTGAATCGATTGTGTATTTGTACAATGTTGTCTATACACACCTCGAAAATATCCACTTTACCTGAATAGCAGCAGAGACGAACACTGCGCCGACAGCAAACAGAAAAATATACTTTAGAGAGATCATGGCTGGTCGGAGTCTGGTCTGAGTCTGGCCTCTGGTAATATACACCACACTTTCTCCTCTCAACCCCGCCACTAGCTTGCTGTGTGTCTAGGCAACGCTCAGCTGTGGGGGAATCAGCGAAGGCATGTCTCAGACTAAACTAATAATAACTTAAAAATAAATTATTTACAAAAAATATTAATAATAGATGCATATAGTTAGCCGTTGAGATTATAAGTAGTCAAAGAATAGTTGGGATTCGGCTAAGACGAAACGTCAAATTTTAGGATTTATATTTTAATCGTTTCGGCATGCTCTTTGGTGACCTTAATCGAACTCGAGGTCTTAGCGGAACTCCGTCATCTTAGCGCGTTCCTGTTCTTACACTTACTGGCATTTGCAAAGCTTAGAATAGAAACTTGAGCTTCTGCTCTAATGAACAATTATATAGCGATTAAAGCTTACCCCCCCTCCAAAAAAAAAAAACTAACATAGAAGAAAAGAGGCCGAGTTCCAGGCCCCTCCCAAAAACAGTTTGCCTATGAAAGTTATGATATAGTATTGGGCTAAGTTTAAGCTCTTAATACCTTGTCGCACAGACTGTGCGACATATCTTCGAGTCTTGCAGGTTATACGAAGAAGCCCTAGAGAAGAACGAAATTCCAAAAGATATATCTGAAGCACTTGCAGACAACCCCTCCATGGTGGACAAAGTATTAAATTTTCTTAAAAAATCAAAATTATACACAGAAATATAGCAAAAAAAAATAATAATAAAAAAAATAAATAAATGAATAAATAATAAAAAATAAAATAAATATATTAATAAAATAAATAATTTCTGTATATATTCTATACCTTGAACGCAGATGCATTGATTGCGTATAGATTTAAATAATATGCCGTAACGGACCTAGCTCATATCACCATAATTATTATTTTAGCAGTATCCATGTAAAACAATTATATTAGCCATAGCAGTTTCAGAACCATTTTTAAAAACCCTTTTTGAACATTATATAACATTACAACTTAAGAGCATTCTCGACAATATATGTAGTGCATACCTTTATAGTACAAAATAATTTTCATTGAAAAACACTTTACAGGACGATGGTAACCTTTGACGTTCTTCGTCCTTAAACCCCATTCATACATACATTAATACCTTGTCAAGAACCTAATAATACCCTCTCAATTATTTGTACAATTCCAACTTGGCCAGTTTTCGTTAAATGATGGCCACCATAACGATCGGCTTTATTATAAAATGTCTGGCATTCAAAGATTCAGGCCCTTAGGGTAAGGATTGAGGATTATTATAAACTCTCTGATGACTTAAAACGACCGGGTTCGTATGAACTCTATATAAGTTAAATGGGGCCACGGCCGCTTGCATGCTTTTTATTTATCTATTCTCTAAAGTGGGGTTAGGAAAAAAAAAAAAAAAAAAAAAAAAAAAAGGCCGTATGTAAGAGAACGAAAACTGGCCAAGTTGAAATTGCACAAATAAGTTAGGCAAGGTATTAAGAGCCTACATCTATGATATCATAACATTCATAGGCAAACTATTTTTGGAAGGGGCCTGGAACTTGACTTTTTTTTTCAACGTTAGTATTTTGGGGATATCAATACTTTTTGTAAGTGAATTTTGAGTTACCTTCGTCAATATTTGGCTTTAGGAAGAATGACACTAACTGTGTTTTATTATTCCATCTGAGTTTTATCGTGTCGGTATTTTATTTTTTATAACTTTATGATTTCTTCTAATCTGATCATTATTTGTAAATGCCCTTTTGTCCTTGTCTGACTCTTATTAATTTCAAGTCTTAACTAATGTCGCAATCGCCTTATCGATGTAGGTACATAAGTAAATAATAGACTTGTACATAAAAATGTTAAGATACATCTAAATGTTTCTTAAAACAACAAATATAGGTTCTCCTTACCGAGACGATTCATTTGATACCCCACATAATGTTTTACGGGTTTCCAAAGGTACAAAATGGGCAACCCCGGTGGTAACGGAGTCAAACACAACTTTTCAGGATTTTTCGATTTTTGCCTTTAATAATAGTCTAATGTCTATCACCTTGCAAAATTTTAAGCCTCTAGCTTTTCGGAAAGTCCCTAATAATTTTTATGAGTGAGTGAGTCCTATAAATTTCGATTTTCGAAATATCCTTTGCGAAGTACTGTGGGGGTTCCGTCGTGTGGTAACTTATTATAAATTATTTGGTAACTAATGGTATAAATTATTTTTATTCATTTTTGTATAAGAAAATTATTTTTTATTTTTCCCGACGTTTCCACACCATGTTTTCTCTGTACATACCCTTAATGATCGGTCTAAACAATCCCCTCTCCCCTCTCCTTGTCTAACTTGTCAGAAATGATTTTATGTACATCCGTAAGGCATAGTTCTTCTCATCGGCCATCGGACATCATTAATACTAAACTGTATTTGTTCTAAAGCTCTTATTAAGAAATCTTCTCAAACCACGAAATGGCCCAATTTCTCATGCATAACGTCAAATTATATAACACAGAATGTGATTTCGGTTATAATTAGTATAATTAACATGCGTTCAGGGGGATTGGGTTTCAAAATAACCTGCTCCAAGATGAATTAGTACATTGAGAAACGGGAAATAAACTCCATTAATAAACAATTTAAATGGAGGCCCGATCGGCGTGAGTACTCCGCTCCTTAGGTGGTGGGTTCGATTCCCGTTAGGGCTCATGGCTTTTCGTTTGACATTGGCATCAGCCTCTCAGGTTACCTGTAGATAACCTGTCCAAAAAATCTGTATTATGAATAAGGCGTTGTTAAAATTTCAACTGAATCCATCGTTTCCAAGTACCCGAATTGAACATTAATTAGGAAAACTAGTTGTATTCACTTTTCTCGAAAACGGTTACAGATATAGCCGTAAAAACCGTTTCTTTCGTTTCTAGAGGTTAGAAAACCAACAAAATATGTCCCGGGGTGGGGTGGGGGATTACTCCGGGCCCAAAGTACGAATTTGTCCATACTGGCCGTAATCTTTGGTTTATTGCAACGAAACTCTGTATTAATTGTGGCTATCTTAAGATAAAAATGCATTGTTTAAATAAACTAAATCCGTTCGTTAGGACGGGGGGTTTACTCCGGACCCAAATTCCCAATTTGCCCATACTCACCATTATTTATCGTATATTGTAACGAAATACGGTATACTTCGTGTGTATATAAAGAGAAAGATGTGTTTCAAAAATGAACTAAATCCGTTAATTAGAATTAGGATTTAATTTGTATGTCGTTCGAATTGAATTAAGCGGCTCGGGCAGTGGTTGTTGCTTCTACCACTAGCTGCGCTAAACATCCGACTTCTGCTGTACATTGAGTCCAGCTCTTACAAATATAAAAGAGCTAAACTATTCATGTTTCATGTACAGGTTATATTAAGCAAATTATTCACGAATAGAGTGTACACTACCCATCTTCCGTGGAATGTGCTTAGTTGTGCAGCTCCCGCGTGACGGATTTTTTTTTTTTTTTTTAATGTTTTGTCGACTGCTATATTACAACTGTTTAAATATTTCCACTGCGTCCGGTGTGATTTGGAAAGATCAGAAAAGAAACTCTTTATATTTTGCCTTCAATTAAAAGAATACTTGAGGAACTTCAAGCACGGATTTCTCCGAATGATAAAACCCTACCGAAATTTAGGAGTGAACACATTTGTTAAATATTCACTAAGATTTCGAATTGGCATTTTCACTAACTGGTAAATTGCCATAATTTTTCAACCGTTTTCAAGGTGTTTATCAAAATATACGACTATATGATAGCAGCTCAGTCGTTATTACTTCATAAGATCCCTCCCCCATTCTAAAGTAAAATCATTTAGAACATAAAAATGTTATTAAGTAAAGATGGAATGGTTGGGATTCGGCTAAAGAAACCTTAATACGATTTTTGTTGAAAAAATCTATATTTAGGACGTTTCGGCTACTCATTGGTAGCCTTCGTCAGCTAAAATTACAAGAAAAGCAGAAATTAATACAAAAAAAAATGTATAATTGAGATAAGTAACAGACCAATGTTGACAGTTAAGTAACCATTGTGGAAGTGTCTAAGAAAAAAGTCCATCACGCAGGAGCTGCATAACTAAGCACTTTCCTCAGAATTTTTGTAGTGTAGACTACATTACTGAATAATTTGCTGTAAATAACCTATATAAATAAAATAAAAACGTGAATAGTTCTGCTCATTTACATTTCTTATGAGAACTGTTCAATTATTAATTTTGTAAATAATTTGCTTCCAGAGTTATGTTAATATATGATACTGTACTACTTAATAAATACACAAAAACTTCATTTTCCCTCTTTTAATCTGACGCAGGAACAGGGTACAGTCCCCCTAGTGGGAGATAGCGCTCCTCGCGGCGGCTTTGGGAACCTACGTCTGGCAGGCTAATTCTAATGAAACATAGTTTAAAGTAAACCCTCCTTTCCGATAGACCGATTTACTTCATTTTTACAACATTTCTTTCTCATGAGATACCCACGCCGTATACCGCGTTTCGTTACAACAAAGCAGAAATTACGACCTGTATGAGTATATTAGTACTTTAGGCCTGGAGTAAACCCCCCTTCCAAATAACTCGATTTAGTTTATATTTACAACCCATTTTTCTCTGTTGATTACCACCATGAATACCGAGTTTCGTTGAAATGTAACCAAAATTACCCCCCTCCTAATGAACCGATTTAATTTATTTTTACAACGTATTTCTCTCTTTAGATCAACATAACGAACACCGAGTTTCGTCGAAATAAAACAAAAACTACGGCTGGCATGGTCAAATTAGTGTTTTGGGTCCGGGGTAAACCCCCCCTCCCGGTGGACCAATTTTGGTGGTTAACGAACTCGTTCAATTGTTTGCTAATTGAACGGTATATAATACGTTTCGCGAAGAAAAAACAAAAGCTCTGGCCGCTATCGTGTTAACAGACACATATCTAAATATATAAATTTTAACGGGAGTCATTTTCGGTGTCTAATAGGTAGGATCAATAAAGATTTGAAGAAATTTTTCAAAAATTCCGTCATGAGTGCAAACTCAATAGCTACTTTCCTTCGGAGGAAAGTGCTAAAAGGAATCTACTAGGGTAAATGAAACGAAAAACAAACCAGGCGGTGGGAGAAGGTCGGTAAGGATCAAAGGCCTGTTTATGACATTTTATGACAGGAAAGGAGAGAAAGGTGTTAATTGAAGGATACACAAGGGGCATGGGAAAATACTAGGTCGGGAGAGTTTTTGAAAAATATTAGCGTACATAGGAGAAATACGCTAATATTTTTCAACCTAGTATTTTCCCATGCCCCTTGTGTATCCTTCCATTAACACCTTTCTCTCCTTTCCTGTCATAAAATGTCATAAACAGGCCTTTGATCCTTACCGACCTTCTCCCACCAACTGGTTTGTTTTCCGTTTCATTTACCCTAGTAGATTCCTTTTTTCTTAGACACTTCCACAATGGTTACTTAACTGTCAACATTGGTCTTCCTCTGCCTCCAGGCATTTCCATAGGTATGTAGTATCTTGTTTCTTTACCAAATTGTTCTTTTATAATAAGTTAAGTGTATTTATAGTTCTGTTACTTATCTCAATTATAATTTTTTTTTGTATTAATTTCTGTTTTTCTTGACATTTTAGCTGACGAAGGCTACCAATGAGTAGCCGAAACGTTCTAAATATAGATTTTTTTAACAAAAATCGTATTAAGATTTCTTTAGCCGAATCCCAACCATTCCATCTTTACTTATCACCTCGACGGCTAACTATCTAATCATCATGATAAAAATGTTATTTGGCAATAGTAATAGTCGTCAATGATTAAAAATCAATTCTCGCCAAATTAAGAATTAATCCCCCCCCCCCCTCATAATATCCAGACAAAATCAATTTCCGGTTTACTAAACCAATGATATCACTTCCGTTACTGTGTCAATGTATTTACGTGCACAAAAATCGAGGAAAGGAGCTGGATGACAACCTTAAAGGTTGAAACTCATAGGAGAAATATCTGGAGATTGTATGCTGCAGTTAAGCTTGTATTACCTCAGCATTCACCAAGATATCGTAAACAAGATACAGCACGAGTTAGAAAGTTGAAAAGCTCCACGGGATCTTCGGGCAAATGGCAGTATTAGAGAGAGAAAGGTATTGTTGACAAGATAGACATTTTATAACGTGTCTAGAAGAATAAGACTTAGAAATTGTGGTTTTTGTGAAATAAAAAAAAAATAGGTTGCTGCGATAGATGATGTCTTTATGAGGGGGTTCCTCCCACCCTCCCTAGGAAGGAAACTCAGACAAATATATATACATTTATATATATATATATATATATATATATATATATATATATATATATATATATTTTTCTGTTTGAACTATAATTATAAATATTGACCATTTTAACTTACATAGAGCTCATACAAAACCCATCGTTTTAAGTCATCACAGAGTTTATAATAACCCTAAATCGTTACCCTAAGGGCCTAAACCTTTGAATGTCAGGTATTTTATAATAAATCCGATTGTCTTAGCTGCTGTCGTTTAACGAAAACTGGCCAAGCTAGAAATGCACAAATACGAGAGAGGGTATTATTAGGTTCTTGACAAGGTAATACGGGCCTTATACTATGATATCATAACTTTCATAAGTAACCTGTTTTGGGCAGGGGCCTGGAACGTGGCCTCTTTTTCTCAACGTTAGTTTGTTTTTTTTTTTAGGGGGGGATATTAATACTTTGATACTTAATACTCGCCATTTGGCTTGAGGATGATGACGCGGGGACGTGACTCTTGGTAGTGCGTCGAGCTGTTTCCCGTTTTTTTTTTGTTTTTTTTGCGTGTATACGAAAAGCCTTGGGTTAAAGACCACAACTCAACTTTACTGGGTTTTCGGATTTTTTCCATTAGTTCAAGGTTCTCCTTGCTGATACAATTCATTTGATATCCCACACGATGGGTTTCGGAAGGAATTATGGGTTTCCGAAGGAACAACAAGTGCAAAACGCGCACCCCCTCTGGGAGCGGAGTCAAACACAACTTTTCAGGAATTTTCTATTTTTGCCTTTGATAACATTTTAATGCTTATCATTCTGCAAAATTTCAAATCTCTAGCTTTTCATAAGCTCGTAGTAACAGAGAAATAGCCCGGTCTCTTGACCGCAGTCAGCCACTGGCCCTCCAGGTTGGGGGAACATAAACACTGACACACACACAGTACACTAAATACAGCACACTACACACACCCCACACCAAATAAAACTAAGGACATCTACAGTAAACAACCTAGGATCACCTTCCCTAGGCAATTGACATGGATGGTCAGAAAACATCCCCCAATCCAAGGTGGAACAGCATGGGCCGTTGGACGAATGGCTGAGGGGAACTCAGTCCTACCATGCGGACTCTGGACACCGGGCGACCTCCAGTTTCAAGAACTGCCTTACTGCAGTATGCGGGGCTCTGCTGCAGGTGACCTTTAGATCCCTTGCTTCTCGTGGGAACAATTGAAGAGGTAAATAGCGAATCTTTGTCTTCGGACATTACAACAACGGAGGCTCTAACGCCCCTATCGATCGAGTTCAATCTCGACCTTCTGGAGAGGCTTGCCTCAGAGGAAGAAGGGAATGCCAACATGGAGTTGGAAACGGAAGTTATGCTAATTCCACCACCTGTACAGGAGGAGGAGCATACTCAAACTGACAAGGGGGAGGAGAAATCCATGCCCCCTACCACCAGCGACAAGAAAATTAAGCTTGGTGGAGCTACTAGGAGACGCTTTCGCTGGCTCCGAAGACATGGGTATAGCAAGGAAGAGGCTACCAGGATGTGTAGGGACCCTATGGGAACGCATGGGACCAAGAAGAAGAGGAGCAGATCCGAGGAGGAGGGTGAGAGGACTCGCTCCAGTGAGACCACTCCTGTGGCGCGCAGCAAAAGGGCTAAGCTGAGCTCATCTGTACAGCAGTCACAGGAGGGAAAGGAACGGGAGAGGGACATGGCTCCAGCTCTCTCGTACCGGAGAGCCCTTGAAGGGGTGAGGATTGGCATTTGCTGTCAGGAACACCCCACAGTTCAACTTGAAGGTGAGCAATTTGAGCTGATAAAGGAGGCTCTCCTACTGAAAATAGGTGAGGAACCGGACAGGGAGGTAAAAGTTCGGTTCTATGATATAATATGGAAGGGCGGCTGGATACAGCTTGTATGCTCAAACCAGGAGACAGCTGACTGGGTCCTGGAGAATGGTCCACTCCTAACACCGTGGGAAGGGGCCAAATTAAAGGTCCTGAAGGAGCAAGACCTACCTCGCAGGAGTACCTTAGATGTGTATCTCCCTAAAACAAATAAAGAGGACAAAGCGCTTCTTAATTTGCTAAGGGCTCAGAACCCAAGGGATTTAAGGATAGAATCCTGGAGAGTATACAGCAGAGATGATTCGATGCCTAGAATCACTCAGCTTGCTATGGGAATCGACGAGGATACAGCCCGCAAGCTTCAGGAAGGCAGAGACATGCTGCACTACGGCTTCCATAGTCTTAAATATAGGGTGATTGGAGGCCGTAAAAAAGAGGCAGGGGGAGGTGAAGGTTCCGTGCCTGTGGTTGAGAAGGTGCATGAGAGAGAAGAAGGAGTAGCCACGGTGGATAAGGCAAAGGGAAAAGAAAAGCAAGTAGCCCGGACTCCTGAGGTATCGGAAGGGAGAGGTAGAGAGGAGAAGAGGGCTGAGGATGCTACAGCCAAGAGGGTTGACATGAGACCCAGCACCTCAAGGAAGGAGGAGGAGGAAGAGGAGAGAAAGAAAAGATCTCGCCGTCCTCCCCTTGCCCATAGTCATAGGGACAGGGTAGAAGAAAAGAACGGACAGGGTAGGAGAAGTCACTCCACTCCGACCCGAAGAGAAGGGCTCTACTCACCTGGAAGAAGAAGGGAGGATGACAGGCTAGGGTGGCGCACCGAGAAGCGGAGACCCAGGGGCTCAGGGAAAAGGAGCCCCATACCACGACCTTGAGTGAAAACTTAAGGTTCGTGCAGGTGAACCTTCATCGTGCAAGGGCAGCGACCAGCGTCCTGACTAGAAGGTTCATCTCCAATAAATTGGACGTAGGGATCCTTCAGGAACCCTGGGCAGGCAAAGGGACTATAATGGGCCTTTCATCCAAAGCAGGTAAGCTAGTCTATTGTACAAGTGTTGACAGACCAAGAGCAGCCCTGCTGATTAATAAAAGAGTAAATTTTTACTCTGTTCCAGACTTCATTAGTAGGGACCTGGTTGCGGTGGTCATAGAGGTGCCGACAGCGAGAGGAAGAGGGGAGGTGCTGATTGCCTCGGCCTATTTTCCTGGGGATGCTGTGGAAGTACCTCCCAATGAAGTTGATGGCCTGGTCAATTACTGTAAGGTCAGGAACCTAGACCTAATAATGGGTTGCGATGCCAACGCTCACAACATGGTCTGGGGAAGCAGCAATAACAACACAAGAGGTGAGTCGCTCCTTGATTACTTAATATCTAACAATATTGATGTAGCTAATCGAGGCTCTGAGCCCACCTTTGTTACAGCAAATAGAAGTGAGGTATTGGATCTCACACTGACAAAACAGTCCACTAGTAAAATGATACTCAATTGGCACGTCTCCAAAGAGGTCTCAATGTCTGACCATCGGCAAATAAGGTTTGAGGTCGGGGCAAGAATGGAGGCCCCACAACAGGTGAGAATTCCAAAACTAACAAATTGGACCCTTTACGACAACATACTCCTAGAAGAGTATGAAGGAGAGGAGTTAGCAGTGGGTACTACAGAGGAACTGGAAAGAACCTCTGTAAAAATCCACAACGCCATGCATGAGGCGTTTGAAATTAGCTGCCCGCCAAGAGTTAAAAGGCAAGAAAAGGAGCCACCATGGTGGAACAGCGAATTGGAAAAGCTCAGGAAAAAGGCCAGAGGGCTTTTCAATCGAGCAAAACAAAATGGTAATTGGAGGGACTATAAACAGTCCCTGACGGAGTACAACAAAGGAATCAGGCAGGCTAAGAGAAGGACCTGGAGAGATTTCTGCAAGGATGTTAGTAGCCTACCAGAGGCTGCTAGGCTACAGAAAGTGCTTGCCAAAAGGCACACAAATGAAATGGGACTGCTAAAGAGACCCGATGCGACGATTACGAGCAATCTGGAAGAGACAGTTAGGGAGCTACTAGTGACCCACTTCCCAGACTGCTCAGACGAAACAGAGGAGATGGATGAGCCTCCGAGGCATGAAAATGCAAACAAATGGATGCTTCAAGCAGCCAAGAAAATCTTTACAATTGAAAAGGTAAAGTGGGCGATAGGAACCTTCAAGCCTTACAAGGCTCCTGGAGGAGATGGCATTATCCCTGCTCAGCTAATCCATGGGAAAGAAAAGCTTGCAGGCACTCTAGCAGCCATGTTTCAGGCAAGCTATGCACATGGATACATCCCCTGTCTCTGGAGGGACACGGATGTGATCTTTATACCAAAGGGACCAACAAGGCCCCTGGACTTACCTAAGTCCTATAGACCTATAAGTCTCTCTTCCAACGTGCTGAAAACGATGGAGAAGGTAGTGGACATGCACATCAGGAAGGACCTCTTAGGAAGGCATCCTCTGCATGCCCAGCAATTTGCGTATCAAAAGGGCAAATCAACAGAAACTGCCCTGCATTATCTAGTGGGCAGAATAGAAGACTCACTTCAAAACAAGGAAATTGCGCTATGTGCATTCCTGGATATAGAGGGTGCTTTTGACAATACCTCATATGCAGCCATAGAGGAGGCTACCAAGGAGTTTGGTGCTGAGCTCATCCTCAGAAGATGGGTTAGGGCTATGCTGGGAAGCCGGCGAATTAGAGCAAGGAAGGGGTGGGTCTCCACAAGAATAAGGGCAACTAGAGGTTGCCCCCAGGGAGGTGTTTTATCACCCCTGTTGTGGACAATGGTGGTGGACTCCCTCCTTAGAACTCTTTCTGAAGCTGGGTACGAGGTAATAGGATATGCGGATGATATAGTGGTTATAGTAAGAGGGAGATTTCCGCATGTCCTAAAGGAACGTATGCAGCTGGCACTAAGAATGATTAGGAGATGGTGCCATAATCTTGGGTTAACGGTTAATCCTGAAAAGACCAAGGTAGTCCCTTTCTCTAGGAAAAGGAACCTGAATATGGAACCTATCCTGGTGGAGGGGTCTCCTGTACTGGTCACAAATGAGATCAAGTATCTGGGAATAACACTGGATAGAAGGCTCACTTGGAATCTGCACCTCAATAAACAGATTGAGAAGGCAAAGGTCTCTTTATGGGCCTGTAACAGGCTCTGTGGAAAGACCTGGGGTATGAGTCCGAGGATGCTCCTCTGGCTATACACTGCTGTAGTAAGGCCTATGGTAACATACGCAGCACTAGTCTGGTGGACAAAAACTGAGGAGAAGACCGCAGCCAGCAGGCTAGAAAGAGTCCAAAGGCTAGCATGCCTGGGAATCACAGGCAATCAGGACGTGCCCTACTGCAGCGATGGAAGCAATCATAGGATTAACACCGCTAGCTATCCGCATCAAGCGAGAGGCCCTGATTGGTGCACTGAGAATCCAGTCCCTCAAAGTGAGCAAGGATGAGACTAGGGGACATCTCAGGATTCTGCAAAGACTAAAAGAGAGCGATCTATGCCTCACCCGGTCGGATGAGATGACACGGACACTTGTTTTTGACAAGCAGTTCAGTGTTGTCATTCCTAGTCGACAGAGCTGGGAGGAAGGACAGGATAGTTTCCAAAGAGACTCATTGGTTTGGTACACCGATGGCTCTCTTAAGGATGAGAGGGCTGGTGCAGGGGTATATGGTCCCAGAACAGAAATAGCCATAGCTCTTGGATCCTTTGCTACAGTCTTCCAATCGGAAGTTCATGCAATTGAGATTGCAGCCCGAGAAAATCTAAGAAAAGGTGTTAAAGGGCAAAGAATACGAATAAATAGTGACAGTCAAGCTGCACTGAAGGCACTGGCATCGCATAGTGTCTCCTCAAAACTAGTGCTCGATTGTCACAATGCCCTAAGTGATCTGGGCAGGCGTAACAGGGTTACGCTTGTGTGGGTGCCGGGACATGAGGGCATTGAGGGCAATGAGAAGGCCGATGAGCTGGCAAGGAAGGGATCGGAGGAGATACTTCATGGTCCTGAGCCGTTCTTTGGTGTTTCAAAAAGCTTTGTCAAAAAGGTAGTAAATGCCTGGGAACAAGAAGAAATTCAAAAGAATTGGCAGGATAAGCCAGGTATGAGGCAGGCAAAGCTACTTGTCCGGATCTCGAAAGATAGGGCAGGGTATTTCCTTCAACTAACAAGAATAGAATTAAGAAGGATAGTCGGACTTCTCTCTGGACATGGTCCGCTAAGAAAACACCTGTGCACGATGGGGCTAATAGAGGACCCTACATGTCGCTGGTGCCTCGAAGAAGAGGAAACCTCACAGCACGTCCTCTGCGAATGTGAGGCCTTGGCCTACAATAGGCTAGTGCACATAGGGAAGGCAATTGCTACGCCCAAGGACATAGCCGAGGCTACTCCCAAGGAGCTCAAGCTATACGTGAGGAGCTGCAAGCTAGAAAGGGAGTAAGACAGAGACGCAAATCACAATAGATCCAATAGGGTCGCGGTGAACAAGGGCGTAGGGCCCAGGTCCCTTTGTATTGTATTGTATTGTAACAGAGAAATAAATTTGTAACATGAATATGAACTTATTCATGGGATAAATCTGTCTTCGAGACCTTCATACGAGATCATATCATCTCGTACTACGTGGATGTGTCAAGATGCTGTCTATTTACTGGCTACCATCAGCGAGAATTTCACACGTCTTGCATGCGATGTTTAAGTCTTTCCGTCTTACACTATCTGTTAGTAAATGTTTTATTTTCAATTCAGAATTAAAATGTCTTACGATGGTTTCTCTTGTCTTGTCAGTAGGTACTGGAGGGTAAGTCTTGACTGGCCAATCCTAAGTCGAGCCAATACAACCTCGTCCCTTCTAATAGCTCGACAACTGCCACTTCTTTCGTTTATTTTTTATCTTAACTGTTGTTCAGAAAAAAAAGAACAAGTAATAATGGTACCCGAACTCAACAATGATATTCACTTGAGCATTTAATTTAAAATTAATTTAGAGAAGAAAAAATGCCAAGCATAAACGATATTGTCAGTATCATGCTTTAAATGTGTTGTTTCTGAACCGTGGCAATCCATCTGTTCGACAATTAAGTAATGGCGTAGAGAAACGAGTCGCATGCGCACAAATCAGTGCAAGTGCGAGCGTTAAAGGGCATGATCAATGTATTAAGGACGTGTATTACTTATATGGAGCAGAACAGGGGTATACGAGAGGGCGATCTGGCCACTTTCGAACGGCTAGTGACCTCCTTTCGGTCTTGTGACATACCCACCAATTACCGTACTTCCACTTTCAAACATTCACAAAATTCAAATTCCCAAAGATGTAGTAGCATTTGAACTCGAATTTTCTACCAGAGAGGTCCCATTAATAAGGCAACTTTAGAGACCATTTAACTGATAAAATTACTTATAAGTTAAGTTATCAATCTTTCTAGTGAATGAATATTCTTCAAGAAATCATCCCTTCTTAGAACAGCATTTTGGTATTATGTATTACGGCACTTACAGAGTGGAGCGCAGAAAGAGCGAAGATCATAGCGAAGAAATCAAACGCGTGAGTTTAAAGGGACATAAACAGAGTGAAAAAGCTGGCAAAGCAACTATTTCAATTCAGTTGGCAAAGCTATGGTTTCCTAAGAAAGCGGTGTCGCTACATGACGGCCATCATATTGCGGTGGATAACGTGACTGAAACGTAGTCTGTGCAAACAAATAGTGTTGGTATCCAAGAGAGCGTTGATAGTGGCGGACCTTCAAATAGCGGTACCACTATTTACATGAGACAATGGCCGCATTACGGTGAGAAACAGGTGTCAACGTTTTTTCCGGTAGCAGTGAGTATTATCAGTATTTATTTTTAAAGACAGTCGTCCAAATTATTATCTCTCGGCACCATTAAAAGACGGCCGTCTTTTACCCCCATCGCTTGCGACCTGATACTGCCGTCACATAACGTCACCGCTTTCTTAGGAAACCATAGCTTTAGTCATCACTGAACTACAGGTAGGCTCGTCTGTTCTTCGTACTTGAGCGTGGAGCCTTAAAAAAACGTCCGCCACAGACTTTCTTGCGCAAGCAAAGGATGCTTACAGAGTGCAAAGAGCATAGCGAAAAACGTTCCATAGCCAATTAAGTTGAAATCACTGTAATGTTCTCTGCTTTGACAGCTGGTCCACTATGTTTACTTCCCTTTAACCTCGTGTGCTTGATTTCTTCGGTACCTTTACTCTTCCTTTGCTCTCTCTAAACCAAATTATTAGTTTGGTTCCAGATGAACCACCACTCCGAATGTACCGTTTTTGTGAAGTTTCGTAAACCTGTTTCTGATAAGAACCGCACGATATATACCGAGTTCCGTTGTAAGGAAGGAGAAATTACGGCCATAAGGGACCAATGAATTATTAGGTTCCCGATTAAAGCCACCCTCTTAAGGGATCGTTTTTAGATATTTTTACAGCATCTCTTTCGCAAATATAAGGAGTTTCGTTGTAAGGATGTATAAAGTCCAGGCAACTTATGGTTAGAGTCCAGAGAAAAAAGTCCGACTCGGAGGAACTACGTCATCTTAGCGCGTTTCCGTTCTTATCTTTGGTGTCATTTCAAAAACTTGGAATGGAAACAGTTTATAATTTGTTTTGATGGTTCGTGGAAAATTGAAACAAACAAAAACAAGTGTGTGTGTGATATGCGAGCTTGTATGTATATATATTGAGAGAGAGGGGGAGAGGCAGAAAGAGTATGGCATGTAACCTCTTGTAGCCATTGAAACCAAGGATAGAACTTTTCCATGCTCTTTGTTAATTATATAAGCCTCAGTTGAATCCCACCAAGACCTATTGCCTTAACTGTATCCTGTAGAGCGACATTGTTTCCTTTTGGGACCACTCGCAATGAGGTATCAGTTCAAGGGAGCTGTGCAGTGAAAAAAAGAATGACTCCTGCCATTAACCGTTTTGTACATAGGGCAGATGAAGAAGTAAGCTGTACAAATAATTTGAAAATCAGTTATTTACTGCAGAGGTTCAGCACGACTATGGCCAAAGACCACAGGAGAAGTTCAACTTTAAAAGCCTAATGCGCTCTAGTACCAAAATTCGGTAGTGTTTGGTAATTATTGGGCATATCCAAGGCTGAAAAGTTGGAAAACTGGCATAAAGGTATCTTGCGATCAAATTCAAAGGTTAATCGACTGCTCTTGGCATTATATTTGTGAGGAATTAAAGATTGTTCTAATTTAAATATTTAGTTAAAGATAGTCTTAGGATCAGATGGCTGGATGTGAAGCCAATGATGCCAAAACTTTGGTAGGCAATCGGAACTAGAGAGCTGCAGCAGAAGACAGAGCTAACCGGGGGAGGCTCTTAGAGAAGGCCCAGTCTCGGTGAAGGGATGTCGCACCACATATGTATATGTTTAAGTATATTCTAGTTTAAATATTTGACATAAGGAACTTAGGTTGCCCTGTACGCCGTTACCCACCAAAAGGATTTGAGTTGCTTGAGATATGAAGACTTTCACAAGCCTCTAATCTCTCCTTTTCATTTAAAAATCTAATTGAAGTACAGTAAGTATGTTTGATGCTTTTGCAAACTTAAGGAGTAGGTAATCTTGGAGAGAAGCTATTAGGGCTGTTAGTTTAGGGGCTGATTCCGAAGTTAATTATCAGTTCCAGGATAAGTAAAACTATACATAATTTTTTATTTAAAGCTATCCTCCACAAAACTGTACAAAAATGTGAACAGTTAAATTACACGAACTGCCTAAAACAGTTAAATTACACAGGTACATGAAGGAAAATATCCGTGCCATTTATCCTCTTTACAAGAGTGTAATACAAAAAGGGTTGTTGATAAGAAAACATGCATACAATACGATGTATTTGAACAAAAAAGGCGGATAGAAATGACAAAATTAAGCAGGAGTACTTAAGATAATATTTTTGTGATATATAAAAATAAATACAATAGGTATAGTTTACCATTTACAAGAGATTTATATTTACATAATTTGTTGTATTTATAAATATTTACAGAATAATAAAAGAAATACTAACATTTTCAAACATCGCCACTTTTTAGAAAGGTCTAAACTCCTAAAGGTTTACTAGAAAAAAAGAAAAATCAGTCTGATTTAAAATAAATAAATATATAAATAACTTAAATGTAAGCAAATAACTAGCAAATTAAACATTATCACAGAATAAAAGGGTTCATATTGATACACCAGTGTTTACAATGTGGGGCTCCAATTAATAAAAAATGTAGTAATATTGATTTTTAATTCAAAGTAAAATATTATTTCTTCTTAAATTATTTTTTATGTAGAGGTATCCTGCTGTCATGATTCTGTAAAAAACAAAAGTATTTATATTATGTAATTTCTAAACAGTATATAATAAACCATGGGATATTTGAGTGACGTGAGAGAAAGAGAAAGAAGGAGAGAGGAAGAGAGATGACTACATCTTTCTTCGCTATCAGTTATCACATCTCATGAAAAAAAACATACTTCTATGCTGAGCAGGTATAATGCGCCTCTTTTCTTCATCATCTAATTCGTCAATACTTCTTCCATCAATGGACTCCATAAGCGACTTAATGAAAGTATTGCCATTGATGAGTTTTGTCGTTGCAATAATGAATTCAACATTTGCTACAAAATTAAGAATACAGTGATGAAAATAACATTGTACTTAAAAGAAACAATATATGATTCAATTAATGGGTGTTTTAAGTATATACTTACAATCTTCTTGCTGAGCAAGAAACCTAAGAGCTGATATTTCAGCATAAGTGCAACCACCCAAGAAAAATACCAGAACTACTTTAGGGTTATCATTAATTGATGATGCTTGGCTTCCTACAGAACCTCCTAAAAATAAAACAATAAAGAGAAAATAGTATTTTTATTTCTTTTCTTTTTTTTTTTGTGTATGTTTAACGTTGTATCAAGGATTGAGCTATTAACGCCGGGCTATCTACAGGTTGGCCACCCTTTTATAACCAACAGCACTTAGTAGAGAAGGTGTTTGTCTAATTAGGAACTTGGCTTTGTTTTTGAGCTGCAAAGTGAAGAAAAGTATACATAACACTTATTCAGCTGAATTATTCATGCATGTAAATTTTTATTATTGTATTTATTTTCTTTATTGACTAGTATTTTTTAAGTCTTAGGGTGCGTTTACACAAGGATAGTTATTGCAGGATATTTATATCAGAGATAAATTCTGACTAGTGTAAACCACGTAGAATTTATGTCAGACACAAAGTTTACATGGTTTCCATTAGTCGCAATTTCTCTCTGATATAAATATCCTGCAATAACTATCCTAGTGTAAACAAACTCTTAGATATTGCCTTATCTCAATAGCTAAGAGCTAGCTTGAAGTTTCTTTTTGTTATTCCATATTGGGATTATTTATGTTTTATTAGAACATAGGCACAGAACTTTGGCTGACTTTTTTTACAATAAATGGGTATTAATCCATCTTCAATGACTGTTTAATCCACTAAAATATGATGTATAAACAGAACATATGGACTCAAACGATAATTCTCTGTAAATAAATAATTGTTATACTTACTTCGCTTATTTGGGTAATATGTTGTAGATTGTCCCACATCAAATTCAGGGCCAGGTAATAACGGTAAAATGTCTGATAGAGAGGACCAGCCTCCGTGCTTAACAATATGCTGAACAAGCCTGACACTCAGAGGAGCGTAAACACTGTGTACGTAGGTAACATCATTTGGTGTGACATCGTTTCCATTCTCGATCGTCAATCTTAGAGTTTTTCGTAATACTGTGTATCCACGTAAACCTTGCTGGATAAATGTGGGAAGACATTTATAAAAAATGGCTCATAATGAAATAAAAACTACCTAAGCAATGATATACATTTTTTATCTAGTCAACAACACTTAAAAAAAGAAAGGAATTGACATTTTAAGATTACAGTTAGGAGCCCAATCGCAGGAAGTGTGTCATCTTAGCATGGTTGCATATAATGTTTATGACTGGTGTAATTTGGAAAGCTTAGAATTGAGACTCTTAATATTTTTCCTTCAAAAGAAAGAAACAAATACATTCAAAACTTCAAGCACTGTTTTCACACTCTGAGCTGGTCTTATCAAAATTTACACCTAAACCTTTTTTTTTTTTTTTTAGGAAATGTATTAGCGTTTCGAATGATCACTCAAGTTATCAAAATTTTGCAACCTTTTTTGAAATACTTAAAAATGTATATGAAAAGTTCAAAACTGTATCTTAATGTAAAACCTTAGGTGCTACAAGTTTTTTTGAGAGATTTCTAAAAAAAAAAAAAAATAAAAAAAAAATAATAATATAAAATAAATAAAATGTTCCAGTGGGCATATTCTGCTTGTTTACAAATTTCACCTTTTGTTTTAGACAAAAAATTTTTGAGCCAAATTTCATCAATGTTTGAGTATTTTTATAAGCCTTAGAAGTGTAAAAAGATAATATATATTTTGTGACTGATAGGTTATGAAATGTGGAACAAAACATCTCTCATTAGGACTTCCTATAGGGAGGGAAGAAACACCAAAAACACATTTCTAAAAGTTTTTAGTTAAAAAACGAATGTACTTAAATCAAATAACATATTTTACTTTTTAGAATGCATTGAAGGTTCTCCTTGGTTTAACAATTTTTTGAGCAATAAAAATCTAAATAATTAAAAAAATATAATGCTTGCTTAAAATTACTTTTTGTATTAAATATTAAGATTTTTTACTGAATAAATCAAATTTTCTGCTGAAACTATAACCCTAAGTGAAATGAGAACAATTAATTCTCAAAAAAATAATAATGATAATTTCTGCAAATTTGGTGAGAAAATTATACACATTAAGTCAATTAAGTTGTATTAAGGGATATTGTTCTACTCTGGTACAACTTTATTAGTAACAAGCCCAGAATTATATTCTCAAATGCTAAATAACACTAAAAACTAATATTCACGGAGATGCAATTCATTTACCAAACAAAGTCAAAGTTTAAGTTAAAATAAATGGAGCAAAGTTACCTGAACTTTAATTAATCCGGCATCTTCCAAGTTAGTGAGCGTAAGAATGTGTTGAAAACCATAAGTGTGGATTATTTCTCTCTTATAGTGGTCAAGAACTTTTTGTTTAAGGCCACTATTTGTCGCTGACTGTAGGCAAATTAATCGCAATACCTAATGAATAATAATAAATTAAGAATTAAATAGTTAACCAATGAGAAAAAATGTAATTAATGAATTGTACTGATAAATTACCTTTATAAGTGGTTCCTCGTGGGCTATGCAGTCTTCTATGTGCGTTTGCACTTTATCAGTATCCACTCCCAACATTAGATCTTGTTCAAGTTGAAGAGATTCAAGGAATTCACTTGTGTCAGTCACCTGCTTAATGAGTTCAGCGATTGTAGTATCTAAAAGAACAAGAATACTACAAAATTATTCAACGGAAGAAATCAATCAAAAAGCTTTAGACAATCATTATAAAAATAAAACAACCATTTAAACATTGTTTGTTGAATGGACTAATGCCTTAAGACTCCTGCCTAACCAGCGACCCCATAACACCAAGCTTAGGCTGATTACTCTACTTGAAGAAAAATATGAAGTGTGTAATAAAAATTTGCTTGTACATCACCTCTCTAAAACCAAAGTTACTGGCAAAGCCCTTGGCAAGTCAGGAGTGTATTGTGTGCATAAGTAACATAATTTGGAGTGACATCAATCATAGAGTTTTTCATAATACTGGGTACCCACGTAAACCTTGCTATACATATAAAAATGTGAAGACATTTTTAAGAAATGGCTTCTAATGAAATATAAAATACTTTAGCAATTCTATACATTTTTTCTCTTGTCAACATTATTTTTTTTTTCAAAAAGGAAATTGACATTTTAAGATTATAGCAAGGAGTCGGACTTGAAGGAACTGCATCATCTTAGCATGGTGTTAAATACGTGTGATTTAAAAAGCTTAATATTTTGTCTTCAATTGAACAAAAAAAAAACATTCAAAACTTCAAGAAATGTTTTTTCAAGAATGTGCTGGACTTATCGAATAATAATTCAACAGATGAAATTAGTCAAAAATCTTTAAATCTTCGGAGTTAGAGACTCTTATTACCATGCAAACATTTTTAGTTTTATGGAACTCAGTATTACATCGGGGGTGTGCTTCTGGCTACTCAGCGACACTATAAGATCAATCATAGGCTGATTAATCTACTAGAAGAAGCATATGGAGTGTGTAGTAAAAATTCTCTAGCTAATCGCCTCTCGAAAACCAAAGATGCTGTCGAAGTCCTGGAGTATAACGTAACTCATATTTATCTTGTTGTAACAGATATGTGAGGGGGAGTGGAAAATTACGGACGAGACTGAAGAATCATTTCACAAGGAACGATTTTATGGTTAAAACAAACTTGAAAATGAGAATCATGACCAATGTTACTAGGATGTGACAATTATACATTTTCTAGACAAAATAGGAAGACTAACTTAAAAGAAAATGTTTAAATTAAATTAAATGTTGAAAATTTGGAGAACAATTTAAATGTAAAAGATGGTGGCATGTTGAAGAACAACCCAGCAGCATATTACAGATGAGTCCTCAGTCTGCTGCGAGATTTGCTGGCAGAAACTTTAAGGTCAATTTCCCCTCATTTCTTCTGAAATTTTTTATTCTTTTTTCTTATAACCTTTTCAGTACTGAATATGGAAGAACTGCAGTGTCAGGAGGATTATTAAGCATGCCTCCCCCTGTGGACTGGTTATGCCTGATCTTGCAGTCCTGGGGGCATTATATCAGCCGTCTCCAGTAATTTATCTGTTACCATTATATGGTTTGATATTTGGACACATTAATGGCAGGTTTAGCCCTAGAACCACCATGGAGGGAGTGGTGGAGACAGCAAATATTTCATTTTAAATTTTTTGTTTATTATTTATTTATATTTTAATAAATAAATAATGCAGATTATTAGGATGGAGTATCTACATGATACTGTCATTTTTGGGGCTAATGCAAATCGTGGCTAGTGAAGGATTTTTATAAATATACAAAATTAAAAAAAAAAAAAAAAAATGTTTGTATATATTGAAAGACAAAGAAGGTACTTGTAATAAGTTGCCTATGTTTAAATAATGAGTCATCATTCATAACGGAAGGAGCCTCAACCGTCATCCATAACACAGGCAAAACATATACATGAAGAGTCTGAACCTTCATCTGTAACTCAGGCAAAGCAAGTAGGTAATAAGACTCATTTGTCAAATATATGCAAAGGGTTAATAGTAATATTTTTGAGGGTGTACACAAGCCTTTTAATTTCTTTTGTTAAAAAAAAAAAAAAAAAAAAAAAAAAATTTAAATTACTCCACACTTCTTTTAGCACAAGTATAGTATGAATTACACTTCTAGGTTCTGATAATAGGAAGACAAATATAATAATAAACACTAAAATAAGGCCAACAATGGCAACTTTCCCCCAGGACTTAAAATCACTGAATTGAGGGGGGATGATCAAATAATAGAAAATTTGTACTAACGAATGCTCAGAGACTTTTTTGTAGCCATCATGTGCGGAAGCTTAGCCACAAACTGCTTCATTTTCTCAACACTAACGCCAATCCCTGCCTTCTCTTCAAACTGGGATGATATAACCTTGGCCTTCTTCCGCAACGCTGCTCCAACACCTTTAAAGTTTTTATCCCTGAAAGCAATAAATTTAAAGTAATTGCTAACTAATGAATGTTCACAATATATTTATTTCAATCAACACAACATTTTTGTGAAAATAAAACATTATTGTCTAACCTGATTTCTGCAAAAAGTTCATCTCCAGAATTAAGAATCACCTGCTTTTTGTCTGACATAAGATCACTAGGTTCATCATTTTCATTATCAACAAACTTCTCAGCAGGAAGGTAAGCAGTGGCTAAAAATAATTTTAATTTCAATTTTTTTTTTTTTTTCTTTTAGGGTGCTTCGACTACCTAGGCCATAAGCACCATTGAAGGTTGTTTCATTTTTTACATATGATGAAACAAGTTCTATAATTACTTGGTATTCTAAATTGTTTGTTACCATGATTATCAACAGTTTTTTGGGGACTATTATTTAATTGGTGGGTGAATTGTACACTAAATCTAAAAATGCTATATACAAATTGTGTTTTTAATTTCAAATTAAACTCAATTAATAAAATAGGCAAGCAATGAAACTTATAATGTTTGCGGATTATAAGTAGGTTGCAAATACTCCAGTTTCCTGAGATAAATGAGAAATTGCAATAGTAAGTTTATAATATCTGCTATATCATTTCAAAATTAATTATTATGGTATATTACAGAGTTGATCATCTGAACATCAATTAACTGAAATGTCATTTATCCAAATATTACTATTGAGCATAATATACTGCCAACCCCTCAAATGCATAGTAATATGTTTATTCATAAACAAATCAGTGAAGAATGTGATTGTCGATAAACAAGTGTCAGATAATAAAAATAAGCGTTTATATATACAATTTTTCAGCCATATATGCGTGTGGCTAATTTACAAGCACTACGGAGTCAGATTTACGAGGTCACTGCATAGCCGTCAGCTGCCGAGGTAGTGAGGAGGAATATAGAGATCAGAGGGACGAGAGCGGGTGTTACGGTTGGGAACAAAGGATTTTAATTTAAGGAATTGAAAGATGTAAGAAGGTCTTCAGGATTAAATTACATGCTAAAGGACTGAGCCAAGGAAAGATAATGAAGGAATAGTCAGCTCGTGGTAGACGTGCGATACATGGGAGTCTCTGGGAATCCCGAAGATAAAACAAAAGAAACAGTTCATTAGGTATTTGAGTTTTGCCTCGAGATCACCAGAAAGTCCACCGTATATTAACCTTTTCGATTCAACATGGGCTAGCTGCCTATTCCCTCCCCAGGCGGACCAAACTCCCTCTCCTAAGGAGGCCGTATGCACCCTTTTTATTTTTTTTTTATTTAATTTTTTTTTTTTTTGCAGAGACGCTCGTTACTAATCATCATTTTCATGTTTATCTTACACGAACGACGTTGTGCAATATTTGAAACGATTTATTTACTACAATTTAGGTACGTAGCAAACCTACAATAATTTAATTGAATTTAAATAACGCTACAACAAGTTTTAGGAGAATGTGTAACAAGCAACTTTGAATGAGTAAAATCTTCTGATACAAAACCTAAAGCTAAAATAATAACATGTACAAATAATTAAGGAAATCACTCACTGTTTTTTATTTCGAATATGTCATCAATGAGCCCTTCATATGTAAGCTGAGTCGCAACAGGCGATATCAGATCTATGGCTCTATCAAGCAGAATAAGGTGATCTATTTGTGAAGTATTTGGAAATGTTCTAGGTTCGGAATCCAATCGTCCAAGAAGTTCCCAAACATGGTTGGCTGCTTGCCCTTTCCCTGATACTTTAGGGATCATACCATACAACGATTGCAGGGTCATTATAGCTTGAGCAGCTTGATATAAAGATGTTGGATCTTTCTCTAAATAAAAATCCTAAAACAAAATAATTTTAAAGCTAAGTGATATGTTTAAATCGAATGCATTACATTAATATTTCACACAATGTGTATATAGAGCATTGAGAATGAAGCATTGCCTCGAATGGTCTGTGCAGAGGAGGTTGATGACAATTCTTTAAAAATTTAAAAAAAAAGAAGAATTTTCAGTAATTAATTATTTTATATTCATTATTTTCAACTGTAGTACTCCAATGTTAATATATTATTATATCAGCAAGTCTTTGCAAAAGGGAGGAGAGTACTATAAGATATTTTGAAAGGCAATAGTTTTTATTTTCTTCAATACTCCACCAGATAAGAACATAGAAGAAGAAAACATTATTAACAAATAATAAAGTGAGCTGCCCAACTTTATCGGGTTGCTGGCCACACAGCATGCTTTCTAAATTCAGGTGTTTCATTTGCAGTCTGTTCTTCATTGAGTAGTGTAAACATCCTTCACAAATATCCTCATAAGAAAAAAAAAAGTTTTTAGATTATTTTCACCTTGACAAAATTAAATAAGAAAATGAAATAATAATAAAGGAAAGGAATGGTGCCCATCAATGACTGTATATAAGTTGGCTTGTAATGCCAAGCGAGTCAATAAGTATTGACTTGGCTAAATTCCTTTCTTTTCGCAATCTATTGATTCCACTTGCTCAGGATCACTTGTCTTTAATCGGATTGTTAGGCCAAGAACATAGGCTGTCGTACTACTTTGTGGAAAGGCAATAATGTCAGCGTACCTTGAAGAGCCTTGGTCGTTGATTGCATATACCTCTTCATGGCATTTGTAGCCGTTTTCTTCAAGAAGAGCTATCAGCCTATGTTTCACATTGTGGTGTCGCAGAGTAACCAGAGGCATACTGTTTGGACAACTACCCAGCACATGGGCTGGAGTTTCAGGCTCTTTGCCGCATTTACGGCAAAGGAGTCCAATATCAGCTGCTCCCACTGAGCCAGGGACACCACGCATTGGTGCATAATTGACATTTAATTTCAAAGCATTAGCCCATTTAGAGCCGCTAGTTTAAAATAAAAATATCATTTCTTATATTTTTATTTTAAACTAGAGAAAATAGTTTAAAATAAAAAAATTAGAAATGATCCTACAGTTTTCATGACATAGAGGAGACCTGGTAGATCGGACTCATGCTCTGGAATATAAAAAATATAATTTATATTTTTAAGATATGACCATATATTTTTATAAATAATAGAGGGAGGTGGGGGCCTCCCGTGGTCTAGGTGGCTTTAGATTTATAAGCGGGAGATGGTGGGTTCGATCCCCACCGGCGGCAGGAATTTTCTCATCCCACGGCTCGTTGGGAAAATTCCTCGCTGCACTCTGGATGTCAGCGCTAATGGCCTAGCTGTCAAAGAGCCGTTAAAAAAAAAAAAAAAATAAAAAAAAAAAATAAAAAAAAATAAAATAAAAAAAAGGGGGGAGGTCCAATTTACTGGTCTTCTCATTTATTGAATAGGATCTCATAATAAGCAACAATAAAAGCCTCAGTAAATTTTAAAAGCCTTAGTACAATTGCACTTTATAAACAATGCAAAAATTTTAATTATTAGAGAAAAATGAATGCAAACCCTAAAAGTAGAGTCCACTTCCATAGAGAGCAGATCATTATCAAATGGAAATATATCACAAGGAAGATCTTCAATGAGCTGAAAGTTTCCAAAAACTCCTTTCGTCTATAATACAAAAAAAAATGAATAGAATAACACACCAATTCTTTGGTTTCCATGTTTTATAATAATAAAATTAATACACTTAAATTATAAAGTTAAAATATTTACCTTAAGTCTTTTTTCACAAAGCTGACTTTGTCGAGGAATGAAAAAGAGAAAACAATCTTTTCGAATACCACTTCTTTCCTCCCTGAAATTATGAACAAGAAAGAAGTATTAAAAGTATAAATATTCCTGTAAAAATATTTTAATAATTTGTTCCTATAAATACTAACTCATGAACTATATTTGCAACCATATCCATCAGATGTAGATGAGGCCTCGTAATAAATATAATGTTTTTGACATTTGAAGCAGGAAGCTTGCCAAATTTCAAAGGATACATTCTCAAAACATTGTGCTCTTGGAGCACCTTATATTTGGCGATTAGGCCAACAGGTCCTGCTAGCGCCTCATCCCAAACAATTGCCTACAATCATCAAAATATGTCTAATGAGGTATATAGAATTTTTTAGCACTGACATTAATACAATTGTTGTAAAATAAAACCTTAGATCCATCACATTTATCAATGAGACACAATAGTTCTTTCCTTAAATATTCCTGCAACAGGGAAATATTTACTTTCCCCCCAGAGAGATGATTCGACATTTTATTCGCTATATGCAATTAAGAATAAGTAAAACCTATAAGAAGAAATTAAAATGCAATTTTAGTTAATGCATTTCCTGCATTAGACAATCAGTTTTGAAAAGAGATAACTTATGTCACCTTTATAATTGAGAAGGTAACAGATATGACCAAAGAGGTAGGAAGACATCCATTAGATTTGATCAATGGTATAAAGAGGTCTGATTTCTGAATTATTTTAGGAAGTCCGAAACTAACTAAATTCAACTAAGGTCAAAAATTGAATCTAAAAGGCCAGCAAAATAATGTTTCAAGGTTCCAAATACTCATCAAATCATTATATAATATAAAACTGTTATTGATAAATCTTATGTTACTGAGGAGTTTTATGATTAAGACGGTTCTTTACAAATAAAAAAAAAGTCTCCTGCGAAATCACCATATGTATAATGACGCAGTATACAGGCAATGGAGATGAGAAATCGTCATTGAAAGTGATTTGTAAGCGTTACTTAAATTACTGTCTGTAGAACTTGCCCTTGCATGATAAAGAACTTTCTCCAACCAACACACCAAAGTTCTTAGATCATTCATTTTTGGAACTAATAAATAACTTTTAATTTGATAAATGTATAAGTCTATACTTTCCAATACAAAAAAATTGCCCTAATAACAAACGAATGTCTTAAAAAAGTTAGTAGGCTTGGTGGCTGTGAGTACTAAGGCGTAAGGGCTCCGTGCCTAAGCTCGTGGGTTTGATTCCCACTAGAGGTGATGGCTTTTCTTTCGAAAAAAGAAAAGGCATCAGTTCTATCCTGGTTAGAAAAGGTTAGTAGTAAGAAAACCCTCTCAAAACTCAGAGTCATGTATAAAAGTGGACGTTAAAATTTAAATTATTATTTTTTAAAATAGTAAAGTGTAAACATTGAAAAGAAAAAATTCAATAAGAGGGGTCAAAAAATATCTAGCATTCAACTTTCAAAAAGCTTGATTTTTATAATTAAATAAATTAATCAATATTTGAGTAATTGACGATTATCAATGTTAATTGAATATTGACGAACGTCGATTGTATGAAAATATTCTTTCTGAGTATCATACGTCATGATTGCTTACTCTTTAAAAATATATTTCTCCCATTGACTGCTCGTGACCTAACCAAGCGGAGAGTTCAAGAACTAAACTCTAATGGGAACAATTGTTTGATTCAGAATGGCTTGCCAATCTCTTGAGGTTATCGATGTGTTGACCCATAGATAAATTATTGGAAAATGTGCAATATTCCCAATATGTGTAGTTTTAACGAGTTTCCCCCGTACTTCTTGAGTTTTCCATATCATGAATGTATATAATTTGATTTGTTTTACGAATTATGAAGCAGCGTAGTGCAAAAGGTCAGTGCAACACATCTTTGCTGTGACACTGTTTATATGTTTTTTGAATGAGCTTTGTAATTTGCTGAGTGTGCTATTCTACCATGTTCGTGTTTCTTATGAGTTAAAAGTAGATGTACACTCTAAATGAATGGTTTATTCGCATTTTTCTTTCTTGTTTATGTGTGACCTATAATAGATGTCAACCAATACAAGTAATGTAAACTTTTTTTTTTATGCATTATCTTCAAAATAATTAATGAAAAATAAGTGCATTTTCATTAATACCTCTATAGTTTTATTTACCTCAAGAATTTACAACTCTTTTTTAATATAAATTGTAAGTGCAATATTTCTAAAAACAAATATAAATGATTTATTTTATATGATTTCATCCAAGCTTTGAAGTATTTTTTCTTGAGTCTTGTCTTAAAATTATTATTTGTTATATATGTTTATATTAAATGTGAACTATATTTGGAATGCTTAAATAATTCAATGTT
Source organism: Gonocerus acuteangulatus (assembly GCA_946811695.1). Classification (NCBI taxonomy): domain Eukaryota; kingdom Metazoa; phylum Arthropoda; class Insecta; order Hemiptera; family Coreidae; genus Gonocerus; species Gonocerus acuteangulatus. Next base: position 73,124,729 of record OX328126.1, on the reverse strand, counting down.
ATTCTAGTCATGGCCCTGGGTTATTTAAAACTCTATTCTGTTTTCATATAATCTTTAAGACTGTTATAGTCTAATTAAATTACTTTTAGAGTAAGTTAAATTATTGTACTGTTTGATGAAACATATTGGATGGAGAATTTGATTTTTTTTTTTTTTTTTGTAATGTATGAATTTGATTGATTTTTGTTTATTTCCTTTCTGCGCTAACAAAATGATAATTGTGTGTATGTTAGTGGGCATGCTCTTTGTCGAATTCATAACTGGCTCTTAATTCTTCAAATTTTTTATTGTGAAATATTTTCTTCCCTTTTTTTACAATAAATAAGTACCCTAAATTTGACAAGCCTTTGAATCACATGGCATATAATGACAATGGTGATGTGGTTGAACTATGTATATATACATATATATATATATATATATACATATATATATACATATATATATATATATATACATACATACACACACATGCCTACACCTGAAGAGTATCTTATATCAGTTCTGAGTTTTTGTTATATTGATCACTAATAGTTCATTTTAAATTGTGTATTACATTCATTCTTGACAATCAAAAATTCATCCTGGAATTTTTATTATTTTACCAAAGTTTATTTTTTTAATCCAAGTTTTAAGAAAATCAGGATCAAAATTTACCTATTTACTTCAATTGTAAATAGTAATAAAAATAGCATAAGTATTCAGTCATTCTTTTTTGTGCTCTTTACCAAATTGCTTACAATACTTTGATTAAAAACTGCCATGTTTGGAAACTATGCTCATATTTACAGGTATTGTTTACATTAATGATTTGTTTAAAACTGCTAACATATGTACCACTTGTAATTTTTAAAAATGAAGCTATTTCACTCCATGGGACTTGTCATACAAACATCAGCTTCTTTAGTGGCCAGTTTGTTCTCTTTATTTATATTTTATATTATTAGCTTTTAACTTATAGATTCGGTCCTTAGAATTATCATATAATTCACTTTTTCCTCTGCTCCCTATTTCATAGAAATTGAAAAAGAAGTCTCTATTAACAATTTTTATTTTCTCTTTATATTTAAACAAATTACATTTTAATTAAATTTAAGTACAAACTTAAGCATGTTATAATTTTTGTTTTATTATTTATTGCTTTTGTAGGAGGAGTATACCATGGAGTCTCCGCCATCGTGCTCTGGATGGACGGGTTTAAAGCACTCTGTACATAGGAATTATCTCTACAAAAGCAGTTCATTATCGAGTGGTCTTGAGGTAAAACATCTTGTACAGATTCTGTCCATTTTACTTATTTTTAGCTTGTGTGGACTAGAGGGCTTATTGCATTATACCAGGAAATAAAAAAAATCCCTTTTAATTGAGTAAAAATTTTAAAGTAGTCATATTAATTAATTACAGATTTTTTGTTGGTAATAACTTATTAAATGATTTATTTAAAAATAAATGTTCATAGAACAACAGTCATAATGAACCATTAATTGTATTATTGCTTGTGTTATTATTTAGCCCCACTCATTCCTAGTATAATTCTGAAATAATAGAAATCCAAGGAAGTAGTTACATTCTAGTTCATTGCCATATATATATATATATATATATATATATATATGTATGTATGTATGTATGGAACGGCTTCTTTCTCCAGCGGTGTCGCTCCTCTCTCCATCGCAATATTTTGTCGGGTTCATCTCCGACTTCTTCAGGCTGCTATGTGTCGTCCTCGGTGGTTATCAAGGGAATGAATTTTTCCCGGATTTTCCCTCCTTTATAGCCCTGCTTCGTAGACTATGCATAGTCTACGAAGCAGGGCTATAAAGGAGGGAAAATCCGGGAAAAATTCATTCCCTTGATAACCATCGAGGACGACACATAGCAGCCTGAAGAAGTCGGAGATGAACCCTACGAAATATTGCGATGGAGAGAGGAGCGACACCGCTGGAGAAAGAACCCGTTCCATACATACATGTGATACCCAGCGATGCAATTTAAAACAAAATATATATATATATATATATATATATATATATATATATATATATATATATATATATAGATAGATAGATAGATAGATAGATACATAGATAGATAGATAGATGCACACACATAACTCCCAACTTCATAAAAAATCTATCCCATATCCTTTTTACCTAAATAAATAAAAAAAAATCAATGCCATTAAAGTGTGGGAGCTACCTGAAAAGAAGTATATTGTACATCTGGCTCTGTGCTACAAAAATGCTTCCTCTATATTAAAACTTCATATTGAATTAACTGACCGACCATCTAATGTACTCATGTCATGCTGAGATTATTTTATTAGTCAGAATATCATCACTATCCCTTAAAAGAATCTGCTTAAAAACATAATGTACACTTTTTCTTCCCTCTTACAGTTGCTCATTAGGATAGTTCAATTTTTTTTTTTTTTTTCTGTCATCGGCTGCCGAGGCCAGTAGCACTCTGGATAGTTCTAATATATCAAATTAGACTGAACTCCCTATCTTACAATGAAAATATATTTGTGCTTCAACCCTTAAAGATGTAGATAAAGAAAAATGTATACTAACAGGTTATTAAACAATTTTTACCTATCCCATTGGCCACAATTCTATCTATGCTGCTCAGATGTATATTGCATATTTTTTCTGTCTTTCCGATAGATCTATCATATTCGTTGGTGTCTCAATTATCCCCTACTCTATTTGATCCCATTTATCTGAAATGTAATGAAATAATTCATTAACTTGTGTCAGACCTTTACACATAGGGAAGTTCTCCTAATACTTAATGAAATTTAAGGAATATGTGGCATAAAATATAATAATTCTAGCAAAAGTATCTCCAAACAGAAATGTTGGAATTATTTATTTATTTTTATTTGCCTGAAGGCCTTCACAGCAAAGGTGGACTGCTCCTAAATAAATTATTTAAAATAATAAAATATCCAAAAGATAAAATGAGCATTATCCTGAGATTAATGATTTTGGCATAGAATTAAGATTGCAGGCTGAAAGTGATGTTGCCTTTTTTTTTTTTTTTTTTTTTTTCTAATTAATTATAGGTGCTCTGACTGCTGAGGTCATTAGCACCAATGTTACTATATTTTATTGTATATTTGTAGACCATGATATCAATATGTGGGCTCCTATCTGTTGGCAGTACATTCAGGCTAATTAAAACACAAGCAAAAGATGTTTAATGAATATTATAATAAATACAGATGTAAACATGACTCAGTTTTAATTACTTTATTTGTGGAGTGTAAATGCGTATGACATATTCCTGAGAGTTATGAAGTGAGTTAAAAGAATGATTCACTCTGTGTGAAACAGCCTGTGAGTCACATCATTGAATATACAGAGTCCTTGTTTACAATGTTTTGACAGCTAAAGACCTTAGACAGATATTAGTGAGTATGTAACATCAATCTATGGTGGGTGACACTTGGTGGTTGAGTTATGTTCTGGATAAAGATGACAATATTTTTTGGAATTTTTAAAATTGCCACTTTTTGAGAAATTTAAATTTTAAAATTTTAATTTTTTTTTTAGATTGAAACCTCTATTTTGTGGTGTGACATATTTAAAGCCACCATTTAACAGCTTTAAAATTAGACCCCTCCCAGGAATGTAGGCATCCAAAGGTCCTAAAATATGACATTTTTTCATAAAAATTTAAATCTTTAAAAATTAATAACTTCAAAAATAATTGTGCTAAATAGCTTCTATTTAGGAATTAATCTAAGAATATTTAAGATGACATCTTGAATTTTTCACTACATTTTACATACCTTTGTGAGAACCTTTTTTTTTTGTTATCTATTTAAATGTTATAATTACTTAATTTTTGCTACAAAAAAAGTATAAGAATAAATAAACCCCTTGTTTATAGACTTAAAATTCAGCCACAATTTAACAACAAAAGAGGGCAGGCCATTTTAATTTTTTGTGAGAATAAGGGTGGATTTTTTCTTTTGTCTTTAAAAAAAAATTACCATATTTAGTGAGAATTTAAACCTAATTTCGAGTATAGAATCGTTGAAAACTCTTAACACATTTTGTAAATTAGATATCTGTTTATTAGGAAAAGATGCATATTTTAGCAAATGACTTGTGGCATGAACCAGTTACTGTTGTGCTTGGGACTGAACACCATCTGTTTCTCCTCACGTCTTCATGTTGAGAGTCAGTTGCTGATAAAGGACTGAAAAAATGAGTTGTTGAATATTATAAGACCTCATGAATATATTCCTAATAATGCTAGTTTTGTATTTTTGTAGGAGATATCTGACCCCTCTTTTTAAACGTTTTAATTAATGTAGTGATGTTTCAAACATTTGATTAATCTTCAGGTTGTCCAAAAAATAAATGAAGGCACAATTAATTATTACTCCTTTTAATTAGACACATGAAAGGATCTAAGTTTAAAGATAAGAAATTCTTTAATTAATATAGCCAAATAAAAAAATAATGGGAGCTCCCAAATTTACAGTAACATAAATAAGATTTAATCAAAGTAAGGCAAAATAAGAACTAATTAAAGGGATTGTGGCAGTAAAAGAAGATTTAAAAGCAGCAGACAGACCTTTCAAATAGAGATACATTCAGACAAGACGTTTTTGATTGTAAATTTTGTCTAAAGGAGATCGAAAAAAAGAGGTCCAATGACAGAGAAAGAACTCATTCAGAAAGAATGAAACAAGTCTACGCACAAAGAAAATTAGACTTGTCAATTCATCATTATTCCTAGTTCAAGTGAGAAGTATTAGTAAATGTGGCAAGTACAATTAATAATACACAATAATTTTACTTTGTGTGCTTCTTTTCAGGCCCATAAGTAATAATAAATAAGATTTTAGTTAGATAGAATATAATTTAAATTTCTACTTCATTAGCATGTAGATTCTAACAAATATCGTCCAATGATAACTAAATGTATGAATTGTCACCACAATAATTAAAATTATAAATCTCCAATAAAATTTTAAAATCTGTATCCCTAAGTCAATCCCCTATCAACTTCAATATAAGGAAAATTTGTCTACTAATTCATTTAGGGGGTCTCCCTTCAGTCTAGTGGCTAACACCTTAGATTCTCATGCGGGAGATGGAGTTTCGAGTCCCACTTGCAGCAGGAATTTTTCTCATTTCAGGGCCCATTGAGAATATTCCCGATTGCACCATTGATGAAGTTGCTAATGACCCAGATATTGGTGCCAAAAAAAAAAAAAAAAAAAAAAAACTAATTAATTTACATTAGTTATGGTTCTTCAATGTTATTTTTAATTAGATTTGAATTATAATTTTCTAAGAATTTGCGCATATTACTCACTCCGATTTTGTAATGAAAATATTTTATCCTAAGCCTATAAACCTCACTAGGAGTAGAAGTGTTTTGAACAAACTTAATTTTTTTTTCAATATTTGATACTAATTTATTTTTTTCACTTATTCTTTCAGTACCTAGAGAGCGAGGAAGAAAAGTCTTCTGTGCGAGGATTCTGGATCGCTCCTCCTGTAGAATTCCGAGACACTCCTCCTGCTGGTCCTGCTGCTCCTAGTCCTCTCAGACCTTCGACATCTCATAACTCACTCTCAGTTCCAACAGCTAATCGAGCGGACGATTCTTCTTTCATAACCTCTGCCATGTCGCATGATGCTCTAACTGATCTCTACAATGTCCCTGTTGATAGCGATATATACACCCTGCCCATAGATTCAGTCCGGCCTCGATCTACAGCGAGGCGTCACAGGTAGCATTGTTGTTCATTTCCTGTTCATGAATTTATAAGGTTTTCATTTGATTTTTTTTTTTTTTTTTTTTTTTTTTTTTACGGCGCATCTACTTCTAGGTCATTAGCGCCGACATCCAGGGTGCAGGGAGGAATTTTCCCAGCGAGCCTTGAGATGAGAAAATTCCTGCCGGAGGTGGGAATCGAACCCACCATCTCCCGCTTATGAATCCAGCGCGCTAGCCACTAGACTACGGGAGACCCCCTTTTTTCATTTGATTAACACAAAATCGGTTGTATTTGACCACTTATCTTCTATCTCTCAGGGCCAAAAGAATAGTATACATTTATTTTTTTAATGGCCCAAGATTTCTTTTTTCTAGTAACTCAAATTCGAAAACAGTACTTAATTTTTGACAAGATAATCTTTTATAAAATTGAAATCACGTGAATAATTGTAGAAATAACTTACCGGTCGTATATGACTGCTATGGTAAAACGGGCTAGAAAGCAGTGGTGTATACGGCACGACTACACCGTATGCAATCGCCATGGTCCTGTCCAGGGACGGCTTTTTTTTTCTTTTTTTTTAATGGTCATCAAAGTGTTAATATATATTATTATAGTGTTTTATTCTACATATACAAAATCACAATCTAAAGCTCTAATTATCACGTAGTATAAAAAAATCACAGAAACTGAGTCATTTTAGCATGTTTGTGTTCTTATCTCCAGCGTCATTTACTGAAATATTCATTTTATTGTAAAGTGTAATTAAAAAAACAACAGTTTTCTAATACCAAACATAACCAACATTTTTATTTCTTACTTTGGATGCATGTGAATTGTATCTTGAAGGATACAAAAGAAAATTCTATAAAAATCTAGCTTTCCCCTCTGCTTCTGTATGGTGGATTTTTTTTTCTTTTTTAATGATTAATGTTACTCTTTTAGACAAAATGGAAAAAAGAGAAGGAGACAAACTGTGGTGGAAGTAGAATCCAAAGAAAATATAGAAAAAGAAAGAGATAGAAGTAGTAAAAGACAAAGTGCTCCCCCTAGTTCGGAGCCTGTCCACATGACACTGGCGGAAGTACGCCAGTTCTTGCAGACTCTTTATAATCCTCACGGTATTTGCGGTGGGAAGAAGCACAAGAAGAGAAGCGAGGATAAATCTAAAGGTTTCTCTCATGTGCTGAAAGAGACATTGTGCAATATGTTCAGACGTCGGCGACAGGAGCCCGAGAGAGTTCTGGTTTTGAGCAAGATGCCTTTCACCGAACGAGCTCTTCCTCCACTCCCTGACAAATCGCCAGTCCCCACTCTTATAACTAGGGAAGATGAAGGAGCAGTAGATTTTGCTGCGAGTATTGAAAAAGTTAAAGATGTAAGTATTTATTTATTTACTATTTATTTGGAAATGTATACTATAAATATATATGTTGTGGATCAAGGGTGGAGAGAGCTAGGGAGAGAATTCACCCAGGCCCACGGTCTGCCTTCTCGAGGTTTCGTAAGGAAGTGGCGAGAGCGCCTGCGCGACTCCCCACTACCTACGACAGAGTGGAAGGGATGACGGGTAGGTATATAAGCCCGCTCTCAGCAGCTAGAGGTAGAGGTCTCCAAGCAGCTGTGCAAGTTGTTCTCTCTCTCCCTCCTCTCCTTGCTCCATCTCTCTCTTTCCAACAAATCTACTTGCTCTCTACACCTGTTTATTATTTACCCTAACTTCCTCCTGTCTCACTGCTGTGTTAAGCGGCCTCCTTCTCCTTGCTCCCCTTGCTGTCCTAAGCGAGTATCTCCCCCGCTGTGTTAAGCGGTCTCCTTTTTGTCCTTGTTCCCCTCGCTGTGCTAAGCAAGTATTTCCCCCACTGTGTTAAGCGGTTACCCTACACCTACCTTCCTCACTGCGCTAAGTGAGATTTCCCTCACCACTGTGTTAAGCAGCCGTCTTCCTCACCTTTCTTGCCTCTTTTTTCTACAGTAACCCTATTCACACTCGCTGTGATAAGTGAGGTGAATCCCAATATATGAACACACACTCTATCCCGACCTTCTGATACCACGCATACGGACCCGACTAACTAAAACTTACTAACGTACATTCCAACAACTAACACCACGCGATATATACTTTACAATTTAACTAAAACACAGTTTCTCTTTTGAATTTTTTTTTTCTTGAAGTAACTGGCGGGAGTTGCTCACCAAAATTGGTTAAAGCGTTAAATTATATTTGCAACGTTTCGAACCTGTTTAGGTTCATAATCAGGCTTGTACAATGTAAAATAAAAGTAAACCCAAGAATAAAGAGGAAACTTCTCCTTTGTCTCCAATGCCAATACATTTATAATGTTTGAGGTATATAATAATACAATATATTCACCTTCATTGTGGTCTAGCATTACCAATACATAAATATTTTCTTGGCACTTAATAATATTGCAAATTACACTGTGTAAAAGGCACAAACATGCATAATACATTTCACAGCTAGGTTACAATTTTATTGGTTGTCTTTCAAAACACATCAATGGCTTACGTACTTCATTATGTTGTTGTTTTTTACAGTATGGCTGGTACTGGGGTCCTATTACTGGTGAAGCCGCAGAGAAAGTTCTCAGTAACGAACCAGATGGATCGTTTATTGTGCGCGATTCAAGTGACGATCATTATATATTCTCTCTTACTTTTAGATTAAATGGCTGTGTAAGACATGTACGCATTGAGCATGATCAAGGTTTGTATCCATAAAAAATTTGATTATTAATGAAATATTTAATATTATTTATTTTAGTCCTGTAACAGCCTATGAAGGCCCTGAGGGGCAGATACTATAGAGGTATCTGATTCATGACCATACGGCGCATTGGGGAGATAATGTGGTCAGTGCTATGCTCCGGCCACCTGATTTTCCCCTTTGCTGCTTTGATTGCTAGGGTCATTAGCACCAAGGTACCCATTAATAAATTAATTAAAGGCTGGGTTGACCTAGGGACTGTCAGGGACACACATATCGCATTTCTACCAGGAGCTATATTAGCTATTCCCTTTTTATCGACACCAGTATTTCCTCGGCTCAGTCCTTTGTACATTGTAATTCAATCCCAAAGACCTTCTTATATTTTTCAACTCCTTAAATTTAAATCATCTGTTCACTCCTGTAAAACTTGATCTCGTCCTTCCGACCTTTATATCCCTCCCAACGAAAAATCATTTGTCACCCATGCCACCTTGCTATGGAATTCCTTACCTCTGTCTGCTCGCCATGCTACAAATCTGGAAAGCTTTAAATCCCGACTCTTCCAGCAATTTTTATCCCTGGGAGTTTCACCCAGCCCCTAGTACACATTCAAGCTGTTGTATTTTAATTTTATTTTTTCTTCACCTTATTCTGTAAATTCAAAATTATTTCTAAGGGACGTATGCCCCATAATAAGAATAAAAGAATTTCATTTCACCAAACAGTAGATATTCGTAGATTAGGAATTCATCTATATTTAGCTCTTAAAGACTGCTAAATTTAAACTTAGTAGCAGCATGACTTTATTTATTTTTAAGTTTTTGTCGAAATTTTAATGTTTATGAGGAGCAGATGCATAGACGAATGAAATGACAAATTTGAATAATTTTTATTATAAATTTTTATATTAGACAATAGCATTCATTTAATTCTTTATTTTATTATTACAGGTAATTTTAGCTTTGGCTCATGCACCAAATTTAAAAGTCAAACAATTGTTGAATTTATTGAGACAGCTGTGGAGCATTCACGCAGTGGACGGTATTTGTTTTTCCTACACAGACGGCCTATTCTTGGGCCTATGAGAGTTCAACTACTTCATCCTGTGTCAAGGTTTAAGCATGTTCAGTCGCTTCAGCATCTTTGTCGGTATGGTTCCATTGCTTTCTTTTCTTCTTTCTTTCTTTATTTATTAAAATAAGACAAAAGTAGTCAATGCTACAGTAAGTAATTTTTTAAAAAAGCGTACTAAATTCAAAAATTATATCACTGGATGTAGAGCTGTAGCACAGTGGTGCCTCATCTCCATAATGATTAAAAATATTAAATGAAAACACTAACTGAGTCCATTATTTATCTTTTCTTTATTAAAAGTAAAAACATTTCGAGACTACTGCATCTTTTTCAATGGTCTAGAGAAAAATCAAAATATGTTAAAAACCTTGTCAATATTATTATTTGACATATATAGTTTAAATCTTATGATTTTTTTTTTTTTTTAATAATTTCAAAATATTTTTTTTTTTTAAATAGCATATACAAAAAACTTACACCAGTAAACAAGAGTGATGGAACAAACAGTCTTATGCATAAAAACAAAATAAGATGTATGGTCAAAGCCAATAAAAAATATGAAAAATAAATTTAAAACTTGAAATAATTGAAGCAGGCAGGAAGTCCATAAAATTTTACTTTTACACTTTAAATATATTTTTTTACCCTTTTTGCTACATTTATCATGCCTTTTGTGGTGCCTTTCCAGGGAAAATTGTTCTAAATAAAAAACCGTACAGCCTCAACTTCTGGAGGAAGGAGAACCTATGTCAAGACAGATTATAGACTGGGTGAATCCAATATGGCAGAGATATGTCAGCTGATCAGTAATTGATATGTCATTTATTTGTAGTAATAAAATTTAAAATAAACATCATAAAACAAAAAAAAGGACTTAAGTCAATTAATAACTAAGATGTTTCTTTTAGATTTCATGACAATATTTTTTCAGGTAATAAATTTTAAATATTAGTACTGATTAGTGATCAGCTGATTTATCTCTGCCATATTGGATTCATTCAGTCTGTGACCAGTCTGGATGTAGGCCTCCCAGTGTAAGGTTCTCCTCCTCAAGTAGAGGCTGTAATTCTGTTTATAATTGTGTAATGTTTATTTATAACATTTTCCCCTGAGGAGCAACCAAAAAGGTGTGACACACGTATGGAATAGAATAAATAAAAAAAAAAAATCAGTCCCGTAACAGGCCACGAAGGCCCTGAGGGGCAGATACTATAGAGGTATCTGATTCATGACCAAACGGCACACTAGGGAGATAGCGTGGTCAGTACTATGCTCCGGCCGCCTGATTTTCCCCTTGGCTGCTTCGACTGCTAGAGTCATTAGCACCAACCAAGGTACCCATTATTAAATTAATTAAAGGCTGGGTTGGCATAGGGACGGTCAGGGAGGACGAATTCAACCCATGAACGAAGACACTAGAAGAAAAAATCTTTAGTGCTTGCTCGGGATTTGAACTCAGGCCTCCAGCTTATTAGTCCAGTGCTCTACCACTGAGCTAACCTCGCCCCTAATAGAATAAATAAGTATATTTAAACTGTTGAACTAATGTTTCATAGGCCTTCGGCCTATTTCATTGAAACTTAAATTTGAGTTATATGTAATTTAATCATTAATTAAACTCAAAATATTCACAACCTGCCTCAAGCGATTCTATCCTCAGGTAGTTAGTCAAGGCATGGAGAAAAGTAGTAACCTAGAAGGGCACAAAACTGTCAAATAAATGAAAAGCCTTTTTTTTTCTTTTCTTTTTTTTTCATTTTTTTTTTTTTTTTTTTTTTTTTTTTTTTTTTTTTTTTGTCACATTTCAAACAATTCCTAGTAGGTATAAATGATAGAAATAGTTCTTTTTACTAGGAGAATACTCATAATACATATAATTTTATACATTAACACATTTCACATAATAAAATTATATTCTAAAATATTCAATTTCAACCTTAAATTCAATTCAAATTTAAATTCTGAAAAAGTTTATTGTAGGCACCTATTTAATGCATTTTCTTGTTTAAATTAATCCCATTAAATTTATGAATTATGGTATAAATATTATTTTTCTATCAGAAGTGGGGCTTAAAATTTTCTTATTTCCATATTTATTTATCACATGTTACTGATTTGTTTTAATATTTCAGGTTTGTAATTGTGAAAGCTGTGAGGCGAGATCTGATTCCTCAGTTGCCACTACCTCGGAGATTAATCGATTATTTAAGCACTCCACAATATTATTCAGAGCAGCTTCCTGAGCAAGAGCCTCCTTCATCGCCCTCGTCGATTCATCTCTTTGCATTCTCTCCGCCTTAACATGATTCATCCATTAAGATTCTACCTAATTTTTATTTAATTCACTTCATTAGTTATTTTGAAATTTTCATCTATTTCTTTCAACTTATTGTCGGGGCACTTTTTTTTTTTTCTGTAGCACAGGCCTTTTGAATTCAAAAAGAGGGTTATGTTTTCTATTGCAGCTCATTAATAATATTAAATGTTGAGTTTTCTGAAATTGGTTAAGTGAGCTTAAGCTGAAATAGTAATAATGGATGAATTGTGAGTTTCAGCGTTTATAGTGTAAATATACTATGTGCAAATATGGTAATGTATGGAAAGCTCTTAAGTTCTGAACTAATTTATAAATTTTTAAAGCACATTGGATACTTTGAAAAAAGTATTTCATATTTATATTTTCCTTGCATTTCAATCTGATTCTATTCTTCATTAAATAATCCCGTGACGAATTTGTGGCAGAGCATTGTTATAACAATATAATTGGACACAGCAAAAACCTAAATGCGAATGGGAGGTCGTCTGTCTCTTTTTGGATTGCTTCTGAAAAAAATATTTGGTTTTACAAAGGAATCAATCACACTAATCTTCGCTTTCATGGATGAATTATTTAGTACTTTGAATTCATAAGCACCAGTTTTAAGTGTGAGAATCGACTTTTTTTATGGATTCTTACTCGGATGAGGTGAAAGTCTAGATTAGTGAAACGAAAACTTTAGGTTTAAAGCTGTATTTTTATGTGTATATATTTTTTTATTGTATATTGTTGATATTTCCTGTGGTCTAATGAAGGAGAACTAGTTATTAAGTCCCTGTACAATCAAAACAATAATTTTAATTGTTTATTAAGTCACTCAATGCTTTGTAGCTAATAAGAAATCGCCAATTACTAAGTGCGATTTAGAATATGTGATGATATATTAAATTGAAATGCTAATGCACTGAATATATCGTAGTTATAGAATTATCATCAGTAAAATGTTCCTCTTAAATAGTTGATTTTCAAATCAGCTCATTTGGGTTTTTAACCTATCTGATTTAAGTTATATTTAAAGCATTTCTGAGTTACTTGTTAAATTCCTTGCCATTTTTAAAAATTTTCTAAACTAATTATGAATTTATTCCATTGATTTTGACTGTTAAGCCACCATAATTGACAAATCTAAATATATTTGAACAATTATTTCGATAATTCGTAATAACAAACTAATATAAAGTCAGTTTGAGTTCTGCTAATAAATAATTTCAACAATTTTTATTATTTTAATAGTATTTATTTAGGTCATCCCTGTTTGATATTTACACAATATTAGTCTAAATAAAAATAGTAACAGCATTTAAAATTGTCTTCACTTAAAAAATAATTTTTAATAGGGTGCCATCATTTCTTCATACTTTTCTAGTATTGAAGTTTATCTCATTATTGAGCACCAATCATGTGGATACGCCTTACAATTTTCAGAAGTGGATTGTATACATGGTGTTTCTGGGTTAAGTAGCCAAACTGAAAATATAAACTAAGGACCTCAAAACAAGAAGAAGAAAAAATCCTCTGAAGGTATGTCTGCAAAAGCTTTGTTTAGGAGATATTCAAACCTAAAGATTTTCATTGTTATTAATTATTTACGTTATATGAAAAGTTTGTAAGAGGCTTTCACAGAATACTCGTCATTATTTTTTTATTTATACTAATGGTGAATATGCCGATATAGTGTTTGTGTACGGTTTTTGCAATGGTAATGCTAATGCTGCCCGTCGTGGATGTGCCAAATAGACGATTACCGAAAAATCTGTCTTTAGCATTGCATGGGGATTTTCTTGCAACCATAAGTGATTGTTTTCTGAAATTTGTGGATTAAACTCCACTTGTTTTAATTATCAGTCTGGTAATAAATTGTCTACTCATTGATAATGATATAGGAGAAGTCCATCTGCAATGAGAGTTGTCCAAACTGTAGTTGGCTTTAATTCTGCTCCAGCTCTTCGTACACTGCCAGATGGAATATCATCAAAATATTGTAATATGGTCGCACTACTTTCTTTATTTCTTAAAGAGGAAAAAATATCATCAGCACGTGTATTATAGCAAATGTACCAGTTTATCACAGACGTTGAAACGTGGAGCTAAAGACATTGTTTGGTAATCGTCTGTTCTGAAATACCCTGGCATATTCACCATTAGTATAGATCAAAGAAATAATGATGAGTATTCTTCGAAAGCCTCTTACAAGCTTTTCATATAACGTAAATAATTCATAAGAGTGAATATCTCCTAAACAAAGCATTTGCGGACATACCTTCAGAGGAAATTTTTTTCTTGTTTTGAGGTCCTTAGTTCATATTTTCAGTTTGGCCAATCAACCCTGAAACACCATGTATATTGAGGATTATTTAGGCCTTGCTAATACATGCAATTTTTTATCGTACAACTATTTAATTGAGTGTTGACTGAGTTGTTGTTTGACAAAAATTCAAGATGCCATATTGGTCAACATATGGCCTCCTATCTATTATATTGTCTTTCTGCGCCTTTCCTGTCTTTATTGATGAAACAGTTTTAGTATGTCAAAATTGTGACTTGCACACAAATCTACTAAAGTCGTCCTGCAAACAAAAGAACCAGATAGTGTGCACGCGCTGCACCCAGCCCATGTTTGGGTAAGAATTGTACTTATGAGCTAGGCCTACAAATGTTTGGTTATTGCTTTTTGGACAAAGAACTGTTTAAGAGCTAGGATAGTTAATTTCTCTCTTTAACTTGTGCTAAGGGATTTAACAAGTACTTTTTCCTCCCTCTAGGTTAAAAAGTACAATTTATTATTTAACTTGAAATGAAAAATTATGAATTGTAATTGTGCAATACACCTTTCTGTCGTTGTACTTCAGTAACTGTTATACATAAAATAAGAAGTAAGCAGTATATCTGTTAATAATTATACAATTTCAAACTTGTAGGCATCATTTGCCCCAAAAAAAAGGAAAATAATTAAAATGGCTATTAATAGGATGCCTTCGCTTGCCTTATTTAGCCATATTGAAAGGTTTTGTGATTTCGAAAACTAGTCCCATAAATTTATTTTTCTACCTTCTTTTTCCTGTATTTTTTTTTTTTAATTTCTCCCACCCCCTTTTTTTCTTAGCTTAAGATTCTCCTAATACCAAAGTAATTTTTTTTTTAATTTAATATATTAATAAATTTGTAAAATATTTCCCCCATTAATTTATTTTTCTATTGAATAACAATTGTTAAATATTAATTTATTTGAAGTCTATCAATATGACTTTTGTATGTTTTATTACATTATTTAAGTTCAACAATTTTTTTTAATCTAGCATAGCCTTAATAACCATGAGTTTTGTGAAGTACAAAGTTTTTTCAGAACATTTGTTGTAACTGAAGAAAAGCAATAGAAATGCAAATAGGTACTTTACTTTGAAATTTGCTATAAAGTGAAACAGAATCTTGTAAAGAGTCAGTACAAAATCTAATAATATACATAGATTTGCAAATAATGGCTAATAAAAAACTATTGTTTGAGTGTATAATTATTATGTTAAATTTGCATTATCGTTTCATTTGGTACTATGTTTACGTTTAGCATATCATTTTTATTAATGCAAGTATATTTTTCGTAGATTATTCTTTTCTGAGCCCCCCTTCTGTTTCAGTATTTTAATTTGTCAATAGCTTAATATTTTATGCTCTTCTTGGAGATTTTTTTTTCAGTTAACTATATGGGTTTTTATTTTGAAATTTTAACTATTAGATTAAAGAAAAGAAAATCAGCTGACAGTAAACAGAGTGAGATTCATCCGCCTACCGATACTTTTTTTTTTTTTTTTTTTTTTTTTTAACGGCGCATCTACATCTTGGCCATTAGCGCCGGGCTATCTACAGGTTGCCACCCTTTTCTAATGCCAACAGCATGTGGTCGGTCACCCATTCAGGTTCTGACGTTGCTTAACTTCGGTGATCTACGGGAATCGGTGCACTCAACGTGGCTATGGCCGTTGGCGCCTACCGATGAAATGAATAATGAATTAAAAGGAAAAAAACAACAACAAAAAAAATGTTAAAAAAAAATATATAGTCTTCTTAACCGTTTCCGAGCCGAGCAATGGGGACGAGAATTTACATAAAGTGCCGACCAGCCCTGGAGCCAACTTTCCCGCAAGGCCAACCCAACCTATCCAGCTCTACAGCTGGTTCTTTCAAGTGCTTATCTCTTAATTCTGCAAATGACCCTTCTCTTTTTTGGCTAAAATAGGGGCAGAATATTGTTTTTCATACACTGCCTAGCAGGCATTGCTAGACTTTATTATTTGAAAATTGAAGTATAAGTAGACAATTTTTTGTACAGAAATGTTACACGGTTTTATTCTTAAAATGCACAGTTATAAAATGTAATGATATAAGATATATTAAAATTTTAACCATTAGGTGTTACATTAAAAATAGTCTACATTACGAGAAAAGTTAAGAAGATATAATTTTACATACAAAAATCAAGCAGTTCGGGCGTTAATTGAAATAAAATAAGTAAAAGTAAGGAGAAATTAGTCGCATTACAATATAATCAAGTAAAGGCAATACATATTGAGGAGATTCGGTAATTGGAACGAGAGAAAAGCCAACTCAAGGAGGGTGAATATATGTACGGGTGTGGCCTTGAGGGAAAGTGTTTGGAACGAATATTTATACAGGTTTGGCACTCTGATGGTTAATAATGTTATTACTTTTTTGTTTTCATTTCAGCTCTCATGAAAAAATATAAATTGAAAAATGTATTCGAACGCATTAATCAATTAAAAGAGACTTCGCCTAACAGTTACTGGATAGTAGATAAAAATTATTGGATACAACAGAAACTCTCCTGTGCCCTTTACTTGCTGTAAGGCACTTGTCGATGATTCCACATTTTCAGTATTCTAATATTGTAGGACTGACTCAATCAAATTTATATATACAGCACTGATGATGTGTATTTAATCCCTTTACATCAAAAACACTCAGGAGAAAATTGTATTTTTTTTTTTTAATCCATAAATCAATAGTAAACTTATGAAACAAAAACTTTGTAAGATGGCTGGGAGGAGTTGTGCTGAAAAATCGTCTCGCTTTCAGAACTAATAATTATCATCCTTAATTAGAAAAGTAAAAAATACTTCTTGTTCACAAATAAATCAGTGAATAATTCAAAGACAAACATGTAATAGAACCATTATTGCTGATCCTTAATGTCTATATTTATCTTTAAAATAAAATATTCAAACTCATCACAAACCTAATTATGATAAATGAAACAACGATTGATGACTCATTTCGTCCGTTGAGTCCACAATTCTAGATAGGTAGATTGTTAACATCTAACCAACCAGGCAGTTTTGCACGTAGCACTATAAACCTTAACAAATATGTATGTTGACATCCATAGTGTTTGTGCAATAACGTGTAGCCAGGATTGTTTCCTGTGTAACAACACAGTTTTAATAAAATTGTGATCTAACAAAAATTTTTGAAGTGTTAATCTTTTAATAATATTTTCTTTTCTGACATTGAGATCTTTTAAATATTCCATTCTCCATTAACAGTGTTCTTTGGTGATTATTGTTATCAATTCTGAGCTGACTATAATTCATTATCAAGACGATAAAAATAACTTCGACCTAAACCTTCTCATTTCCCATCCTTTGAAGTATATTAGTGCCCTGCTTCCTTATTCTGCATATAAACAATGGATGAAATGTCCAAAGCAATGTTAATGTCTCAAATACAAAAATTTTCCCTATAAAATCTTGTAGTTTCATTTCACAGATTTGTATCACTTGGGAAATTAAAATAAGAGCAACTGTGTCTTTGTAATGAACAAAGAGCCCAAAATAATTGTTACATTAAGACCAAAATGAATTAATATTACTCAAAAGAAACAACATACAAACCCATCAGAATAGATCTTATCAAAAATGCGTTGTTTGGCCGATAAGTAGATACATCTACGTGTTAGTAATGAAGTTCATTGGTACTGAGGTCCTTACTGCATTTTTTATTACGAATAAAAATTGCCTAATACGTCATTAGGATGGAAACACATTGAAAAGCACTTTTTAAGTCCCGTCAAGCTAGAAATACATTCAAGCTTTAATTGCTTATTCCACATAAGATTTAATGCTGCATTATTTTTAATTTTACTTTAAAGTAACTCCTTCAATTTATATCTTGTTCGACCTCCATTTATCCATGATCTCATCACTGCAAACAGATATGTAAATAAAGTTTAATGTTTTAATAATAAAATAAAAAATGGCACTACATTTGTGTGATCTTATGTGAAGATATTGCTAAACGATTTGTAAATACAATAGGATTTTCAAGTTTAGATCATTTGTATTGGTGTGAAACTATATTTGTATAGGATTGTGGTTGATATACTAGTAGAGCTGCAATTTTTTAAGCAGTATAATTAGATAGGAAAATATGTCCAAAAATCAAACCAACAGTGTTTAGCACTTTCGTGCATTGCAATTGTTTCAACCCCCTAATAATGGCCCTAAGTTTGTCCCTCTAAGTTTCTCAACCCTCTAAGTTTGTCCGTAATAATAAGGGATTTTCAGTAAATTATTACAACCTTAAAAAGTTTGTTTATTGTATTTCTAATATGTTCTATCTTTTAAGGAAGAACTACACAATATTTTTCCACTAGAAAATAACATCTGTTTGGAGCGGATAATTTTTTAACAGAAACTGCAGTGAGTAATTTTTCTTGAAATAATTTGATTTAATGTGACAATTGAATGTATAGTAAAATACATTATAATAACATAAAAGCTTTAATTATGGTTTTCAGAACGCATTTCTGTAAATTTTATAAATAAAATAAACTAGAAAATGTTCTGAAAAAGCATGTAATATAATAATAATAATATCTGATTTACTTTTTTTTTACATCTCTTCTGCTAGCAAATGTAACACTTTGGAGTCTATTGGATTTTTTCTTGCAACAAAATTAATATTAGATTTGTACTTTTATGGAGTTTTTTGTACAACAATGTCGCAACTCAAATGATGAAATATTTTTATTAAATGCAACACAGAACATCAATAGGCATCTTCAGGCCATTGTAGGCAGTGTCTCTAGTCGTATATGATATACACCGCATTTTTTTCAAATTTGACCATCTTTTTGCAACTAAAATTTTGTTTACAAATCTACGTTCCATAAAGATGACCCACTTTTAAAAATAACTGATTATTTTTATATCCAGGGTGTCTACTCCACAAAAATTACGAAAAATTCATGAATTTAGAAACCATGTCACGAAGTTTCAGTTTTACCAGAGTCTAACGTAATCCCGGGACTTCTGCTTATTTGTGATTGTTGCAGTTTTCGTGGCATTCTATCCGCCTCCCCCACCCCCTTCCTCTATTAGATTCGTTTGTTCAAGCATTTGCATATATTTTTATTCATTCATTGTGTACACTTTAAATCACAAAAGTATCTGCATTGACAATAAATATTTAGTTAGTAATATTTTTAGAAATTTTGAATTCTGCTACCATTGTTCAATATTTTTGAGGCTGCTAATTCCATAGTCATTCTAAACTTTTTAGTACCATTGTTTCTTCAATTTTAAAACTAATGTAACAATCCTTTTTAAAATATTGTGCACATTTTAAACAGTTTATTTATTGTTTTTTTTTTATTATGGCTAGAGGTTTCTTATATATAGCTTACACTATTCAATGGTTTTTTGGTTTTAGCAATTCAATCGTGACACTGAATTCGTTTGTTATTTATTGTTTTAAATGTATATCAAATTGTAAGCTTATAGATACCATGGTAATCTTTGTATGGGTACAAATAATTTTAAGCTAAAAGTTAAGGCTTTTTCTATTTAATGGGTATGAAATTTGCATTTCATCATGAAATTGGGTTTCAAAATAGCCGTAGACACCCTGGTAGCCTATAGAGGCCTGAAATGACAATTTGAATGAAATGTTGCAATTAAACTATTTTTTGAATTTGTGTCAAAACTTTATTGGCCAAAAAACCCTCAAAAGTACAAATAAAATATGATTCAATGGAAGTTTAAATGACACATTAAAGAATTTGATTATTTGTAAATTGAACTAGAACGTTTAATTTAAATTAATCTTTATATTTCTTTATAGACCGCTAATTATTTCATATCCTATTATTAGCATGCAATATTTGAGAAACAGATGTGACGTTTATAATAATTCAACATTTAATGCTTAGCATTTACTGCTTATCTGTTTACTTCTCTTGAAAAGCAGGCATTCTGAATTTATTTTGAATAGTTTTATTTGAACCCTTGGACTACCAATTTTCATGAAGAATTCTGAACCAGTGGGACCTGGCAGTCTGTGAGTTCTAGATTAAATTTTGTCGATTTAGCGACAATATTCTTCATGGACTATGTGTAGTCAGAGAGTAAAAAATTTCTTCTACCAATGAGAGTATATAGACACCAGTGGCATGTTTATAGTGACTCTACCTTGGGGATTTCATTAAGGTTAACTTTGACAAATAGTTGTAATTTAAATTAGTACCACAAAAAATAGTTTTTGTGCGAACTGAGACTGAATGTTTATAATATTTTGTGAGCGAAAAGTTTTATAATAAGGTCTCAGTTTAAATTTTAAATAGGAATGTAGCATAGAAGTGTTTGCAGTTTTTCTTCACTGTTCTTGATGTAGAATCTTGTTTATGCAAGATCGTTCTCATTGTGTACGTGATATATAGATTTAATCTCATTTTATATCATTTAAAAAAAAATTCAATATTTTACCAAATATATGGAAAAAATAAGAGCTTATATTGTTCCTTTAACATATCATTTCGTCTCATATAACCTGTTAATGCTGAGCCATATTAAGGCACTTTATTTCTTTGTTCGCATTAATAGATGAAACATTTCTGTGAGAAAAATGTTCAGAATGAAGGAAAGTTATTATGAATTTTAGTTTACATTTTTAATCTTCATAAATATTCCATGAAGACTGATATAAGAACTTTATCTTCTCATTTCTGAGGGTTTTTATTTTTAGTAAAATTATTGTCTATAAAATCATGAAATTATTGGACTTTCTTGTCAGTCTGTTATTATTATCAGTAGTCAATTATTTTTGTTAATTTTAGACTCTTGGCGAGCACTTATACTACAAAAGAAATTTGTTTTAAGATGCACATACATTTTTTTTTTCTGTGCTGTCATGTGACCAGTTTTTCTTGATTATATTCTCTTCTTTCCCCATCTCTAGTCAATAACAAATATTATTTCCCACATGATATGCATCCTTCACGCATTACGCATTTTCAAGAGGCTGTAGTTCTAATTATGTGTAAATTAAATTGCATATTTTCAAGTTTTTATTACATTATATTTTAAACAAAAAAATAGTTTCGTTCGGCTTATTTCTATAATAAAAATATTGTCTCTTTTTACTGGACCGAGATGACAAAAGAAGAGGATATATGTACGTAAATTTAAATATAGAAATAGTAAGACACAAATTATTGCTTAAAGATGTGCTCCATTTAAGATAGGTAGCAACAATAACACTCTGATATGTTCAGAATAATGTATACATTTTTTCTTTATTTGCTCTCGCCTCTTAATGTTTCTGTCTTGTGCATTGTGTAAGCAATTAATAAACTAAATTAATTTTTCTGGCCCAAACTATTGAAATGTTTAGTTTTGATTTATTTGTTCTCTATTAAAACTAAAAGAAGTAAGTTTGGTATGTGTTGGGAATGATTACATTGCTTATCTACTTCATAGTAAGTGTACTTTACTTTGAAAGTGCTCCTATTAAATAAAGCCTGTACAGATAGACAGAAAAGTTCAATTCTGCGTGCGCAAAATTTTGAGAGAAATATTCCCGACGGTTCCACCATTTGCAAACTCCCATTTCAAGGAACAACACGATACGTGAAACATTATAAAAACTTATTATGTCTCGTTTAAGACTAGGGAAGGCTTTGAGATGTCAGACAAAGGAAATAGTGTATAATATTTATCAATACTTAGCCAAAGCTAAGACTAAAAATGTTTTAAACCTCCTGGTGATAAATTTATAACAGAGAGAATTTTTACCGCCCAATTTTAGGCTCACCATTTTATCTCCAACTAAACCTATAGCCTTATTTGAACAGGCTGTAGCTTAAATTGTTCTTAGCTTTAGCTTTGGCTAAGTATTGGTAAATATAAACACTCTCTCCATTGCCTGACCCCTCAAACCCTTCCCTAGTTTTAAACGAGACGTAATCAGTTTTTATTAAGTTTAAGGTAGCGTCTTGTTCATTGTAATGGAAATGCAAATGGCCAAACTGTCCGGAATATTTACCTCAGAATTTTGCGCATGCGGGATTAGAACTATTCCATCTAACTGACCGGGCTATAATGTTTTAGTGTAATATTCAAAAAATGTATTTTGAATATATTATACACAGAATTTTAAACTGCCGCTGGCCTGAAAAAACAATAGTCGAAATTCCCTAATTTTGTTATTATTTTTTAGTAAAGCAACAGTGATTTCAAATCTATGCAGCTATCTTAGTTTCTACTTTGTTTCCTTATTCTCTTAAGTTCAATTGATTTTGCTTACACAGTGTAAACTTTTTCCTAATATGTAATATACTATTTCTTGAAATTTGTCGTTGGAAAAGGTGGCTTATTTTACGGTTTGCTGTAATCTATTATAGAAGTGATTGACACATAGAAGATATCACAATTATGTACAGCCACTCTTATGTTTAAGAATTGCAAATAATCAAATTACGCATTACCATGTTGGTTTACAATAAGGGATAATATAGATGTTGTTCACCATGCAGCTGCTTAATAGTGTAGTTGCTTAATTATTATATATATTTTTTTTTTTTTTTTGTTAACACGTCAATGTAGAAAATCTTTAGCACAGCTTTACACAAAATTAGATATACTTGTTTTGTTTTACTGATCACATGTCATTTTGTGTAAGTTTTATTAATATTTTTTGTTGGGTTTTATTTAATGTAAAAAAACAATTGGTTTATTTTTTTTTTTTAATGGAATAGAGGAGTAAAAAAATTAAGAGCTTATGAAGTTCTGAGCCTTCCTGAAAGTATGAATGTACATATAAATATGTATACATATTTTTTTGTAATATAAATTTGTGGTGTAAAATTACTTATTAGATCCTGTGATATTCAGTGTCAGGGATATGAGAACAGGTTTTTACTCTTAAAAATGTTAAAAGTGAAAAAAAAAAATGAGATGAAAATCTGTGGTCTTTGGTAGCTTAAAGAAAAAAAAAAAGATTGTGTGTAAGTCTTTGTTATGTTTTAGGTACGTCAGGTCCATGTTTTCTTATTGAAATAAAAACTGTTCTTTTTTTTAACCTATTTATTCTGATGCACCTCTAATAATATGGCATTGTAGGGGGGAAAAAAAGTTGGTTTAATCTTTTACCTTTCAACTAAAATGTCCATCTTCTTGAGATATCAAGAGTTTAATTCAGAAATTGACTGACATTTTCTCCCTTTCAAAATATGAATATTTACTTTGTTGTGTGTGTTTTGACGGTCTTATCAACAAATGGGCTATTGACGCCAGGCTATCTGCAGGTTGTAATACTTTTATAATGCCAACAGTACGTGGTCGGTCATCCATTCAGGTACTGGCCGCGTCTGACGTTGCTTAACTTTGGTGGTCAATGGGAACCAGTGCATTCAATATGGTTATGGCGGTTGGCACGGATACATACTTGTGATAAACTCTGAGGGTGTTTATCTCTGGAATTAACAAAGATTTTTAATATGAACAAATTTGTAATTTGTTATGAGGAGTAAACAAGTTGAAATACTTATCCCAGCCTCAGTTTTAGCCTATTTTGTGACTATCAGGTGCCTTGTTTTTTATATACCAAATTCCAAATATTAATAAAAAAAATAAAATATGAAAATCACAAAAAATCAAGAGATGGGGAACACCTAGGTTTGAGGACACCACTATAATACTTTTATTTTGTTAAAATACAAATAATTTCCAGCATCGCTCGAGAGAATGTTTTGATTGATAAAATAATGTTTTCCATTTGTAAAACCAATAATTTTGCTGTACTGAGTTTTATGTTTTCCTTGCATCAAAATACATAATACTAATTTTTCCAAGACAATATATTCCTCCATTCTTCATATTCCATTTTTTTTTTTTTTTTTTTTTTTTTTGGCAAGAAAGAAGTACCTCCAAGAATAATCCATATACCATGGTCATCTCGTTGATATTTTTTAAATGAAAATATTTTTCAACTATGTAAGCATCATTGAGAGTAAGCAAAAACAATATTTTTACATAGTTTAGAATTTGATTTTTTTGAACATTTTTTTTGGGGGGGGTCAAAAACTAGAAAAATTGGAGTTTCCGTCTTTTTTCTGCCATTCAATTGTTAAACAATAATAAGAAAATAATATATATTTACGATGACACAAACTGATAAATGATGGATTTAGTCGAATATTTTTCTCCCTATGTATATTAATACATTCTTGAGATATTTATTCAGGATGTTTAGCTGTCTGGAATTAACAAAGCGTTATTTTTTTAGTATACATAAAGGTTTACTTTATGAGAAATGGATTTAGTTGATTATTTTTCCAGATGTTTGGGATTCATACTAACTATTCTGTTTTATAGCCGAGTCTCCAAGAACATATCCTCCCCATCACTTAGAAATAATCATTCTTTCTATTTCAAGATTAATATCAGATTGAATGATGGTGAGACATTTTGTTCTGAGGCCGGCGTTTGAGGAAATAACCTTAACATCAGCTTAAATGCTATTACAGAGACAAGAAAGTTCCTTTTTCATTCAAGTTTATTTGATGTTGACTGCCAAGTCCGACGCATAGTCGGAGTAAGTGTGTCTGGCCGTGTGCCGGGCCCGACTTTGTGCCGGAGTTTGACTATCCCTTTCCTTTCACTTCCCCCACTTCGGTAACCGAGGAAAAGTTTACAAACTTCAAATGGTAATCAGTTAGGCTAGCCGTATTTCAAGTGTCACATTGGTTCTGGCAGATTCAACATCCTTCAATTTTTTTTTTTTTTTCTTTTGGTAAGTTTTTCAATTTTATATATATTTTTTCAGCACATTGGGCCGCACTTCGAAATTAGGGTGGTAGCGAATCTGTTAAATGATTATGAAAATTTTGTTGGAGTTAAGCTAAAAATTTTGGGATGGGTTATCTATAGGTTACCACCCTTTTCTAACCAGGATAGGGCTGATGCCTTTTCCTTTTTTCTAAAGAAAAGCCACCACCCCATAGTGGGAATTGAACCCACGACCTTTGGCACGGAGTGTTAAGTGCTCACACCTTAACACTCACGGCCTCCAGGAAGGATTAAAATTAATTGTTGTACTTAAATAAACACTTAAAATTAGCAAAGGTCTCCTCAGTAGTTGTCTCTGGCTTGGAGGGTATCTTCCTTCCTAGGTTTGGCTGGACAAACATGATTTATAACATAAATCTCTAGAAGGATTTGAAAGTAGGATATTAAATATTGTTTTAGGTTGAAATAAGGTATACATTTTATTTTATATTAATTTATTATTAATCACAATTGTGAAAATATGCTTAATTTACATTGTAATTATTCTCCCTTCATTTTTGCTTTTGGAAATAGAATGCTCTGTTAGCTTCGATCAAAACATTATTGTTCTTATAAATTATATTACCTCCTCTTCCTATCCTTATAACGTTTCGTTCTGTTTCCTCAATATTTTTCCTATATTTTTTGACAGGCATTTGTAGCTGATTGCCTTGAAAAAGAAACCTCAGTTGTTTTTTTCATTAAACATCATCCGAAAATGCATGTTCAGAAACCCCCAGATGCACTGGTGTCGTGAAGGATATATTTCTTGTAGTACATTGTCAATTTTTCAGAAAATATAAATAATAGTACTGTATTCGGTGCAATCCTAAAATAATAAGGCCCGAAGCCTTTCCAGAGAGCTGTTATCCCCTCCTTTTTCAATAATGTCACCCAAACATTGAGCAGGCTGCTATATTCTGGCTTGCCATTAATAATCTTCATGTTTTGTAACCTGTAGAGTACAATTGTTATCAGAAAAATATTTTTAAAAACGTATTTCGCTATAAAGATGGATACAATTCTCAGGACCTATATTTACAGATCCTGATATAATTTACGAAATAAATACAATATGGATTCCGAGCTCAGGTAGTACCTATTACTCCAAAATTAAGTTGACAAAAAGTAGCTTCAACTGAAAATTAATAATTTTAAGACATCTATTTTTTAATTAAATATTCTATTTAAGGCTTTGAAATGAACTCTTGAGTGTTTTTGTAGCAACAACAGAATCTCTCTATTGTTGTTGTTGTTTTTTTTTTCAATGGATTATGTGGAAAACACGTTCCAAAAGAGCATTATTATAATTTTGTAATTTTAATATATCACAATGAAACCCATAAATACTTTTCCATGGAGTCTTATGAAATAATCAAACAAAATTAATTTGAAGTAAAAATTTGTATTTGTTTGTTATGAACTCCAATTAATATTTTTTTATGGCTAAGTCAAATAGAAAGCACACTTTTAGTGTCAGCCTGGACAAAATTCTACTAACTATGAAAAGGGCAATCTACTACAGTGGGTTGCTTTTTGTAAAATTCAGGCCAAGGAAATTTCACAGAAAACTGAGTCCTTGAATGATGATATATGTCCTGGGGACAGCTGTAATTCAATATCACTTTTTTTGAATTTTGCAATTTGGAATAGTTAGCCAAGTAAAACGCTATTACACCTAAAATAAAATATTTTTTATGAACTAAGTAATCTACTTAATTTATTTCTAACGGTTTTATGACACATTTTTACCGATCAAATCAAAATTTCAGGGGGGCTGCAGCCCCCCCCCCTTATATACGCCCATGAGATGAGCAAGAGAAATATTTGGATATAAATATTATCCCGATGCTGTAACACTGTTAGCAACAACAGGGGAACCTCCAGTTGTTAAAAATGTTACTGTTTGGTTCTTTTTTTTTTTTTTTTTTTTTTTTTTATTCAAAAACCTAATTATATATTTAAAGACTTATTAAGAGACTGGCGACTTTAATAATTTACCAATTATAAATACCACACAAACTACTATATTTAAAAAAAAAGTTTCTTCATAATTCGTTTTTTTTTTTTTTTAATTTGATTTACTTGCAAACTTCATTTCATTCAACCCAAAGAACAAATATACTCCTGCACCATTAAACCCTACTGGCGTTAATGACCCCAACGGTTGACACGCCTTAAATTCGACCAAAAAAAAATATACTCATGATTTATCTGTATTCAACTGCGAAAAATGGCGTAGTGGCGCCCCCTCACTGCTTAGTTAAATTGTTGTTAGTCCCAGAGGCAACACTGGAGTTGTACTGGCTAAGTTACTTTACAACTCTGGAGGCTGATCTAAAGATATTTTAGTCAAACTGTGTTTCAAGATGTGCCAGAGTAGCGACTACGTACATTCGACCAAGTTGTACTACAGAGCTGATGCCCGGTAAATTAGCCACACGTATAAGGCTAAAATATGGTATGCTATATGATGGTTATCCGTTTCAAATAATCCACTTCCTGTCGCATCGCATTGGATTATTTTCTGTTTCATGTCTTTCAGCACATTGTCCACACCTCCATAAGTAATCATTGTCTGGGTTGATGACAAACGGAAACTAGAACTATCTCCTCACCATTCTACCACGATTCACTTCTGCCAATTCTTACAACTTGGAAAGCTAAAGTTTAAACTTGGAAAAGGCAAGTCAAATTAAAAAGGATAGCCATTTATTAAATAGAAGTATACCTAGTTTTAGCTACATCTAACGGAGCTGTTGAAAATGCATAAACCAAGCCAGAGATTAAGCTTGCAGTAAAATGGCATCCTAAACCATCTGTCAAATACTCTGAAACAAAGAAATGTAAGCAATGTGTGTTTATTTATTTATGCAATTTATACATTGTTTCGCATTTTCTTATAAAATGTATTTATCCTGAAAGAAATGCAATATGTTTTTGGTCATACTGCTTATAATTAAAAGTGATATATTCCCTTATGTTGGGTCTCTCATTTGCAGGTTGTTTAGCGTCTCGAAAATCCGCAAGAGAAATACTGATTGGAATCGAGCTCGAGAAGACAAGGCGATTTTTTCATTGATGGCTTGCTGACAAAATTCTGTGCCTAAAAGATACCTAAACGTGTGAAACAAGTAGAGAATAAAAAGTCCCATTTGTGGACAGAAGAAATTTTCCTAGGAGGTTAAATTTCTGTTATTAAAATCTTCTATACAACATTAAAACTCCTGAAACAGGACTAATAATTTTCTCTTTATTTGTAAACAATACTTTCATTGGTTGTGGAATGCTCAATAGTGCGACCCATCACGTGGTCAGTTCCAATTGAGATTTTAAAAGTGAGGGTCCTTGGTGTCAAGGCTTTGCGGCTTCTCAGATTCCATCATAAGGAAAGATTTTTGATGTTTTACTTCTAGCCGGAGCTGAAGAATTACTTATTATGCTGTCCCAACAGCGATTAATATGGCCAACCTTCAATATCCCCAGATCCTTAACCTGTTTTAAGGTTTATGTGTGTAAAATTTTTATTATTTCTCATATATGACGATGCCCCATGGGGTTGTTTTTTCATTGAAATCTAATGGCTCTTTTCAATAAAATTCTGAGAGAAAAACATAAGAAAAAAATCTGTCGTACTCTAAATTTTTTATAAACCTTTTAGCAGTATTCACCATTCCTTAGTAGATAATGCTTCGCCTGGACATATGTGACAAGCTGCGTTACATTGCCTAACATGGCCCTAAGGATTGTTGGAGTGACACCAGCCCAAAGTGCTGGCACTCCTTCCTCTCTCGCCATTCGAACAAGGGCGTCGATTACATGCTTGTATTTCCTCTGTTCATTCGGAGGCAGCCTTCGGTCGGCAGTCATACGGATCAGAGCCACCTAAAACAGTACAAATCCCAGGAATAAAGCATTGTTTTGATTTTTCCATAAGTAATTTGTTCAACGTAACTCCAAATAGATACCTACATCGGTAGGTGTGGCAATGGCAGATGCGATGAGGCCTGCTAGTAAGCTGGACGGAACTTGGGCTTTCAGACCTGTAACTCCAGCCCTGAAAGATGAAGAATATTATATTAATATTATTAAAGTATGACATTTAAGTATTACAATAATACAATGGTGGCTTATGCAGAACTATATGGCTCCTCATGAATTAGAGTCAAACAGCCGGTAGAGACGAGCCTCCTTGTCGAATTAGAAAATAAACTTACCGTTCATCATTGTCATTCTAAATTACTGTTGTTGTGGCTGAGGGGCTCCCCCCCCCCTCATTTTGTTTTGGTGAGAACATTTCGTGTAAAAATAAAGCCTATAAAAACGAAAAATCAACGTTTAACATTTACCCTGGTTTACTAGCTGTCCAGAGGACCTGAAAACTCCCCATTTTACACTAAAATATTTAAAATTTTCACTACCCCCCCCCCCCCCCCCCCAAATCCCCCGGTGCTCCCAGCCCCCCCCCCCGGATTATTTCCTATATACGCTTCTGGTACTGAAGACATGTACATTCAATAGTGTTTACTTGTTGTTATTAAAGTCTTTTACTGACAATTAATAGAAATCCTTAAATCGAAATGTGCATAAGAGCCATTTTAAATGGAATCTTCGTCATGTGGTCATTAGGACAAAAATGCCAAAGTTATTTATTATATTTAAATTTCAACACAGGTTTCTGTCCTTTTCTAGTCAGGATAGGCCTGAAGCCTTTTCTTTGTTCTAAAGTAGCATGTAGTAGTCAACTTGGGCCATCGGCTCTCCAGACCAAAGGTAAAGAAAAAAGTAAACTTACTCAGAAAATTTTTCTATAGCCGTCTGGAATACACCAAGCCTTGTCATGGTGTAACATATCTGCCGAGCTATGTTTGCTGAAAATCCATCATAAAGAGCAATTGCGCCTTCTTTTTTGCTTATATTGATTACAGCATGCAAAGCAGTTTTGTGGTCTCTCTGCTTTCCACCTTCACCACTAAGCTGCATGCGGTTCTTCACGACGTCGATTGGCTGGCAGAAAACCACAGCTCCACATCTGCATTCAAGATCGGGAAAGAATAAAATTAATGATAACTAAATTTAATAGCTTCGAAATTCATAAAGTATCCAGCTCTAGAGGAATAAAGGCAAGAACGTAGACATAAACGAAGGTTAAAATTTATTGCATCGCATTAGACCATTTATTTATTTCAATTTTAAATTCCCTTTGAATTTAGAGTTTTTTAGGCAAGTCTTCTACAGATTGCACCCTTTTCTAGCCAGGATAGAAGTGATCACAACTACAGAGAATCGAACCTACACCCAGTGTTGGGCAAAACTAACGTTAGTTTACTAAACTAACGTTAGTTTTCTCGAACTAAAACTAAACTAATGTTGTATTTTTAGTTTTAATTTAGTTTTAGATTTGTACAATTATTAATCATGTGGACTCCGTTTTTAGCATGGTAATTAGTTTAGTTTAGTAATAGAGACCTAAATTTGTGATTTTAGTTTAGTTTTAGTTTTTAGTTTACTAATTTAGTTTATCAAAGAACATATGTTTGCAAATTACGAGAAAAAGCCACAATT
The DNA here is from genome assembly GCA_946811695.1 of Gonocerus acuteangulatus. Lineage (NCBI taxonomy): Eukaryota > Metazoa > Arthropoda > Insecta > Hemiptera > Coreidae > Gonocerus > Gonocerus acuteangulatus. The sequence continues at coordinate 73,094,178 of OX328126.1, read as the reverse complement.
TCTTATTCTTAAAAAAGTTCTGCTAGTTTTAATAATTTATTTAATTATGGAAATAACATATGATTTATATTAATTCATGTTATTTTAGTAAAACTAAACTAAACTGAACTGAACTAAACTAAAGCTTTAATTTAGTTTTTAGTCGATTCCCAAAGATTTAGTTTTTGTTTTAGTTTAGTTAAAATCCATTAATTAGTATAATTTTAGTTTTAGTTTTGTTTTAGGTTGCAATTTTTAGTTTAGTTTTAGCTTATTCCAAAAGGTGAATTTAGTTTTAATTTTAGTTTTAGTTTTTAGTTTTGCCCAACATTGCCTACACCTCTATAAAGAGTACTAAAGCCTTATAACTCACGAAAATCGGGCCACCTTTCATCTAATTAAATAATACTTAAAACCTTTTCACAATACTCCACTTTTGGAATGAGGATTGGCTAAAAGTTAACAACCATCTCAGGCAGATAAAAGAGGATGTAAAGCTATGGACTACGTCAGAGCGACAGAATAGAACACATCAAGTGATACTCAGCAGACTATGCATTGGCCACACGAAATTGACGCATACATACTTGCTACGAGGCTTACACCCACCGACATGCGATGCCTGCCATGTAATAGTGACCGTGGAACACATTCTCCTCTACTGTCCTGCATTTAGAAAGGAAAGAGAAGCCCACGGAATCCCGAATAGCCTTAAAGAAGCTCTGAAGGATAATTTTCAAGACACTCTAAATGTAATCAACTTCATCAAAGAAATAAAATTACAATTGTAAATAACACTCATTGACCTGCCAATGACTCTTCATGAGTAGAGGCAGACAATCATTGACCTGCCAATGACTCTTCATGACTAGAGGCAATCATTGACCTGCCAATGACTCTTCATGACTAGAGGCAATCATTGACCTGCCAATGACTCTTCATGACTAGAGGCAGACAATTAAAATAAAATAAAATAAATAAATAAAACCTTTTCATTTTGATCCACAACTCAAACCAAATTCCCTTATTCACTCCCGTTTGACATGTGGCCTATCGGTCAATTAGCCATTTTCAAACTAGAAGACAAATTAAGTATTAACTTATAAAATAAACCTTTTTTTTTTTTTTTTTTTTGTCATTTACATCAGTTTATCCTTTTCCTATTAGTTATTAAATGTATCGAAAACAGTTAGGAAGTCTTGATAAGTGGAGGGTGATCATTTGAAATCCTGGTAAACCTGAAGGAGAGAGTCCTCAACACCGATTTTCTTCAAAGTTTGCACTATAACGTATTTTCATGCACTAAACACGAATCCGTTGAAAAAAATTGTTGTTCTCAACCAGGAAAGAAGTTATTTTAAAAAAAAGTTCACTGTTAGCGGGTTACAAACGACCAAAGGTGCTGTTAGCGGGTTACAAACGACCAAATTTTCTTCAAAATTTGCACTATAACGTATTTTGATGCACTAAACACGAATCCGTTGAAAAAAAAAGTTGCTCGCAAGTTATTAAGTTATTAAGCACTAAAGTTCACTGTTATGGAGGTTATAAAAGACGGGGTAAACAGCTTATATGTAAACAAGCGCCTGCGCAATAGTCCTTAATGACGAAGTGTAATTGAAATTTAGACTCACCTTGTGGTAGCTGACTTGGTCGTAAACTGTCGCTTTTGGGCATACGTGCTATGCGTTTCCGCTCGCTCCGCTCGCTCAAGAAAACATCAAAACCCCTAGTCAATCCAACTCGCAGAAATAAAAAGAATTCTATGCCCAAAAGTCGTCCAAGGCAGTCTTCCCTAACCTTCATAACAGTGAACTTTTTTTTTAAAATAACTTCTTTCCTGGTTGAGAACAACAATTTTTTTCAACGGATTCGTGTTTAGTGCATGAAAATACGTTATAGTGCAAACTTTGAAGAAAATCGGTGTTGAGGACGCTCTCCTTCAGATTTACCGAAATCCTTTTTCGCTCAGATTGTAAATTTCGATAATTTATATAAATTTTAACGTCTGCATGTACATAAGACAGATTGTTTTTTTAACGGTTATCTACAAGTTACCAACCATCTATCACCGAAGTTAAGCAACGTCGGGCGTGGTACTTTGAGTTGAATGGACGACCGACCACATGCTGTTGGTATTATAAAAGGGTGGAAACCTTTAGATAGCTCGGCGTTAATAAGCTGTTAAACACGGGGGGGGGGGGAAGGAGTTGGCAGGAGTTAAGACGATTTTCCCTAGAACCAGAGGTGAATATTCGGTTCGCTCTAAACTATTGCATTGCAATAAACATGTGGACATCAAAATAAAAATTAATTCAAATATTTGAGGAATAATTTTACCCTGCTAAACCGTTTATGATAAATTTTGCATAGTTGGGTATTTTCTTCAGTTCAGACTCTTTCGATCCTTTTCTCTCATTCCCCATGTGGTTTTCTAGTGGTCTACTTTTCCTCTTCCTTTTTACGCCATATACCGGGTTCTAACATCCCAAAACATTCTTGGCTTCAGACATAAGGAAATAAACTTCTTTTACACACAACTGCATGAAGTGACATTAAAAATACAACAGTCGTGGCTTATAATAATCACAATTTAGATTAAATTACAAGGTTTTATGAAACACTACAGATGAATAGGAACACATGATTCTGCCGTATCGATTCAAATTACATGTCGCGCTTGTGAAAAAATCTAAGCGCGCGGTAGAATTAGTGCCGATTTTTACCCTCTCATAACTTTGAACCAGTTAGATAAACTCACGACATTTTACACGGATATTATATTAATAGATGTGATTATAATTGCAATGTTCCATAATTCTATATTGAAGCGTTTCTGAAACATAGGCGATGGAAAATCGGAATTTATACGACTCACTCTTCAAAAGTATAAGACACTTCCCGAAAAGCTAGAGAGAGTTGAAATTTTGCAGGATGATAGACATTAGGGTGCTATTAAACGCAAAAATGAAAAAAAAAAAAAAAAAAAAAAAAAAAAAAAATCCTGTAAAGTTGCGTTTGATTCCGCTCCAAGGGGGTGTGCCCGTTTTGTACTTGTTTCTTCGGAAACCCATCATTTGGGGTATCAAATGAATCGTCTCGGTAAAGAGAACCTAAAAGTAAAGGGGAAATCCGAAAATACAAACAAGTTTAGTTGTGGCTTTTCATATACAAGTAAAAATACCCGACAAACAGCTCAACGCACAATCAAGTATCATCCTCCTCAGACCAAAACGTCGATGGGGACAACTCAAAATTCACTGACAAAAGTATTGATATCCCCCCAAAAAAACTAACGTTGAAAAAAAGATGCCTAGTTCCAGGCCCCTCCCAAAAACATTTGCCTATGAAAGTTATGATATCATAGTATTGGGCCAAGCTTTAGGCCCTTCATACCTTGTCAAGAACCTAAAAATATTCTCTCACTTATTTGTGCATTTCTAACTTTGCCAGTTTTCGTTAAATGATAACCGTTTCATCTTACATAAATTTCATACAGCCCCGGTCATATCAACATATCAGAGAGTTTATAATAACCCTGAATCGCAACCCTAAGGGCATGAATCTTTAAATGCCAAACATTTGATAATAAATCCGATCGTCATAGCGGCCATTTAACAAAACTGGCCACGTAGGAAATGCATAAAAAAATGGGAGGGTATAATTAAGTTCATGACAAGGAATTCAGGGCTTAGCAACAATTACTGAAATTTAACTTGTCACTAAACACTTAGTTTTTTTCAGGCACTTAAGGCCTCTTTCAGGAATTCAGGCACCTCCCACTGACTTTTATTCCTCTATTTTCCCAGTTGAGACTAGAGAAAACCATCTCCAACACAAGGATAAAAAGAAGTGGCGATACTGTGTCCCCCTGTCTCACACCTCTCTCCACCGGAAAACAGGGTCCCGTCCTTTCCGTTCCAATAAATGCCTTCATGTCTGTATAAAGTTCCTTAATAAGTCGGATGTACTTCTGTTCTATCCCTATTCCTCTTAAGGCTTTGATTATCGCACTGTGAGAGAAACAGCCAGCACGAGGACAACAAAAGTTGTTTGTTTTTCTAGGTACTTTGTGTTTATCTCGAAAAACTTTGTAGAATAGAACTTGTAGGAAATTTAATCAGCTTTCATTTGTTATAGAATAGTCATGTTGCTAGGACGCAGGGTTTCCGAGATATAAGTGAAAAACCGAAAAATGTGACCTTCTAAACCCCCCTCCCCCCGGCACAAAGGCTAGGGGCGAGGACTTTTGATATGTTCACCTCCTATCCAGCCCAAACAAAGTTACGAAGTCAAAAATTGTGTTACAAAAATTTCCATCTATAACTGTTCGTTGACTGGACTGGTTCGGTGGGAAGGAATATAAAGATCGGAAGGACGAGATCGGGTGTTACGGGAGTGAACAGAAGATTTAACTTTAAGAAGTTGAAAAATATAAGGTCTACGGGATTGAATTACTTGGTAAAGGACTGAGCCGAGGAAGTACTGTCGACGATAAAGAGGGAATAGCCAATTTAGCTCCTGGAAGAAATGTGATATGTGGGAGTCTCTGGGGATCCCGAGGATAAAACGAATGAAACAGTTCATGAGGCGTTTGAGTTTTTCGTCGAGATCGTCAGAAAGTCCACCTTACACCAAACAACCATAGTCAAACTGGGGGAATAATAGGGAGGTTGCGAAGAGTTGACGGGTCTTTGTTGGCAGGAGAGGTTGAGCTGCCTCAGGATAAATATGGATCGACGAGAAACTTGGGAAATATGATTTTTCCAGGAAAGGTTCTGATCAAATATGATGCCAAGATTTTTAACTGATTTACAATATTTTATAGGGATGCCGGAAAAGGGGAAGTGGAACTTATGAGGGATTGGGAGCCTATAACAATGGCTTTGGATTTGCCTGGATTCAGGGAAAGCTTATTAGCTGCGGCCCAAGCATTGATGTTATTAAGATCTACTTGCAGCTTGTCTACAGCATCTCGTAGCAAAGAGGGCTTAAAGCTTAGGTAGATTTGGGTATTGTCAGCGTAAAGATGGAACTTGGAATGAACTATGGAAAGAGGAAGATCATTGATGTAAACAGAAAATAGAGTTGGGGATAACGAGGAGCCCTGGGGTACACCACGGGAGAGAGGAAGAGGAGTAGAAGGATTGCTGTCGGGAATGACCACGTATTGGGAGTGATTGGAACCAGCTAATGGCACTGTTGGAAAAGGAAAGAGATTGGAGTTGGGTGAGCAGGATTTGATGGTCTAGGGTATCAAATGCTTTTGAAAAATCTAGAACTAGGATAGTGAGTTGTTGGTTATCTATGGCAGTTTGAATGTCATGGGTGATTTTTATGAGTGCTGATTGAGTGGAGTATGACGGACGGAAGCCAGACTGGAGAGGGTTAGGGAGATTATTTTGTTCAAGGTGGTTGGATACTTGAGATTGGAGCAGGCGCTCTAAAGGTTTGGAAAGATTGGATAAAAGGGAGAAAGGACGGAAATCCATTGGAGAGCAGGGGTTTGATATAGGGTTGGATAGAACGTACTAAATGGAGGGATCCAGTTTTACGAGATAACATGTGGTCGTTTACTCCAGAACCAACTTATCAATTTACATGTACTGGCCTTAATTTTTGCTTCCTTGCAACACAACTCACAAGGGGTGTGCACGACATGCTCCTCACCGATTCAAAAGAAAATTTTTGTATGTGTAGTACTTAACAAGAAAAAGGTTCTGTTAAAGCAAGAAAACGCACTTCTCAAGCGTTCGCCTAAAAAAAAATTGTTGAAAATTTACCTGGAGTTATTAACACATTCCGAAAAACTATAAATAAGCGCCCGGGTAGCTCGGTTGGTAGCGTTGTACTCTCATAACCCAAAGATTGCTGGATGGAATCTCGTCTTACGTTAATATTTTTTTTTATTAATTTTATTTTTGTTCTTAAGAATATTTTATAACATTAATAAATAATCATTAAAGTTTTATTTAACGGTTGACATTCAGTTTTTAATATTTAGTTCCATATATTAAAAGAAAAATTTAAATGCAAAAATGTCCAAGGGTGTGACTGAAATAACGACAAATAAAAAATTGTTGCACAACTCTGTACAAATGATTGTGGAAAAAAATTAATTACTGATGAAGAATTACATGATGCAGGCGAAAATAATTTTTTCCCGGGAATTAGAATTTTTTTTTTTTTAGAATGGATTTTTTTCCGGCTGATTGTGAAGATTCTGATGATTATGAACCGGATGAAAAGGAGGCAAAACAAGTAGAATACATTCCGCTTGATTACAAAGTAAAAGTTATAAATATGCCTTGCACTGTTTTCAGATGAATGCTGAGAAGTGCGTTCTCTCGCTTTTATAGAACCTCTTAATATTGTCTTCGAAAATAAGGTTTTTATCTTCATTCTTTCAACTTCTAATGAACTCGAAGGACGATTTTTTTTTTTTTTTAATTTAATTTATGTGTCTTTACTCCTCCACATATTAAAACTGTGTTTGTCTTAATCAAGATTCACAACTATCAACTCTTGGTCATATGAAAGATTAAAATTCAATCATTGAAAAAACTTTAATATTTATTTATTAATGTTATAAAGTATTTTTAAGAACAAAAATAAAAATTATACAAAAAAGGAAAAAAAAAAAAAAAAAAATAGCATAAAACGAGATTTGAGCCAGCGATCTTTGGCTTAAGAGAGTACAAGGCTACCAACAGGTAAATTTTCAACATTTTTTTTAGGTGAACGCTTGAGAAGTGTGTTTTCTTGCTTTAACTGAACCTTTTTCTAGTTAAGTATTACACATACAACAATTTTCCTTGGGCACGTCGTGCACTCGTGCACTCCCCTTGTCAGTAAATATGGTGCCCAACTAATGAGAATTATGTATAGTAAAAAAAATAAATAAAAATTGGTCCATTAGAAGTTGGGTGTTACTCCAAAACAAAATCAAATAAAAAGTTAATAATTGGGTGTCGTTGATTGCAAAATAAAATAGCAAAACAAGGTTAGTTTAAGTATATTCTTCCGGAATAAGGCGTAAGCTAGTAGCCTTTCTGAGGAATTTGCTCAGTAATGTAGCTCCTCCATGATAATGCATTCATTTGTTCAGTTTTATTATTGTGTTAATAATACAAAAATATCAATAAATAAGTTATTAAGACTTTAACACTTAGATTTTTGTTTGTCACGTGAATCTTTTGACAAAAGGGATTTTTGGTTTTACCAATATATTTCAGCCTCCTTTTCAGTCCAAATCAAATTTATAAATTACATTTCTTCTACTTATCTTCAGATATTCTCTAACTAAGAGATGTGACGAAAAACAATACATGAAATATTCGAGAGGGAAAGACACCAAAAGAATACTGACCTGACTTGAAATTAATATATTTCCTCAAAATGTCTAATACATGACCAGTGTTAGGTATTTAAGGCTAAGCAGTAAAAACTTAAAATATAAAACAAACAAATAAAAAAAAAAAAATCAACTATTCTAATCATTCTCAAATACTTGTTACAAACCTTCAAAATAATTCATTTCTAACAGACATTCTTGTAAAAATAGTTACAGAAATATATATATGTTTAAAGATTAACATTTAATTTTAAAAGAAAAGAAATTCTAAAATAAATCACATACAATTTTAAAATAATGACTAGCTAAAATTTAACAGATTATAAATTAAAAAAGAAAAAGATAACAAAGGTTTTTGGAAAAAGATTGCTAGGTAAATACCTCAAATAAATAAATTCCATTTGAGTATTCAACTTTCTAATCATCAAAATTTAAGTCTAAATTATTTTATAAAAATCACAAACTGAACATACACGGGAATCTAGTTTACCAATTTTATCGTCTTCCATTACAATCTATATATCAGACTACGAAACAAAAATGAAACTTCAAAAAATAAACTTGCCAGGAAGGAACAATTTTACAAATTTGTTCCTTTTTTAAACAATTTTTTAGGCAAAAGTAATTTACACAAGTAAAAATAAATTGCCAAATTTAAGCTAGCTACAACATAAAGTGAATAAGTGCGGTGAATTACAACTTTATTAGATTAGAAAATAGCGAATCATTTTAACTAAGTATACAATAATCAATTCACATTACATTTATTCATCGGTTTGCTCAAAATACACAATAATCTAATATAATTTGTTTTTACTTCAAATAAAAAAAGTATCTTCAAAATGTAATATTATATGTCGGGCTGCATTTCACAAGTAATGAAAGCAAACAGTCTTATATCTTATAAAATAATATAATCAAGTAAAAAAAATGACCTAATAAAAAATATGCATATATATTTTTTTTGGTTAATGAAAGCTCTATGTTTTGAGAAATATGTCCTTAAAGACGTAATACAATTGGGTCAAAATACAAAATAGAATACTCTTGGGATTAAAAAAAAAAATATTTTTTGTGTCCATTTTTTCAAACAAAGTGCTTTCTAGAAACCACACATCATCCAGGCCGGTTGGTATAATTTCTTCAGAGTAAGGGTATTGATTATGAAAGTCTTTAAACTCTGTATGAAGAGTCTTCCAATCTTTATTTTAGGAAGAGATAATAAAGCTTATGAACCGAGAAGACCTCACGAAATTTACCAACGGAAAAGCTATAAATTTTAAATCTTAGCAGCCATAAAAGTACTGAATTTGTATGCTTGTACCAACAGCGTAACAGTCTTGAAATAACATCTTTCAGGGGATGGCTACCCGCAATACAGAGGAGCTGATGTAAGTATCGAGGCATATACGGATTGAAAGAAATATACAGGCTGACGACATTCCAAGAAAAGTATCCAGACTAAAGGCCTCGCAAGTCATCAACCTATCATGATATCAACAAAAGAAGGTGAAACTAAAGATCCATGAAGAAAATGGCAGCTTTATTTCGAGGAGGAATTACAACACCGCTAAAAGTTGTGGAAGCAAACCCTCAAGACTTAATGTTCTTTAAATACAGCACGAGGATCAATTATGGCCTATAAGAGGGCTTAGGTCTCCACGGATTCAATTGAGTCACAGTAAAATCTCATAATATTTCCTAAAAGCAATTTTGCTGGCAGTATTTTTGGTTTTGAGGCAATTTTTTCAATCTAGCCTGAGTATAATAATATCCAACACTAACTGGATTTAAAAAAAATAATAATAATAAAATAGGGCCGATTCCTTATTTCTTCCAAAACAAAAAGCATTAGACTCTAAATTTTATATTAAATAAGCACTCAACATTTTTGTTTATAATAAGCTTAAGCCACAAGAAGTTTAATAATTTTCGAAGAGGCAATAAAACAGCCTCTGATCAATGCTGACAAAACATAAAGAGTTTCTATTAGAAAATAATATTTTTATTCTATATGTTTTCTTTTAAAAAAAAAGATACAATTTTTATTTTAAAAATAAACAAAGGCAGATAAATAAATAAAAGTGGATAATTTAGACAATTAGTTCACTAGAAAACGTATAAATAGAAAAGAAGGAAATTGAACTTGTTCCTAAAGAACATATTTATAGAAATATAGATATGTATCCAGAAATTCTTCAAAGCACCAAAAGAGATCTGTTTATATCAGGCATTTTGTTGAGAAGAGATAGTTTTGAGAGAAATTCAAGGGGCGGTTAAGCATGACCCGCTAAACATCATTATGCAAATGTTGATCTTCACGTGAATTTGTAAAAAAAAAAGTGTGCTTAATACAAAACATTAATAGTAATAGCAAACTTTAAAATAACATATTACAAGACATTGATACCTTCCTTTCTTTAAAATGTAAAATACTAAATTACATTTATTTATTTTTTGCCTTGAAATATGTACCAAACAATATTAATAATCTATTATAATTAAAGGTCTCTGGACCAATATATAATATTATAAGCCTTTCTTCCGCAAGATTCTATTAAAGATTGGGCAGACAGGGAACCTACCTAGGAATGTTGGCTATGTTAATACGCAGAAATTGAGATCTTCAACCAAACACCAACCAAAGACTACTTCAATATTCACAATATGTACATTATTACGTAATAAATAGATAAAACATAACAATCGGGAAAAGTGAAAAATATTTACACGACAGAAATGGAAAAAAAAAAAAAATACGGCAAAAAAATTACATTTACAATAAGAAGAAAAACAATGTTAAATTCTTTAAAAAAAATAAACAAAATATTATGAGTTTCTTAAACATTATAACTTCTAATAATAACATTCAATTCAACCATTCTTTACACATAACACACACAAAAATGAAGATTTACCAAAAAAAAAAAAAAAAAAATTAAATTTCTCAGTATTTTTTACAAAAAAATTAAATTGGTTCAAGTCCACTTGCAGTAAGAATGCCTGCTTAACAGAGCTAATTGCAGCAATTTAAAATAAATAACAATAACATTTCTGGTTTATTCAAATTTGAAATAAATATTTCAATCATTAAGATATCTCCCCAAATACCAATATGCATGATTCTGATGCTAGGAAGACACAACTATTTTTTGTTCGATTGTGTTGACATTTACATCCTCTTCTACAAGTAATACATACAGTAAATACACAATAACACATACAGTATACTGTAATACATACAGTATACTGTATGTGTATACAGTATACTGTATGGTTATTACAGTATAATACACTGTAATACATACAGTATAATACAGTAATTTCATACCACTAAGGCATAGAACATCTGCTTTTAAAAGATCACCAAGTCCACTTTTATTCCAGACAAAGATATAACGCTATATAAAAAAAAAGGGCAGATAAAAATTTGTTATTGTTGTTAAAATATTCAATAAACAGAAAAAAAATAAAAGCTGTTCAAAGTACTGTCCTGCAAGTAAAGTTAACGACATGTGACACATACCTCCAAGGATTTCGTAACATGTTTATCAATACATGGCAAAAGAATTCCTCTTATTTGAAAATTTTAATGTTTTGTTTTAACATAACTTTATACTGAAGGTACGATTTCCAACTAAACAATTAGTTTCCACAGAATTAGTTTTAATCCCCATGGATTGCAACTGTCAATTTTGATGAAGAGTCAGGAGTCACTTGGAGGATTATAATCTATTTAATATTTTTTAGCAACATCATTTTTTGGGGGGGGGGGATTTTCTTCTTTTCCATCATTTCAATAAAATCTAAATATAGCAGCATCCTTTATATATTATTATACATCAATAAAAAGAAAAAAAAAAAAAAAAAAGAAAGAAAAAAAAGAGTTTATTCCATTAGTTTTAAATGTTTCACTTGAACAGAGAATTTTTAGTTATTTAAAAAAACAAAAACAGATTCAACCAATACGTTCCAAAAAAACAAATAGTTATGAGTCCACCTACATCGATTTAAATTAGACTCAAACAGATGCAATTCAATTTGTCAAAGAAAGGTATCAATATAGTAAATCGTTAGACAAGCACCTCAAAGATTATAACAACCAATTGAATCTAAACAAATATTACAAAATTGTATTCAAATAATACATTATTACATAATTTCTTCATTGCAAAGGCAGTGAAATTATAGGCTGTGTTATAATAATACACCATTTTGTGGTCTCTAAATAAATTGCTTCTATAATAGTACTAAAACATATGGAGAAAATGGCAAAAAATAAATGTGATAAATTCCAAAGACCTCTTAATTTTTAACATTTTTGGAAATTAGGAGTCATGATAAAATCAATTCCCAGTATTGAAAATAATTCCAATAAGAATTTTTCTCGTACGAAAATTGTATCTAAATTCAGAAGTAAACAATGAATTTATATAAAATAAGAAGAAAAGCAAAATTAAAATAATTAAATTTACAATATTATGCTTCCTTTATTAATAGCGCAGAAAATTCTATTTTAAATGGAAATTATTATAATAAATGAGAAATAATCTTGAATACTCTTCAACCGACCCTAATAAATATATAACAGAAACAAAATTGCAGATGTGATTTAGAATACTGAAAATTTAAAATAATCATAAAAACGTACATCAGAAACACTTAACATTTTCAGAAATAAAGCCTTTGTTTAACATGAACTTTTTGATATCATCTCTGGGATCAAAACAAAAATAAAATAAACAAACAGATTGTTGGAACAACACAAATAACATTTTCAAAACTATTTCAGTTTGGTGTTAAAATATAGTACCAAGAGAATAAATACCACCCTTTTCATCCATCTTGTCATTAGTTCAATTATTGATCAACTTCAAGCTAACAAAATTTTGTCTTCAATGAACCCTAACAAAACTACAAAATAATGACTGACCCCATTGTTTTACCAGTTATCACAGTCAATGCCCTCCGTGTGGGTTAAAGAACAGTTAGCAACACTTAGCCTAAAAAAAATAAAATGCTAGTGAACAACAGAAATAAATATAATATTATTAATACTCTTCATAGGTTCAAAAATAAATAGAAAAAAAATTGCTTGAACTCAGTTAATGTTTACAAGAATGATTTTTCATTGACATTGAGTCAAAACAGTAAGTAGATTAAGTTTGAAACCCAAGTTTTTGGTACCCATTAATAAGAAATAAGAATGTAAATGTATCGTTCTTCTGATACATTAATACTTTTATTTAAAATAACCAAATTGAATTTGTCAGACTGACTATACCTTGATAAATATATTAGTTCTTGGGTAAGCAGCTATAAAGCACCTGACAAAAAATTTGGAATATTGTAAAGAAAACTTTCAAATTTTTATTTTTTTTTTTTTCCTTTTTTTTTAGTTATAACAATTCACACACTCCACATATCTACAAACGTGTTGCTATTGGAAGATGCACTTTTTTGTCCTCACAGCACACAGCACAAAATTAATGCTAAAAACAGTGACATTTCACATTAAAAAAATCATAATGTATCATCGGCAGAAAGTGATTACTCAATTCCATGAGCAAATATCATAACAAGCCCTGGGTCTGCCATCATGTCATCGTTAATGTGCGGGTTGTCGCAAAGAAGGACAACGACTGCTTGTCTTCCTGGTATTCGCTTGCAGACATAACTCTCGTATTGCCTCCTGTTGTTCTGTCGTGTCTCGAGGCTACTCAATCCAGCTGGCCAACTTCGTTCATGGCACTTTTCCATCAACGTATCAATTATACGTGTGGGACAGCCTGATTCTGATAGTGACCTTTTGATCATAGCCTGTTGGATAAAATTTAAAATATCAAGAGATGTTAAATGAATATAATAATAATAATAATAACTACTCACACCATAACATGATTTTTATGTCCCCAAGTAATTAAGAAAATTAAAAATAAATTGTTTAAAAGAAAACAGGAGGTACTATACATTTTATTCGTTATTGCCTATATATGCATATAACTTATTGGATTTAAAAAATAAACGTAACATAAAGGAAACAAGGTGGTAGGGTGCCCACGGAAAGATGTTATCTTCTAGCCTCAGTGTCTGAGGGTCGGAGTCAGGGCCCCTGATGGTCCCAAGGCTCACCCAGCCATTCATAGGAACTTTCAAAGGGAAATATCAGGCGTAGTACTGACAACACTATCGCTCTCGTATGTCGAGAGGTCAAGAATCAAATATTGCTACAGTATCTGCCCTTCTGGGTCCTTGTAGCCTAATATGGGATTGGTTTTCAAAGGAAACAAAATCATATTGAAAGTAGCTATAATTCAGTCAAAATATTTAAAAGACAATTATCAAGAAGCGGAAAAATAACAAAGATAATAAGGCATAAAAACTATTAGATAGAAATAAACTTTTCAATCATACTTTTTAAAGGGTTCAGTATCAAATTCAGCATGTTAAATTACATGAAAAGTGATAGGCCTATATTCTTTGATAAAGACCAATTTTAGTGTCCGGGTAATCATATTAACATCCACATAATCATCATAAATTCTTAAAATATTATCACTGGTTTTAACAAGGTATTTATTGAAGATTTTTACTAGGCAACAATACCATTGTTATTGTGGTAATTATCGAAATGAAATTAACCTTGATAAGAATAGAAACCATTCAAGTTCAATTGCTACAAAAAGCCAAAGCAGACAAATCAACTGATTTAAGGCCAATTATAAAATAATTATCAAATGAGAGAATATGTCAAGACATTATATTAAGGCTATCTGTGTTCTAAAGGCCAATAGTGAAGTAGAGAGGCCTATATGCCACATGTTAATTCTAAAAATGATTACATGTTTTCTTGGAGTACAAGAAAAAATAATCTCGTAATAAATCATTTTTTATGGATTATCATAATCAAACACAGCTAACTCTCTGTTAACGGCTTCTATCTCAAGCCTGAAACAGAAGATATGCCTCTAATCAAATCTGTTTCTTTATATATTATTTATTAAATGAAGACTTTCAAATGTTGACATCAACTTTGGAATCCTTACAATGCAATGTAACTAAAAAATACTAGAAATGAAAAGGCTGTAAATCTTATAGAGAAACTCTGGTCAAAAGTACAGCTTCTTGCATCTGATTTCTATCAAATGAAATCAGGGTGCTCAGAGCCCGGGGGCATGCACCGCATATAACTTTAGGTAAAACTGAAGTTTAGCGTCCTCCAAACCGATTTCTTTCAAATTTTTCTACAATAACGTATTTTGATGCACTAAACACGAATCCGCTATAAAAAAGTTCGCATTCAACTAGGAAAGAAGTCATTAAGCACTAAAGTTCACTGTTAGGAAGGTTGTAAAAGTAGGCGTAAACAGCGTATTTGTAAACACGAGCATGCGCAGATATGTAACATTGGGAAACAGAGAACTCTCGTTTGAAATGTTCATAAACCATTTATTCAAAAATATTGTCAATTTTAAGGGCATCCTCACCCCTGGGTTTTGATATCTTCTTGAGGAAGCGTAGAGAGAGGAAACGCATGGCTTGTATGCCTAAAAGAGTCGTCCTAGACATTCTTCTTAGCTTTCTTCTTCTTCTTGAGACGCGATGTTCCGTGGACACAAATCCCCAGTCACACAGAAAAATGCCTTTAAGCGCTCTTCATATTTATGAGCACGTTTGAAGAGAATAATAAATTCGTGCAACTTCATTGCTATTTTTTTTTTTATAAAATAAGAGTATGTTGACAATTAAAGTTCAGCAGGCGCGAATTAGAACGAACTAATAATTATAAAGGCATTAGCTAATTATTTAGGGGTTTCTGTTATATAATACTTTTCATGAACAAAACAAGAAATGTGAAGTGTTTCATTATTTCAAAAAAATGGTTGTGAATAAATAACTGCTGTTGAATTTAAATAATTGATGGTAAATTTCAATTAAACTTCTTTATTACGAACTTTTCCATAAGCGCGCATGCGCATGTTGACAAATTTAGTTGTTTACATTAGCTCTCATAACCCCTATAACAGCGAACTTTAGTGCTTAATAACTTCTTGAATGCGAACTTTTTTTTTAGTGGATTCGTGTTTAGTGCATCAAAATACGTTATTCTACAAAATTTGAAAGAAATCGGTTTGGAGGACGCTAAACTTCAGTTTTACCTAAATTTATATGTGGTGCATGCCCCCGGGCTCAGAGCACACCGGAAGTGAACTTTGAGATGACAAAATGTTGTAACTATAGCTAAAGCTATTAGCTATCACGGTGATGAAACATTTCATGAATAAATTAGCGATTAGCGCTCTGCCGTCGCTATGCGCTAATCGTTAGCGCAGGCTCTTATCAGAACCGCTAAATTATTGAGAAGGTATTAGATATTAGCGACCGCTAACATTTGCCCAACTCTGGTCGACGCCAAGCTGGTGAGACACACGGAGTAAAGATGTTGACGCAATCTACAGTGCCCTGTAAGGAGGGTTGTCAATAGTTTTACCTTGGTTCTGCATAGATTAGGAAGAGTCTTTGTTCTCTTCTTGTCAGGTAATAATATAAATTGCTTTGCCTGTCTCTGGGTGGCCCATCTATGAATGCTCTGTCTGCCAAATGCCGGTGCAAATTCACGCAATGGTTCAGGTGAGTTAGGTTATCATGGATGCCCCAATATTTGCTAACTCATCAGCTTTTTCATTTCCATGTACGCCAGTGTCCCGGAACCCACTCCAGTTTGACCCAGGGAATAATTAGGAATATCAAACATGCAATATTCTTTTTTCATGGAATTTGAAACTTTTCCAAATAAAATAATAATAAAAAAAAATTAAACAAGCAAGAAGAAAATACCTGAAGCATTTCGTCTGGTGTGGAAATCATACCTCCCCAACGAGTAACTCTAGCTCTTGTAAGCGTGTTAGACCACCTAGCGACTTCTTCCCTGTCTACATCATCCCCAAGTGCAGGCATGCTAGGATTTGACACTCGCATGGCTCTCATAAAGTCCTTAACAAAAACAACAAAATGAGAATTTTTAACTCTCTTAACAATCTTGATTAAAATATAATTCATCTTGAATTAATTGGGCATTAATAATCTTGTTTAAAAAAAAAAAGAGCAATTATTTTCACTCAATCCTACATGAGTTTTTGGATTTAGTGTTTGGAAAACTACACGTCCCTGTCCCTCTGAACCCATTGACATCAATTAACATACTACTGATCCAAAGTATCAAGACTTAATAAATTACCTTTAAAATATATAACTCTCTTTTCTGTTCATTGATCTGGAACCTCTGATCCATTATTTCTTGTTGGAAATCTTGAATTTTTTGTTGCTGGCTATGAATGAGGGCTCGAAGTTCTCTGACACAGTTATGATCCTGAAAATATACAGCATTAGTAAATAAAAGAATCCATAAAGGGCAAAAGAGGATAGGACAATGATTGAAAATATTTCAGGAAACGAAAATATCCATTATTTTTATTGGGGTCAAATTGTTAGTTTTCAGACTGATACAAAGCAATGGATAGTTGGGACTTGGCCAAAAAAACAAAACAAAAAAAAAACAGATTACTAGAAGAATTTATTTCAGAGGTTTCGGTGTGCTCTTCACAGCTTTCTTCTTTTTGTCAATCAACAAATACCTTAGATCTCACTCTCTTCACACCTGGAATTTACAGCTGAAGAAGGCAGCAAATGAGCTTGCAAAAATGTCAAAAATAGACTTTTCCAAAGATCTGTTGTTTTCATTAGCTGAATTCCAAAATCCCAAAATACTGGTTGGAATGAATATTCCAACATCTTTAAAATTACTTATTTCCAGCAGAAAAATCGTCTAATCTTTGTCTTTAGCCCATTCCAGACTGATATCCACTTTCGTGACAATGAGCCTACATTCCCCGTGGCCTGAAAGCCACTTTAATGACAACAGCCTGACATACTCCCATTCAGGAGGGGGAATCATATCCCTTTTTAAGACAAGGCTATTTCTCCGCTTCGAGGCTGAAAGCCAGCCACCACTATAGAGCTTTTTGCAGAATCTAGCGGTAAGTTTTCTAAGCTCTAGTCATTCTTTTATCCGCTAGAGTTCATAAAAATACAGCTTGATCCTATTGAATGGAGGTTTCCCTCTCCTGCCTGGTCCCATTACATCTCATGGGTCCTGCTGAAGGGCCTTATTTGTGTTTTACCAGTTGATGTGTACAAAGAGATCATGTTTCATAGAAATTATACCCACACCAAGATATTTTATTTAATATTATATTCATTTTTTTTTTAAATAAAAACAAAATTTAAATATGAAAGAAAAACGTTTTCAAGCTTGCCGTTGACTGCTCCGAAGCCTAGAATGTGAAAATGGTAACGGAAACATTTTTAAATAAAGAAATAACAAAAGTGAATTAAGAGAAATTAGAATCTAGGAGGGGGAAACGGGCTCCGCTCCACAGGCAACTAAGGTTATGCGGATTGCTGCCTTGTAAGGGTTAAAAATATTTGGTGGTCCAAAAGTTTAATAAATTTTGGTGACCCAATTTTTTTTTTGCCTGTAATAAGCCGGTTTGACAAGCCAGGATCACAGAGAGTAAACAATTTAACAAAATATATTGGCAATTACCTTTAATTCATCCATCGGTATAATGAGCCCACATCCTTGCCCACATGGAACAGGTTTCTTTGGGTTATGCTCACATTCGGACAAATGGTTGCTAAGGGTATCGAGTTTAAGAATTGCTGTGCAGCCATACATAGAGTTGTCACAAGCTATGCTCAACCTAACAAAAAATCACAAAAATGTAATAAATAAATTTAATACCCACTAAAATATTCTGAAAATTAAATAATTAAGAAATAATAATATGCTTTCCTACAAATGTGGTTGGTTGGCTGGTGAAGGTTCATCATAGTAAACAGGATGCAAAAACCAAGTCAACACACCTCCACTGTTTAATTCCTTTATTGTAACAAAACGTTTTCGAGGTCAGCACCTCATCCTCAGTGTCCTCCTATAGCTGGGCGAGGTTCACTCGGACCTTCCTCCGACTATACTCCGAGAGTATAGTCGGAGGAAGGTCCGAGTGAACCTCGCCCAGCTATAGGAGGACACTGAGGATGAGGTGCTGACCTCGAAAACGTTTTGTTACAATAAAGGAATTAAACAGTGGAGGTGTGTTGACTTGGTTTTTGCATCCTGTTTAATATGCTTTCGGTGCTAATGACCAAGATGTAGATGCGCCGTTAAAAAAAAAATAAAAATAAAAAAATAATATGCATTAACAATAATACATAATAATTCAACAGTAAGCACTATATTAAAAAGAAAGTGAAAAGGTAAGTGAGAGAAAGTCCTATTTCTTCGTAGTTTAGATCGTTTTCCATCCACCTTCTTCCTTTGAATCTGATGATGATAGCACAGCCATCCAAGAAGAAAAATATTTTATTGGAAAAAATTGTACAGACTGCCTATATTTTTATTAGGATGCTGGTTGTATGGTAAACCCAATATTCCTTCCAATATTCCTTTTAAATTAATTTTCAACCTAGTTTAGACAATTTTACTATTGAACTTCTTAAAGAAAATGAAAAATTCATCGCAGGAATGAAACAGAAAAAGTAAATCCTATAGAAGCTACATAAACGTAGCAGTAAAACATAGCACAACAAAATAACTTTATTAATTAAATTATAATAAAAATACAAAGTTAAAAAACTAAACTGTACCTGGAAAGGAGATTCCTGAGAATTCGAGGTACAGGCCTCAACTGTGTAATAGACTGCCTGTCTACTGGGCAGGTTGGTTGTCGAGAAATCCATTCATGGATACAAGCACTACAGAATGCATGTTCGCAGGCTGGTGCCTGAGAAAAAGTAATTAACAATAATTTAACATTACATATATTGAGATCAAAGATCAAATTATTTATTTACAAACCAACATTTATGATCAATTGGTGTTTTGTCAAAAAAAAATTTAAATGTACAAACTGTCGTGGATAATGGGACTCCTTATAGGACATATCCCTCTGAGAAAAGTACTGTATGCAATGGAAGGAATAGAGAACTCTACTTGGCGATGGATCCTAGAAGAGAGCATACCTTATAACGCCTACTAGGTGAGACATTAGCCTATAGTAGGCTGATGCACTTTTGCATCTTAACGCCCAATGAAATAGCTGCTGCCATTCCCAAGGGGCGAAGCATTATGGGAGGTGTTTCAAATTAATTAAGACCGGGTAGCAGAGAGAAACCCCCATTCAATAGGCTCAAACTGCATTTTGATATACTCTAGAGGGTACCAGAGTGAGAAGAGCTTACAAAATTTGCCACTAGGTATTGCAAAAACCTGTCACAGCAGTGGCTTTCGTCCCGAAGAGAAGAAGTGGCCCTGTCACAAAAGTGTCTATCAGGGTACAGGGCATACCAGCCAATTGTCAGGAAAGTGGCTATCAGTCTCGAATGGGTTAACAATTCGTGGGATTATTATGGCAACAAGTGAGAGAAATAGACTTTAACTCTGACAATCCATGTCAAAAAAGAATTCTTAGGGCCAGCGCACATGGTGAGACTGTTCTGCAACTCCCGTTACAAACCATTTGCATGTGCAACTGATTTGAGATCTCGGCAATGTATTTGAATGGGGAAGTGCACAGAACGCAACTGGTTTTTGACAATCTGAAACCAGTCTAATGCAGCTGTGGGCCCACGGTTGAATGAAACCAAGTGGTATTTAGCCTTATAGTGTCAATCTCAACATGAGTGATCAACGTGAAGCTCTTCTCCAAAGAAGGACCAACCAGTCTTGTATGTTCCAAAAAAGAGTCTTTTGTCATTCTGTAAAAAAAATTAAACTTTCTATCCGACAAAGACAGCTCTCGAGCTGCTGCAAATAGTCTAAAGTTCACATTCTTGCTAAAATAAGGGTTATCACAATGCTCCCTCTGTGCTCTTTGCTGTCCTTGGTATTGATAATAGTTAACAACGTCTTCTTCGTCTGCTCCTGGCATAGTAAGCTCACAATGCCAAGTTAAGGCCTCAAAAACAAAAACATACAACACTAAATAAAAACTCCAATATTACTTACTGCATCATAGGTGCAACTGACTTATAACAAGCCCTTTGCCATTAAATCTGTGTGCGGACAGAAGTTTTATTTCAGTTGCAAACTGGATTCAGACGCAACTGGTTTCCAGCAGTAGTTGCAGAACAGTCCCATCATGTGCGCTGGGCCTGAGTGCTTTGTTTTATAAATTATAAACCAAATTTATAAATTTGGGTTGATCCTGAGAGTAAGTTTCTTTAATTTTTGAAGAATAATTATTTGATACAAAATTGGCAGGTCTAATTTTAAGATAAATGGTCTTTAAACAAATTTGTGCCATTTTAGCTAATATTGATAATGAGTTTGCATTACTAATCGAAATAAAGGCTTGAATAAGGAATTCAGCTTAACGCTTTTCATAGAAAGTGAAGATAACACATTCGTGTTGAAAGGGTTTGATTCAAACAATGTTTCCTCAAAAACTCATAATAATAAGAATAAAAGTTCAAAATTAATCATTATTGAATCAAATTAATAATATTTTAAAAACATAATATCATGACAAGCTGTACTACAAAGGAGAAACATTAAAATGGATGGTCAGGAAAATTCATTTTCCTCCCCCATCTTAATCACTATTATGCATGAATGATATGCAAGCAGTAATGTATATAAGAAATAAATCTCAACGATATCCTTTAGTAAAAATAATAAAGGCATTCAAATGAGTTCTATTTTAGCCACCTCTCAACTAATTATTCTGTATCAGTTTGGAGCGTGTTACACGTTAGAAGTATAGATTATTTAAAGAGTAATTATTCCTGCTTTACCATTCACACAAATGACATTAGATATCCTAAACTCACTTCATATGATTACCACTGTATATAGGTGATGAAACATCAGAATAAATAGTAAGATCACTAACAACTAGCTGAACGACAAACTCAATGACTGCACATTACAATAAATATTAGAAGAAAATTATGTTTTAACAATGTTTGAAATCAGGAAAAAATAAATTTAACATTCAGGACAAGAGTAACATGCTAAAAACAGAATGGCAGTGTTCATAAAATACTCACTTAACACACTTCATGGACAAAAATAAAAGGGTAAATAATACTAAATCATCATTGTCCATGCAGAACAATGAAGATGTTGGAAAATCAGTTGGACATAAAATAAAACTGGAACAAAGACAATTTAAGTCTCAAATTTGCCTCTCAGAATGAGAACTACATATTGTTTACTTCTAAGAACCCCTAAGTAAAACTTAACTGGTTTAAGATGTGAAACTATATATAAGGTCTTCACGACAAAATCATGAAGTACATGTCATTGATGCAGAGTGAGCATAAACAACTTTAAAATAAACAGGCGACGAATCTAATATGCATAAGAAAAACTATTTTCTGTACACAGATATTTTTGAATTGTGGAAATTTCTTCAAGGACAATTAATTTGTTGTACCTTAAACAATTTAGGCTTTGATTTCAGTCATGATACAATGGCATAGCAACTCAATCTCTTTAATTCTAAATAAGGTCACTGACCTTTTATCACAATTCACAATAATAATAAGGGGCAAATACTTTGACCTTCACAATTATGAAATTTTCATGTTAAAAACATAAAAAGGAAAATATCCAGGTAATCACCCAAGAAAATAAAGATGTGAACTATATTAGATTCTCTAAAAATCTTGAAATTGAGGAACTAATTGGACAAGACACTGTCAAGATTTGTTATTTATTCGTTATTAGCGATAAAGAAGGGGTTGAACTTGGCTTAGCAACAATAACAGTTGCAGAAATAGCCATAATTAGGTTAAACAAAAACACAAGTAAATTTATCCTCATTACCTGAAGAGGGTCTTCTAATACTCCAGAGCAAATAGGGCAAAGCAGTTCATCATCAACTTCACCAGTAAAGCGGTTTATTTCAAAACCCATCCTCTTTTACCTCCCCGAACAGGGCAAGATAAAACGGGAACACCTGTTTTGTTTTCTTCGTTAAACAAAAAGTACTCAAGGGGATGAAAAGATATGCATATCTTTGATGGCTTAAAACTTCGTTTTAATTCAAAACTACAACAATCACAATGTATTTCGGAAAGAAACTTATAAGAAACAAAACTTGTGCAAAAATTTATCAAACGAACTAATATCTAACGGTGTAACCCATAACCTAAAAGTGCCCAATGCTGTCATGATAATCTGCTTAAGAGATAACCAAAGCTGAAACTAAAAATGCATTGTAAACAGTTGCAGTTTGTGGCGGTAAAATTCAAATATTTGATAACCCTTCTTTTATTTGGTAAATAAAATATTTTCAGTTTTATGAAGTCGGGAACATTATTTTTTCAGAGAAATCTCACAGGAAAAGGAAGATAAAACAGCCGGATGATTGAACTTGAAAGAAAGTAAAGACTAATATAAGAAATAAGTATTTCAATACATTTCTAAAAATGACATATATAATCAGATTTTATGAGGTTCTTTTAAAAATTTTCATGATTAAAAATTCGAAGACATAGATGTAATAAAAAACAAGCTAAATTTTCAGATTTTTGTGTGGGGAACCTCCGCACAGTGGGGCCAAACGACATTTCGTGTTTCAAAAAAGGCTACAGCCTCTAAATCTCAGCCGATTTTAATGCGTTTTTTTTTTTTTTTTTTTTTTTAAAAAAAAGAAAAAAAGAAAGCTAATAACATTTATAGCAACTTTGTCCAGCCAGATTTTGGCTTTTTTGTTTCCCCTGTTTATTAAATTACGTGTAAATAATTCAAGAACGTTTACAATTGAACATAAAATAATATTTCATTTTTCATGTAACTTAATATCAGCATTGATATAGTTGAAATTAATCATTCAAATCCCGATTAGACTTGGAAAAAATCAATATCTATTTTCAAATCATTCAAAAATTATATTATTTACAATAAATGAATTAAGATGAATTTACGTTTCGAAGATGTGTCAGGATTTGAATTTTAATTTTCATGATATCAGTGCTGATATTAAGTGAGATGAAAAATGAAATATTATATATATATATATATATATATATATATATATATATATATATATATATATATATATATATATATATATTCATTTGTCCTGATAAGGAAAGCCCATAAAGAGGTGTGACCCAAAGGCATGAAACAAGTCTTGCACTTACGTTTTTGCATTAATATGCTTGCAGGTACTTCATCTTTCTAAGCGGAAGTCGAAGAAGCCGATTGAGAAATTTTTGCTACTGTCCGGATCTAGATAATGTCTTGTAAATTAACTGTCAACAATTAAAATTTATTTAAGGAGTTTGTTCTTTATCTTTTATAGTTTGTCATTAAATTATAATTAACATTTCAGATTTTTTAGGAGGCTGTCAACACAAGGCCGCAAGTGGCAGGCCTATCCCCCTAGGATGCGAAATAATTAATCCGAGGAGGCATTTACTAAGATAAAAATAAATTCTAAGCATGAAATTCAGCACGCGAGGATTCTTTAATTTTGTTATGTATTAGAAATAGTTCGGTTATCTTTAACAAATATATTTAATATGCGGTGTAATCCATGTATTTGATTTGACAATTTGGAGAAGCACAATTGCCAATGTAATTTCCGATAGATACATTAATACATATTGTCTTTTAAGTAATAAGACTAACAATGATTATTTAAGCATTAAATTAAAAATATAACACCGCAGTAGTTTAAAATATGTAGTTTACTTTAAGGGAAGATAATTCCCTGTCCTCGTTTATTCCCTTCCCTCTGTTATTAATTAAAAAGCTCATTAAAATTACGAACACATACATCTTAAAGGTTTCTGAAATGCTTAAAATTTTAAACACATTAGTTTACTAAGCAAGATAAGTCTTATCTTAAAGGCAAAACTGCTTTAGTAACTCCCCTACCAGAGAGTACCCCTACTCCTTTGCCGGTTATCAAAAGTGACAGATGTTTCAAAACACTGGTCAGACTGACAGTAGCATATGTGGGTTCGTCTTCAAAAGTAATTTTTGTTATGCAATTTGTTTATAAAGCGAAACAATAGGTGAAGGATGGCTGATGCCTTAAAGGCCGAAAAGTTAGCTGCAGCGAGGAAAAAGGTAAGTAGCTTATTGTGATGTGTTATCTGACGTGTATAACCTCTTACAGCAACGAATGAAATAATTTAGCAATAGTGACTTTTTTTAAATAAAAAAGGCTTACCTTAACTTATTCACTTTCAGCTCAAGCAGTTTCAACAGAAAAAGAAAGAATCTGCTATAAATAATGCCAGATCTACTCCATCAAGCCAAAAATCATCTTCCCCTGTTGATGTTTTAAACCTTCAGGATCAAAGTCATCCTCCAAACCAACTTTCTCAGGAAGAATCTATTTTAAATCTTAAGAATGAGACCAATAATTGTGATAGTACACTAAGTAACAACAATTTAATAAGTAATGGTGTATCTAAGCCAGAGATAAGTTTATTTTCTTTTAACTCTTCTTCTAATAATAATGAGAATTTTTTTGACAACTTAAGTACATTGCAAAATAATGGTGCACCTCCTTTACAAGAAAAGAGTGCCTCTCAAATCCAGTCTTCTGACATTGATACATCAAAAGTTCAAGCGACAGTTCTCCCTTCACCTACTGCTACATTTGATGAAGTCCAATACATAAAAAGTAATGATTTCAAAGAACAGGAACATAACTCACGAATATCAGAATTGGAAAATTGGCTTCATCAAGAAAAAAAGAACAGTGAAGAATTGCAAAAGAAAGTTTTGGACAATGTAAGTATTGACATTTTATATTATTCTGATTTTCAAATAATGTCAAATCAAAATATGCTTTAGTATTGACAGAATATGTTTCGGAACAAAACCAAATTAAACAAATTTTAATTGGCTAGAAGAAACATACTAAATCTTTCGAACTGTAGGATTGTACAAGACATTATTTTGTGTTAGAAAGCAATTTTTTCTCATACATGTTGTCAATTTGATATTATTTTTTTGTGTAAGTATTAACTTCTGACATTATTAAAATCCGAAATCCTATATATTCTGTTTTAGTTCTGTTTAATATCTTGTTAAGGGTGTCATGATTTTTCAGGCTAATTTTCTGAACCATAATCTGTCATATGGTCCAAAATAGCGTATTTTTCTTGTATATTTATTTTGTTTTATAGCACAGTCATATATTATCGCTGCAGCATGAAATTAAAAGGCTTAATGAAGGACAAAATCACAAAGTGGCACAGGAGGTTATTCAGCTAGAAGAAAAGTTGAAGTTTCAATTACAGACTATTGAGATCTTAGTTTCTGAAAAATCAGAGCTTCAAAAAGAGCTTATGGTGCTTCAAGAAGAGAATAAATCAACCAAAAGTTTGTACCTTAATAATTTTTTTAATGATATGACGATTGTTTAATTATTTTTCACTAATAATATTTATTAAAAATGCATGATTTATACACACAAAGGTTTTGTTAGACTCAATTCAAATTCTAAAATACTTATGTTGTTTATTAGGTACAACTGAAGAACTTGGAAGCAGATTAAAAGCTTCAAGAAGCCAGGTGCAGAAACTTGAAAAAGAACTATTAGAAAGATCTGAAACAAAGTCTCAGCATAATGGAATTCTTAAGAAATTAGAAAATGAATTACAACAAAAAGAGTCCATTGTTCAAGAAGCCTTGTAAGTACTGAGTTAATCTTAAAAAAAAAAAACAAAAAAAAAAAAAAAAACTGTCTGAATTACGAAGGCTTTTGCTATAAGATTCATCCAGGTGTTTGGATAATATTACTTTTTAAATTTGGATCAACATTTAATAATACACCGGTTCCTGTTGATCACCGAAGTTAAGCAACGTCATGTGTGGCCAGTATCTGAATGGGTGACCGACCTAGTCGTTGGCAACTTGTACCTTGTGGTTGTTGGCATTATAAAAGGTGGCAACCTGTAGATAGCCCGGTGTTAATAGCCATTTCATTGATACACTGTTAAAAAAAAAAAAAAAAAAAAAAAAAAAAAATTAATGATCAGGTTCATCTTGCTTAATGCCTTCTGAAGAAAATTTTTAAAAGAAATATTTACATGACAAGCACTTGAAAGAAGCATACTTCTTCTTCAGAAATTCATTTCTTCTCCCATCAGTCACAAAAAAAAAAAATCATTCAAATTTAAATATGTGTATAGTGTGTAGTTTGGTGGTGGTCTGATTTTTATTAAATTAGGCTCAAAAATATTTAATAAATTCATAAAATGAATGGTCAAATTGGTTAACCAGCAAAATGTGCTCACCAGAAAGTCAAAATGTCTTTTAAAAGAACATAATATTTTTGTCTTTTGATCTGATACAGGAACAGGATACAGAACACCTAGTGGCAGAAAGCACTCTTAGCGGCTGCTCTACGTCTGGCGGGCTAATTCTATTGATACATATTACTAAGTAAACCCCCCTTTCCGATTGACCAATTTAGTTCATTTTTACAACTCTTCTTTCTCATGACATACCCACGACTTATACCGCATTTCGTTACAATACAGTAGAAATTACGACTGGTATGAGTATATTAGTAATTTGGGTCCGGAGTAAACCCCCCCCCCCTCCTAATGAACCGATTTAGTATATTTTTACAATCAATTTTTCTCTGTAGATTACCTCTAACTAATGGTTTTTGTGTTTACAGGCTTCCAGGTACACTTTGCATACATAATTTATTGTGTGTAAATGAAACCACTTTCAAGGCTATATCTTTAATTGTTTTTCAAGAAAACTTTTTAATATTTTATTTTGATGTCTATTTACTTTTCTTAAGCTACAAAAAATAGTTTTCCACATCTTTTTTCAGAAAGAATTTAAACGAAGCAAGAAATGAAATTAGAGAGCTGGAAAGAAGGATTGAGGTTGGCCTAAGAGATCAGGGAGAGTTACGTAGACAAATTCAAGAAAAAGACAAGCAGTTATCTATGGCCCAGATAAAATTGGCTCAGGTTCTATTGTTTATTATTTAATATAAAATTATTTAGGAAAGTAATTATTTATAACTAATTTTTCATTGGGATCATATTGTTTTTATCTTGTTCTTTTAGCTGGGTGGTGAAACTGATGGGAACTCTCTGAAAGAGGTTGAGAGTCTCAAGGGAGATTTACAGAATGCCCGTAAGGATGCTGAAGCTGCAATTGAAGAAAAGAAAAAATGTGAAACAGAATTACGGCAGTACATAGCCAACCTTAATGCTCAAGTTCTTCAGGCTAATGCAAAAGTATGATAAATGTACTGTAAAACAATATATATATATGTATATATATATATATATATATATATATATAAAAGATACTAATTTTAAGATGACTCAAATACGTTTTGTGATCAAGTAGTTGATTAGAGAGACTAACGCCTGAAGAAAATATTGTAGGTCTTGACCTGATCATTTAGAACAATCACATTTTATAATGGTTCAACCATTTTTATGCGCCTGGCATGTATTGAAAAGTTGTAGTTTGCAGTTGACTCCTATGTTTCGGCACACAATTTTAAAGGGGGGTAAAAAGTCAAAACAAATTGTGTAAACCGCAATTCAATCTTAACTGTATTACTCAGTACTGAGCTATTAACTAATGCCTGATTCGTGGTTCTGACAAGGATTGTTGAGATAGCATTCCTTGACACCTCTATATTTCAAATTGTTTCAATGGATGTCCAATTTTCCTAGTTAGGGTCTCTAGTATCCTTGCCTTAAAACAGTAATCGGAGGAAAAAATACGTTGTGGTCCCACTACTTTAGAATGCTTTTTATCATAATATTTTGCTTTTTATCAAATTATGGTAGTGATTTAAATATTATTAAAAAAACATTTATTCCATTTTCAGTGTGAAAGGGCCGAGAAAGACAAAGAAGAGTTGACTTTACGAGTTGGCGATCTGGTCAAACACGTTTCGGAATTAGAGAAGCAACTTCAAAGAGAAAGGAATGTCAGAGAAGCAGCTGATGATTCTGAAGTTGTCAAGGCACTAAGGCAGGAAGTCGAAAGTTGTCAAGAGCTATTAGCAAACAAGGTATTGTTTATTATTAATCACATGATTTATTTCCGATGTAATTATTTGTTTATTTCAAACAAATAAACCTTTGACTGTTTCTATTCTGGAAATATTTCTATTCTACTGTTTAAAGCTCTTTTAATGAGTTGCTAACCCTAACATTGCCTAACTTCCGGTTATGTGAATTTTGAGAGACAAAATATAAATCTTCTTTCTACCAGGAACATTATTCAGAACACTATTAAATAGACTTAAATATGATACATTGTATAGAATATTAATTTTCTGGAATGATAGGTTTCATCAAATTAAATTATTGAAAATTGTTCCCACTGAACTAGCTTTTCCTTTCGATTATAGCTTTGATATTCTACGATAGGTAGGTCAACTTATGATAGGCACTTTGACGTGGAAAATTGAATGAAACCGTTTCCAAAGCTTTATCTGTTTTTCAGAAAAGTGAAAGGAAAAAACTAGTATTTTCTGGAATTTTGGTTTTGAATGCTTAATGATCGAATTGAGGTGAACAATTTCAAAACATAAGGGCGTTAATCCAAACCAGGGAATATAGTTGATACGTTAGGTGTTGAGAAAGTATTAGAAAATATGTATTAACAGACATGAGTACTTTTGAGATTTTTAAATATTTCCTTAATTATCTCAACATAATTGGGAAATCATTGTAATTGAAACGTTACAATTCGAAAGCTGATTAAATTTTCTAAAAAAAATATTTTAGTACAATTTTTGATAGAGCGATCTGAGTCACAGAAATGGGTGCCTAAAAGTAGAAAGTGTTCATTTTATGTTGTTTTTTTTTTTGTCTGCTATCCTTAGTTTTTAATTTATTGTTGTTGTCTTTTTAAATTACCTTTAGCAGTAAATCTAATATTTCAGTAAAACGACTTATGTAAATGGGAAACGTGTTAGTAATAGTTTTTCTTAATAATAAGCAAGGATGGAGGAGGAGTGAGTAATTTCTGCTCCGAGTGCAATGTGGCGCCTATAATCACACTTTTCTTCTCGTTTTAATTGGCTTAGTTATTACAATTTTTCAATAAAAACTAAATATCTGTTTTGTTACATCATATTTAAAACATTTTTATTGTAATCTTAAATTACAGGAAGAGAAATTGAAAATTCTTGAAAGTGAATTAGATGAATTACGAGAAAAGTTATCCGAAGCAGAGAGATGGAAAGAAAATGTTCCAGATATGGGTTTACTCCAGGCTGCTATGGAGAGTGACAGGGTTGCTGCTGCAAGGGCAATTGAACAGAACAACACATTAAAACTGAAGCTTAATGAACTTGAAGAGTATATTATTAAATTGGTAAGTTGTTTTTTTTTTAATATAACTTACAGTAGACTCTCCCTAATCCGGCATCTCTGGGACTGGGGTACAGTCAGATTAGAGAAAACGCCGGATTAAAGAATTATGTTAGAAGCGGTCAATTATGTATTAGAAAAACCTTTATTATTTGAGGATATAATAGTATGCAACATTTTTAATATTGCCTATTTAAAATGGTACATATTATTAAAATTACTTTTAAAACTTGCACTCCACTCGTGCTGAATGTTCGAACTAGGCTGAATAAAATCAGTCGTTCCAGCCACAGGTGCCTCAGTAGAAACATTTATTTTCTAAGTATAAACACAAGTTCTTTCTTCTAAAATGAAACATATATGCCTTCTTTGACTTCCATTCAATGAAATACTATGAAACAAATGTTTGGCTAGCTAGGAAGGGAAGGTTTTCTAGGAACCCTCGAGCCGATCTAGTGAGTTCTGAGATCATTCCTCTCGGAGACCGCTGGATCAGAGAGAGTCTAATGTAATTAGAAACATATATTATAATATGTGCCTTACTGAATACAACTTTCTACAAAATAAGAATTTTACTTTCATTAAATCATTGGAAAAGAAGTCCTTTTGAATCAATTTTTATTTAATTTATTATCTTAAGATTTACATTTATTAGCCATAGTCTTAGTCTTGTTTTTTTTTTTTTTTTTTTTTTTTTTTTTTTCCTGCTTAATTTTCATCTAAATTACTTAATTTTCATTTAAAAACATATTTATTTTTTAGAACAATTCCAAATTGGAACTTACTGAAGAACTTGACAAATATCGACACATGGCTGGTGAATACAGACTCCACTTGGAAAAATACAAAAGTCGCCAAGTAAGTTGCCTATGGGGATAGTTAAAAAATACAAATGTTAAAAATATTAAGGGGCTAAATGTTAATATTATTAGAGGGGCTAAATGTTAATATTATTAGAGGGGCTAAATGTTAATATTATTAGAGGGGCTAAATGTTAATATTATTAGTGGGGCTAAATGTTAATATTATTAGTGGGGCTTAGCTCGACAGAAGGAGGACTGGTTGAGGTTACGCAAATATTTGTAGAAGGAGTAATCTTTAAGAAAGTGGGTCGTCTATATTTTCGTCTTGCTCCTTCTCTTCTGACAATCAAGGATTTGAGCTTGGCTGTAAGCCTGGGAGCAGGAGAACGGCTGAACTGGCGGGTTTGAAGAGGAGCATGGAAATCTAAAAGGGTGGGATGAGTAAGGGAGTTAATCATGGAGTCAGAGGAAAGAGTGCAACCGTAAAGTAAATTTTCTAAGTCAGATTTTATTTGTTCAAAGGAAAGAGAATAAAGGTTACAAAATGTAAAGATTTTGGGTTTGATTGTTGGGATAAGTTGATAAAAGGTTATTTGAATGCGATCTAGAGAAGATAGGAATGGCACTGGGTGTTTAGATGATGCTAGGGGTTTTTCCTGAGAGTCCAGAATAAACAGATCAAGCCAGGTATCAGAGAAATGGGAGTGATGGGTAGGTGAATAGGGTACCACAGAAGAATTAAGTGAAAAGTTTTTCTTGTTCCTTTATTTTTAGCACGACCTGCACTGTATGAAAGTAATGTTAGCCTTCTCCTTTTTAGGAAATGAGAATGGTAGATTCAGTTACACAAACAAACCATATCAGGAAGGAAAATGCAGTCTCACAAACAACTATCCATGATATAGCTACGACAGCAGATCCTCATGAACCAGGTTTGAATATTGAAATTACTAGTTGAGTTTTGTTGTGTTGCTCGATCATACAACTTGCTTAGCTTACTGGAGACTCATTCTCTAAAACCAGAATACATTTTCTTTGTACAATATAAAAAGTTTAGAAAATTTACCTCATTGGTGATATGGATTATAAAAATAAATCACAGATATAATTATTAAAATAATTGTTTCTCCTTTATTTTTCAAATATTTTTTGCTTTTTGACATCTGATTTAGAAATGATTTTTCTCAAGAAGGATCCTCTAGCTTACAGCTTATAAAATAAATATATTTTAGCATAAATATGCTTTACCGATGACTAAACTGGAAAAACGCATTACAAAAATGTGTCTGCTGGCGTTCGTGCATGCGCGGTGGCCATGTAGGAAAAAGAAGACTGTATGTTATACAGTACATTACATAAGTTTGTCGTGTGGACCTAAAGCATATTTATGCTCCTGAATTTGAGCAGAAGGCTCTAAACAAAATTATTTTTTCCATGCACCAATGTCTTAATAATTTATTCTATTTATAAGGACATCTAATATTTTTTCTTTTATATAGTATCTTTGGAAACACTTGTGATGATAGAAGAAAAATTAAAAAAGACCATGGATAGAGTGGCTGATCTTTCTGATGAAAAGCAACGCTTGGAACACCTTGTTCTTCAATTGCAAAGTGAAACTGAGACCATAGGTAAGTCGTGGCCATAAGTTATTAAACTATTAAAGTCATTTAAATGTTAAACTGATGTTCTGCTTCCTCAAAGACATTTCTGAGGATGTAGATAGGGTCTCGGTAGGGGTGGTATTTATGTCTGCTTGCGCATGTAAGGCTCATACTTTCCCTTGCAAGGAAGATCATGGTTTATGTTCAATTATTAGAATCAGATGGTATTCTTCTAGATTATAGATACAGAGCACTGTTATTGAGATTAAGCACTGTTGTTACTAAAAAAAACTCGGGCGGGGGCTGAAAATTATATGGATATTCAATGCCATTAGTTAACTATTTTTAGTAAACCGGCAGAGGCCAGGTGGCCGTGAGTGTTAAGGCGTGAGCACTTACTCTGTGCCAAAGGTCGTGGGTTCGATTCCCACTATGGGGTAGTGGCTTTTCTTTAGAAAAAAGAAAAGGCATCAGCCCTGTCCTGGCTAGAAAAGGGTGGTAACCTACAGATAACCCGTCCTAAAATTTGTAGTTAATAATAAGTGACGTTAAAAGTTAAATAAATAACTATCTACTACTTTAGCTCTTATTACTAATTATTAACTAGGCTACAGTTTTGTATTACTCTTGGATAGATTATTGAAGCCCAAGTTAATTTAGTTAATGTTATAAACCATAATAAATGTCTTGTTTTTTTTCTTGGAATAATTTTTCTTTAGTTTTTTCTTTCGTCCTTGCAAAGCTGTATCTATTGAGCTACATTTATTGAAAATAAAAAATCATATAAAAAATTGATCATTTTGGTGCTAATGACTTTGTCTGAGCACATAAATAAAAAAAATTAAATTGTAATACAGGGTGTTTCAGGGTTAACTAGCCAAACTGAAAATATGACTAAGGACCTCCAAACAAGAAAACAATTTCCTCTGAAGGTATGTCCACAAAGGTTTTGTTTAGGAGATATTCACACCTAAAGATTTTTGTTGTTATGAATTATTTACGTTATATGAAATATATAAAAACTATTTATTTGTTCTAACTGCTTTATAATAAACATTAAGATTCATGTTTAATATTTTTCAATGTACGTCCGCTAATATAAAGAGGTTTAAATAAGTTTTATTTATTTAATAAACCTAAGTAATTCAAACAATGAAAATCTTTAGGTGTGAATATCCCCTAAACAAAGCGTTTGCGGACATACATTCATAGGAAATTTTTTTCTGTTTTGAGGTCCTTAGTTCATATTTTGAGTTTGGCCAGTTAACTCTGAAACACCAAGTATATTCGGTTATTTAGCAGTTAATATACTTTCTGATGGTATATCTCAATCTCAAATAATAGAAGTCTACAATGACTGTCTGTCTTTTCCAGTTTTATACTGTTAATCCTCAGAGTGCTCCAAATGAGTTAACATGGTGGAGCAAGTGGGCTAAAATTATCGACTACAAAAAAAGTAATAAATTACTCATTCATTACGAATAGTTTTCGACTATTCATTTACCTTTTTTTCATTAGATAATTTTACCCAACTCTGGAACACTCTAATGATTAATTAATGTTTTTATTTCTTCTTTTACCAATTTGCTAGTGTAATAAAAATAAATCTTTCCCTTAAGGTGAGTATGTAACTCTCTACCAAAATCAGAGATCACTTCTAAAGGAAAAGGCTGATGAAAAGGAGAGGCAAATGGCTGATATTGCAAAAGAAAGAGAAGAGCTGAAGGCAAAACTGAATGAGATCAACACACTTCTCACTAAGTTTCCACATAATCCTGGTAATTTATTACAAAAAAAAAAAACTGTCCAAATCAATATGTAGTTTTGGTTCTAAATTTATTATTTTTGCTCTTTCTTTTCCTTTTTTTTTTACTTCTCTTGCTTTGCTTGCCTCATCCTTTGTTTCAAAAAGATAACACTCTAACATATTTACTTATATTTCTAAAAGAATTTTTTCTTTTCATAGAAGTGGAAAATACAACGTGCAAAATCAGCAGCCTCCTCGGCGAAATCCAGTCTAGCAGTATAGTTCAAGATAAAGCTGGTGCTCCACCTACATTCCACCCCTGCCTCCTGTGCTCTGGAAAACTTATCAATGTTTAATTGTAGATTGCTCAGACTGCTTTTACCCCTTATGCAATAATGATACAATGAACCCCTGGGCCTTATAATAACAGTTGTGTAAATGTATATAATTCTGTAAATGAGAAAGTATTTTTGACAATTGCCTACCTTTTAAGATTTGATTTATGAACTATATTCATATGAGTATTTTTTGTCTTAAAAGAAATGTACATAATATTGTTTGTAATATATTGTTATATACATAATATTTAAAATAAATTATAAATATATAAAGCTTTTATAGTTTGTCAGGGAATTTATCAATATTTAATTTTAACATCATTTAACCCTTAGGCTGATGCGGACCGATTTATCAGTCCGGTGGTTGTAGTGCCCCGGACTGATATGTTAGTCCGGAGGGAGCAGTGCCCCAGACTGATATATAAGTTCGGCTTCTTTTGCGTTTGGCTACTACGAGCTTTATATCAGCCCTTCTACTATTGCCATCTGTATATAGAATTGGACTGTTTATAGAAGCTTCAATGTCCTTCAAAGCCGATAGGGGGCATAGGATTTCACTTTTGTCACTTTAGCTGCCAACTAATCACCCTACCTGTACGTATACCTGCTCCCTCCCTTTTTTTACAGCCAAAAACCGCTGTTACTCTTTACCTGGAATTTACTCTGCATATTTTGAGCTTTTCAAGTGTGTGTGTAAATATTCCTTAGAAAATTTATTCTGAACAAGAATTGTTAGAACTTATGACCGGTGTGAGCGAAAGTGAAGCAGAGATTCCTTCGGATGACGATGAGGGTTCTGATAATGTAACCCAAAATGTTTCTGTTGGAGAACCACCCGGAACAAGTGGAATGCAAAGTACAAGAGAAGAGGGAATATTCTGTCGAAACATCGTGTGACGAAAGTATTCAGCACACGGGGCACTCCAGGTGCTAGGCTATCCCACACCATCCAGCCCTATAAGTATTACGCAGCCTGAAGGCTAATATTACATAAGTGTAAAAAAAGGGTTACCAACCTTTTCTAACAAGACTAGGGCTGATATTTTATTTTTTAGAAAGAAAACCCTCTGTCCCAAGACCTTAGGCACAGAGTGTTCAAGCCTAAGCACTCATCAAGGACATCGGCCTTTCCTCAATATTTATATTCCTCAAAAGTTTATTTTTTAAGGGGTTAAACCAGGTTTAGATTTTTAAAAAATAAATTTTTATTTATTTTTATTGCTAGATCAATTGTTTATTTTTTGAAGAATATTTTACACTTAGGTAAATACTTTTTCCTAACTGGCCTTCAGGAAAGATCTATTTAACCTTTTTTTTTTCAATATATTTATATGTGGCAGGTAATATTTCAAAACAATACACTTACTTCGGCACTAATGGCCTTGTCTTGACAAGTCATAATTTGCTTTGAATCGTTCTGGCCACTATTTTCTGATTATCAAGAAAACATTTGTTGCTATGAAATGAGTTTTCATATTTTAATGGAGTTTGTCTGTTCTGCAACCAATGGTCAAAAATGAAATTGACCATTCAAAAGATACAAAGTTGTGGTCATCTTAATTCATCAATAGCTAATCCTGTGCTTTAATAAATACAATTTCAGACATTTGCTAAATCCATGGAATATACTTTTTAATTTTGATGCACAAAATCATACTTTGGTGTTTGAAGAACTGCTCTCAGATCACTCTGCACATTTAGAAACAATTTTAAAATTCAATCTATGAAAGGAAAAGAAACTGAGAGGAAACAAAATAAAAGAAACTGCTTACAGTCAAAAGGAATGTAATTAAATAAACTTTGGTCGTTGTAAATACATCCATACTAGATTATATATACTTCTCATTAATGCCC
Organism: Gonocerus acuteangulatus; assembly: GCA_946811695.1. Taxonomy (NCBI): domain Eukaryota; kingdom Metazoa; phylum Arthropoda; class Insecta; order Hemiptera; family Coreidae; genus Gonocerus; species Gonocerus acuteangulatus. The sequence goes on along the minus strand of OX328126.1, from coordinate 73,058,098 downwards.
CTTTTTACATTATAAAAATTACAAATAATTACATCATTTAATTTTTTATTATACAGGAATCCAGACTAAATAATTTCCAAATCTTTTAAATTTGGTTTTAAGTGACATTTTTTTGGTATTTGGTCACAATTACAATTCTTTGGGAAGCAAGGCTAAAAATGGAAAGAATATTTTAGTAAGAGAAAGTTGAGAATCATTTTTGTTTGAATCTCTTAAAAATATTTTCCTTAAAAAAAGAAAAAAAAAATTAAATCAAATCAAACTAAAGATAATAAAACATCCATTCATAAAGTGTCAGTAAAATAAAATCTAGTAACTTCATTATATAAATAAACATATAAATATAACAATATAAATTAACCTTATATCATTTAACTGAACTAAATAACTTTAGAAAACTGTAAATTGTATTGTCCATAATAACTTTTGTTTTCTGTTAATTGAAAAATAATAGAAACTTAGTCAATCAATGGAGAACAGACATTTTGGAAAAAATACAGTAATAAAATAATCAGTTCTAATTAAGTAATGATTTGTGGATTTGATCATTAACCATTATTAATTAGATTAATATGGAAGCAATGAATTGTTTTATAATATTCCCTACCGTTCCAGAATATTCTGGTAAATATGAAATAGTATATTAGTTCAGAATACCAATAAAAATAGTTAAAAGTAAAAATAAAAAAAATCAATCCTGGATTTTATAACTCTTTTTAAAACAAAAGCTGGATGCCAACTTAATTTAGAATCTATAACACTACATACACATATGTAGTTTAAAAAAAAAAAAAAAAATCTTTGTAAGAACATGTAAGTACATACATTTATATGTTAATGGTTATTTCACTCTACACACTGTTAATGAATAATAGAAAAAGAAATAATGAAATTATTTAGCCATTATGTGTTAATAAAATAAGTCCCCCCAAATTAACAATAATATACAAGTATATTATAATGCTTTAACTACTTACATGGCCAAGTGGCACATATATGACTCAAATGTATAGTTATACTTAATAATTATATAACAAATTAATGACTTAATATACAGCAAATCGTAACAAGTTAAAAACATAATGAAGATGCAGTAACTGCCTACTTGGCACATATTTATTGTAACAGTTATTTAGTACTATGGAGCCCCATAGAAAACAATTCCAAATTTGCACTAACTCATTAGTAAAATATAAATATTAAGCAACAAACACGAATAAACAGAAAAAAAAAAAATGCAGAAGCAAAATTACTGTATACTTATGAGTAAACAATATAATAATAACCAGGTAATATTATTTCTGCTAAGATCACTTCCTTTGTCATTTTAGGCTTTAAAAAAAAGTAAAGAATACTTTTTCAATTACGTAAACTATTTTAAATCCTTCAGCGACCAAAAAACTTTAATACATTGTTTATTATCAAAACCTTCCAAGAGAGAATTTTGCAAAATTTGAAGTTTATATTTAGATCTAATATTTCTTACCTTGCTCACCTTGTCTACGCCACAGCTAGCTCAATACGACACCGATTTTGACTTAGAGGAAATGTAGACATTAAGGATTATCAATTCTAAATCATATCCTATCAATTTTAAAACACACAGACTTAGGACGTTCTGATATGTTCAAGCTGATTCAAGTACTTAGTAGTACTTCTTCAGGTACATGATGAAATTGGAAAACTTTAAATTATTACATATATATTCTATATACTTTGAATGATTGTCAGGAAATTGATGCACACAGCTCTTAAGGAAGAATCCAGGAAAAAACAAAACCCTTAAGTTTCTCAAGATTAAAAGATTATACCTTGCTGTTTGTAAGAAAAAAAAAAAAAAAAAAAAAAAAAAAAAAAAAAAAAAAAAAAAACTGTTAGAAGGTAAAGATGGACATTAGTATAATAAATGCATTAAACAGAGGGACCCAAATTTCTTTAATGACATTTAAATGCTATCCCAAAGGACAATACAAGTAGAAGTATAATGTCAAGAAATTTATTAAAATCAGCTCAACCATTCCAAATCTAGTTCTAACTTTTATATTAAAATTCAAAATGAAAAGAAAATCCCCAGCTTTAATTTTTAATGAATTAATACTTCACAATCCTCATAACAGTTATCGTTAGACCCAAGCAGCAGACAATTAGAAGTTACAACTTCAAATAAGATATTTAATTGGTTTTTAAACAACCAAAATTTTATATTTAACAATCAAAATTAAATTTTATTAGATATTAGTAAATCTATAAACGATGTGAAAATCATTTAGCGAATAATAATTGCACACCATAAAAATGTTATTCTTTATAATAACTTTGATGAATTTCTCAGCTCAAGAAATTATAAAATTACATTAAAAAAAATTAATACATAGCGAACTTCTTATAAAAACAATTTCCTTAATTACAGTGATTGTTCACCATTAAATATTTGTTTTAGAAAATAACTCTTATTTTCTAATAAATGCAAGTAAATATATGGATAATTACTGTAAAATAAAATGTGCTTTAGTTTAAGAAATAGTTTTGGAAATTAAATAAGGATTATCTTAACTCCAACTACTCAGTGTAGGGCTATTTACACACTTTGATTTTAAAATGGTAATAATTACAATTTAATCACAAAAGGTTTATACGGTATTAGTTTCATTAGTAATAGGAGGTACGAAAAAGGAAAACAATAAAATATGGCACTGGAAAACTAGATTATAAAAGTTAACACAAAACCACTTGATTACTTACTCGTTTTTAATAAAACTTTGAAAGATCCTTTCTTCAAATTACTGATCATCATACTATAAATAGTAAAGCTTAAAAATACTAAATGGGGTGAAAAAATTCTTCTGCAGACTACCTCAACAAAAAAAAAGAAGATATTTGCTGATTAGCGTTGTGATATTATAAATAATAATGCTGTTTCTACACCACATTTTTTTGACATAAATTTACTTTACAGAATATTTTATTTTTTACACTCTGAGAGTTTTCTTTTAGGTCAAAATAAAATTATTCTTGCCATTTTAGGTGATTCTTGGATAACTTTCTTTTTCCATCTTAGAGAAGCCGGTTAGATAATACGGTTTTCATACTTATAAAAACACAATATCTTCTAGACAAAGGAAGCGATTAACATTTCAAACTGAGATGTTCGGTGATTAGATTATTGCACAATTAATAACATTTGATTAGGTAGATAAAAACTATACAAGTGAGCACATAACATGCAAACAAGGAATTCAAGTAGACTTGAATAGCAGTTGCAAAGTTAATAAACATAAATCACAGTTAAAATATACAAGAAAACACATTTTTACACAAAAAATAAATAAATAAATAATACAAAAATATTCTTGAATCCTGTCTGTATAACAACCATTATAAATTTCGCAATTGTTTTCTTGGATGGACTGAATAAAATGAGATTAAGGGCTCAGATAGTAAATATTTAACATTTCTCACTCATTAATAATAGCGTTTGACTTTTTCAAAGTTCAGGGAACTTTAGAAAACAAACAAATATTAGACCCTGAGCCTTTGTTTTAGCTTAATCTACGTTAAGGCATCATACAATGACTAATTCGTTGTAAATTAAAATTAGTAATGATTTAATCGCAAACAACTTCAATAAAAATAAGCGTATAAAATAAAACATATGTACAATAATTTATGTACATTGATTTTATGTATAAGAAAAAAAAATATAATCTCATCACTCTAATGATATTTTAAATGAAATTATTTACATATATATCTAAGTATTATTTACAAATAATTGAAAAGCAAAATAGCAAAAACAATATACAATGGTAAAATGGTTATACCTTTCGGCTAAAATATTCGTAAAAATTAAAAAAAAAAAAAAAAAACGCTTTCAAAACCAAAAGCAAGATCTGCTCCAGATATCCATAAATGATTATCCACTAAAGACACAGTCTAACAATTCTATTTGGAAGACATTCGTGCTATATTAGATAGGAAAAGAAAGGGCAAAGGACTAACATGGCCAGTCAATGGCGCCCTTGTGAGGGAATTTTATAGGGGGGGGGGGGGTAAACTCAGCCATTACATGGCAGAAATGGAGGAGATAAATAATATAAGATATCACAATTAGACTTCCATAAGGCACCTATTGGTCTTCATTTAGATGTAACATTCGCTGGAAGCGTAGCAGACTTCTGTTGGCTGGTAATATACGGTTTGAGCATGGATCTAGTAGACTCCCTAAACAATTATTATAATAAAAAAAAATCAATAAATAATTGTAACAAATAAAATAGAAAAGATTATATATGCTCCGATTTATAACAAAATTTCTTTATCTCTGTTATATTTAGCAAAAGCTAAATTTTAAATGTAGGAATATCTCATGAATCTTCTGTAATTGCTACCAGGGGAGGTGATGTATATCAAAGAAGGAATTAAGTCTAATTTACTCATCTCCAAATTTATTTACCACTGAGTTGAACCACCAATATACACTCCCAGTTAAAAGATACAAATAGTTAGCCGTTGATGTGATAAGAAGTCAAAGGAATAGTTTAGCTAAGAAAGCAACCAGGTTTTAAGAAAAAATCTATAATTCGGCATGCTTTTTATCAGCCTAATTCAGCAATAATAAATGCCAGGGATTGGAGAAAGGCCACTCTTTTTTAGCGTGTTTCCTCCCTGAATCCATATTTAGTCTGGTCTTACTCCTTAGTATTTATTTAAGAAGGCTCGCAACGAGCATGCCAAAATGTCCAAATCATAGATTTTTAAGATATATCTGATTCTTTTCTGTGCCAAAGCCCAACTATTCCTTTGACTTCTCATTACTAGATATGTATGATATTTATACATGCATTTATGATCATAAATAGACAATGAGAATCTATTTCAATCCTACAAATAAATATATTTAAATTTTTAATATAGAAATAAAAAAGGCAAGGAAGGATGTTTTTCTCTTTTTCATTATTTCTAAAAAACCACGATCCATAATTATAAGCCTTAAACTTAAAACTTCTTCATTTCTGGTACGATTGTATCAACCAACTGGTTGATGGTATTTTTGATTGAATACCTGTATTCTCATACCTGTGACAGAATGCCACATTTCAAAACTTTCCAGTGTCCATGCATCCATACCGTGCAGTAGGATTCTGTAAAAAAAACTGTTGCATCTGTAAAAATGCATTTTTGGCCTCACATATTTGACTCTTAATTTCCTGTCCTGGATATTTAAAACCTTGCAGACCTTTTTCACAGTCAGCATTTAATAAAGTATCATCGGAATCCAATAGAATAAATGTCTATTTCATTTTTAATAAGAGAGAGTAATGTGAGTTACAGGAATTTACTGAAATTAAGTACTTTATATAAAGCATAAATATTGTTACCTTGGAGATATTCTCGCCCCATCTACAGTAGTATTTGCCTTATAACCAGACTTCTGTATTTTTTTAGAAAGTCGCATGACCCAAGATTTTTGATCGTCAGTTGTTGTAGCAAGAAGAAGAAGTTCTTTTGCACAATTAGGATCATAGTTCAGCTTACATGGAGCAATGGCTTCTTCCTTCCTGTCAAAGTGTTCTCGGTGTAATTTAATATGGCAACCTGAAACATGTCAACATAGCAATAAGTATACAATTGAAATAATTAAAAAATGGAGAAATACTGTATAAGCCATTTTCCTCAAATAAAATTCTTGGTATAATGTCCAGAAATTTTGAAAAAAGTAAGCTGGATCTTTTTTTTTTAGTTTTTATTCACAGGATGTTTACAAAATTTAGTTAATGAAATTCCTAGTAATTCTGCAAATACTTTGTACACTCTGATTGCCTGACTTGATAAAAACATTATTCGTTAAAAATTTGCACTCATGCATTAACACTTAGACCAATGTATTAGTACTTTAAGAATTAGTAATAACACATATTTATCTTTTTCTTGAATAGCCACGAATTCATAACTTTGGTTCTACTCAGCATTATGTTTTTATTTAAACCTATAGCTTATGTAAGCCTAGATATACTGACAACATTTCAAAAGTTTACAATTAGCCACAGCTGAGACTAAAGTGGTCAACATTTCATTGGACATAAAGAAACACCTAAGTGTTTTATGTATACATATAAGATTTCATGCAATTTACAGGCTAAACGTTTATTTTATTTACATAAATTACCAGAGAATAACAGCTGTGCGTGTGTGTTAACAAGAATGTTGGAAAAAGTTGCCTTCAGTTTTTCTAGGAATTAATTAAGAAGAGAAAGATTTATTGGCCCAAATTTGTGTTTAAGTGAGCATAAAATTATCATTGGTAAGCAAGAAATCAATTTATTGTATCTTACTGGCCCTCAACAATTTATGATATAATGGAATCACAGTTCAACCTAACCTCTGATGTTCAAATTCCACCAACAAAAGATGCTTCAAAGCAATCTGATTTTACTAATAAAACAGCCTACATGGGCGGGTCATTGTGTTCCAGCGAAAGTGCAATAGTTTTAAAGACTGTGGCTGGAATAAAACAGGAAGATTATGTGCTGGGTTAGATTGATTTTGTCGATTCCAAATCTATAACATTTGCTTCCTATATTTCTAGAGGTAGATTCTGTATACACTTCAACAGTAAGGATGAAGTTGATCGATTAATTAACCAACATCCTATTGTAAATATTGCTGGCCATGATATTGTAATAAAACGTCTCCTAGAGCCAGCTATAAGGGTAATAGTATCGAATGTGTTTCCAGTGAAACCTAACCAAGCCATTGAAGATGCCTTACAGAGGTTAGGTATTGCCTAGTAACGCCCTTGGTTTGTCTAAAAGCTAGTCTTCATGACCCACGCTTAGCCCACGTGCTTAGTCATAGAAGACAGCTGTTCATTAAACCAGAGCACCATAACAAGTTACCTTCCTCTTTGGTTTTAACAGTTGAGAATAAATCATTTAACATATTTTTTACCACTGAAGGGCTCAGCTGTTTCATATGTAAAGGAAATCATTTAGCTTTAAAATGTCCTGTACCTCAAGACAACAAAATTGAAACAAATCATGCAGTTATTACTAGTAAAGACCAACCTATAAATACAGAAAATCCTACTATAACAGCCTCAGACGTGGTTAAAGAATCTCATGAAACTCAAACCATTCTAAGAATGATGATGGTCGTATAAAAGATCCTAAAATACCACGCTTAAAAGAAAAGAACGTATATAATCCATCAATTTTAGGAGGTGAGTTCTCTGGTGTTCCAACCTCAAGGGAATATCTTGATATAGAAGAAAAGATTATAAGAGAACCAAAGCATGCAACGGAAAGTAATTATGATAATGCTGATTTAAAGTCAACATTGGAAATCTTAACCCAGGAAAGCACTGAGCCTCTGGAATTCATGGAAAAATTCCTGAGAATGATGTCTCCTAAGAGAGATTCTCCTTCAGAATGAAGATGAAGATGCGGAAAGAATGGAAAGCTTTGGAAGTAAAGAAAATATTAACTGCCTGCAGCAGAGGCAACCTCGAAAACTAAAAAGAACGAAGAAGAATGCGGCCAGGAAAAAGTAAATAGACAATATGAATGTAATTTTTCCCATGAATTTTTCGTTATAGTAGGCACTAGTTTAATTAAAACAGCTGTTCTTTGATAAAAATGTTCCTGATTTGTTTTTTTCCCCTTACTTCCTTTGTTTCTGTGTTCTAAAATTAGTTTTATTGTATTAGGGTGTGACTTCTTTTGTTTTGTTTTTAATATCTGTGTTTATTATTATGTTTTGAAGTCAAGTTTATTTGTAAAACATTTCATAGAGCCAGTCGTCTGCGTTACGAAGCTCCACAAATAAATAAATAAATTACCAGAGAGCACCTTTTAGCTGACTCAGCAACTGGGAGGATGATTCTAGCTAGATGGCTACCCAAGTCTTCAAGACCTGATTAACCCTTTCCAAGAGAGGCACACAGTGAGGGGTTCTCTTGTACGCGATACTCGCACCCAGCCTCAGGCTCCCCTATATGGGATACTTTTGCCACTCTCGCTCATAGAGCCTTGATGTTGAGTGATCTCCTTGCCAAATTCATGTCTTTTATAATTTTGATTTTTCCTTTGTTAGTTATTCATTTTTATTTATCTTGAATTATTTTAAAGTTGAATAACTTTCTTTAAAAAAAAGTTACATAAGTGAAACATATACTTAATACCTACGGCCAATAAGTTTCCCATCCTTCTTTTTGATTTGTGACTTTGGACACAACGTTGGTGGTAAAAAGCTTCTTCTATTATGCAAGCTCACACAGCCAAAAACTACATTCAAATACTACCTAGTGACAGGCAGTAATACTAGAAGTATGCCAAGGTAATGCTAGATAGCTCTAAAGTTGAGAAATGAGAAGAGCAAGAATGTGAGAGATATGAGGAGCTGGCCCATCTTTCCTCCGACTTGGACACAAGTCAACAGGGCCCAGCGGCTCCTTGACTGCGGGCTTAGTCAGAGGTAGGAAAGGGTTAAGACTTTCAAATATTAATTTATGAAATATTAATTTGTTCAGAAGAAATTAAAATTCAATACACATATTCAGAAAATGAATACCTCTGCACTCGAGAGCTGAAGGAGGCCTGAAGACATTCCACAGGGGTTTCGGACAGACTTCGCAGTTTGTTGGCATATGAAATGAGATCTGTACAAAGACATGGCCCTTAAATGCAAGAGCTACAGTACTCGGTTTGTCATCGACACCCCTCGGTTCTGACTCATCTGGCCTTCTCGCTTCTCCTTCACCAGCATATAATAACTAGAATTGAAAATTATAATGAGAACAAAAACTAATATTTTTCCATTAATGAAAGTTCAATAACCTGTAATTTATATAATTTAATTTAATGTAGAAAAATTAAAGCAAATATATCTATCATCTATTTCATAAATGGTCTACCAAAGTACCAAGTTTTTAAGGAAATGATTAAGTGCCCTCTTTTAAAAATTTTAAACTTTATTTGCAAGATAGATAACAAAATTACTTTAAAATTAAAACAATAATAAAAAATGGACACATTATATTAATGAAAAAGCAAATATGTTACCTGAAATATCCTAGGAATTTCTTTGGCATCTGCTCGTATAACATCTCCCTGAGTTACTGAACGGACATGGAAAACTTTACTGAAATTTTTAAAAATCTATTAAAATAGAAATATTTTTCAGGAGAATACCTAAGATTACTAGATTAACTATCTAGTAAAAAAAAAATTAATTAACTTAGATATTTCTTGGGTATTATCTATAAATTCCATCTAACTGTTTCTTAAGATATGATACAAGGTATATGCAGGATTCAAATTAAGTGCCACTTGGTTTGTTAGTTTGTCCATCAATCACACAACACCGGTTAAATTTTCTCAGTGGCATATTTCACGCATATATATAAACACTTGTACGCTTTCTAATCTATACTCTGGATTGCGTTGATGTCTTAAGTGGCTTTCCTCCCAATGAGGAGAGACGAAAAGTTTCTTCCCTATCCCGGTAAAGAATCCTATTTTGGTGTAAGCCTATAAATAATCTGTTCCAAACAATCTGATTTGCTAAAAGGAATATTAAAAATTATATTTTAATATACATTCTTGCTGCAAACAGAGAGAAAAAGTTATCATAGCTTTTGATAAACAGATTCCGAATCAGCCCCACACATGGCAACAGTAATTGGTCAATTACAGAACAGTGTGAATTACTTGAATTATTTAATTTATACAGATATTGCTTCCCAAAAGTAAAGAAGTCCTTGTAAAAATGAATTCCTTATTCATTAATAGTAATGCTATAATTATACTATAAAATGAATGAAATGGATACAAAAATAATAATTTTATGCTGAAGTTTTTTTAACAAAAAAGTCATAACTGACCTGAGATCAAGAATAAGAGCAGGATCTGATTTGTCACTCTCTGAATTATAGAATATAATTTTCTTTGATGAAACTACGACATATTGCTTCCTCCATCCATGCTTTCTTATATTTTGTTTATGTGGTACACATAACCATCCTTCTAAGCGAGATTCAGCACCTTAAAGGAATAAAGAATATATTATTGGTATAAATGCCGATGAATAATGAAAGAGGAGTAATTGTTTAATGATTACAATGAATAAGTGATTAATCACAGTTTTATAAGTTTTAAGTCTTTTGTCCAGTTTTTTAATAGAACTTCTCTAATGTTGTAGAGACTGATGTTTTAGTAGTTTGGAATCGATAATTATGCAGAGGTAATGTTATTAATACTCCATTGATTTATGTTTACTAATGTACTACCTTCCTTATTACTCAATGCATGAGTTTGTGCGGAATCATTTTGGGTTGGCAACAATGTGGCATAAAAGCAACAATGCGGTCATGTTCGGTTGTTTTAACGTAGTTTGTGTGTAGCAAGTCACAGGAACGCATTATTTGTTTATATTTCAGACATACGAATATGAAATGTCAAGTGGAGAAAGAAGAGCATTTGGTCCAGGTCCAGCCTACAGAAGGTCCTACATTAGGGTGAGGTATTTTTGTGTGAAGTGCTCCCAAAAAAGCATAATTTGGTTTTGAAATCCAACAAAATATAATCGAGGAAAGTATTAAAAATGTGTTGCCAGTTTGAAGCACCAAATTGATAAATGTAGTCACAATTTAAAAACAATGACTTGGATAAATTAAATTCTGATAAATGGTGAAAGTTTCTCTTTGGTTCAAGAGGAATTTCTCTAAACAAACAATGATTAATGCTTGAATAAATAATTATAATGTTTATCTAGTTTGCTACTTTTATTTATTTTCTTTATAATATGTACACACATTTATACAAAATATGAGCCTTTAACTTCTAATATTAAAAATAAAATTATATACCTTGAGTGTCGTCTGCATCATTGTCTGCACTACTCAAAGATGCAGTTTCACTGCAGTGGGATGTAAGCTTCATTTGAAGTTGTTCAATTTCGGCATCTTTTGAATCAAGTTCCATCTGCAGCTTCAATTTTAGAGAATTTTCTTCAATAGCTGCAGACTGAAGCTCTTGGACTTCTTTCTGCCATTTCATAACTTCCTGGCTGTATTTTTCTCGTTCCTAAAATATAAAAAAATTGTTTTGAAAGACTTTTCTTTTAATATTATTAATATAATTTTTGACATATCTCCCTAAATTATAGAGATTTTTGGACAGACATTCTCTACCTTTCTTTTTAAGAAAGAAAATCAATCACTCAAGGTGGGAATCAAGCCCACAACCCTAGTCACGGAGCCGAATTGCTCAGATCGAAAAGGGTTTAGTAGATGTATCTTAACTTATTGTTTCACAATAGTACCAGAAAAATATTTATGGAACACGAACACAAGCAGTCTTTCAAAAGTAATATAAGTAATTGAAAGTATTACGATTGGTAAAAATCAAAAAGCGAGCCTTCATTCACTGGAAGGAAAATTATATTTAGTTATAAATATAACTCTATGAGTATAATTTAACGGCTCCAGCGTCTAATATTATACAGCCAATCCTTCCTCTGATATTTATTCACGCGAAGGACTTTCAGTCAATGCTCAATTCAGCAATTGCTCCAGTGTTAAGAGAGATACTGTGTTTGTTCTGAAAGTGTCATGCAGAAATAAAAACATGTGCAAGGATTGATCTTGCAGATTTTTTTTCACACACCCATGACCTCATCATTGGTATTAAGGAGCTTATAAACAAAGGCTGATAAATGTTGAACCGTAAATTGCAATATCATTGCAGGTAATTTGAAATGTTCACCTAAATCAGGATGCTTGGAATGCTTTCCTGTGGCTCAGATGAGCGTAACTGTTAAGTTAATACATCTCATATTTTTATAATTCACTTATAAAATTTATGGATCACTCATGCAAGCTAAGCTCATCATACAGATGTACACGTACATGCTAAACGATATCCTCAATGTAGCATATGTCAGAAAATTTGATATTCTTCTATCCTACAAAAACTTTAATAAATAAAATTATAGTTAATTTTTTTTTTTTTTTTTTTTTTTTTTTTTTTTTTTTTTTTTACGGCGCATCGACATAAATCTTGGCCATTAGCGCCGAATTATAGTTAATATTACCGATTTTGTATTTTTTTTATTAATATTTATTTATAGAGAGTTCCGCAATGGTGCTGATTTACACATTGGGTCAGCAGAATCAAAGTCAGTTTAGATGGTAGTTAGCTGGTTATAAAAATAACAAAACAATGAACAAAATTGTGATATAAAATAAAAATTAAATAAAATAAATTATTTTCATTAAAGAATACATAAAATTATATTTTTGAATAAGTGTTTGTTGATTTTAAAGGCGATGATTTGTGTAAGGAGTGTTTGAATGTATGGGCTGCCCTGTCAATAAGTCAGAAGGAGTTGTTACGTTGTTGCTGAGTTATTTACAAAAAGTATGTATATGTTTATCAGTTAGAGTTCTATAGTATTGTTTGCATCTTGGTCTTTCTTTTCTGTCCAGTAGGTACGAATCGGTATGTAAGATGTGTCCTATACATAGCCTCAATAAAATTACTTCATCAAGTCAAAAGAATTGTTTTGTTTTTTTTTGTTCAAAGCTTTAGTCCCATTTTTTCATTGACGAAAATTCTAGACTAACCTGAGTGAGCTCTTGTTGAAGTTTGCGACATTCTTTCTCCTTTCTTCTCAAATCAGCCGATGAAACCTTAGCTTTTCCTTTACCCGCAACATTCAGGTCTTTTCTGTTCATTATTTCAGCGAGTTTATTCACAGCTTGTGCCTTAAGTAGTTGCTCTTGTTTCAACTGCTTCACAAGCCTCTCATAATCCTCCATGCAGGCTTTTGCATTCCGAACATCTGAAAATAATAGACACATAATTAGGATAAAGAACGGGAAATCAAATAGGTGTGACAATAATAGTCTTTTGAAACAAGTTATTTTTTTCCTAATGTAATGGAAAACATACTATTTGCCATACAAAATCTGGAATTATTTCTGTATGAAAAACAATAAACTGGTTTTAATTTACTTACCGTTCTCCATGATTTCAATTTTATTGCTATATTCACCATTTTCTTTGACTAGCTGATCTATTGTTTTCTTAAGTTCTAATTCTCTGTCTTTAAACTGAAAAAAAAAAAAAAAAAAAATTATATTATAGCATCAATAATAGAATATAAAAAAAAAATACAGAAAAATTAAGCTAACTCATTGCTGTGATAGAAAATAACATTTCTACAGGCCACGTATATATTTCTCAACTAAATAAAATACAAAAGTGTAAAGTTTAATGAAAACAATCGGATTAACAGGTTTACGCATTTGGTAAATTAGTGTTCACATGTAAAGATTTTTCTTTACTCCACAATAATATTGTGTGATAAGTATTCTTAAAAGTAACTAGTAAGGCTGTGTAATAGCAACTCATTGAAAATGGGTAGCATATCATTAATAAAAATGATTTCTCTCTCTTGAAAAGATAACAAAAAAATGAGCCATAATTAATTTTCCCATCTTAATGAATAAGTATTAGGCAACATAATAATTTCTCATTCCAAATTAACTGATTTGAGCAAAAATAGAGATTTAAATACCATATGCTTAAAATCATCTACCATGCCTCATCTTAATAAGCAAGGATTCAATGTCTTAATAAATTTTCATTAAACATTAAAAATAGCTAACAAAGTTCACTCCGAATAAGAAAAAAGCCAATTAATAAGCAACAATTCATAATTTTGTTGTTGAAAATTTCAAAACATACAATTAGGAATAAAAGTCATTTTGGACTAATGATGAATGATAAAAACCCACTCAGTAGAGGGCTGATAAAATTACACAATAATAAAATGTTCACATTATCATATGGGCCTGAAATTGAAATGAAAGATTTTGGAAACCCACATAACTAGAATTCCGTAATGTCTTCTTACATGTTCATAAAACGTCCAACTATATTTCAGATGAGTTATAGGCTGACTATCCAGGTATGCATTCCAAAAATAATTTCTTTCAAATGTTGTAATTTAAAAAATAACTACAGGTAGAGTCATCATAAAAATAACAAACCTTAGAATGTTGCTATAACCCAAAAACTTTACCAATTTCAAAAAGTTGAAAACAGAAGAGAGACACACGAGGACAAATAAAAAGAACAATTTCATCAACCATTCCTCAATAATTGCCATTAGATAACTCTTTGAAATGTTTATTGAAGATTTGAAACAAAATCCTCTGATTTTAGCCATAAAAAAGCACTTCACTATAATCAGTACTTACACTATTGATCGTTGAATCTCGGCTCATTGTGTCAGCTCTATGTTTTGTAAGAAGTTCCCTTAATTCAAGCTCTTTCATTGTCTTTTCTTTCTCAAGATCAGCCACGGTTTCTTCTGCAATTGACCTTGCTAAGGCTTCAGAATCAGCTCTAGCAAGAGCTAACTGCAGTTGGTGTGCTAATGAACCACGCTCTTCTTCAAGTTCTACGATATTCCTACATTTTTCTTCTATTTCGTCTTTAAGCTGCTCTGACTGAGACTTGTACAATGTCTAAAAAAAATAATTCAAAAAATTAAAGGAAAAATAGTTAAGTATAAAATACACATGAATTTGTCACAAAGTGAGTCTAACATATTAAGCAAATACAATCCTCAACTTCCTCCAACTCTTAAAAAAAACAAAAACAAAAAAAAAACAGAGAAATTCTATTAGCCATTAAAAAATAAAAACTAGTCACTAATTTTCTGAGTGGTCTTCAAAAACATGCTCGCTAGGAGAGTATGAGACTCACAAATCAATGGAAACACGTTTTTAAAATATTTTACTCCAATCAGATGTCTTAAACAAAGCAACAAGAAGATTCTAATTCCGAGTTATTTTTTGTTGAAACAGGAAGTCCATTAGTTGAAATGAGCAATCAAACCCCCTTTGCTAGTTATGCACACCATAATTATTAATGTTATTTGTTTAATCTTAACCTGTCTAAGAAATATTGAATAAATATGTAAAAATCAGCAAGAAGAACAGGCCACATTTTAGGATTTAGATTGATATAGGAATGAAAGTCTGTTTAAGGGGTTAGATAATATTTTTACAAGGTATTAGTTTGCTCAACCCCTAGTTGATCAGAAAGGATATTATTCAAATAACATTTTAGAATTTTGAGCTAACTTTGCTTGGAATTACGTTTTCAAATAAGCAAGATGTAGGTACGGTTGTATAAAAACCAATCATTTTAAGGCGGTAATTTTATGGTTGTTGTTTCTAGTTTCTTGAGATTTTCTTTTTATATCAAGCCATTTATGCCAAATTTCTACCCCGTAAGTCATTGCAGATAAAAGAGCTCCTTCAACAAGATTTGCAATAAATTTAAACCCCATTTTATTTTTCTAGAACCTTGAAGAGATATATATTATTTTCATTTAAATACTTTAAAGTTGCAGTTCGAGTTTTCATCCAGGCATACTAAGAAAATGAAGTTTGCAAATAAAACTACCTTCATCTAATACTAACTAAGCTGAGAATTACATTTAGTTAACATTGCTCACACTGAGTTGACATGTAAGAAATAACATTATAAATGAAAAAACTTACTGTAAAATGCTGTTGATCTTCTAATTGATCTTGTAAATCTTTCATTTGTAGATCATCTACCGACTTCTGTGTTTTCAGCCTATGAAGTTCTTCTTCAGTTAGTCGCAGCCTGTCACGAAGTGAAGATACTTCTTTGGTTAATTGTGCTTCTCTAGCTCTAAGAGCAGCAACTTCGGACGTTTGAAGACCTAGCTCTGTTGCCAAAGCAGACTTCTTTCCATGTTCCTGTTCAACTTGCGCAGCAAGTGCTTTAGACTGGGAGAAAAAAAAAAAGATAATGGTAATTTAATTAGAAAAGATAAATGTCAAAGATTTATATATTTTTAGTTAAGAAAAATTCTTAGGGAAATATCTGATCCACAATGCTGGTAAATCCTGCCTGGAACAGAGGACACAAAGGCATGCCCTCTTTGATTCAGCAGCATTGTTCTTATTTTGAAAAAGTAAACTAAAAGGGCTTCAAGCTAGTAAAAAAATAAAACCAACCTTGTCAACTTCCTGCCTATGCTCTCCTTCCAACTTTTGTAATCTCTGCTGAATTTGTCTGTAATCCACAGTCAACATAGACATTTGCCTTTCTTTTTCTTGATAATTTAATTCGGCTTTCTGGCGAGCAGCCTTTTCTTCGTTCAATTTAGCTTGTAAAGCTTAAAAATAAAACAGAAAAATTTCATAAATTCGGCCCAAAAAGTTTCATGAGTCATATCCAGTAGATAAGATCATAAAGAGAAGGAAGGAACAAGGACATTTAAATATATATATATATATGCCCTCCCAAGAGTGGGCATTGGCTAATAAAAATAAATAAATATTTAAATATTTTTTTTTTAGTCAGCAAGAACAAATAATACTTTTTCTTATTTTTTGTCATAACTCACAAAGGGGCCGAAGACGATGGAATAAATGCAAATTATGCCATGAGAGGGGGAGGACCAAGTATTTTTGCTTGAAACCAAGGTTATGGGAAACCTTGTATCAAAGTGTGCAAATGGCCAAGGCCGTTATAATATAGGCTAATATATTATTATTATTATTTTTTTTTTTTCAACAATTAGTTATAAATGAAATTAACAATTCAACAATAATCATATTAAATTCTAAAACTCTGAGAGGATTAAAATTACCTTTCACAACTTCCATATTGGCCTGTTGACTGGAGAGCAATCTTGATTTCTGAGTTTCTTCGTGGGCCCTTACTTCCTGATGGTATCTGTTCTGTGCAGCCTTCAGCTCAAGTCCTAGAGAAGCACATTCTTTTTCTAAGCAAGAAACTCTTTCGGTCAATTGCCGATTGTCTTCCGAAAGCTTGCCTTCCCTAACCAAACCTCGTTCCATTTCATGCGCCATACTTGCTAGCCTCTCTGAAAAATAAATATTTGGAAATAAATGATGCTAATAAGAAGAATTCTTTGTGTGTTTATCAATTTGCTACATAGTAACACTTAATAAGTTGACAATATCTAAACAAACAAAATTGGATTGATCAACAAACAAAATTAGATCAATAAACAAACAAAATTGAATTGACAAATAACCAAAATGGGAGTAAGAAACATAAATAAACTGAATTTCCATGGGCAAAATATTATTGGCATGCCTCTAAGGAAACTCGAGTCCGGTTCACTAGTTATAATATCAAATGGCAAATAAGTTTTAGAATTCAACCAATACCGCCTTTTTATAGGCCACGAGAAAAGTTATGTCTTTTTTTTTTTTAGAAAAGCTAGCACCCCCAGTGGAAATTGAACCCGCAACCCTAGGCATGCAGTTAACGCCCAATGTTCATGGCTATCATAAACAAACAAAAATGGCTTCAATAAACAAACAAAAAAAAAAAACTAATAAAAAGTATTAGAAGTGATCTTGAGACACCACAAATTAATTTTGAGCATCAAAATACTAGCCTATAGAGCAATAATTAAGCTATTTGTATTAAAGCAAGAAGTGAATAAAATAATGTTATATGGTATATTTAGATAAGAAAAATGAAACTATATTCACCTGAATATTAGAAAGAATTACACTATTTTTGCTCCAGACAATTAATAGCAGAATTTAAAATACGTTTTCAGAAAATTTTATATACTTGTACAAACAATTCAGTTTCAGAAGTAGATTTATACGCAGAAAGGATATTCATTGGATACCTTCAAGTTCTTTTTGAAGATCGACGGCATGCGCATTGGAGCTTCTTTCTTGAGAAAGGTGCCCTTGAAGTGTGGCTACTTCTTGCTGTAACGTATCTCTTTGAGCTTGAAGCGAGTCTAACATTCCTTGCAGTTCTGTCGCCAATTGTTCACTTGCTGTTTTAGCGACTATAAGTTCTGCAACCTGTTTTCTTAACCGAGAATTAGCTTCGGATTCAGTTTTCAGCTTTTCTTGTTTTTCTATGACCTAAAATAAATCAAGAAATATTTACGACTATACATTACATTTTTTTGAATGTGTGAATATATTGTCGATAAAAATGCAAAGTGGGGTCTCCCGTGGTCTAATGGTTAGCGCCTTGGATTCATAAGCGGGAAATGGTGGGTTCGATCCCCACCTCCGGCAGGAATTTTTCTCATCTCAGGGCTCGTTGGGAAAATTCCTCGCTGTACCCTGGATGTCGGCGCTAATGACCTAGAAGTAGATGCGCCGTAAAAAAAAAAAAAAAAAAAAAAAAAAAAAAAAAAAAAAAAAAAAAAAAAAAAAAATGCAAAGTATGGAATGTGAAATCTCCACTTTCCAGAGTGAAAAAAATTGTATTCATTACTTTGCTTTTGGACAGTCAAACAGTCAGTATATTCGACCTTTTGACAGTGGTTACTTTCCCCTTTCACTGAGTGAACTTAGATTCGAGAGTTTGCTGTCCAACATTCCAACTGCAATCAGTATAGATTGAAAATGAAAAAGGTGTTTTTTCCCAATCGAAACTTTGCATTTGTATCAACGATTTCACCTATTTATGAATATATTAAATTCTAAAAATTTTTTATTTGATTTCTTCCTGAATATCTATCAGCAGGTCTTTACGTCTTTACTTCTGATATTTTAAAATAAATCCAGACTTTGACCATAATAATTAATATTATTAAAAGATACAGCTTGTATGGTGTCCTTAGGTAGGGGGCGGACAGATCTCCCTTTTGTGTCTTGCAATGTCTCTCTCACTGTGAGGGACTACACCAATAGAATAGAAAATTTAAAACTACTTTCTATATTTCCTCCCTGTGTAGAATTCGTTAGATGAATAGGGAGTCCTTCAACAGACATTCAACTAGATGGTTTAATTTAGGAAAACTTATCCGAAACAATCCCTAGGATAAAATTTCTAAAATTTGTAACTCCAAATAAAGTAGTTGCTGTTTGAATTAATGGCAGCTTGATGAATAAACATAGCAACTATTTACCTGTTTTTCAAGTAAAGAGATCTTGTCGTTGACTTGTTGGTTGTTATTCATTCTCTTATTTCGTTCATCTTCCAGCATTTTTTTAACATCATTCATGAGCCCCTCAGCTTTCTTTCGAGCCTCTATTTCATTTTCAGCTTTCCTCTGCCACTGTAATTTTTGAACAAAATGAATGATTTTAAAAGTAATTGTTACATATTTTGGAATATTTAAAATAGTTTACAGAAAGCACCACTGTATTTCGTATAAATGATAGTAATAATCCATTATTATTATTTTGATTGAAATATTATTTTTATAAACAACTTCATCTTATTGGATTGAAAATATAAGATTTAATCCTCATTTCATACATTTTTGTTCTAATCAATTTTCAGGAGGCTGGTAAATGATTTTTACCAACACAAAAAATATATAGTTATGAATGAAAATTAAGGAGGTCAAAAAAAAAAAAATAAAAATAATATTTATGGATTATAAATTATTCATTTTTTAAAATATGAAATGTGAGTTATCTTGCATTACTTATGAATTACATTAAACCTATAAACTTTTATAAACTCAAAATATTATGAAGAAATTGAACAAAATATAATATCAATACTGAAGTAGGTTTTCACAAATTTTAACGACAAAATTGGTTATCAAAAACATACTAACTTTTTCTGTGGAAACTTATAACTGTTATGTTAACACCATAAATCTTGATTTAAATTGTATTTAAATTGGTTCTTTGATCAACATAACAACACACACATGATGTATGATACTGAACCACTGTATTGGATTTTAAAGTGAATTCAATAAAGTCAATAATTAATTATTTCAAGAGTTGTATAAGCAGTTTGTAATCGTAATAAATCGTGCTTTAAGATCAAATGACGTAATACCTACTTCTTTAAGGTCGTGTCTAAGTATGGCTAATGTTTTCTCGAGTGCTGAAATGTCACTTCTAAGATCCGCTTCCCTTTGAGATGAAGCATCGAGCTGAGAAACAAGCAATCTCTTCTTTGCTTCCAACTGTTCCATTGCTCTTCGTTCCTTTTGTAGTTCAGTCTGGAGAGCAGATATATCCTGTGCCATAGAAAAACAACAATTTAATACTTTCAACAGAATTAAATTCATATTTGATAATGAATTGGCAATATTATATGCATAAGCATTAATAAAAAGCCAAGGCAAAGAATTTAATACATTCAATTCATTCTATTGTTGATAAACACTTTTAATTATTAAAACAGGGAGTATTGCCTAGCCAAATTAATAAATGAAATTTCTGACTTCCGTAAAAAAAAAAAAAAAAAAAAAAAAAAAAAAAAAAAAAAAAAAAAAAAAAAAATTGCCCCTTTAAACTCAATAAATATCCCAAATTTTATGAAACTCTACTTAAGTTAACAAAGTTTTGATGCTGAAATTTTATTTTCATAATGGGGGGAAAAATACATTGTATATTTTTCTGATTTATGTGTTGTTATAATGTGTAGTGTTGCTAATTTGTACAAATGGGTTCCAAGAATTCACAACCAAAAAATCATGAAAATAACTAAAAAGATTGGGATGCTTAGAAAAATTAAAATTAAATTTAATAAATAAATTTGGTCAAGTATCAAGCTTATTTATTTACATTTTTACACTAATTTATCCCATAAAATTTTCATGTGTCCTTCGAAATTTAATACCTTGGCTGCCAGGCCAGCTTAATACGTGGAAATGGACAGTGGGCCACTACAGTTTTTTAAAATTTTAATAAATATCCAAATGTATTTTGGCTAAGTTAATTCAGGAAACATATAAATTCAAAAATGATATGTGAATTAACCATAAATCAAATGATTTATTCAGCTCCATATAAAATGCAACCATTGAAATGGAAAAGTTTTTAATGAGAGTATGAGAAACCTTATATGTTGAAAACATGAGAGCTGTATATGCTATGGCCCTAGCCTGGTGGGATTAGGCAAATTACAAAATATTGTAGCAAAAACTGAAGTTAAACTAAGTTAACTAATAGATAGGTTCCAAACAACAAAAAATGTTATTTCAACAATTTGGATATACAGTGGAACATGGATAATTCAAACTTCGAAATCGTCTTTAATTCGAATATTTCTCTCGGTCCAATGAATTTAGGACATAAACAATGAAAAAAAATTGTGGTTAATTCAAATAAAATTTTGGATAATACGAATTTTTTACGAGTCTGTGCCTCCACTGGGAATTGGACCGAGAGGCGGTCTATCTTAAATATTCTCCCCTCGGGTAAGGCGGTTAGTAAGATACGGATGTAGGAGTTCCGGGACAAGAAGCGCAGCGGTCTCATAGTCTAGTTCTTGGACTCTATGAGTTCTGCAAAGTGGTGGGTTGCGCTTCCTCCTTTCCAGAGGTTGTTATAGTTCCATCCTGTCGTTTTATCCTAGAAATCCCTTCCACCATCCCTCCGATCTTCATTTCTTATCGAGTTATCAGTCAGCGCCTATTATAGATCAGTTGTATTGTTTATGCCTTGAATTTCTGGTGTACAGTGCAGTTCTGTGAGTTGTTGATTTAAGATGTCGAAGCCTAGAAGTTATAAAACTTTAACATTGTCAGAGAAAATAGCTGCGATTAAAGAAGTTGAAAAAGGAATAAAGAAAAAATCTGAAAATGCCAAGGACTTTGGAATTCCTCCTAACTCTTTACCAGCTTACCTGAATATTAAAGAAAAAATTCTTGCCCATGAAAATGACTTTTTTTTTCAAAACAATAGACTTTTATTTTCACTTTTTTGATCAATTATTTATTACTTATGTACGTAATCATCAATTCATGGAATGTAAATTTTTCTTCTAATAAAAAGTATTTTTTTTTTTAAATTAAAAAATGTGAAAAGATGAAGTTCGATTTTTTAGCCCTTTATTTTCAAAAACTTTTGTAATTCAAACTTTTTTATCGGTCCCTAGGGGTTTGAATTCTCCAAGTTCTACTGTAATACCTTGAATGTCCATTTTACATAAATAAATGAAGCAGTTTAGTTCTATGATCGCACGTATAACAACAAAAGTGTATTATTGATACAACAGGAGTTAGTTCAAAATTCTTGACCGTTAGAGTTCCAAAAGCAATAAGTTAATCATTATAATAAAAAGCAATAAAAACAGCAGGTGTACAAGAAGCAAAGCTTAGGAGGTAGCAAACGGTTCTATGTCTGATATAATGATGAAAGTTAAGTAATGTTTTAAGCCAACAAAAGAAAGAAAATTTATATTTTGTAGGTTTTGAGAAGTATTTTTTTAATTTATTATTTTTTTTCATTTAATAAATTATAGCATGGAAATGATGGCTTAGGGGGTAATATTACCTTGCATTTTTGTTTTTAAATTTTCTTTTTTATGGGCTTAAATGCTTCCTAAGCTAATCGAAAATGATATCCAAAAATGATTATGTGCTGGAACAGTTTTTAAATGTGCCAAAAATTCTATTTTTCAACTACAGTCCCAATGAATTTCAAAATTAAAAATCTTTTTTTTTTTTTTTTTTTTTTTTTTTTTTTTTTTTTTTTAGCTTTATTTCAAAAAATGATGAAAAAAAAGAAAAAGAAAAAACAAACTTTTCGGTACATTAAACTTTAAAAACTATGATTTTCAAATTGGGCGATACACTAGCGCTTTCAATTTTCACCCAATCAACGTAACATTTTAACTACAGATTCCTAATGATATTTTCTAGAAAAGTAAGTAGGGATTTTTCCATTCGTTGAATTGTTTCCATTTTATGACCAATTTTCGACGGACTTTAATAGAAAATGAAGAATTTTTCATCATTTTCAAAAACAATAAAATTTCTTAAAAATCCTACGTACTTTTCTAGATTTAACCTTCTTCTTTCAAAATAATTTTAGTTTTTTGTTCTAGATTAAAAATTTCTGCATGCAGACTATCGCCCATGAAAAGAGAGGGTTTCCATTCCTCAGATACAGAACCACAATTTTGTTTTCGGAGAATTAATGCTTATTTTTTTTTCCGATACTTTAACATCGAATACAAATCTTATGACTTAAATAATTTAAAAATATTGATTGATTTGTTATCAATAAATTGGAGAAAATGACTTCAGTTTTGACCACACAAGGTAGTATTACACCTTAAGAGCAAAAATAAAACTTAGCTATAAAATAATACAAAATTAACAAAACTGATGAAGAATAGGTGTTTAAATTAATTATAATGATAAATTAACAATCGTTGAGATGCTACCTCCTTAAATAATGTACAATATTTATGCGATCGTTAAAAATATACTTACATTGTCAACCTGTTACAGTCACATGGACATGGAAAAGAGAAAAGATATTTTAGTACTGAACTAACTGCAAAACAATTGCTTATTACTAAATAGCACAAGCCATACTTACAGTATCTACACTTGTGTTTTTTATTGGTTGCGCAAGGAGCCTGCAAAATAAAACTTATGTTACAAAAAATAAATAAATAAGAAAATGTAAGGATAGATTATTTATTGTAACAATGATAAATATTGAAATTTGATTGGAAAAATATTAAAAATGGCTTACTGATAATCTCTTGAGTAGGTAAAGCCAACAAAAGGCAAATGATTGCCAGCGAAAGCTTTGGGAACTGGAAAATTCTCATCTGGGCTTTCATCCTTCTCTATTTCATCGAAGTTTCTTGTATCAGCATCGCCTGATAATTCTGGAACTACTGGGGGAGCACCTGTAACATACAATTACAGCGTAATTAGACAATGCAAAGCACAAGTAAAAGGCAAATATAAAGCTTTCTTAAATAAGCAAGTTCTATAAGAGATTATTTTAACAAGTTTAACATAAAACTACGGAAACATAGAAAAAATTAATAATTAATAAAATAAAATGAAAACAAATTGAATAAATTAAATTGGGTTGCTGAGTAGCATAATTCAGATATAGATATTTCTTTCCTAAATGAATGCTGAGATAAATAGTTTCTTTCTCCGTCAGGAGGGACACGCAGGTATCGGGAGGGTCTCGTCACCAGGTACCTGCGGTCACACGACTGCTGGCGTCTCCATAGGTTTAAGGACGTATATGTGATTTGTATTTGTAGATTTACCATATATCTTTATTGGTTTAATTATTCCGTTTATTAATTCTGCATTTGTTGCTTTGTCTTTTAGCTGACAAAGGCTACCAAAGAGTAGCCAAAACGCACTTAATACAGATTTTTACAAAAATTGTATTGATATTTTCCTAGCTGAATCCCAACTAATCTCGGACTACTTATACTTTAAGTTAACGTTCTATTAAATTTCCAAAATTAATTTCTAATAGAGTAGGAGCCTAGGAATAGGAATCATGAAACAAACTCCCTCACTCTTATTATAGACTAGTTTTCATGAGCTTATTTATTACTTGTCATTAATCCCTCTCACTAAGCTAGCTTAGTGTGGAAGTGACAAGTACTCATCCACACGTAGTGGATAAGTGCATTCAGTATGGCCCATCCAGTACTAAATTGTCACTAAACACTTGTAGGCTGTTTACACAAGGGACAAGTGCAAAGTAGAATGGAGGAGTGGCAGCTTACTTGTCGCTTAGTAAATAGAATCCATTCTTATTCACTTGTACGTGCGGGGTTTACTAATACTTGTCACTTTCCACTAAGAAATAACTTAAGTACAGGTGCCAAGCTCGTATAAACAAGGCATTAGGCTCAATCAGGGAAATATAATTGATGTATATAAAAATAAGGAATACAAAATTAACTATATTTCTGTCAACTTACAATCTCTTAAATTGTCAAAGGTCCATTGATCATTTTGAAAGAAAGGATGAGCTTTAATTTCAACGACACCTTTCCTTCCCAAACGATTAATTCTGAAAAAGATATTCATTATTAAATAACATTATAGTTAATTATCTAAATAACATACTTTGACATAGGTCTCTCCCCACAATCTAGGGCCGTTTTACACTAAGCAAAATAAAATGTCGACATTTATAGTATAGTTAACTCAAAATTATTTAACTCCATTGTGTACTCATCATTAGGTTAAACCATATTTCATTCATTATTCATTCATTTATTAAGGGGAAGATCAACAAATAAAGTATGTTAATTCATTAATGATTTATTAATTTCTGCTAAACATGTTTCACCGTTAGTGTCTCATTAGGGGCTAAAATTTAGAATATTTACAGCGACAGTGAGCGAGAGCACCTTCCACTACTTGGGCCATGTCATAACTGTAAGTAAAATGCACCAACTAGCCAGTTTATTTTAGTCGATAAAGACCATACAACAAACATTGATACTCAAAATAAGTATAGTCAAATGAATAAAATAAAAAACTACAAAGTATGCATTTATTTATTTTTTTGTTGTTGTGCGGAAATGTTACACAGTGTGATCCCTGAAAAGCATAGTTGTGAAATTTAATTACATAACATCTATTAAAATGTTAACCCCAATTTTTTATGTTAAAAATAGTTCACATTAAGAGAAAAGTAAAAAAAAGAGAAGATATTATGTTACATTCAAAAAAACAAATTCGGTCATTAATTGAAATAAAATAAGTATCAATAAGAACTGATTAGTAGTATAACATTACCGCAAGGTGAACGTTACGTAAATTACGAGGAATTTCGGTAAACAGAATGAGAGAAAAGCCGACTCAACAAGGACGCGAGTACGAGGGCTAAATACAGCTCAATTAGATAACACAGATTTTTTTTTTTAACGACGGATCGACATCTCAGTCATTAGCTCCTACATCCTGGTGCAATAAGGAATTTCTCAATGAGCCCCGCAACTCCCACATAAGAAACTAATGCGTTAGCCACTAGACCATCGGGAGACCCAAATATAACATGGACTAACATGACTATAGACATTTTTAGTGAAATTACAACTTCAATATTTGTGCGGGACAGATGTATACAATTATTTAACACGTATTGTGTCTGAGTCATCAGTCCAGGAGAAGAAAGTATTCTCTCTACGCCTAGGTACCGCTCAACAGTGGGTATTTCTAGTATCCAGGACCGCTTGGGCATTGTCCTAAAGATACCCTTAGCCAGTTTTTTATTTATGTATATTTAATTATTTCTTACGCTATATCTACTAAATATTTTATATATTTAGCTCATAACTAATAAAAATTTACAACCACATATTTTCTTTGTGTAATTTCTTTTTTTGGGGTGGATAGGGACTGGGAGGATTGGGGGGGCCTTTTCACAGGTAGAGCATGTGTAACCTTTTCATCTATCAAGTCCATTTCTGGAGTCATAAAATTATGTTTCAAAACAACTTCAGAAATGCAGGATTTCTTATCTGTGCTTGTATCAGAATAGCCATTCTTTACCAACCACAGAGTTACAGACATACTGCTCTACACCAGTGGCATCCCACACAAGTCTCTTGCTGTACACCATGGCGATCTGAGGGACCACAGATTATAATTTTATTTTAATCGGATGAAAATACTTATTTAAACTAAAAACTTAATTTGTGTATAAATATTATGTTATTGAATACTAATGTGAGTGTATACATATATATATATATATATATATATATATATATATATATATATATATATATATATGTGTATTTAAAAATCAGACACACAGATGTTTGTCTGTGTGTCTGTTCCTTATATAAATTGTGTCCGTTTGACCGATTTTGACCAAACTTGGCACACAGGTAGGTCTAGATGTGGGGAGTGTCATAGGCTAGGTCAAAATCATCTAGGAATCACAGTTCAGAGGTCATGGGTTCAAAACTGTGAACCTGAACAGTTACATATTTGCTTTATTAGATTTTAATATTACTTATTTGGTTACTAATTTATTTTTGCTTTTCTAGGTACAGAAAGTAGGTGTAGTATGGCATGCCGGGTAGCAACTAGTTATTCAGATAAAAAAAGTTTGGTGTAAAACAGAAGTCATCAATGTTGGCATGCTTGGGCACAGTACGTGTTAAACTTGATTTATATTTTTCAATAAATTTTATGAAAAATAACGTATAATTTACAATGACTTAATGTTCAGGGTATTTCTTATTTATTAATTTGTCAAGCATTCGCCAAAGCTTTTCAAAGCTGACCAATTGATATTCTATCCTACAATTTAGTTTAATTTGAAAAAAACAAAAAAACACAAATCAAAACAATATTTATTTAACCAACCTGTCAGTTAGAAATCCAGAAATCAGACTTTTGGCTTCCAAACTAATCTCAAGCTCAGGATCAAATCGTAGAGAATTCCTGTGATCCATAATTTTGGAATATGTTCCGACTAGAGAATCAGCATAAAAAGGAGTGTCGCCTACAAGCATTTCATACAGGAATACACCGACTGACCACCAGTCACATTCTCGCCCGTAAACACCTTCTCCTCCTTGTGACTGAAGAACTTCGGGAGAAATATAGTCAGGAGTTCCAACTGCGGTGTCAGATCGCACAAGTCCATCCTTAGAAGAAAAAAAACTTGGTAAAATACAACATATATATTTTTACAGCTTTAGAACAATCCACACCAAAATAATGTAATACTTAATATAAATTAACTGAAAAAAGTTTTATGTTGTGTTATGTAGAAATTTCGAATATGTAACGAAATTTATAGCAAACACAACACTGAAAGTTTTTCTAGACTCTGTGTCTAGACTTGTGGCTAGGAGTGGTGCCTTTTCTTTTGGAAAAAAAAAAAAATAATAATAATAAAAGCTTCAACTCTATCCTGGCTATAAAAGTGTGGCAGCCAGAAGATAACCTGCCCCAAAAAAATTTGTGTTATTTTTAACGGGACATTAAGAACTAAAATTTAGTGATGATTTGCATTGTCTTTTATCTGAAATTTACAAAAAGCACTTTAACCACAATGACACTAAAGTTCTCATTAATTGAAATCAGTAATTCCATTATTTCACACATTTATTTCATATATTTTCCACTAACAGACAAGTTTCATGAAATGACATTTAAAATTAGAAATCTGGTAAATTTTTATCATGCCACATTATTACCTCATTCATGACATGAAAATATGTTTTCAATTTGTTTACAACACCGTTACTCTAAAACTAAAACATCCAAGGTGCAGTCTTACATAAATTGAGAATTTATGGGAAGTCATAAAATGTACAAGTAAGTAAAGTGCTTTAATTCTAAGTACTTAATACATTCTTCTGAAAATATTCAGGCAACTAAATATCTAATCTGCTTCAGTGCTCCTGTTAAATAAATTTTCATATAATGTAAAACAAAAAATTAAATTTAAAAAATTGGTTAAATGTCAGTAAAGACAAATGAATGATTGAAGTTACTAGTATTGTTGACAGTTCTATTAAAATTAGAAGGTCAGGGTTCTCAACTGAAATATATACTCAAGTAATAAGAAATTTATTTTAGAATTGTCAATTTTTTGCACAGAATGCCAAACATAACTACTGGAAATAGCATTGGCAGATATTTTGTGTGATATTTTATCCAGAAAGAGAACAATAAAATATCCAGAAAAAAATAAGGAGGGTTATACACTAAAATGTATAATTAACCCATTTGAGACTGATAACGGGCTGACATGCCCAGTGACAAGGCAATTTCTTCACTTCGGAGCTGCCGATGTGACAGCTTTTTGTGATATCTAGTGGTAAGTTTTGAAAGGTCTGGTCACTCTTGTATCCACTAGAGTTAATAAAAATTCAGTTTGAGCCTATCGATTGGAGGTTTCCCCCTGCTACCCGGGCCCTTTGCATAGTTCGGGTCCCTCTGAAGGGTCTTATTTGTGTTTTACCAGTTGATAAAAACCATAGAGCACATGTTCCATAGATATGAACACTTTTGCTGCGGCTGTCATTGTTTGGGAATATCCCAGTCTCGGGTGCATTTTTTGTTTGAATTTTTCATTTAGACATTTTGTTTTCATAAAAAATCTTCTAGTCAGCCGATTTGAAAACGGAAAACACTGTTGAAAAGCCCAACAATACTGTAGGCAACTGTGTTTACCTGGAGCTGTAAAAGTGAATCCCCTCCATTTACAAGCCTTTTGAATCTAAAGGGAAAAGTAATGGAGCAGTGTCCTTCCAAAGGGACACTTCAAGGTGGGTAGGATCATTAGTGTCCTTCCATAATGACACCTGCAGCGTAAGTGTTAAGAAAGAACTCCCGATCAGCCAGTCACTTCAAGTTAAATGTTTGTTCAGTCAATAGTAAACTGACTTTAAGTAATTATATAGGTGAATATAGCCTGGATAGAGTCCTGTAATATCCAGTTCATTCAAGAGTAATATTTTAGAAAAAAAAAAAAAAAAAAAAAAAGAAGAAAACTATAACAAGTATAGAGTTAAACAAAAAAAAAAATCAAACAGTAACAACTCTGAATAATTAAAACAATAGTAAGTTAAAATATCTGAAACATAATGACTATATGATGAATAGAAAGGATTACATAGAAAAATAGAACTAAACAACGTAAAGAAATGGATATCAATTTTCTAGAGCTTTTGAACAATGTGCGTTTTCATATGATCGCAACGGTTATATCATAGAACTTAACAGAAATAAAAATGAATATTTCAATGGCATTTTTTTTATTATTAAGGTGCTTCGACTACTAGGATCATTAGCTCCAATCAATGGTATATTGTATCAAATTTAGTATCTGAGGTATGAAACAGATGATCTAGGATCAGTAAAGCAGGTCTGTACGTAAGAGTCCGCCAGGAAGCCGGTCGCCTGAACAAGTATATATTCCAGCCGGTCTGTCAGTTAGACTGTTCAGGCGGCCGGAGGAAAATATGTTCGATCATCCGGCCGGCCTGACGAATTCAAAGGCAAGCCTGAACGTGTGTATGTCACGGCCACCGGCTGTCACGTTCAGGCGACGGGCTTTCCGACGGACTGTTCAGGCCAAACTGACTGTGTGTAGCCTGCTTAAGATTGTATACGTAAGTAAAAATGCTTTAAGGTCTAGTTCAGATAATTTTGATATTTCTTCCACTTGAAGTGCTGCTGATGATTAGGCCTGCATTTTGTCAAATCAAAACATATTTTTATTTATCTTAAATGAAACCATCACCAATCTCTAATAATAACAAAAATTATTTTTGATAATACAAAAAAAGAAAACAACAAAAAGTTTTATCAAACTGAGTTCTTTCATACATTAGTTTCTTCTTTTACTTTGATTAATACAAAGCTGGGTGGGAACGGAGGGGGTTGACCTCTGGATCAAGTCATCCAGCATGAATAATTTATATCTGGCTTTTTGTATAAATTACACCTAATGATCCCGTCCCCTCAATATACCAAGACAAAATAATATAATTATACCTAAAACAAAACTTTTTCTTGAAGGAATTGATAAATATGATAAATAAAATAATAAGAATTACAATACTCATGTCCTACTTTTGCTTTAAAAAACAAAACAAAAAAAGAATGAAGATAAATGGACAAGAGAAACAAGACAACAATTGTGCCAACATGCTCTACATTATCAGGGGAAAATAAAACTATAAACTTCAGTTAAAAAGGGGGAGGAGATAACAAAATGAACAACCTTTTATTTTCTTGGGATGTAAAAAAAAATGAAAAAAAAAAAATGAAAAAAGACACTTGAAGAAACAAACAATACATGCTTATACAAGAACGAAATTAAGTCCTTTTGAGCAATAACAGACAATATTCAATTTTGGCATCTCTAGTGAATGAAAGAAGATCGAACTGTATAACTGACATACAAGATGCAATAAAATAAAGTTAATGGAGAATTGAATGCCATACGTACTCACAACATTGAACAAGGGAAAGGGAGACATGAAAAATTACAATAGTATACCTTAACCAAGAGTTAAAATTGTATTAGCGGAGCTTTTCATTTTCATAAGAATCCATCCCCTTTTGAAACAATTTTTCCTAAAAAAACATCAAAACTGTATAAAATGAATACATATTTCTAATTTTTGAGGGCTAAACCATACCATAAAACTATGATTTATAACTTCATTTAATCCAGAATAAATGTATTAACAAACAGGTTCTTGTAGTTTACCATTAGGTGCATCCAATTGTTGTTTTGTACTTTTATAAGAAAAACTGTGGTTGTAATTTGAGAAATTAATTACCTTTTATAGAGTTTTATATTACGGCACATTCATATATTCACTTGAAATTTATAATTAAAATTAACTTTAACAAATCTTTATTTAAAAGATTGTAGAAAATTGATATGTTTTTCATTCCCAAAATAGCAAAGATTTTGTTCTTTCTAGGGAGGTTTTAGGCGAGAGACAACAATAAGAGAATGTTTAGCCACAACGAGTGCATTCCCGAGGTGTAGTACTTCGAACAAATTATATTGAATGATGAGTGAAAACTATTACTTACAGCGTCCATTCTCATGCATGTTCCAAAGTCTGCCAATTTAAGATGACCATTTTTATCCAAAAGCATGTTATCAGGCTTAACATCCCTGGAAAATCAACAAATTGTACCATTGAATTCATGTATTTATTGCAATATAGTTACCGTATGTATATTTCATTAATTTTAAATTTGTTGAATGTAATCAGTACTTTAGAAGATGTCAATGATAAATAAATAGTGTTAGTTAACGCTATGAGTTTTATATATATATATATATATGTATACAAGAATATGTTATACCGAATTGACCTTTAGGATGTCTATAATCAGTATGAAAACTATAAAACACAATGATGGAAAAAGTGGGCCAGGAAATCACACCCTCAACAGATAGCGAGGGCCCAGAAGGGAAGATACTCTAGAGGTATCTGATTCTTTCCATATGGTACACCCGAGATATAGAGTAGTCGATACTAAGCTCCAGCCACCTGATTTTCCTCTTTGGAGGTACCCATTAAACGCTAGCCACACCTAGCGTAGACTGGGGTCTAAGACTCCGAATCTTACTCTCAAACAAAACTAAAAGATAAAATCTTGCAGCGAGCACCCAAGTTTTAACCTCAGGTCCTGTGGTACATCGAATGTTGTGTGATCTACCAATTAAGCCAAACACACCAGAGGAAAAGTAGGCCAAAATAGTGGCCTAACATACAAGGCAAATATGGGAAGGGTAAAAATAAATTGGAAAAATAAAATTTTGGGAGGGGCACCTGGTGGAAAAGCTGTATGCTTAGCAGCCTCTTGGGCTTAACCATAAGGGCTCACATACTACATGAAGCAGTGGAGGGATGGGGATGTGAAGGTCTTACTGAAATTAGTGGCAAATAAGAATAATGTTTTTTATAATTAGGATTGTAAATAAGAAATAAAATGTTAACAAAAAAGTAAAGAATTACACAGGCACACACAAAAAAATCTCTGGTATTTTCCAGAGACACCATACACATATTCTTATGTATTTCAACACGCTGAATCCGAATCCCTTTCACCCCAGCACGTCAGGTTTAAGAGCATTTCAAGGTCAAATTTCATTCATTCATAAGAAGTTGTTAAAGAAGAAACTACTACAGATTCCTTGGTTTTGATGATCACTGAATTCGAATCCGATGTCTGTTTCACCACATCGGCCCAAAATCAAGGTCATTTCAAGGACAAATATGCTTATTTTGCAAAAAATGGATCTGTAGTCAAAATTTATTTTTTGCAAATAGACATATTTGTCCTTGAAATGAACTTGATTTTGCACCAATGGGTGAAACAGATCTCGGATTCGAATTCAATGACCCTCAAACCCATGGAAGCTTTACCAAAGCTTCCAAAGCTCTTAAACCTGGTGTGCTGGGATGAAAGGGACTATGGATTCGGATTCAGTGTGTCGAAATACATAAGAATATATGTATTGTGTCTTTGGAAATGACCAATTTTTTTTTATTTGTGCCTGTGTTATACTAGATATTAATACATTTTTATAAAATAAGGTCAAAAGGCTGTCTGATATTAATGCCACTTCACCATGAGGTGTATTTCCATTTGGGCTATTCAATTTTTTCTTTTTTCAAACAACAAAACTAAAAATATACTTGAGTCCAAAAAGAAGTTGAAAACTTGTCATTCTTACCTGTGTACAAACCCCATAGAATGAATAGCATCCAGAGCTAGAACAACTTCAGCACAATAAAATTTCGCCCATTTCTCAGGTACATCATAATTTGACATAAGATTTACAAGATCTCCACCTGTAATGTAAAAGTAAATCAATATTCTTAGAGATATAGGAACAAAATGATGTCCAATAAGGGATTCTTAAAAAGATTACACAACAAATTCTCAATTCAATAGGAAAATTGTTGTTATTGGAGCAGTCAGATAGTGGAGCATCAGATAGTGGAGCTTTCAGATGAGAAATGGCATCTCGCCCTGTGATTAAACATGTGACACTAGTTGGAAACCTAAAAAAACATTACTCTGAAAATTACAAAATTCTTTGTCATGTAGATTTACAACAAAAATGGTTGGATGATGAACGAGGGTTCAAAACAGCACCTCATTAATTAAAATGGTTGGTACTGGGGAAAGATATTCCTGAAAAAAAAGACATAAATCGCTATAAATAATTTAGCCAACTATCAACCCACTTCACCTTAAAGAAAATTATAATGGATAAGAGCATAAATTTTTTAAGTTAAGCCAAGAATGTTTAAGTTTTAAGAATATTAAGTACATTCTTAATAAAAGAAATGAATTAATATTATTTGCTCATTGTTGAATTAAATACACCATTTGGAAATTTAAGGCTTCTGTGCATGTAAGAGGTGAATGTACTACTATAGTACAAACGTTTTACTTAAAAAATATCATGTTATACTAACTTGTAATGGACCAATCTTTTTTTTTTTTTTTTTTTTTTTTTTTTTTTTTTTTTTTGTTTACAATACATGCCTAACAAGTTTTGATGTAAAGAAGTAAAAATAACAGCCAGTGAGGTCAAATTAATAATTTGTTTTTTTGTTAAGCCCCCATTACTAATGGACTGATTTTATTTATTTTGTAAAATAGATCTTTTTTATATCCACGATGTTTTGTTGCAATATAATAATATGTGTTCATATCAATGACCCCTTTCTGGTATACTGATTTTGCTGACTATCAAATTCGTCTAATGATTTGTTATGGAAATGCTATTTACCAAGTTTTGTGGCAAAAAAAAAAAAATTGTAGCCACTATCTTGTGAATAGACATATACATATATAAATTTATATATATGTATATGTCATCATGTCATTTTAGGTATCCTCATGGAAAGTGTTAAAATACAATTATAGGATTTTGCAATTATCAATTTGGTGCAATAACACATCAATAACGTATTATTATTGTATTTGAATAAGTGGATTTCCATAGAAATATAATTTTTCAAAGAACACCATTTATTTTATTTTCTGAAAACAATGGTACTGAGATTTATTAATCATCAACATTTGACATTATTGTTTAACTGCAACAAGTATGTTATATAATTTATGCATGGTAAACAACTAACTAGAAGGAAGTAAAATATAATGACGTTTTCCTTATTGTATAATCTGCATGTAAGTATATAAAAAGATAACGACTATGATGCACCATTGGTATTTATAGTTTTGTCAAGCACTGCAGTTAATTTTTTATAATATATATATTTCGTGGTGCCTAGAGTTGTGGGTTCGATTCCCAATGGAGTGGTGGTGGCTTTTCTTCAAACAAAAGGAAAGGCATCACTCCTATCCTAGCTAGAAAAGAGTGGTAGCCTATAGATAACCCGTCCCAAAAAATTAGTGTTATCTAGATAGACAGTAATATTGTATAATCTGTCTGGTCTCCAGGACTCTTTAGTATAAAATTAAAATATCAAGAGACAAAGTAACATTAATTGAATTTTTAACGTTAAATTTTTTGTCATTTAGATTCTCTGCTCAGTCCTTTACCAAGTCATTCAATCCTGATGACCGTCTTATCTTTCAACTCCTTAAATTTAAATCCACACCTGCTCTCGTCCTTCTGACCTTTATATTCCTTCCTACCGTATAGTTTTATTCGAAAAATCATCACTCATGCCACCGAACAGTGGAAATCGTTACCTCTGTCAGTCCGCCTTGCTAACCACCTAGAAACATTTAAATCCCGACTCTTCCGCCACTTTTTATCCCAACAAGTTTCACCCAACCCCTATTCATGATTCTATTCAAGCTGTAGTAATCTGACTTAATTATTTTAAATTGTTTTTAACCTGCTTCAGTAAATTTAAAATTATTCCTATGGGACATGTGTTCTGGAATAAGAATAAAAACTTTTCATTTAATTTCATTTCAATAAACATTAACTGAGGATGAGCAAATGTTCATGATTAATAATATATGCAAATGCATTAAAAACCCGTTGAACTGCTTAATACTTTGCCCGAGTTATATCGGGAATAGATTATGTTTCTATTTTTCAATAAACAATTAAACTCCGGCACTGAAAATTTTACGGATATTTAATGCAATCTCCTGTACACTGTGGTTTTCAAAAATCTTAAAATTTACTGATATGGATCAGGGTTTTTTGGCATAATTTAAAAAAAAAAAATCATTCATTAAGCAGTTAACAAGTAAGGACTTAACAAAAATTAAATTGAATATAATTGCATTTTTTTAAACTATACCTGGCATATAGTCCATCACCATATAAAGGAATTTGTGATCTTGAAAAGCAAAGTGCAGTTGAACAATCCATTCTGAGTTCGCATGAGCCATTATGTCTCTCTCTTCCCAAAAGAAGGCAGAATCAGATCGTTTAATCTGGAAGAAATTCAAAAAGTCAAACAAATGAATGAATTCGCAAGGCACCCATGCAGAAGTGCGAGTTTGCAGGTGAACCAACAATAGATAACAGTACACGTTATCAATAATAAATAATTGTACATTCTTAAATATAAGAAAATACGTCATATCCGTACACTAACACCAATAGAGGTCTGGGTTGCAACACCATAAAAAATGCAATTGAGTCAGTCAGAGTACAGCATTCGGAGCTGGAACCTAGTTGTGTAAGATTACTGAAAATGACGGGGATTGATAACAACAGTGCTATGTGACTGAGATTATCCACAAACACTAGTATGTTAGTTTCGATCTAAGGAGAAAAGGTAAAGGTCACATATATTCTGCCTGTGAAAGGGTGACAGTTTCATTAAAACTTGTTTTGTTAAAGAAGGAAATAAATATTTATAAACACAACTGAAGAAATTCACACATTTCTTATCTTTGTTTCATTGGAATTTTCCAACATACATTACATTATTTTTTTAGTAAAATTAACAAATTCATTTGGCAAACATTTAAATATTTCAGAAAAACATAACTATGTGATGCTATCTAATATTCTCTTTACTATCATTTTAACCATAAAATACAGCACACAGAACCTTATTATCTGATAACCAATTGGAGAAAATGAATAGGCTGTATTTTATAGGATGATCATAATTCCTTCTTACACTGTACCAGATGGATCTAATGATTAATACTTTGTCTCTTACACAATTAACAAATGATAAATGTTTCAAATAGTAAATAGTTTGAACAGAAATAACTTAAAAGAATGACGGAGCTAGTAAAGATAAAGACAAATATTACTAGGGAATAATTATGATATAATTAGCCCACCCCATTTTTTGTACCAGTAAAAAATTAGTAATATTGGTCGTACATATCGTGAACAAAAAAATAAAGAAATACTACTCATGATTTTTATATACATTTATTTTTTGCCCCCAAAAATAAATGTTGTTATCCTACAAAGTCATATAAAACATACTTAAATAATACTATAAAAAATGTTGAATTTAAGAACTACTCACCATTTCAAATTTGCTAAGCAATTTCATCGCATAAACTTTCTGAGTTGATTTATGCCGAACCTACAAATAGTAATTTTTAGTAAAAAAAAATATAAAAACACTTCATTTATTAAATAGTAAAATAATAATAATAATACCAGTTGAACTTCACCGAAAGCACCACGACCAATGACTTTGATTAAAGTGAAATCGTCATTTTTCATACGAAGTTTGCGAATATCACTGGCAACAGAATCATCTGAAACAAATAATTTCAATTAAACAAAACAATTATATCTCTAATAAATTGCCACTTAAGAATGCTCTCTGCAGGTAGAGGATCCTTGAATTTGGCCTTGGCGGCTACGAGGAACATCAGAATCTATGGGTTAATGATTACCTAAAATATTTTAAGCTGATTAGACCTGAGGTAAGGACTCTAGGAATCATCCCAATGGATCAATTTAAGTAGAGGTGCTTGTGAGGGTGGTGAAGAGACAGTATCTATTATAATTAATTTATCTTTTGTTTGTTTGTTTAACAGTGCGTCAACAATTCAGCTATTAACCCTTAGCTTACGATGGGTAGTCCAGGCTGACCGACCCTGTAGTACGGCGATCTCTCTACCTGGCCGGGCCCTAGTTAGGAAGCTATTCTTTCCCTCGACGTGCGTAAAAACGTTCATATAATTTCCTCCCTTAACATTTCTAATCGTAGGAAAACTGTATTTTATTATTCATTTACGTTTTCTTTTAGCTCTAAATATTTAGGTTGAATTATATAATTAGATGCTCCAATAAATAGTTTTTATAGTCTATGCTTTTTAGAACAAAAAATATTATTTTTTTATGATATAGGTATTAATCAAAGAAGCTAAATAAATAAAGAGCCTCTTTTTTATTAAAACAAAGAAAAATACAACATCCTTCTAACACTGGTGATGTTAATTTTTACGATGCCGACCCATGTATCCATCATCCGTAGCTCATTCGACACAAATAGTTAATTTTTCCGGCAACCAGTGGTAAAAGAAATAGCTAAAACTTCTCTAAGTCCTTGCTTAAAAGCCCCAAGGTCAAACTCCTGGAAAAGTTAGCCATAGTCTCACTGGTAAGCGAGAGAGAAGGGTCGGACTGCTGTACAAGTCCTTCTTTCCAGGGGCACAGCAAACTTCGACATCTACAGAAGTCTTTAGTAAGGAAAGGGTTAACGCCGGGCTGTCTACATAACAGTAGTTGGTCACCCATTCAGGTACTACCCACGCTCGACGTTGCTTAACTTCAGTTACCAATGGGAAATAACGTGGCTTTAGACGTTGGCTTGTAGCTATTATTATTATTACTAAACCTAATGGGGTGTTTCTATTGTCAGGTGGGTTATTTTTTTCATAAATGTTGTTCGGATTTAAATGAATGTGGATGCATTAGGTTATCTGACGCATTCCTAAAGATAGGATTTTTGAGTCATCGAAATTGAATGTACGTTTTAGATCAATTGCTTGTTTTGCTAGGGTAGGACTGTTGATGTAGTTGTCATCATGCTTGGTTTGAGTAGTCCAATATAGTTTTTGCTTTCATTACCGTGCTCATTCGTAGTTAATAATAAATGGACATTAAAATTTAATAATAATTACCATGCTGGTTCATGACATTTCAGCCAGTGCATTGAGCAGGGATTTGTTAGACACAGTTGTTAGTACAATCGGAAGAAATATGGTCTATGAGTTTGGTATAAATGTATTTTGATTTTTATTTCCTGAGAGCTAAATTTAGTGATGAGTAGGGCCGATATAAATCTTCTTTAGTCCTTTTTATGTATGTCATTGGCCAAAAAAGTTAGGACTAAGGAATAAACATTAAGATAGAAAATTATTCCAAACAGATGTCCTCATATAGCATTAATTTTTTTTTTTTTTTTTTTTTTTAATAATAAGAATAGGATAACACAAAGAGGTTAATGTTAAACATAAATATTCATTTTATAGAACTACTGCAGCTAAATTAAACACAAAAAGTATATAGATGTTTATTACTTACACCAGAAACCATTTGTTTTACAGTCAATCTAATGGAAGCAAATTTTATTGGCGTAATTTGTTTTTAAGATGGTATAATTGAATATTTCCCTGAGATGTAAATACAGGTTTTTAACGTGTTATTTACTAGGCGTGGGAAAAAATTCCTTACATTCAATTTGGATATTCCATTCCTTTTTTCACACAATATTGTTACCCCTTCAGGATAATAACAAACAATGTGATTATCTGTTATTGTCTTTGATAATTAAAATGAGTGCTATGAAAAATATAGTAGATGTTTGCTAATCTAAAATAATTAATTCTTCAGGGTCTTTGGAGACAAAATTGAGGCGTTAAGCAAAAATAAATTTAAAATATTATAGAAAAAAGGTATTTTTTAATAAGTATAAATCAGTCTACTGTTTTTGTTTTTTTTAAGTCAGTAATTTTCATTGTTAATTTGTCTTCAGAAACATTTTGAGGGCTTTACCTCACATGTTTTAAAAGAGGTACAATATTTTATTTTTGTGGAACACTCAAGGCATTGTACAAGTCAAAGTGAAAGTGAGCTATGACAATACTTCAAGTATAGCTTTTTAGTTTCAGAGCTGAAGTAATTTAAAAATATTGTTCCCCTAAATTCAGTTTAATTTAGAAATAGCCTATAAGTCAGAACTAAGTTCTGTAGGAACCAGGAGGATCTCGTACGGACTAACAAACTTGTTACACTAACTGCCGACCTGAAAAACCATGGGAAGAATTCAGAAGAAGTAAAAATACAAAATGGTTTGTTTATTTATTAGAACAATAATTGCTGGAAGAAAGTCCATGCAGTGAGAAAACTGAACAACTTGAATCAATTTAATATTATTTAATTACTGCTCCGCTACATAGGTGGTTAGCAACTTGAATAAGCACAATTGTCACTAAAAATAAACGAAGAGGGAATTAAAATGATAAAAACTGACTGGCCAGTAAACACACAACACCAAAGGTAAAATTTTTAGACTTTTTATGAAAAGGTTATGAATGACAAAGCTATCTGTTGATAGAAAATGGAGGAATAGAAAATAGAGTAACTCAGTTAAGCAATTATAACTGCTTTATATGAATATGGAACTATTATATTCAAATATATCGGTTTTTATGTAAATTTTAGAAAACGTTAACTAGAGAAAGAGTTGAGCAATGCTACTTCGTTGATTCTAGGGTTAACACAATTCCTAAGAATTTAGACAGCATTAGGAAGAGCATCCGTACAAATAACCTATTCAATAATGCAAGGTTGGATAACATTAGTGATAAGTATTCTTGATAAAAGTTATAGGATGTGTAAAGGGAAAATGCTAATAAGCCCCTTCTATCTAAGTATCAATGAAATGTCATAGAAAACTCATAATTATCATTAATATCTTAAAGGATATTTCCTTTGTGGCGTAACAGTTACACTTCAACTAGTTAAACAAACAAATAGTCAAAGAACAATTAATGGTCATACTAATCCAGATTGTCTGAATCATACCTTGAATCATTTTCATAACTACTGAATTGCTATTCTTTGGGAATAGGAGGTCACAAAGCATGCGTTATGGACACAAAGTGTTATTTGAAAATATTAAACAGAGCAGAAAAACAATTACCTTCCAATGATAAGTTTATCGTAACAGAATGTTTTCTTTAGGCACTGTTTTTGAAAGACGACATCAGAGAAAAGAATTAACAATATAAAATAGACTTTATATTGGCCATATCTAAATAATAAATTAACCGTAGTTCAAAACAATAACCTTAAGTAAATAAACAAGGAAATGAATGATTATTCTTTTGAATATATATTCATTTCTGGAAGTTGATAAATAGGCCTCAATTAAATATTTCTGTTACAGGACACAACAATAATAAAGAAAGGACTATAAATGGTCCATTCCTTTATTCTCAGAAAAATGTATCTCTGATTAACAATGATTGTGAACATGTTGCTTTTAACAAGAGTAGATAACAAGTCACGTCACCAATTGCAACAGAAAATAGAAATTTCCTATATAAGAAAAGGTTTTATAATTAAAAACTAATAAATTTTAATAATAATGGGCTCATGGCAAAAGTATAATTTATTCCTTATCAAGGCATGAATGACAAGTGAATTCTTAAGTAATCAATATTATCTAAATTAAAACTAGTAGACTTACATCTATCCATATAAGCTTCAACATTTTTCATTCGTTTGACAGAAGGATGATCACAATCAGCGACTAATGCTTGAACAGTATCCTTAAATTGCAAACAAATTGGAATTTAACACAGAACACAAACACAATTTCCATTCAGAAGAAAACATTTCTTAATAATTACCAAGAGGCAGTCAACATTTGCAACACTCCTTGGATCTTGAATTTTATCTTCCAATTGCCGTAAACGGCGTTTTCTATCTTCATCTCTCATATTTTCCATGATTTTATTTTGACATGAAACTTTGTCCAGTGAAAATTACCTCATACTACGATATTCCATTTCCCACTGAATTTCTTAAAGTGGTAAAAGGATATCTCTGTTTCAGATTAAAAACTGGATGAAACTGACGTTCAGGAAACTTTATAAAATAAAATAATCGCCAAGTAATATAATGAAGAAGGAGTAATAGGTGCCTTGAGGTTAAGCAAAACGAATATGCTTGAGGAATCATTAGATCTGAGCAATTTTAAAACCTCCGAATACTACATACTACGATACACTAAAATAAAACTTAAACTTGTAATAAAATAAATTATAAAACCACTTTCAACCTAACTCCGCCATCCATCATGGCTACTGAGAATTCATATAACTACATCTTAAGAGGTTTCAATCAGGCTAGCATGAGATACCGAAGTTTATCTTTAACAACAACAAAAAAAAAACAATAAATGTAAGCCAAATGTGTCAATAAAGATCGCCAATTCTGTATAGAAATTTAATACTCATTTTAGGGTCAAGAGAATGCATGATAATACGCTGTTTTGAAACATCCTTATCAGTGTAATAGGCATTTTTAATGAAGAGACTTCGATTATATTTATTAATAAATTGTGTTTCCCCTTTATCTCTCTGTTTAAAAAAATACCAAACAACTAATAACAGTTAAAACAAATAATTGTGTTGACTAGTAGTAGGCAAGATCAAAGTGTTTCAATGTTAACTCATTTTCATTACGAGCATTAATTCACCCCAATTTTTAACTTAAGGAAGTGTCAACCGTATTTTTTGAAAGAGCTACCTCTTCCGGTCCTCCAATTATCTTGACGGTTCCATAATTTGAAAGCATCTTAAGTCAGGGTTCTTCCATGATTAATTATCTTTTTCGAACCTGTTTTAGATGAAAGAAAAAGACAATTCGGCCTCTTTCAAACCTGTTTAACTCTTCATTAGTCTACATAACTGTAAAGTATACAATAACTTTAAAGTACATATACAAAGTTCCCTAAGGTACAGAGAACAATTTATCTCGTAAAACACTGAAACTGGTATTCCTTTTACCTCAATATTTTAATTTTTCACATCTATGGCCTATGCTTTAAGAAGCCCTAATAGTGCTTTATACATTCGTAAAAAATCTCTCGACTGGTTTGGGGGGGGGACTCTGGGGGGGTTCTCTGGAAGAACTTGGGGGGAGGGGCTGAGAACTTTTGGGGGTATGAAGTACTAACAATCTAGTACTTGGAATAGTTAGCCAACTAAAACTCGCTATTACACCCAAAAATATTTTTTCTGAACTATGTGATCTTATTTCATTTATTTTTAAGTTTTATATGACTCATCTGAACTTGTTAGCTCACGTAGTGCTGGTACACATACAAAGCGAACATTTTGAAATGATACAATCCCAACATGTGACTAGGCAAAACCTATTGCTATTATTAAAATAGTGAAATACTTTCAGCATTTTAATTACGGTATTCATGATAGGTAATTTTAGTAGAATCTGAAATAGTGTACCTTGAAGTTTAAAAATATACTATATTTAAGTAAATGGCTGATTCTGCGTTCGCCTTAGTGACTCATTTAGTATAAAAAATACATTATTAATTAATCAATGGTGGTTATCGTTGGTAGGACGGTTGATAACGAATCACGTTAAGAGTATAAAAACAAAAATGTTTCATATTTTATGGCTTTTATTAAGATCTTAATGTACATGATACCATAAATAGTTGAATTAATGATTTAAGGAGGGTTAAGATCATTGACTTCCTGATTAGTATTAAGATTTTTATTATGAACTAGCTGTTACCCGGTGTGCAATGCTACACCTACTTTATATTAAATATCTGTAGCCGGGCTTACCATGCTACACATGCTTCATATTAAATAGTTGTAACCCAGCTTCCATGGTACGCCTACTTTATATTATATATTTTAAAAAATTAATGATTATATTATATTTGTCCAAATTATGAGAATATAAGATAATAAATTGAGAACTCGGCTGAAAAATTTATTTTCCATTTTTTTAAGAGAAAGTGGGGTGGAAAATAAATTAATCCTTATTTTTTAAAAAGTACCCTTATTTTAAGAAGTACCCTTACTTTTAAAATGGTATTACAATTAAATGATTCCAAATAATTTAATTGCAATACCGTTTTAAAGAAAATCCAAACTAAACTCCCTGTGTTTAATTTTTTTAAAGAAAAAAAAATATGTGGTCCATAAATAAATATTCATAAAAAATAGCAATACAAATGAGGCATTTAATTAAGGTTATGATTAGTTATAAGTTGTAATAACCTACAACTGAAACTATACTCTTTATTTTCATTGATTTTTTTTTAAATATAATATTTATTTATTTTAAGGGCTTCGCATCTAAAGCTAAAACCTCAACCTTGCGCAAATATAATATTAATATGTTATATTGTTTACCTGTTCATGTAATAATCCGTAACTGAGTTTTTTTTATGAATGAAAAAGTAGGTAAGTCGTGCAGGGTGTATGTTATTTATGCCAAAAGGAAAGTTTTAAAAACATAGTTTGTTAATAGTCCTTTCTATTAAAGCTTCTGTTTCAAATTTTATGGTTCATGGGCTCTTCTATAAGGATAGTCCTTCTATCATAGGAAATAGGGGCCTCTAAGAATAAAAACAAATTTAAGATATTTTTCTTGCAGTTATGGACAACAATGAATTAAAGGTATTTGGGAATTTCAATAACGACATTGACTTGGCGAGTAACAATATTTTTACCAGAATTGCAACCGTATTTAAACATTTAGTCCAAGAGCTGGTAACACACTTTTCAAGTGTTTTATGTGCCTTGAAATTGTGCTATAGTGGGTCTCTAGTGTAGATAAAAAGTTAAGTATGTGGTTGCTGGACATACCTTGAAACACCAGGTACTGCGCATGGTAATCAGTAACAAACTATGGGCCAAAAATAGTGT
The DNA here is from genome assembly GCA_946811695.1 of Gonocerus acuteangulatus. Classification (NCBI taxonomy): domain Eukaryota; kingdom Metazoa; phylum Arthropoda; class Insecta; order Hemiptera; family Coreidae; genus Gonocerus; species Gonocerus acuteangulatus. The sequence continues at coordinate 73,013,932 of OX328126.1, read as the reverse complement.
TTTATTCAGAAGCCATAATTCTTTAATGTAAAATTAAGGCAATTCTATAATGAATAATATATAAGGTAGACACTTTTAAGTGGGATACATATAAAAACAAAATTGAAGTGGGTTTTTTGTAATATTAAATGAAGTCTCTTCTTCACACTGCTATTTAAACACCATAATTGAAAATAATTACAAAAGGGCAGACACTTTTTGTGAGGTTTAGTAATCAGCAGACATGAAAATAAATTCAGCCGATGATAGACTGCAATGCAGTGCGTGTAACCGTAAGAGTGAGAGAGCACCAATCATCTGGACAGGACAGTTGTGGCTGTTCTAGAAATAAAGCAACTTGCCTTAATTATACATTAAAGATTGTTGGCTTCTGAATAAAATACCATTTTAGTGACATATTTTTTTAACACCTTTCCCCTATGTGCAGTACCTGGTGTTCCAAGGTATGTCCAGGATACACATATATGCCTTACCTATCCACGACATGCAATACACCAAAATTCCAAGGTGCATAAAACACTTCATGAAATGTGTGTTACCAGCTATCCGACTAAATGGTGACAGTCAGAGGATATAACTATCCCAGACAAAAGGAAGCATATGGCAGAATATAATGATTAAATTATTATGGATATTAAATTAATAAAAAATTGCATGGAAAATTTAATTACTTATTCATTTATTAGAACACCACAATTCACGTGACTTCCTCTTCTTATAAAAATAATATTTTAATACATTAATTTATCTGCAAAAAAATAGCATGCAAAAGAAATATTATAAGAAGAATAACTTTATTAAAAAAAAATTAAAGTGAGGCTGCCCAAATTAATAGCGTTGCTAAACCATACAGCTCTTATAATAATAAAATAATGTTTCAAAATGTGGTGAAAATTAATTCATTTATTTACATTCATTTGTATGATTATAAACATTTATATAATTTATTATGTACATCTATCTATATGCGAATAAAACAATAAGTTAAATATAACAACATTTAATATAATATTTTAATAATATTTGCATATGTATGTGAGAGAATTAATTTCAAGTTCATAAATTTAAGTCCTTTACAAAATGACATTGTTCACAAAGGAGTTTTTAATGCTTAAAAAAATCTTTATGTTTAAAACAAAATGTTCTATCTTTTTGGAACTTTAAACTTCACTTAAAGCTACATATTCTGCATATGGAGACTCTTCTGTACCATCTTTTTTCTTTCTCGATTTCCAGTATAATACATTACCAAATAACCTAATAAGAAAACCAGTGGTGGATTTTCCTTCTAAATGATCATTTAAATATAGTCTCTACATCCATCTGTTCAACATTTAGACCCATTTGATATCTTCAACTTCCTTATTTCAACAAAATCTCAAGCATTATTTTGTTTCAAACTATCTATTTCTCTATCCCAAAAATCACAATCGCTTGAACTTTATCAGATTCGCCCTCAGCCAATCCAATACAGCTTATGTTTTCTTGGATAACATCAACATGCCTAGCGACAATGATTTTATTATTCAAAAGTACTTTATATCCCACTTCACTATACTCGATTAAAATGCACATATTCACCTTTTTATACCATTTAGAAGTTATTATTTGCTCTGGTTTCCTAACAAAATTTTTACTACCATATAAATTAAAGTTAGAAGCATCTGGTTTCTTTCCAAAACAGATTTCATAGGGTATTTTATTGTCAATGGTGTTAGCTAAAGAGGGATTTTTCAAATAAGTTGCGACACATACCATTTCTGGCCAACATTTTTTTCTACAATATCTTCTGCCAGTAAGCAATGAGATATATTCATAATTGTTCTAGTAAATCACACCGTTTAACTCATGAATTCATGGGGCTGGGATTAATTTTGATACCCTTTTTTTTGGTAGTCATAATTCTTACTATTTAATATTCCTTACCAATGTCACACCTCATAATACCAATTTCCTAAGTTTTCAACCACATTTACTTATTGAACAAAGGAATGAAAAACTTCTGTTTTAGGTTTAATAGTTTAAATCCTAGCAATCTTACTATTTATTTATTTATACATCAGTGAGACCGCGACAAAGGGAATTCATCACTAAACACTTAAATAACAATAAGCAATACTGAACAATTATGAAGAAATTAACATGAGGGCAATCTTACTATAATCATCTATAAATGAAACAAAATATTTTTCACCTTTGAGACTCATAGTTAAAAAAAGGTCCACATCAGTGTAAACAATTCCAAAATACTTTTAGCCTTGTTATTATTGTTTTCCAAAGGGACACGGTCCATTTTACAATACAAGTTTTATAAATTTATAACATGTCCAGATAAACTGATTGTTTCATTTCAGTTGTTTGAATTTTATTTTTTTAACATAACCTGAAGTTTCTATGTACAATTTACTATGCTGTTGATTCCTTTAGGTATAATCTATCAAATTTCGGAATTATGTCTTAGGCTGTTGTCAAATCACAAAGAAATTCAAACTGTTTATTTGATCTTGCTGATACCAATCTTCACCAACTTTGGTCTCCTTTGCCTTTTCAATGACATTTACACACCTCATCAGTTTAAAAAAAAAAGTTGTGTTTTTCCACATACTAAAACCCTCTCCATCAAATACCAGTACAAACATATTCATTTAACAGAAAAGCGAGTGAGAGATTATTCAACCGAATACTATAACCGACATTGCAACCTTCCTTTACTAAAGAGAAAGAACTACCTCTCAACAAAAGTATTGAAATTATTATAGTTCTGAATAGAAACATGACCACTTAATTATATTATATTAGTCCAAATTATGATTAGATAAACACAGAACATTTTTATGATATACTTATTTATACGATATTAGTCTATATTCTGGTTAGAGCAGTGTTGCCCTAGGCAATCAAATGAAAATTGATTTGATATGAAGAACACTGATCTGATATTAAGGAAATTAATCTTAAAAAGTATGATATTTTATTATATGATATCTTATATGATATTTGTCCAAACTCTGAGAATATAAACCTACTATTTAGATAAACAAACAAAGGTTTTTTTATTGCACTTCTTCTTAGAAGGAGGGGCAACACTGGAAAGAAAATGCCGATTTCTGACTATAACCTCTTCTGTATATGACAGTTTCGAACTCGTTACTTCCAAACTATGAATCCTAGAAGATTTTGAGCTAGCCTACGAGATTTCCCGGATCAAGACGTATCTATGTGCGAAGTTTGGTCAATATCAGTCAAACGGTGTGGATTTGTATAAGGAACAAACAAACAGAAAAACAGAAAAGCAGAAAAACAGAAAAACAGACACGTGATTTTTATATATATAGATTATTATAAATTATACATACCAAAGGCTGACGTATCAGCCCTCGGTATAAAGCCAGAAGCAGTATTTGATTGGAAGCTCCATGCAACAGCATCTTGATGTTCATTTTAGCTTAATCGTTCCTGAGCGACGGAGAAATCCCTAATTTGACAGATAGTGGTTTTGTTTAATGCTTTTTACCTAATAAATGTTAATTTACCAATCATGAAGTTTTATTAAGCAAATGATTTAGGGTCAAATGCCATTTTAAAAGTCTTCATAATTTTATGAAGACACGTGCGCATTTATTGATAAGTGCTTGCAACTTCTTAGTTTTTAAAATGTTCAGAAAATCTGCCAGAAGGATAACTGAGGTAGAGATATCTGTAATCTCTATGTGTTTTTTGATTATTAATTCTGGATTTAAAAATGGATCATACAACTTTATTTTTTAACGTAAAATAAACAATATCTTTTCATTAAGGTATTTATTGTTTAGGTTCAGTTTACTTCAACAACTTTAAGAAGTATGAGCAACAATAGGTAACTATTTGTTACAAATATAAGAAATTAAAAGTGAATTGTGTTGATATAATTTATTTTTTGTTGTAAATTTTTGATGAGAAAATTGTAAAATTATATTTTAAAGGTTTGAAGAAAGTTCAACTGGTCCACTTATAAACACTATTGAGTGCTTTCAATTTCCATTGCTCTTTGACAAAAAACTACATTAAACAATCAATAAAAAACATCAACACATTACAAGAGCTTTTAAAATAGTCCTATGCAGTGAAAAGATTTATTATATAAAAATTAATCATGAATCAACATAAAAAACAGACCCTAAAATGAAATCACTTAAAAATGTGGGGTATTGAGTAGATAAATACAGATGGAATATATAGCTCGCCCTTATATAATGTTAATTATATTGGTAAATACATATAATTCTTCTTAGTTTTAAATTTGCCCTCAGATGATCTATTTGTCCCCCAGTGTCCCTTAACGACTCATTTCTACTCAAAAATCCCAAATCCGCTACCTTGGACTTATACTTGACAAACGACTAACTTGGAAACCACACATTACTCAGAAGAGACAAGAACTCAACAGACGGTACAGACTTTTACTAAACTTACTCGACCGACGATCACACCTAACTCTTAAGAACAAAAGACTCATTTACATGACAATACTCAGACCTATATGTACTTATGGCATAGAGCTCTGGGGATCTACAAAGCCCTCAAACTCCTACAAAATTCAATCATTGCAATCTAAAATCCTCCGTAAAATAGCCGACGCTCCATTCTTTGTATCCAATTTGACTCTTCACAACGGCCTCCATATTCCATTTATTCAACCCTTATCAAAAAAAGTATATAAAAAATTTCATTCAAAATTACACGGCCATCCAAATTATTTAATTAACTCCCTATCATCACATCTAATCCCAAACAACCCCATTCGCCGTCTGAAGCGTAACTGGCCTAGAGACCAGCTCAAGGAGTAGTTACTACAATATTAATCTCTCTGCCTTGTGGGTACTGCAACTGTGCAGCTCCCTCCTCACTAGCTTCAAGACACATTCACATGTATCTTTTTACTGGAAATGTATTTTTACATTGTTGTAAATTCTGACTAAATAAATAAATAATAGTTTTAAATTTATTGTAGGTGAGTTTTAGATTTAGCCCATTTTGTCTCTATATTACAAATTTGTCATTGGAGTCATAGTTGTACTGCCTACAATTTTAGCATTTCTGAGTAGCTGTTCAACTATTTTCCTTCTTACTTCTAGAGAAAAAAAGAGTTACTAGGCAAAGAAGAAAATGATCTGAAGAAATCTCAACAAAGAGGTTTCAAATTAAAAAAGCTCTGCTGCTGATCAAAGCTAAAGAAGTAATTGAATTAACCTAGAAAGGAAAATTGAAAATTATAATAATATAATGAGCAATACAATGAATTCACTTTATCGGCGAAATTACCTTGGAAAGTTTTTATAGAAATTATTCTAAAATATTATCACTTGACTTTAAATTTTTATTGGCATTTCAGTTAATAATTCAATTATATTGTCATATTATAATTATTTCTTGAATTAAGAAAATCTTATCCTCAAAATATAAAATAGAGACTTACCACAATGATGTGAATTTTAGAAAAGATGTTTATTTTACACAAAATTTTGTTAATTTCTGATAAACACCTCTGAAAAAGTGCAAGGCCGATCATCAAGTGAGACTTTGATGTGTGTACAAGCCCACAGACGAGATCATTAAAATCATTAGGCAACAAGAGACATGAAATGGCTACGGGATAAGGATGTCTATTTATTGTCATGTGATTGCGGAAAAGTTGATATTAGACAGACGGACAAGAAAATATGCTTTAGGATTGTATAACATTGAGCAGACTGTACATATGGTCATAACAAAACATATGTGGCAGCTATGCATGGAATAGAATCCCAAGAACAGATGTTATTTGGCCAAGTTAAAACATCAAGAAAAGAATAATTTTGATTACCAATTATTAAGAAATGCCGTAAATTAAAATAAAAAGGTCATTAAATTTTAACCCTGATGATGGATGAAAAATAACTACCAAGTAGTTGCAGATCTTGAGAAAAGTATGTAAGAATAACCTTAACCATAATCCGGAAAGATTTAACAGATAACAGGCTATGTACATAAGGGGAATGAAGTCTGTTAACATTTTGCTTTTAGCAACTTAACTAGGAGGAACCAGGAAAATCTGTGAGCTGAAAGAGCACAGTGCTGGGATGCATGTGGATAGGAATTGTACCCGTGAAGAAGTTTAATACAAAATATTTCATTTGTATACGTCACAGTTTTGTTGTGTTTTAGATTGTTAAACATACATACTACTGTTCTGGAGCTATTTAGTCAAGGAAAACAACAGTGTGAAATGGTTTGATCAATTTGATGCAATAAAGGTTTCTAAGGCAATAATCAATTCAAGAGGCTTGTCCATGAAGGTGGGTTGGAATTGGGAGAAATCAGTATGTACTAAGACTTCCAACAACTGAAGGATCAAAGAAGCAAGTTGCTTGAAATCAGAGAGTCCCCAAGAGGAAGATTGCCCATTAGACTGCCATCAGGGAGACACTGGCTCTTTTTGATTTGTGAAAGCTCAAGCCGTACAATCCTTAAATATTAGCGGCAAAAATCTAATGATTCAACCAAAGTACATAGTGGGCTTGCATTGTCGTCAGAGAAGAAGCTTGGTACTTACGTGTTAGCTTCAACACAGGTTAAAGGTGTAGGTCTTGTTCAGAAATTTCAGGGATGTATAACGCATTTCTATTGGTCTATTCCTATGAGCAATTCTGTTAGCCATTGTGTTTATGTTAACCGTCTTGTTCCCATTCTATTTAGAGCAGATTTCATTTCTGCATTAGTGTTTTTAACCCAATTGGTGTTTCTTTGTTTGTTGTTATGCGATTTCCTAGTTTGTTGTTTCTTTCACCGATACAAAGGAACGCTGGTTGCCTGAGATAGGATTTCTTTTTTGCAACCAGTAGATAGCCCCATGCTATATTTATTTAATTTGATAATAATAATAAAAAAAAATGGCTATATAAAAATAGTTAAAGCTCACCAAAGATTATTAAAGAAATTATATATGCTGATATTTCATATGAGGTTCACTGTTCACGATATTTCCTTCAACATGTTCACAAATTCTATTAAATTGTTTTTACAGGTTTGGCCTTGAAAAAATTGTGTTTTTTGTTATTGTACTTACAAACATTGTCTCATAATAATATTTTTTTTTTATTTATTTTTTTTTTTTTTTAGGAGTGATGATTATCAGTACCTACCCAAAAGCAAAGTCCCCACTTTGCATTTTCAGCCATCATTGCCGAGGCTACCTATTCCTGATTTATCCAAGTCATGTGAGAGATACTTGAGGTCGCAGAAACCTTTAAGAACTAATAAGGAGTTCTCTCATCTTCAGAAGTTAGTCCAAGATTTTGAGTTGAATGCTGGACCAGCCCTGCAAAAGGAATTAAAAGCTACAGATTCTATGAATAAGCATACCAGCTACATTTCTGCTCCATGGTTCGAAATGTATTTAAAGGATAGAAAACCTCTACCTATAAACTATAATCCATTTTTAGTATTCATTGATGATCCTAAATCAGTGTACAATGATCAGCTTATACGAGCTACCAACTTATTGATCTCTTCCTTGAGGTAAGGCTTTTCAGATCTACATTCTCTAATTTATTCCTTGGTATTTTAATTATTACCTTTTAGCATGGTTCCCCCCTCCAAAAAGAGGAAACCTTCGTTTCGACTTTGTATTTAAAAAGTCGGACTTTTTAAATACAAATTTACTTAATGATTAAATTTTTCATTTTCTATTTGTATGTTTGATGATAAAAATGGATTAGTTATTACATGAAGTAAATAACAATTTTTTCTGAACTCTCATTTAATATTTTTTTCTATTACTACTACTGTTTTTTGATTGGGGGGATTTATATATGTTTTATTTAGCAATTCTTGGTTGATAAGATTATTTAATGTGTCCTAATTTTAGGTTTATGAAATCTTTGCGGAGTAATTATTTAGAGCCTGAAGTTTACCATTTAAATAGTAAAAAGTCCGATACAAATTTTTTCCGTTCGTTTACCAGGGTATTACCTTCAAGTATTAGTTGGTATGGCGCTTATCTCCTTAAGGTAAGGATAATTTTTATGTCCTTCAAATTTATTTACCTATTTCCTTAATTTTTTTTTTTTTTTTTTTTTTTTTTTTTTTTTTTTTTTTTTTTTTTAAGAAAATATTATAATACACAAAATGTCTGGACTTTCATATAAGCTGATTTTAATGTTATCTATAAATTATATATATGTTGCGGTAGAAGCGGTACGAGGCAAAATTATACCATGCGAGTGTCCCCTCTCTAACAGCCCGGTGGAGGGGGAAGCGAAAGGTATATAAGCCGCTTCGGCGTTTGATAAGTCACTCCTCTCTAACCTGCGGTGCAAGCAGGATCACCCTCTCTCACTTGACTTGCTGTGCAAAGCTTGCCTTCTCTCACTCCTACCTATTCCGCTAATGTATATAATTATTAATATACATTTTCTCAATATATAACTTGAGCTTGCATTTTATGTCTAGGCGGACACTTCACCTCTACCGCTGCCTGGTGTGCTAACCTGGCAGCAGTCCTATTTTCCTCTATCTCTGACCTTGTTTTTTAAATAGGTAGACTCCTCTTCCTGCTAAACAGGCAACTTTCCTTTCTTACTTCTACCTGGTGTGTAACTTGGACACCGTCATTCCTCCCAGGTTTTTTAACTTGGGCGAATCCCTCGTTTCTCCATCCATCTCTGAACACGTATAAATAATATCGCCTACCTTCTGAGGACTGCTGTGGCTATAGCAGCGACCAGCGAGCCAGCAACATCCTACTCAAGGACACAAGATACCAAAATACCTAGGAGAAAGGTGATACATACATAAAGAACACATATAGAAACAGATTCTGCTCTTCATGAATTGGTTTTCTTGAGTTATAATATTTTGTCATTGGCCCTCAGTAGGGAACAGCAGAGCATGAGCTTTTTTAAATATAAAAGGTCAACATTTTTTTATTATAAAGATTCCCTCTGACATATTTTTGGACTGTATAATTTATTGAAAATGTAAGCCATAAAGACCTTTAGTGATTTTTTTTGTTTGCTTATTTCTTGAGAAAAAACTGGTTCTTGATTTGTTTTAATTTAACTATAGAAAAATGTTTCCACTCTTGTTTCTAAAAAAAAAAATAAATAAAAAAAAATGAATAAAACAAAAGTTGTAGAGAATTAAATTTCCTTTATAATGTACTACTCATTCAATACTCTTCATTTTGCCATTTTTGAGTAATTTAATTTGTAATGCCTTAAGAGCAATAAAAGTATTGGTTTCTCTTGTCATTTGATGGTAAAAAAGTCCAACCCCCAGGAGCTGTGTAAAATGAGCAAATTTCTCAGTAGTGAATATAATAAATATAAAGTTTTTACTAATTCACTTATACTAATGTATACTCTATTTACTGATTCAATAATTTTATTTATTTAAGTTTCCCCTATAAAATTATTCAAATAATAAATAATGTTTTAAATGAAGAATTGAATCAATAATTTAAAAAAAAATATAATAAACAAGTAAATACTTCCTTCCACTTTAGTCGACTAGTTTTGAGAATACACGTTTCACATTAGCTTCGATTTCTAGTTTGTTGCAAGAAAATTGGGTGAATTTAATGAAATGAAAGATTGTGGCTGATATTATATTTTATTATTACAGGCATTTCCGCTCGACATGTCACAGTACGAAAATCTCTTCAATACAAGTAGAATTCCTCAGAAAGGGATTGACAGACTTTCTCATGATTCATCAGCAAAACATATCATGGTCATGAAAAATGGAAACATTTATAAAATTGATGTTCTCGACGAGTCAGGTACAACTAATAGTTTTGTTTTAATTTTACTCAACTTTTGCAAATATCAAGAAAATGACATGTCTAAGCAAAGAAATGTAAAAACATATATATTGCAAGGGGTCTCCCCGTGGTCTAGTGGCCTTGGATTCTTATGCTGGAGAAGGGGGGGGGGTTCGAGTCCCACCTCCAGCAGGAATTTTTCTTACTTCAAGGCTTTTTAAGAAAATTCCCTGCTGTACCATGGATGTCAGCAATTATGGCCTAGAAGTTGGTGCACCATTAAAAAAAACAAAAAAAAAACTCAAAGATAAATGATGTCGTAGAAGGTAGAAAAATAATGTCTCTCCACTGTTTTTCAAAGTATTTATTAGCAAAAGCTTTTCGAGAACATGGTTCTCATCGTCAGTGCATCTATTACTCCACCGGTAGTACTGCTAACAGCCTCTCCGAACAGGTGTGAGGTAATTACCTCACACCTGTTCGGAGAGGCTGTTAGCAGTACTACCGGTGGAGTAATAGATGCACTGACGATGAGAACCATGTTCTCGAAAAGCTTTTGCTAATAAATACTTTGAAAAACAGTGGAGAGACATTATTTTTCTACCTTCTACGAAATCGAGAACTCCACAAATAACGCTGCATACATCACAGAGATAAATGATGTATTAAACGCCAATGTGTAAGGCATATTATTTTTGTAGATATTATCAAAATTCGTTCATTTAATTGTTCCCGTCTGTTAAGGTTTCATTCTTGACTCGAATACAATATGTTCTTCACTGAAGTGGATTTTGAATGATGACAAACCACCTGCAGAACATCCTGTTGGAGTTTTAACTACCGAAAATAGAGACAAGTGGGCTGAGATTCGCAGTCATTTGGAAAACCAGGGGAATAAACCATTGTTTGATCTCATTGATACGAGTATTCTTAATTTGGTTTTCGATATGGAAGAACCTACCAAAGATTATAAATCATTAATCCAACGTTACCTGCATTCAGATGGTTTATCCAGGTGAAATATTTGAATTTTTTTTTATTGACAAAGTGCATGACTTCATCATTTTAAATTCAATTGTTGCCCCTGAAGTGTAATACTCATGAATAAATTGATTCAGGATTTATTTATCTCAATGTATTCATTTATAATACATTTTTTATTTGTGCTTATAGGTGGTTTGACAAATCATTTTCACTGATAATTGGAAAAAATGGAATTGCTGGATTAAATTTTGAACATTCCTGGGGAGACGGTGTTGCTGTGTTACGATATTTTACTGATATTTTTAATGATTCTTCTAATAACCCTCAAGTTCATCCTCATACATCATCCAGTATTGAGCCTTCCAACTCCTTGATCCAACCTTTAGGTTAGAACAAGTATTTTTCTTTTCTTTTTTTTCCTTTTTTTTTCTTCAAAATATAGCCTAAAAAGAAATATAATTTAGCAATATAATAATACAGAGTCAAGACACAAACACGCTTTCATCGTCTAAAATTGTATAAAATATATTTAATACTTTACCAAATGGTTAAACAAAGCAAAATCAAAGATGAAACATACAACAAATATTTTCTCAGAATTTTATCTATCATATTGGCCAATCTCAACAATAAAATGAATTGCCTCCCCATTTGCACAATTTGTTGTTACTAAGCTTCATGAAGAAATTAAACAATCCATGGTTTATATTTTTTTCTAAAAATTGTTATTTAGTATGCAGGGCCCCAAAAGCACCGAGTGCAAGGCATATGTCCTGCTCAAAGGCCTAACCTATTTAAGTTCTTCTTCCTGGTACTGATTGTTTTCATGTTATCAAAGAAACAGATTGCAACTATCAAATGAACAAATATAAATTTAAGGAATTTGTTTCCACATTTATTACATTCACATATTGTTTCATCATAATTTTCTTTGCTTAGTTTTCCAACTTGATGATTTTTCAAAGCATTCTGTACTCTCTGCGATCGAGGAATACTCAAATGTTTGTGAATCGCTCGGAATAGAAGTGTTTGAATTCCTACAATTTGGAAGACAATTATGCAAAAAACACGATATAAGTCCAGATTCATTAATGCAATTGGCTTTTCAGGTTGTGTATTTTTTCTTCATCAATTTCAGTATTTAAAAATTCTGTTTTAATTTTTTTGCTATTAGTTTTTTAATTGCTTGGACACATTTTTTTTAAGATTAATATAATAGAAAGCGGCCCCTACACGGTCAGTAATAATGACATTACCTTATCAAAATGACAGTAATAATGATAGTGTAAGGTGGACAAAGTTGGAATGACGAACAGTAATGATGTGAATCCGGATTTTCTGATCTCGGCATCATCATTACTGAAAGTGGAGGGGATACTGTCATTACTAATGATGGTGTAGGGAGCGCTACATCATAAATGCGTCATTACTCAGTCTATCTCGAGCTATAACTACGTGAAAGAGATGTAAAGGTTAAACTAGATTCAGTAGAAAGGGCAAAAAATAAGATGAATTGAAATTTATGACTACCTTGGTAACATTATAGTTATAAAAGTAATATATATATTGTAATGATTAATTATTATAAAATGATTGCGCCACGTTGGGTCGCCAATAACTGTTAAGATTAATTATTTTAATAAAAAGAATGAAACAATTGTAATTACTTTTATTATATGAATTTAAATTAATCTCAGGGATAAAAGTTCCGAGTGAATGAAGAATATAATATTGATTCTTAGACAATTCCGAAATACAAAACAATATTAAAATACATACAAATAATAATAAAAGAATCAACAACTACAAAAAAAAACAATTTTTACCTCTAAATCAATCCGCTTCCAACAAAACCTCAATACACTCCGTATTCCTTGGAGGAGTGCTCCGCATTCGACCACTGCTGAGAATCAACTGACGCCTTCTAGCAGGAAAGCTTGGCATTCTTGTTTCTTAACTTCCGCATTTTATTGGTTCATATATGAAGATAATAATTATGTTTTTTGTAATACCAAATAATTAATTTATTGTTATCTGAATGTAAATTTAATATGGATATATTGTATACCAGTATTGTCCAAAAACATTATTAATTTTGATCGTATATAATACGATGTTATTTGTATATATGGTTTGTGATTTGCGCGGGTTTTTCAAAATATCGATGGTTATTTGAATTTAAAAATATTTTTGAGAATGTAATATATCATTACACTATATATATATATCAAAGCCGCATTAAGTCTAATTAAAATATATCATAGAATAAAATATATAAAAAGTCATCTATAAGGTACCAACAACTTTTCACATTCTTTACTTTGCATTTGTATCGACGATATAAAATAGGTTGAAAGTGCTTTATTTTTTATATCGACTTTAGAAAATAATGTTGACGTGATTCTTTTACCAATTCATTTGTCTTATAGAGTAGATTAGAAGAAAAATATAGTCGTTAAACTATAATTTATATTTTGTCAAATATATTAAAAAATATGCTTAAATTTTCAAGTAAACTAATATTAGGAAGCGTTGATCGTCGGGGTTTCGGTCAATGTTCTTATTTAATAAAACACATTTTATGGTTAAAATGTATATTTATTACTGCCGACGTTTCGGCTTGCTATACAAGCCATCTTCAGGGCTATTTTAAGTTATTTTTAATCTTAATAAGTTTTTCGGAATAACGGGGTGGAAGTACAATATTGTTAAGGGAGTTATCAATAAATTTTGGGAATACATGTTGCTTACGGCACTTCAGAAGGAAGATCCTATGTTCCCTAGCATTAATATTGGTCTGGGTGACGTGGGAAAGTTTGTTAATGAGGTTCTTTAATAGGGGATATTTAGATTTAATATTCTTAAAAAAGTTGCGTACCTCATTTGTATTCGGTAGATAGGTTTCTGCATCTTTCCTTTCCGTGTTCAACAAATTGGTCTCCATAGGTTTATCTGTGTGCATCCTCTGCATGGCTAACCGGGTTTGGAGTCTGGTCATTCTGTGTGTTGTGTCCATAATGTTTCTATTCACCCCTATTTGTTGATGATTGAGAAGATATGGTCGACCGTTCAGAAGTAGGAAGCGTTGATCGTCGGGGTTTTGGTCAATGTTCTTATTTAATAAAACACATTTTATGGTTAAAATGTATACTTATTACTGCCGACGTTTCGGCTTGCTATACAAGCCATCTTCAGGGCTATTTTAAGTTATTATTATTTTAAGTTATTTTTAATCACATTGACCGAAACCCCGATGATCAACGCTTCCTACTTCTGAACGGTCGACCATATCTTCTCAATAAACTAGTATTATACATTTTTTTACACCAAAAATAATAGCAGATTTAAAATCAGCACCCCAAGAAACCCTAACGTGGTGAATAATATTGAAAACCAAAAATAATGATTTTTCCCAGTCTGGAAGAGAATAAAAATTTGTAAGCGAAAAAGCGTAACGTTTTGAAATTCAATATCTCCCCTCGAGATAATCCGATTTTTACATCATTGAAATCTTTCAAAAGAAGAAAGACTCCTTTTTCTAACCATATAAATGACTATTGTATTATCTCAAAAGGTACTTGCGAAAAATGGTTATCCAAATAAAAATAAAATGTAAACACTTTGCACATAACGTCGGTCCCAGAACTTGTAGAAAGGCCCCGATTGGCAGGATATGTGTCATATTAAGGCCTTTACGAACGTTTCACGTGTTTTTTTGTGGCTAGTGTCGCAGTTATAGCTACTCAGGCGACTTTGCAAGGATCCATTATTAACAAAACGCTTCTGTCACGGAGATCACAATGCATACTGAAGAAAAGTAATGACATTAAAAATGATCCGAGGAATGACGGTGTAAGGTGTACATTGTAATGATGATATGGAATGACAAGAGTTGAATAGTAATGACATTACTGATAATGACATTATTACTTAAGGGCCGCTTAAGTTTGCTCCTTACCAATCTGACAATGTAAATGGAGGTTAAAATGTCAATCAAGTTTGGAATTGAACATTTCATGTTATATGACTATAAATAACTAGCAGGTTTAATCATTGTTGTCTAGGGGCCCCTGATTCGCATTGAGTGTAAAATGAGGGCTTGGAAACAGATAGTCCCTCCAATTTTGAAATAATCCAGAAAGGGTACTATAGCCCGTTCAGTTAGATGGAATAGTTCTAATCCTGTCTCGAAATTCTGAGGGAAATATTCCCGACGGTTCTGCCATTTGCATTTCCATTGCAATGAACAACACGCTACTTAAAACTCAATAAAAACTGGCTATGTCCCGATTAGGACCAGAGAAGGCTTTGAGGGATCAGGCAAGGGAGATAGTGTTTAGTATTTATCAATACTTAGCCAAAGCTAAGGCTAAAAACAATTTAAGCTGTAGCCTGTTCAAATAGGGGGAGGGAAAAAGGCGTGGCCTATATTCCCCGTGCAAAAAATTGGTGGTAAAAATTATCTCTGTTATAACCTTCTCACTAGGAGGTTTAAAACGTTTTTAGTCTTAACTTTGGCTAAGTATTTATAAATATTAGATACTACTTCCTTTGTCAGACCTCTCAAAGCCTTCCCTAGTCTTAAATGAGACATAATCACTTTTTATAATGATTCATGTATTGTGTATTTATTTATTTATTTTTTTATATAATGGTGCATCTGCATCTAGGCCATTGTATGTATTGTGGTGTTCCTTGAAATGGGAGTTTACAAATAGTGGAAATGTCGGGAATATTTCCCTCAAAATTTCGCGCATGCGGAATTGACCTTTTCCGTCTATCTGAACAGTCTATAATATATTCACTGCTACAGACAGTCAAATAGCACTAGCAGGAAATGTGGGAGGAAGCGGGTTTCAATAAGCTTAAGATGGTGAATAGTGTTTGTCAGCCTTGGGAGACATTTTTTTAATTGAAATATATATTATATATTTCAGTTAAAAAATGTTCTTAACTTTATTTCCAATGTTTTTGATTAATTTTAAGACATATTTTTATTTATATAAAATAAATTATTATTATTTTTTTAAATTTATATTGATGCCTGCCTTTTATAGGTTGCACACTTCAAACTGAATAAAAGTTTTGTATCTACTTACGAATCTTGTAGTACTGCTGCTTTTAAGCATGGACGAACAGAAACTGTTAGACCTTGCACAATAGAAACCAAGGTATTTTTTAATATATTTATTAAATGTAGTTGTAGATTTCCTTAGTCAAAATTCAGAAGTATGAGAATTAGCTTTGAAAAAATCAGTACGTTGGTATAGTGTTACAATGGAAAATTATTAAGACCAGGACTAATGAGGATTTTTTTTTTTTTGGTTGGGTTTAAGGCATGTCAACCTGTGAGGTCATTAAAACCAGAATCAGGAATTTATATACAATAATAATATATTTATACATGGCTTTATAAGAGAAAAGTTAGTAGTATTCAAAATCCATTTCCTGACTAAGTAAAGCTGAAAACATCAATGTTGAAGAAATGGCAAAGGCTATCAGAAGATATTACACTGGATGAAAAACTGAAAGATTTATAAACAATCAAACATTCAGAAGAAAATAAAAGCAAACATGTTAAATCTCAGTGAAAAGTATTCAGATCTAGAACAGGAATTGCAGAGCCTAAAACATGAAAACCAGTGCCTAAAAACAGAAAAATACAATTTCAAGACTGTGACAAGGAGTAACAATTTAGTTATTCAAGGATTAAATATTTTAATAATGTAATTACGACAACTTATAATTTATCTGGCTTTTATTTGTATTTATTTCTCCAGAATATGTACCTCTACTTTCCAGCTCCTACTTCTACAACTACCAAATTCTTTTAATTATTCTTGAACATAATTTATATATATATATATATATATATATATATATATATATATATATAATATATATATATAATAATTTATAGAGCCTACATCATTAAAAAAACAAAAAAAAAAAAACACTGGCATAATAAACCCATGTGTCTCCCACATATAAGGATGGGTAGTGTACCGGAATCCTTCAGAGGAGAGTTTGAATCGCCCATGTGGTAGGTTAAGGTTTCTCAGTGATGTGCCTACAGAAAAAAATTCCCTCATCCGCCATGCATGTTTAGAAAGGTAATCTTAGATACCCTGGTGATATTGACTATAGAAGCAGATAAAATATTTAAAAAATAAACTCAAATTTATTGTAATGTACAATTTGAATCTTCTACTATATATTTGTCAAATACCACTCACTCACTGACTCACTGACCTATCATTGCCTAGCCCAAACCACTTGACAGAAAAATTTGAAATTTTGCATGGACACTCCCTATAGAACCTAGACACTCGCTAAGAAAGGATTTTTTGATATTCGAATTTTTAATTATTTTTAGAGGGGTTTAAAGTTTTAGTTGGTTAGAGCAGGCAAGCTTAGGCAGCGTGCGTTGCTAGTTGCGGTTAATTTCAACTATGATGGCAGACCTTGAATTACTAGAAATGGATTGTGATTTTTTCCCTCTTGGAGTGTACACTATACCTGGTGATGGTCCATCCGAGGTAATAATATCCCAAACCCTTGCATAGCCTCCTCACCTGTGTGTGTTTCCAAATGACATCTTGGAAACATAAATTTTAGCGTTCATTTATTATTGACAACAAACTTCTGCCGGTACGAGTTAAACTTCTATTGCTGGTAACCTATAGATAATGGGGTATCTCTAGGTTATCTCTTTGTTGATACTGGTCCGAAGCGCCCCAGTGTCAAGAAACATTATACTTTGATGAGTTATCAATTGATGAATAACAAATAGTATGACGGGAACCGTGCAATAATAAACTACACAAAATTAAAGAGTAGCGTTAATTTTGAATATACATCATTTAACGCGATAAAATAACTACTTATCTGCCGTGACGAAGCACGGGTATTCAGCTAGTGACTTTATATAGAGTAAACCTCTGTCCATGATATCTTGCTCATTATGTCTCCCAGTAAGCATTTTGAAAATATAGATTTAAATTTTTAACGCCCATTTATTATTAACTACGGGGATTTATTTAATTTTTAGGACGGGTTATCTATAGGTTACCACCTAAAAAAAAAAAAAAAAAAAAAAAAAAAAAAAAAAAAAAAAAAAAATATATATATATATATATATATAGGATATTTGATAGGATCTGAAAATATAGATAAAAAGATCCTAGCAAATATCCTATTTTTTTTTTTTTTTTATTAAGTAAATTGTGATATCAGCTGGCCAAAAACCAGTCTTAATATTAAATTATTCAAATTAACTTAACGTTTGTTACACCCCTTACAAAAAAGTTTTTTATTCCATAGACGTAATTCATATTTTTGAAGCCTTCATTGTTCTTAATTAGATAATTAAATACACAATAGTTCTTGCTATAATTTTCAAGTGGAAGGATTCAATAAAGAATAGTGAGTTTTTTAAATGGGATCTGGTGATTTACTTAAAATAGTTGGACCCATAGGAGATATTCATGGTTTAAATTACAGCCCTATTATTTAGATGTTCTAAAAATAATATTTGTCTGCGCCGAATTATGTTTGTATATGATTGATGCATTGTTAAATGAATTACAGGTTCTCACAGAAGCCATTTGTTTAAACAATATAAATAAGCTCGTTAAAGGCAATTTGCTGAAAATGATGAAGGATTGTTCTAAAGTACATGGAAATTTAATTAAAGAAGCAGCTATGGGTAAGCTGTAGAGTTTTTCTGTTAACATTAATAAGAAATTCCTCTTAGCAAGCCAAGAATCAATAATCTGAAAACACATTTGAAATTTTAATATTTAGCTAAGATGGGTGGAATACCCATTTAATTTAATATTTACTTTTATTTGTGGCTTATGCAAACCATTTTTGTAATATTTGATTTTCAGATGTGTAATTTCTCAACATTTTATGTAGTATAAATAACATATAAATATAATTTATGATTTAACCCCTGGTATGTAACAAACACCAATAGTTTTGTTTATTCTCTTAAACAATGGATTGATCAGGTAATGTCTATCTAAATGGCCTTTTTATATCACACTGTTGAAAATGATTAAAGATTTTAAAATTAGCATATTAAATAAAAGTCCAATTTATATACTTTCTGTATATATATGTGTGTGTGTGTGTGTGTTTGTGTTTAACAGCGAGACTCTGAGCAAGGAAAATAAGAAAGCCCTATTGGTTTGGGAATCCTTAGAAGATATTTGGAGCTGTGATCCATGAAAGAGCAAAAGAGGTGGAGTGTACAGAATAGCTTAACTTAAGGAATTGTACGGTGAACCTGGTATCCTCTGCACTATTAAGAAAGGCGGGTTAAGATGGGAGGGCCATGTAGAAAGGATAGAGCCTGATAGACTACTGAAAAATACGTGGGGTTCACCAGGAGGAGCTAGAAGGAGAGGAAGGCTCAGACTAAGATGGCTAAATGACCTGAAGGGGGATTTACAAAAGCTAGAAGTTCCGAACTAGCGGACCCTGACTCAAGACCGAGAGGAATGGTCAAAGATGGTGGCGGAGGCCTAAGTCCTTCAAGGACTGTAGTGCCCAATTGTTAGTTAGTTTTTTTATTTATTTTAGGTGTATCCACTACTGTAAGTGGCCATTAGCACCCAATTTAGTTGTTAAACATAAATATATATATGCACACCTCCAATATATATACTATATAAATGTAAATAGATCTTTTGTTTTACTTTTATATAATTTGAAAATGTTCAATACTTTACAACGGTGTAATATAAAAATGCCAATCCCACCACAAGTGTTTATTGGAGCGTAGCACTTTCAAGGCAAATACCACATCATCAGTGCAAAAAAGATATAAGCATCTGTGGAAGGATTGGCCTTGTTTCATTTGTTGGTAAATGTCAAGGAGCGTGGTCTCCGCGCCGATTCTTTTGAAACTTTGCACTATAACGTATTTTGATGCACTAAACACGAATCCGTTAAAAAAAAAGCTCGCTTTTCACTAGGAAAGAAGTTATGAAACACTAAAGTTCACTGTTATGGAGGTTATAAAAGACGGGGTAACGGCGAATTTGTAAACACGCGCATGCGCAAGAGTCCTTAATGACGAAGTGTAATTTAAATTTAGACTCACCTTGTGGTAGCTGACTTGGTCGTAAATTGTCGCTTTTGGGCAAACGTGCTATGCGTTTCCGCAAGAAAATATCAAAACCCCTAGCCAATCCAACTCGCTAAAATTAATAAAATTCTATTATGTAAGATTAGCAAGCAAATAAATGTTATTTGAAAAATTTGAGCGTCCTCACCTGTCGTAACATGTCGCTTATGAACATACGTGCTATGTCGTATCATGTCGCTTATGGGCATACATGCTGTGCGTTTCCGCTCGCTCAAGAAGACATCAAAACCCCTAGCCAATCCAACTCGCTAAAATTAATAGAATTCTATTAATTTTAGCGAGTTGGATTGACTAGTGGTTTTGATATCTTCTTGAGCGAGCGGAAACGCATAGCACGTATGCCCAAAAGCGACAATTTAGGCATAAGCTTACTTCCGTTTTCTTAGCCTCCTAGGCATCTTCCAAAGCTCTGTTCGGTGGATATAACTCCCCAATCACACAGAAAATGCTTTTAGGCGGTCTTCATATTTATGGACGCGTTTGAAGAGAAATTCGGCCAAATATCCATCTAAATGGTGAGATCGCCTGCCGTAGCGTGGGATGTTGTCTCTTACTTCTCTCCAAACGCCACACCTTCTCTCCAAACGCCTCCTCCCCACATTTATCACATTTCTTTTCATTACTTATTACATTATTGTTAATTAAAAAATTGATTAAATCAATTCTATTGTGAATTAAAACAATAAATTCATGCAGCTTCATTATAAAGACCACTCGAACGATTCTAAGTAATTAAATGGCGCAAATTAGAACGCATGAACCATAAAGGCATTAGCGAATTATGAAGGGATTTCTGTTATATAATATTTGTCAACAGCAAAAAAAAAATTTTAAAGAATGGTTTATTATTTAAAAAAAATATTTTTGAAATAAATAAGTGGTGATAAATTGAAATAATTGATGGTAAATTTCAATTAGACATCCTTATTACGAACTTTTCCATGCGCATGTTGACAAACATAGTAGGTTACATTACCTTTTAGAACCCGCACAACAGTGAACTTAAATGTTTCATAACTTCTTTCCTAGTGAAAAGCGAGCTTTTTTTTTAACGGATTCGTGTTTAGTGCAAAGTTTCAAAAGAATCGGCGTGGAGACCACGCTCCTTGACATTTACCCATTTTTTTACCTCATTGATGTTTACATTTTTTCCCACAGGTCAAGGCTTTGATAGACATCTTTTCGCCTTATACTTATTAGCACAAAAACATGGTAACGTACCCACCCTTTTTAATGACCCATTACATCAACGATTTAATCATTATGTCATGTCTACATCCACGCTGAGTTCTAATGTGGTTATGCTGGGTGCCTTTGGTCCTGTCGTATCTGATGGCTATGGCATTGGGTAAGTATTGCTATTTACTATTGTAAACTTCATATTCATTAATTTTGTACGTTGTTGAACACCATTTTTTCAAAGCTTTATTATACTTTTGGGATATAAATGGCTCTCACAAGTACAAATAGGTCTTTTTCCTTGATGAGGTTTTCATGAAAGCATAATTATATATGTTTATTGATGCTATGTTTTGTGATTATCAGCCATTCAAATAACTTTTATAATATATAGAATTTCAAATTAATTTAACTGGTTGGTAACGGAAAAAAAACAACTATCACCTGTTGTTTTAAAACAATTTGTTAAATATTTTTTGTTTTTGTAAATAACATATGTATGTATTGGCTTCAAATTAATTGACTGAATGTTTCAAATTAGTTAACTGTGTGTTCTATACATGCTGAATATTATGCTTCCGACTCCAATAGCATCACTATGAAAAAATAATAAATCTTTGTGTTGGAGACATGTTCATCCGTATGATGCAGTACCACCTCCGTCCTGCCAATATATATATATATATATATATATATATATATATATATATATATATATATATATATGTGTATATATACATACATACATGTGTTTATAGACATTCGCCATAAATAAACAACATTCTAGTTTTTTTAGAACATAGCTAGTTATTGACAAAAAAAATTGGGTAAAAATGCAGTTTCCAGCCCTCCAAACCGATTTTTTTCAAACTTTGCACAATAACGTATTTTGATGCACTAAACACGAATACGATAAAAAAAAAACGTCGGATTTAACTAGGAAAGAAGTTATTAAGCACTTAAGTTCACTGTTGTGCAGGTTATGAGAGCTAATGTAAACAACTAAATTTGTGATGACTTTAAGGCATAAATTACGACTTTAAGGCATACGTGCTGTGCGTTTCCGCTCGCTCAAAAAGATAACAAAACCCCAGTCAATCCAACTCGCTAAAATTAATAGACTATAATATTAAGCACTAAAGTTAGGAAGGTTATAAAACTAGGCATCAGCGTATTTGTAAACACGCGCATGCGCAGATATGTAACATTGGGAAACAGAGAACTCTCATTTGAAATGTTCAGAAACCATTTATTCAAAGATATTGTTAATTTTAAGGGCATCCTCACCCGTCGTCACCTGTCGCTTAAGGGCATACGTGCTATGCGTTTCCGCTCGCTCCGCTACGCTCCGCTCGCTCAAGAAAATAACAAAACCCCAGTCAATCCAACTCGCTAAAATTAATAGAATTCTATTAATTTTAGCGAGTTGGATTGACTGGGGTTTTGTTATTTTCTTGAGCGAGCGGAGCGTAGCGGAGTGAGCGGAAACGCATAGCACGTATGCCCTTAAAGTCTTCCTAGACATTCCTCTAATCCTCCAAGACATCTCTTTTAGCTTTTTTTTTTCTTCTTCTTCTTCTTCTTGAGACTGGATGTTCGGTGGATACAAATCCCCAATCGCACTGAAAAATGCCTTTAAACGCTCTTCATATTTATGAGCGCGTTTGAAGAGAAATTCGGCCAAATATCCATCTAAATGTTCTTCTGTTTAGCATCAAAATATTTGTTTGACAATTGACTTGTTGACAATTGAAGTTCGATAGGCGCGAATTAGAACGATAATTATAAAGGCATTAGCAAATTATTAAGGGATTTCTGATATATAATACTTTTCATGAACGAAACAAGAAATGTGAGGAGTGTTTAATTATTTAAAAAAATGATTGTAAATAAATAACTGCTGATGAATTTCGATAATTTATGGTAAATTTCAATTAAACTTCCTTATTACGAACTTTTCCATACCCGCGCATGCGTATGTTGACAAATTTAGTTGTTTACATTAGCTCTCATAACCTGCACAACAGTGAACTTAAGTGCTTAATAACTTCTTTCCTAGTTAAATCCGACGTTTTTTTTTATCGTATTCGTGTTTAGTGCATCAAAATACGTTATTGTGCAAAGTTTGAAAGAAATCGGTTTGGAGGGCTGGAAACTGCATTTTTACCAAAAATTGTTGTTTGAAGAAATCTTAATTTACAAAACAAAAAAAAAAAGATTTCTTCAAACAAAATTTTTGTTTCAGTTTTCTTTAGACTTTTAATTTAATCCCAAAGATCTTATATCTTTCAATTCCTTAAATTTAAATCCTTTGTTCACTCCTGTAACACCTGCTGTCGATATTTATATTCCTTCCCACCATACTGCTTTATTCAGAAAATCATTTGTTACTCATGCCACCTTGCTGTGGAATTCCTTACCTCTGCCTGTAAGCCATGCTACCAACCTAGAAACCTTTAAATCCCGACTCTTCTACCACTTTTTATCCTTCCAAGTTTCACCCAATCCCTAGTTTATAGTCAAGCTGTAGTAATTTCATTTTATATTGTTTTAACTTGATTCTGTAAATTCAAAATTATTTCTACAGGACATGTGTTCCAGAATAAGAATAACAATTTTTCATTTCATTTCAGGTTTTTAAATTAAACTAAAAAATTTTCCTACATTTTAAAAGTTCTTTAGTTTAATTTTTTTCAGGTATTCAATCTGGGATGAGAGGCTCGGCTCTATAGTATCACATTATAAAAACAAATCTGATGGTTCTGGATATATACATTGTTTAGAAGAAGCACTGCATGATTTATATAGCATTTTGAACTAATTTTGCTCATATTTTTCTCTCTCTGCCTTAGGGAACTGTGCCTTAATTTCTTAAGGGTAAAGACTAAAAAACAAGTGATTTTAAAATATTTTAAGTGGAAGTAGTAACCTACCAGATGACAATCCAACAAATACATTTCCCCAAATATTTTGCGCCCTTTAGAGGACAATTTGTAATTCATTTTTGTTATTTATCCAATAACTCAAATTTATTACTGATTGACTTGGGTCAAGCATTTTTGAGAAAATATCTGGCAACTAAAAGATTACAACTTTTACCCAAACATTCGAAATAAAAGAAGGGCAAAATAAAATTTGTTGGTAATCTACTATTGGGAAAGACAAAGGGCTTCCATAAGCAATTTAGTAATATTTACTTTAATAATTATACAGTTTTGGTGAAGGAGAACTGAACAAGTTATTACAATTTCTGTAATGATATTCTTTGAATTTTCTATCTCAAAGGCAATCTTCTTATTGGGTTACAAAGCTGTTCCAAGTATCTTTCACCAAAACTATCTTCATTTATGGAATAAGAAGGTGTAGATGATCGGGATTCGGCTTGAATTACAAGACATCTTCAGGACTATGGAGGAGAAAAAGAACAGTTCTTTATCGAAGAGGCTACATTTCTGTAGGCAGATATAGAGCTCATTTTAGTTATAAGTATTTAATTTTATTTAGCACGGTCGGCCCCAGCGTTGTGGCATATTCGTCCGAGAAATTACCTATTGAATTGAGTAGACTGAAGGTCAAATAATATGACTGAGGATAAAGAAATATGCTTTACTAATTGTACTGGTGAATCACCAGGAGTATTCCTCAAATTTAAATATAGCCAAACTATATTCCTGTTCAGATAGATCGAGCAGATGAATAGCACATGCCCAAACTTCTGGGAGGGAAACATTTCCTAGGGTTCCTCCATGTCTAAATTGCCATTTGAATGAAGAACGCACCAAGCAAAACAATCTGGTTGTATAACGTTTAGGATCAGGGAAGGTTTCAGGTGGTCATGAAGGGCAGTACATAGTCTTTTTGGGGCTACATTTGCACGAAAAAAATTAATAGAGATTACAACTTTGCAAGAGATGTGTTCTGCGGGCCTGTCGCCGTGTATGTCAGCAGTTAGCTTGGCTTTCTTTCTATCCCCACTACTCTGGGCCTTGTCCTATTACCCTTTGTATTTGGTCTGGGTCCTCATAACATTATTCCCGGATTGGTTTGCGGGTCTGGTATTGTATGATACTGAATCCGCCTGAACTATTTCTTTAGCAGGCCTGCTGTCGTGGTTTATTTGACACTTAACTAAATTGTAATTAATCCACTAAAAGTACATCATTTCAAAAGTTTAAAGCATTAAATATATGAAATGTTATTGTTTTGAGCATAGTTTTTGTTATTCTTTTATGAAATCTTTTCAGTATTGACATAAAGGCTTTACACTTAGTAAGAGATCTCATTTTATTATAATTGTTATATTCTTGTTTATTGATCTGCTCTTTTATTAAATTTTATTGTTTCATAAATTGATATTTTTACAAAACACTATTATGTAATCACAGTATTATAATATGGACCTATTTTTGTACATTAGAAAACATGAGTATTTTTGTAAGATCACAGATAAAAAATTATAATAGCTACTGAGTTCTCTCTTTTTTGCTCCTATATACATTTTATAGCAGGTTTGAGGATAATATTATGGGTCAGCTGTAAATGTTTTTCACCAGAAGGTATGAAAAAAACTGTTCCTAAAATGTCTTCACACGTCTTGGACATTAGATTTAATATTTTCATACTGGAATCATAGTTTCTGGAGAAATAATCATGAGCCTAATAGTTTTGATATACCAAAAGGAAATAATCCTTTGTTTAGTTAAAATAGCTGGCTGTAAATTATTAAGATATCCTGACTTGGACAAGCCCGTTACCAAGCATGAAGGCGCTTGCTAGGGACCGAGTTGGCTAGAGGCTCTACCACGCTGAAAGGCACATAGTGGAAAGGAAAGAAGAAGACATTGAAATAAGAAACACTTTATTTTATGGTATTCTAGATAGATAGATTCTTTAACCCTTACGCTGTTACGGACTGATAAATCAGTCCGGTGGTTGCAGTGCCCCGGACTAATATATGACTCTGGAGGGAGAAGTGGACTGATATATTAGTTCGGCTTCTTTTGCGCTTGGCTGCTACGATCTATTATATCAGTCCTTCAACTATTGCCATCTGTAGCCTGTTTATAGAAGCTGAAGTGTCCTTCAAAGTCGATATGGGGCATAGGATTTCAATTTTGTCACTTTAGCTTCCTACTACTCAACCTACCTGTACCGAAAACCATTGTTTCTCTTTACCTGGTATTTACTTTGCATATTTCTAGAGTATATTTTGTGCTTTTCAAGTGAAGAATTGTGTGTGTAAACATTTCTATGAAAATGTTAGCACTTTTGACAGGTGTGAGCAAAAGTGAAGCAGAGTTTTCTTCGGATGACGATGAGGGTTCTGATAATGCATTCCAAAATGTTTCTGTTGGAGAAACACCTGGAACAAGTGGAATGCAAGGTACAAGAGAATTATCTTCCGACAAAACATCGAGTGCAAAAGTATTCAGTACACGGGGCACTCCAGGCGCTAGGCTATTCCGCACCACAGTAACATCTAGCCCTAAGAGTATTACACAGCCTAAAGGTTAAAAGATCGACCCTTGAAGATCTATCCATTAAAATATCGGCCCTTAGAGATCGATTCTTTGAAAAGACCGGCCCTTGGAGATCGATTAAAAATAATTGATATATCTTGTCAAAAAGATCAATCTTTTAAAAGATCGATTCAGATTTCCCATCTCTACTTGGAGCATATCAGCTGTAATTTATTCCAACAAATAAAAGTTAGATCTTTGTTTTTGGACAGATAAAAATTCAACCTATGACTAAAAATTAGTCAATCAGGTGAAAAAAATAAATCTTTTCTCTAATGAGAATTCTCTCTTTTTCAAGAGATAAATAATTCATATCACCTATTCAACTGCAGTTATTGATCTAAATTTGGGCTGCCTCTATTACTTTCCTGTAGAACTCAAAATTCACAGCACCAATTTCTATGGCAAACCACCAATCCATCTTCCCAATGCCGCTGAATATCTTTTTGGCTTCCCTAAAGCGCAAATGCACTAAGAATTCATAATACCTTTTTGACTTTGCTCCGCCAATCAATCTTCCCAGTGCTGCTGAATATGTTGTTGGCTTCCCTACAGTGTATCTACGTTAAGAATTCACAACACCATCTCGATTTTGCATTGCCAATAGATCTTCCCACAGCCGCTGAATACCTTGCAGGATTCGCTATAGAGCATCCACAATTTGCAACACCTTTACTTTGCTGTTTTATCTTCCCGATGCCACTAAATATTTGCTTAAAATTTTGCTAGGATTTTAAAAAGGACATGAATTTTTCATCTTTATATTGTGATTACTAATTTCTAAAGGAGAGGATTAATATTCGTTTGACCGAAAAAAGAAAATTAACAAATTTAGCTATTTATATTTATATAATATATATCTAAAATTGAATTAATAACAATTATTCATCTACTTAGTACATTAATTGAACATTTTATTGCCAGAAGTTTAATCACTTTGGAATGTGAAAGTACAATTCATAATTTTCAAGATACAGTGAAAGTACATTTAAAAAGGTGAATGGCACTTAAAATATATTTAAAGGAAGATTGGTTTGAAATGGATTTTTAATAGATATTAATTGTTAAAACTATAAAAATATATAATGTCTTTTAGAGTAAAAGTAATTAAATATAGAGAGAAATAGAGGAACTAATAATACAATAGTTCATAGCGAAGAAGAGAGGCTTTGGTGTGATTAGGCCAATACAGCTAGCTCAACATTACTATACTTTCATAATGTTTACTCTATACATTATTACATACTATATAAACAATGAGTGAGCTTTAATATAAAATAGAAGTTGAGTATGATTACAATTGAATACAACTAACAATTTTAAAAACATTTCACTAGCTTTAAGGCAATTCAAGTACATTTCATTATAGTCTGTCGACGTACAGATCTATGATTTCATTGCACAAAGTGTGCTACATAAAGCAAATACACAGAGCCCAAGAGCTCAAAAAAATTTAAGACATAAAAGCATTTATAAAATAATGTTGTTTTTTTTAAAAAAAAAGGAAGAGCAGTCTTTTGGGAGGTCGACAAAAAATACAGAATGTAAGGTAGTTAAGGAAGAACTTCAACATAGGCGAGTGGAACTCGACCAACTTGGTCTCCACGATGGGCCAGTACGTAGTCAGTTTCAGTTTCAGATATCTTCTCTATTGCAATTATCTGTAAAATAAAGTACTGAATTAATGCAAATGAAGCTGAACTTGTTATGTTATTCATTTATTTAATTAAATGTTAGGGTTCGATTCCCACTAGGGGTGGTGGCTTTTCTTTCGAAAAAAGAAAGGGCATCAGCCCTATCTTTGCTAGAAAAGGGTGGTAACCTACAGATAACCCGTCTCAAAATTCGTAGTTAATAATAATGGATGTTAAAATTTAAATAAATAAATTAAATGTTGACACCCATTTATATGCAAGACTCCGTGCCAAGCGTCGTGGGTTCGATTTCCACTTGGGGTGGTGGCTTTTCTTTGGAAACAAGAAAAGGTATCAGCCCTAGCCTTGCTAGAAAAGGGTGGTGACCTATAGATAACCAATCCTAAAATTCTGAGTTAATTATAATGGACGTGAAAATTTAAATAATAATATGTAAGAGATTTTGGGGACAGGGTATCTTCTAGCCGGAATAGAGATGAAATGAATATTTGTCATGGACAGCTTTTATTAAATTTTGTTCATGAGAAAATCCCAACTTCCAATGGACCGATTTTGATTTTTCTACCACACATATTTCTCACATTTTTGGCACAATATCTACCGAGTTTCTGCGTAAGGAAGTACATATAACGACCAGTATGGGAAATTTAATAATTTGGCTCAAGAGTAATCCCCCATTCCCAATGGATTTATTTTGCTAAGTTTTAGAACAAATATTTCTCTTTAATTGGGAATAATGTATACCAAATTGCTATTTAGTTATTTTAAGTTGTGCAGTTTCCCCATTAAACGTAGGTCATGGATTTTTTACTATTTGTATTTGTTCTAAACCAAACCAAAATGTATCAAGGAAAAAAGATGTCTTTTCCCCTGTATTTTTTAAGTTTTCTAACCACATATCACCTGGGAAGAGAAAGGGTGAATCTGAAAAATCGACTTTTTTTTAAATTATTTTTCTGAGTCAGAAAGTTGTAGGTAAAACGATGCTTCGCCTTGTTTCTCTCATTCACCTTCACATTTTCAAGTTGATAACCATCTTCTATGAAAAATTCAATGTCCGATTTTCCTAGAGGAGCAAGGGCAAATTCCAGGTCTGAAACCCCCCCCCCAAGCATTTTGTTCACTCGTATAAATTAAAATTACTTTTACAATCAGGTTTATGAGTAATCATTCCATAGAGTAAATATTCACCCTTGCCATCCTGAAACACTTTCAGAACTTCGACTTCGATTTCCCAACATCTGGATTTTGGGATTCACTCTTTCTCTTCCAATGTCCAGATATGAAGTGTGGTATTTTTTGTGGGGGGGGGGGCTAAAAACAGATAACATTTTCCAGGCAGGGTAGGAATGCAGACATCCTTTTAAAAATTTTAAAATACATCACAATTCTCTATCTAACCTTGCTTTAGTAATGGTTGTATCTAGAATAAAGAAAATCTCACCTCATCGGCTATCAAAGATATCTCTTGTGGGTTTCTAGCATCATATCCACATAGCACCTTGGCACGCTGAGTTTTTCTACCTCCCTTCGGGCTCAGGCTAATACAGTTAAAAAAAAAGGAGATACTTCACAGTAAAAAGAAATTAAATCAAGGAAAAATAATAAAAGGGGAAGATTAAAACAAAAAATCAAAAAAGGGCTTTCCTGTTTTCTTTCTCAATCGGTCGACTAATAATTTTATCTTTTATATTAACACCTCAAACTATTTCTTAATACAAAATTCAACATTATCACACTATTAAGAGTTTTTCTTCTAAAATATTCAGTCCTTTTATACATTGAAAGATGTCATGATACAATACACATCAGAGCCTTTAAAAAGCAAAATAATTTACTAAAGCTACTGGAAAGAACTATTAAATGATAATTTTAAAGTGTTATGTGGAGTGTATTTAAAAATTAATTGAAATTTTTAAAAAAATATGAATTAAATGAAAAATGATTACGCAATTAGAATATGACTAGATTCGATAAAGAATAAACATTAGCATGAAGTTAATAAGGCTTCAAAGAAAAAGCCAAACAATCCTTGATATTCATTGAAGAAGGGAAAATACAATAGTGTTTAATAAAGGGTTGGGATTATTGGAAGCCGAATTGGTTAGGGTTGTTGCCCGGAGCCATGAGGTCAATCTCCTCTGAGTTAAGTCGGACAACTGGGCTCCTCCTGTCACTGAAACAAACACCTCCTTCAACTTAATAGCTGCAGAGGAAAATATTACACAAGTCAAAATAATAAATAACAAATAAAATAGGGGGAAGAATGATGTTTTAGGTATCAAAATATTTATTTATAGTAGGACCTCCATTATCCAGGGTAATGACGGGGAGGGTGGTCCACGGAAAATCGAAACACAATATTTTATTGACTAAATGTGCTGAATTGTAAGGTTATAAAGAAAACTGTGTACAAGATGTCATGTAAACCTTTTTATTTGCATTGAGAAATGTGTATAAACGTTTTATTAATTAATAATTTGTATAAGTGCAAAAACATACTCAATATTCCTAGTTAATAATAAATGGACGTTAAAATTTAAATAAATAAAACATACTCAAGCTCAACTCAGTGCGTTTTTTTTCATAAACCACTGATAGACAGCATGAGCTAGGTCTTTTAATGAAAGGTCTTCATCGCTTTCCTAGAACGCATTGTTTGGGCCGACGCAAGAAGAAGTTGGAAAAGTCTTTTTTCAGTTGGAAATATCACAAACTGTTTGTTCGCCAATTCCGAATTCGGCGGACAATTTTTTTACACTTTCACCATCTTCTTTCCGGTTTATAATGGTTAATTTTTGTTCTAAAGTAAACACGACGCGTTTTCTTTTTTGAGCCATTTTAATTTTTATGTAACATATGTATGTATGCTTGTACTCGAGAGAAGAGTTAAAGCCCAACTGAGGAAATATTTCCTTGGTAGGCTAAGAATATGAAATAAATTGACATGCTTCCAGAAATATGGAATCATCACATTCTTCAGAAAACAGCGCTGTTTTTCCATTGGTTAGTTTACAATGTACGTAATTAATTTAAATTCATATTTATGTACATAATCGTCATTATATACATACAAATATTTAATACATAATTATTAAATCAAATGTTTTATTTGATAAAAATAAAAATAATGCAATAAATATGTTTGTATGTA
This sequence comes from Gonocerus acuteangulatus, assembly GCA_946811695.1. Taxonomy (NCBI): domain Eukaryota; kingdom Metazoa; phylum Arthropoda; class Insecta; order Hemiptera; family Coreidae; genus Gonocerus; species Gonocerus acuteangulatus. Next base: position 72,982,503 of record OX328126.1, on the reverse strand, counting down.
CATACAGTTATGTACATAACATTTAAAGAAAGAATAAAAATATAAATTCCCCCATATAGACCCCGGTTAATTGGAATCCCGGATAATGGAGGTCCTACTGTAGATGTGGAGTAATAGTTGGGTTCGGTTTAATAAGGCAGCAGTTAAAATTTTGAAGAAATGGCAATAGCAATATGTGAAGCTTCCCCGCTTCTTTGGTGCATCCCATTATATCACTAGGATATATCGCCGTTCCGGAAGAACAATGGCATAACTGCTAAAATGTGTCAAATGCAAATAAGTCCATAGACAATATCAGCGGAGCATGGACATAACTATAATTCTACTCCGAATCGCAAGAGAAATTTTGATAGAACAACAGACAGAAAATTTGTCTTCTAGAACAAAGAACGTTTTTTAGAGAAACAGTGACGTAACTGTACTTAAGGGCTGAAATTAGGGTGATCCTAATCCCTGATAAATAAAAGTAAAGAATATATTCTACACGCACTCAATATGCCATTATTTTCTGTCACTTAAACCCTTTTTCAATTATATGTTTAATACAATTGCAAATCGTTTTTTTAATCTCCTGTAAAATTGAAGTTTTAGCATTTGTCACTATTCTTCCGGAATGGCTATATTTTTTATATATTTAAATACAAATTTAAACCAATATCATTTTAGTCATCTATGGGTTCTGAAACGTGATTCATTCTAGCCCTTACTTCTGAATTCAGGGTGCCTACTACTTTTGTGAAAGCCAATTTCGGGACTTTTTCGTGACATTTTAATGATTTGAAAAGAAAATTTCATGCTCATTAAAAAGAAAATAATTTCAATCAAAATGAAAAAGCCTTAACTATTGGCTTGAAATTGGCCCTGTGTATAGAATTTCAATATTTAAGTCTGCATATATTTAAAAAATGAATAATTGATTTGAAATGCATACAAAAATGGCGACAATTACGAATGCGCCAAAATTCATGACTTTTTCGTGCACTATTTTCAATTTTGTGACATTTTCATGACTTTTTTGTGCAGTAGACACCCTGGAATGGCATCATCAGATCTACCTCATAATCGGATTTCCTCTTTATGAAAGGAGAGAGAAAATTTCCTAAAAAAAAGTTTGTATTTTGACGTTTTTTGCTGGATTTTTAAGATTTTATCATGAAAGGTTTTGAATAGAGGTAGAATTAATTCGAATGTATATACTACAACACCTGATAGGTTGAATAGCTATCTTCAACTTGGTACAGCGTGGTCAACGATCTCTTTTGAGTTAAAGGATTGAAATATTTCACATAAATGCAGATTATTATAAAAAGCATAAGAAGTGATTAAAATTCTTCAAAAATAAAACAATTTTACCAAGATATCACCACATACTTGAGGAATAGTTTGGACTCTTTGATAAGACAGTACAGTACTTCTGTTATATCTCACAAAAGACAAGACGTCTAGAGGATGAAAATATTAAAACATATTTCTATTTCTATTATTAAAATGTGTGCAATGAGTAAGTAATTCTGAAATTTCTAACTTAATCCCTAATTTTTCTTCGAGATATATTTCTCCAAAATTCAAACTGCACCATGTAATCCCAGCTATTGTCTAAAATCAAAAATAAATTTAAATAATGGCTAACTTAATTCAATTAATAATATTCACTCTCATCAGCACTGAAATAACTTAATATTTGTTAGCTCAAAACAAAAAGAAAAGCCTTTCTCATAAAGAAATGAAAATAGAATATATGCATAAACTTAAATAAATAGGTATATAAAATCATTGATAGTGCTAGTTAAAATGAATAAAATTAAATCAAAATGCCAAAACTTTTTCAGTGTACGTGATAACGGTTTAGAACTAGAACACATCATCAAAAAATATTGCGAGAATTATTTGACTATGAAATATTTTTCTCTTACAGAGTTTTAATTATGATCAATAAAATATGAAATTAACAAGAAATCTAAATGGACAATTGAAAATATTTACTGACTTGGAAATATCATTTTTGAGTTCCTGGACGGCAGATACGCACTGCTGGTAATAAAGAAGCTGAGCATCAACGAAATCGTGAAGACACCTTAAATGTGATGCGTGAGAGGAAGACACACTTTCAAGAAGCAGTTTGGTGATTTCAACTTGTCTATCAAAATCTGACTGGGCAGCCCTTAGATCCCTTTCAGCCTAAAATTAGTATCTTAATTAATAAGTCAAATAAATTTAATCTTAATAAAAATAAGGAAATCCTTTTATAAAGAGGAATATGAAATTGGTTTCATTTGATTCCCTGTGCCAAATAACCCGTGAAAGGTTAACCCAGAAGTCTATTAATGCAAAACTGTTAAGCCTGGTATCGAGCTCACTTCGAATTCCTCAGGAAGTATGCTCAATAAGTTGATACCGGGGTTGCTCGCTATGAGCTGCTCCCTTCGCACTGTGTGACCCGAGCCATGTGCTTGTTGGTAAAATGGTCGTGCTCAAAGATTCCTCAGTCTGAGCTGTTTTTGCAATGAAACGGCTATCTGTAGCCTTGTATTGTACAGGCGCAGGTTTTCGCATAATTAAAAATGAAAAAGTACTCCAAAATGTTAAATTGTATGAATGACGTTTTTGTGGGATTCTAAACATCCTGAAATTTACAACCAAAACAAAAGAGAAGATATGTGGTATGAAATATCTATAGCAGAAAATATTCCTGTTAAAGAGTTGAAAAAGAACAGTTGAGTCGTCCCGTAGCAGTCTGTTTTCGTATTCTGAACAATTTTAATATATTTTTTTGACCCAATAACGTGGCTTAGGTCGACTTTGTTTTTTCTAAATAATTGTTAACATCTCAATATAAGCTGTGGCAGCGATTTGCATGTTTCGTCCCTATGAAGTTGCTATGTTCTAAATAAGTTTCAATCCATGCATTGCTTTTGGTGGCTCGTCCGCTCGCATTGAGCATTTGAGGTTATTCAACATAGAACAGCGTATGCCTCAATCTGAGGCAGATATGGCGAGGCATGCTCGATTTGAGCAGTCACGCACTGTCGATACTAGGCTTCATCATTACAATTTTATTTTTTTTTAGAGGATTTCATCAATAAACTCGCATTCTGGCGAGCAGATTCTGCTGGTTAAGCGGGACAAATATATTTGTGTATAATGATTTGCAATTGTTTGGGGGAATTTAACCTTACATGATATGCCCCTTCTGACGATCTGCAGCAACAGCAGATCAAAAGAATGTGCTGCAGCGAGTGCCTAGAAGAAGACCCAAACAGGACTCCTGTTGCTGTCTGAGAGCAGATGCCAAAGTGTCTACAGAGAACATGTAATGCCTAAAATGACCCAGTTCATGTTCCTTTCAGTGAAGCTTGGATGAGCTGGTGTAATGCATTACACATGCTGGGTTGGCTTCTAATGGGAGGGTAATTTAGCCAAAACCATTTGTTTAAAATAAAATGCCACATTACGTATAAAATATTTATTTTATATAGAAACCTTGTCATCAGCCCGACTATCAGATAAAATCTTTACAAGAACAATTTCAGACATCCTAATGGTCCAGTTAAAAATCGCACACAGTCGTAAAGTTTTTAAGGATAAACAGTTGTAAGTTACATTCAACCCTATTAGTATAACTTAAGAAACCATTACATTGGCCAACAAATCAGGAACTCATCTGTTTTGATAACTATTATTAAACATATACAATTAGTCTATTTGTCTAATACAATTCTCTAAAAAATAGTCTGAATGCTCACCTCTTGAAGAAGGAATTCTGGGCTAGGCCCTTCCTTCTGACGCATGCGAATGAAAGAACACTTAAGTAAAAATTAATGAATTGAAGTGAAAAAAGTATGATATATTTTGTAAAATGTTTTATTAACAAATTATTTATTGAAAATATACGTACAGTAGGTTGCCCAATCATGCTCCTTGCCTTCCTAACTCGATTCTTGCATGCATCTAGATCCAGTCTATAATCAGGAATAAATGGTAAATATTTTACAGAGAAATACTTTTATAATTTTTTAGGAATTATAGCTCATTTAAATAAATAATTGAAAAAACTCAAAATAATCTGTAAAGTCTATTAGCCCTTAGCTTACGGTGGGTAGTGCGGGTTGGCCGACCCTGTAGTATGGCAATCTACCTGGCTGGGCCCTAGTTACGAAGCTATTCCGCCCTCCTCTCTACGTGTGTAAAAACGTTCACACAATTTCCTCCCTTAAAATTTCTAATAGTAGGAAAACTTTATTTTATTATTTATTTACGTTTTCTTTTTAGCTCTAAATATTTAGATTGAATTATATAATTAGATGCTCCAATAAATTCTATATTTTTTAGTACAAAAAATATTTTTTTAGGATATAGGTACTAATCTATGAAGCTAAATAAATAAATAGTCTCTTTTTTTATTAAAACAATAAAAAATCCATCCTCCTTTTCGATTTGGATCGAGTTGGATCTAACACTGGTGTTGTTAATTTTTTCGAGTCTGACCAAGGTATCCATAGTCCATAGCTCTCTCGACACAAATAGTTAATTCCCCCGAAAACTAGTAATGAAAGAAATAGCTAAAACTTCCCTCAGTCTTTGTTTAGTAGCCCCAAGGTCAAACTCCTGGAAAATTCAGCCATAGGGAGCCGGTAAACGTCTCTCGAGACAGCGTGCCTCGACTTCTACAGAAGTTTCTAGTAAGGAAAGTATTAACAGTAATATAATAATACCGCCTCTTTGCTTTTCTCCTATCCTCCCAGGAAGATCCTTTATAAGAATTGACCAGCATTCTAAGACCAGATTACCTATATATGTTTTTTTCTTTTTATGTTTGATTAAGTTCACTTTTGTTTTGTTGTTTATTGTATGATTTTACATTTTAATCTATTTAATTTTTCTACAAGCCATTAACTAGCAAGAAGTTTCACTAATTAGTCAATAAAAGTTCACCTTTTGCTTTCCAAAATTCCCCGCTCATTTGTAATAGTCTTCATTTCACCCTCTAGGTACTTCCTTAAAGGTGTCAGGAAGCAAGAACTGGCATTAGATATAAACTCTCTCTCTATTTTCCCCAGTTTCTGTTCACATTGACCAACTTTCAATAAAGCTCCTCCTGAAAAGAATTGTAGCAACAAATCAAACCTTTTTCTTAGCAGGACTTACCTGTTGGCAACTTTTTATCATATAAACATTTAAATGGAAGAAATAAAAAATTAAAAACTATGCTACATAAAAAAATATTATTACCTATTGTATTGAGTAGACTGAAGGCCAAATAAGGTTTATAATTAACAAATTTAATTTTAACATCCATTATTATTAACTAACAAGGGGAGTGTACAGCGATGGGGTCACCGATTTGGACCAATTTTTTTCGAGCGTTTTAATCCGTTTTTAAATCAAAAATTGTTTTATATCCTCGACTCTATAGAAGTCATTATTCTGCCAAAATATTCCATATACGTACATTTATGAAGTTATCGATTATAAAAAAAAATTGATTTAAAAACGGATGTCAGATTCGTTTTTAGCACATTGAAAAATCCCTAAATTCAAATTTTGGGAATACTACAAAAATAAAAAAAATTGTGTTTTAAATTTTGCTAAGGGGGGACCCTTAAAATTTTGTTAGAGATTCAAGAATCCGGCCATATGTCAAAGAATATTTACCCGATTCAAACCAAACTTGGAGGTTCGATAAAGGCCATAATGTGACACATTTCCGTCCAATCAGGGTGTTTCTACGTGTTCTGGAATTGACGTTATATGCAAGAAAGTTTACATTTTATTTTTATTTTGAGAACCATTTTTCGTAAGTACCTTTTCAGATAATACAAAAAAAAAAAAAAAAAAAAAAAAAAAAAAAAAAAAAAAAAAAAAGTCATTTATATGGTTAGAAAAAGGAGTCTTTCTTCTTTCGAAAGATTTCAATGACATAAAAATCGGATTATCTCTAGGGGAGATATTGAATTTCAAAACGTCACATTACTTTTTCGCTAACAAATATTTAGCCTCTTCCGGACTGGGAAAAATCAATATTTTTTGTTTTCAATGATATTCACTATATTAGAGTTTCTTGGGGTGCTGATTTTAAATCTGCTATTATTTTTGGTGTTAAAAAAATGTATAATACTAGTTTACCTGAAAACTTAAGCATATTTTTGAATATATTTGATGAAATATGAATTATTGTTAAGCGATTATATTTTTCTTTTAATCTACTCTATAAAACAAATGAATTGGTGAAAGAATCGTGTTGATATCATTTTCTAAACTCGATATAAAAAATAAAGCACTTTCAACCTATTTTATTTTATTTCTCGGCTTCTAAGGTGCATTGGACGGAACGCTCGGACACGTGTCGACTATTTTTCGATGTAGAATCACCAGAAAAAAATTGGTCCAAATCGGTGACCCCATTGCTGTATACTCCCCTTGTAAGAATTTTAGGATGGGTTTTCTAGTCAGGATAGGGCTGATGCCTTTTCTTTTTTCTAAAGGAAAGCCACCACCCCATAGTGGGAATCGAACCCATGACCCTTGGCACGGAGTGTTAAGTGCTCTTGCCTTAGAGCACTTAACAAATATATGTTACTAATTGACAATGTACTTGGTGAATCTTCACGAATATTTCTCAAATATAAGTAAAGCTTAACTATAGCCTGTTCAGATAGGTAAAGCCTAACTATAGCCTGTTCAGATAGGTAAAGCCTAACTATAGCCTGTTCAGATAGGTCGAGCAATTGAATTGCACATGCACGAACTTCTGGAGGGAAACATTCCCTAGTGTTCTCCCATTTATAAATTGCAATTTCAATGAAAAACAAGCCATGTGAGGGCCGTACATAGTCTTTTTGGAGCAACATTTGCGCGAAAAAAAAAATAATAGTGATTACAATGTTGCGATTATAGTCTTACACTTTTTATAAGTAATTTGATATGGATCAATGGAATTAAATCTATAACCGTTCTTGAGAAAAACAGAAAAAAATAGAATTTTCTGGCATTTTTCGTGATAGCAGATTGAGTCGAAGAATTTTCAAGATGTTTCACATTCATCGAAACTGAAGTGTGAGATTTTTGAGATATTCGGATAGTTTCTTAAATATAGCAAAGAGAATTTTCTATTACCAGCAACCTGTCAGGACTTACATGTCCCAAGTAGCAAACGTATGTGATTGCTGGAAGTGGAGGGCAATGATCAGGAGAAAAGAAAATGGTCACTTACTGCACAGAAAATTGTTTTTATTGTTTGGACTAAGCGCTTTATGCAGATTCTGCCACCATCATAGGAGCTATGTATTCAGCCCTCGGTCGTGAAACTGAACTCATTATAGCTCTCATGAAGATGGCAGAAGCTTCTAGCGGATAACTAACTTAATAAAAACAATTTTTTTTCTGGGGAAAGAGACTATTTCAATTTCCCTTCTCAACTAAGGCAGTTTTAAGATTATGCTCCATAGAACTGAACTAGTAGACTGAATCAATAAATCACCTTTATTATTTTTTTGTTATTACTTGGCCTGCCACCTACTTAAACTAAGTTTAATACGTGGATTTAATGGGGTCACTTTTCAATTATTCACTGGTTCTGATTTTGGTAAGGGTCAATTAATTCATTTGATTCATTGAGACTTTATTCAAAGTGTTTGTATCACTGAATCAGTTCATTGGTAGCATTAGATACAGAAATGAGTGACTGGTAGACCTAGAAAAACATCTTTTAGAAGAAAGGCCCCTGAAGGGATTTGAAATATGTAGGATAAATCCAATAAAGAGGTAAAAAAATCAAATTTATTATGTGCATTGTTAATTGAACAGTCAAAACAAGAACAAGCAATTTTATTTTCCTGAGCCAAATAACATAATAAACAGAAGATATCTTGTAATTGATTTATTGCTCTTGTCCATGTTATCCCATAAAAATAAAATAATATCATTAACTTTGATAAAGTCAACCCAATGACATCAGAAATTCCATGAACCACAAGGATAAGGATGACTAAGATATGATTAAATCCTCATTTTCCCTCTTCTATTTATTTTCATTAATAAAAATAAATTAAGACTAAATAAATACTTACCGTATGCTGTGCCAGGGCCAAATTCATTCCCTGCTTCGATCATATCTTGTCCTAAATACTCTAGGTTACTCAATCTGTTTGGTTTCTTCTTTTCTATCTTTTCAAACAAGAAATCCTCCACTCGATTGCCTTTACAGAAATAAAAAGCAATCATGTTTTTTTTTGTTTACAAAACTTATGACATCAGAATAAAATCTAACTTCAAGCTAGAAACCTGCCTGGGTTGGGAGTTAAAACAGCTTCTGTATTCTTTAAAATTTTTTCAGTCCATATTTTAGTTGTATCAGAGCGTTCTGCTAAATTCTCAAAGTGAGCATCAAGCTCTGTTTTCTCAGATGTGCCAAGTTTTTCCCCAGTCATCTGCAATCAGAACTCTGTTTTCAACTTGATAAGATGTAAGATATTGTTAAAAACAATTATTAATGCATATACTTAACCTGAACTACTCTGTTTACTACCGTCCCAGCATCCCTGACCATCTTCTTAAGATCAACATTAAAATTCATCTTAAAACTGTTCACCTAAAACAAATTCAAATAAAGAAACCTCGATTTTGTATATTGATTTCACCAAACACCAGCTGACTACAAGATCCAAAGAGGATCGAGACCTCCAAGAAGTTATAATCCTGTCAAGAATATAGCTTTTAAAAATATTGTTTATTCTTGTATTTATGGTCGATAAATTAAAAGAAGAACTATAATTGAGGAGTGGAAATAGTTAGGACATCCTAACAACTTGAGTTATACTTATACCATATAACTTTTTCATCTAGATGTAGAAAACAGTACTATAACCTCCTGTTTACATTCTTACCGGGCTTCAACAAAAATGAGTTTTAAATGCTTTTCATTATCATTTTGTCTTTTAATATTGTTTCTGCCTGAAATTGACTTACTTGATACCAATGGATACATAGCTTATTGTCCCTGCATGGGTATGCATTGCTCTTGTTTGTAAATACATTTATTTTACTAAACTTAATCATTTGAAATTCATAATTTCTTTAGGGAGATTTGGAAACCAAGCTGATCACTTTCTTGGAGCTTTAGGGTTTGCAAAAGGACTTAATAGGACTTTAGTGTTGCCTCCATGGGTTGAGTATAGGTATGGGGAACCTAGATCGGTAAGGGTACACTTCACACTTCATTGTTATTTATTGAGATAATCACTAGATTTGAACAAATGTTCACATACATATATATATATATATATATATATATATATATATATATGTATGTATAAATACATATATATATATATATATATATATATATATATGTATGTATGTATAAATACATTTTTTATTATTTTTAGATTCAAGTACCGTTTAGTACATACTTTAAAGTGAACCCCCTTCTAGAGTTTCATCGGGTGATTGAAATGAAGGACTTTATGGTTGATATTGCTCCACAGATATGGCCCCCTGAAAAGAGAATTGGTAAGGAATATTGAATTTACCTTTATTATTTTAGACAATAAAATTACCTCTTTCTTTATTATGACTTTTTTATTCATCAATTTGATTAATAAATAAGCCCTTAAGAAAAAGTAGATAAGCTTTATAAAAATATGAATTTTCTTCTTTAATGCATTAATGGAAATATTAGCACATCTTCTAAAGCCTATGATGTTTATTTCCTGCTATAATTAGTTCCATAAGGGTATTTTTTACGATGCATCTGCTGGTATTATATCATTAGCGCTCAATAAGGGTATTATGATTTCATAGACTATACATGCCAGTTTTTGTTCTTATGGCCCTGATGAAGACATGCAAATGATGGTGAAACAATGGCAACTAAAAAGCAAGTTAATTTAATTTTTTTTTCATGATTATTGAGAGCCAACTCGTATCTCCATTTTGATAAATTAGTTTGGGTTTTGAGGACTCTCCAGACTTTTGTTAGTTGTTAATTATGTTTGTACTGTTAAAAGTAGCTGAAGTAGGGAAACTTTATTATGGTAATTTGAAAAACCAAATAGTTTTTATTTTTCTATGTATCTAAGTATGTTTGCTTCCCTGCATTTATTTATTATTTAGTTAGGCATGTTGTAATGAAATAAAAAAAAAAATATATAACAATATGAGTTTGTGTGTCCTAAACTAGTGAATAATTTCACATCCCATAAATAATAAGCAAAGTTATCCTATTTTGTTTCTTTTTTTTTAACTCTAATCAATTTAATAAACTTTTTTTTAATTGTTTTTATAAATTCATATTCTTTTTCACAATATTTATATAACATTGAATTAATTATATTAATGTCACAATTATAGTTTTTTAACATATTTTTTTTCTTATTTTAAGCATTTTGCTACACTGCTCGCGGCACAAATGGAGGTTGTAATGCCAAAGAAGGCAATCCTTTTGGACCATTTTGGGATACATTCGACATTGATTTTGTTTCATCAGAATTTTATGGGCCTTTGCATTATGACGTTTATCACAGCAAAATGGAAACTAAGTGGAATGAGAAATATCCTGCAGAAAAGTATCCTGGTAACTTTACAATATTTGTACTGTAGATTTTGATTTGCCTTGAGCCTGAAATCTTGGCCTATACTTATTTCTTTTAAGTGTGAACTCTTCCCCATCCCTAGTTGCCCCTCCCTGGTACAATTGGATTACATTCCTTAGGAAAAATAAATAAATGAATAAAACAGACTTTTAATGATAGAATGTTACCAGTTGGTGGAGGCCTGGGTCCTTCACGGACTGTAGCACCCATCTTTAATAAGTACATAAGTAGAGTATCAATTACATTTATGTAATTTTGAGTGACTTAAAGGAATATTTTCTTTCAGTAATTTTAAGTAAGTGATTACTATATATGCAGGATTTTATTATAGTTTCAACACACGAAAAAAAAATAATTTATTAATTTTGAATTTCAATTTCTATAATATTTTTTTTTATGGTGCATCGACATCTTGGCCATTAGCGCCGAGTGCTGTGCAATAAGTACAAGGGAACATTACATATTTGCTTATGTACCTCATGTTCTTTCATACTTTCCTGGTAGAGAACACATACCCTTGTCAGATAATAAGAGAAAACCCTTATTTCTAGTGAATTTTTGAAGAAGTGAATACCTACAACATGTATCTGGTGAGAAAAATAACTTAGAAATACTACTGTTCACTCATAGTGATCAAATAATACCATGAAAGGCATATAAAAACCAGGTATGCCAGATAATGTCACATGAGAATGTACTTGGGTGTGGCCTTTAAGCGGTTAAAATCACAATCTCAATTCTTTCTTTTCATGTGGACAAGTGCAATTGGGAATTTTCCTATTATTATTATTTCTTTTTTCTACGGTGCATCGACTTCTGGGCCATTAACACCGACATCCAGGGTGCAGCGAGGAATTTTCCCAACAAGTCGTGAGATGAGAAAATTCCTGCCGCCGGTGGGAATCGAACCCACCATCACCCGCATATGAATCTAAGGTGCTAGCCACTAGACCACGGGGAGACCCAATTAATTTTTTTTTTTATTGTTTAAATAACAGTCTCTGCATTCTCTATGTACACACCTAAATTTTATTTTACTACCTACACTTTCAACTTTAATTAATAAAAAAAATAGTAAATGCTGCTTAAGATTTTATTTAAGAAATAATTAATTATATGGAGTTTAGAAAGAAATAACCCTTCAGCACATTGAGCTCTGGAAAACTAGTTTTCCTATATTTTTTAAACATTGTATCACTTGATTTTTTTTTTTACTATTAAGACTGGTATATTTATATTTATTTTTCAGTGCTTGCCTTTACTGGAGCTCCTGCATCGTTTCCTGTTCAAAAAGAGAATATCGAATTGCAGCAATATCTTAAATGGAATGATAAAGTTCTTCGAGAAGCTAAAGAGTTTATAAAAAATTCATTACCAAAAGGAGCATTTATTGGAATTCATTTAAGAAATGGAATGGATTGGGTAATTTATTTTTAATGAACGGAGTATTTTTTTTCAACTTTTCAGATTATTTATTACTATCATTTTTCATGCTAAAACATGCTTCCCAACAATCGTGTTTTTCCTGCCAATCCCCTTTATTTATAGAAAGGTCCTGATTTTCAAGAACCATGCTTTGTCTATTCATCTTCCCTAATCTGAACTTTTTGCCTGGGAACACATTTGGAACAATTTTATATATCAGGCTGTGCCGTATGAAATGTCAGTTTTGTTTACTTTGCGATTTAATCCTTTCCCTTTTTTATTTCATTATTTACAAACATCATTGTTATTTATATAGAATTAAAGCTCTTTTATTCCTATTATTTAATCAGTAACTTGCGTACTATGTTGTGAGAACGATCCTCTGAGAAAAAAATAAAACTTAAATTATGACTTCGACGGAAATCCGTATTATTTTTCGTTATGAATTTAAGCTCGGTCATAGCGCTGCTGAGGCGTGTATGAACATTATCACGGCGTTCGGGGAGGGAACGGTGAATGAACGAACTGTTTACCGGTGGTTTTCCAGGTTTCGAAGTGGAAATTTTGACCTTTGAACGAGGAGCGAGGAAGGCCAGAAACCAAGCTTGCCAATGACCACCTGAAAGAAAGGGTTGAAGCTTGTCCCTCAAAAAGCACTAGGGATTATGCCAAAGAACTCGGAGTAGGAGCCACGACAGTTTCAAGACATTTGAAGGAAACCGGCAAGTCCAAAACTGACATTTCATACGGCACAGCCTGATAACTTTTTTGGAAAAAATTTGTTATTTGTTAAATAAATAAATAAATTTGTTGTAAATTCTGACTAAATAAATAAAAAAAAATAAAAAATAAACGTAAAAAGAAAAATATTTTATTGGAGTAGTTGGGCTGTGAAATTTATGCCTAGTATCGACATTGCGAGGCGGCTTGCTTTGAATGCCTCAGGATGTATGCTCAGTAAGTCAATACCTGGGCTGCTCGCTTCGTACTGTGTGACCCGATCCATGTGCTTGTCGGTAAAAAGGTTGTGCACAAAGGCTCCTCAGTGCGAGCAGTTTGTTGCGTGGAGACGTGTACTTGTTGCTTCGTATGTATAGCCAAAAGTTTTTGCATCATTAAAAATTACAACGTAGATCAAATTGTTAAACATAAATTCTAAGCATCCTGAAATATTACAGTAAAAACAAGAAAATATAAGTGGCGGGAAATATCTATAGCAGTAAATGTTCCTGTTAAACAGTTGGGTCGCCCTGTTCGATGCGAGCAGCCATGCACTGTCGATACTAGGCTTTACTTGATACATATCAAGGTAAGTGAGAAATTCCGCTTGTCTGTTTTCAGTGTGCCTTAACCAAATTGGGCATGATAATAATAGTTGTCTTGTTGGGCATCCCATTAAACTTGAAGCTAGAAAGGAATGAATTTTGAATAGAAGAAAGATTTATTTTTTCTGAAATCATTATTTTTTAATCTGTTAATTAAGTCACCATTGGTGCTTGTTGACCTGTGTAAAAAGAGTGGTTTGAGAACTATTACAGAAGAAAGATTTTTGTTAATTGATCTGAATAAATATAATATAATATAGTGAAGGTAAAATAAATTGCATTCAAGGTCATAGAAGTCCCCTCGGCTTCCTCTGGTGCCCTGGAAAATAATAATAATAGAAATGGTACACATTGTCATTCCCACTAAACATTTAAAAACTTTTTTAGGCTTTTAACTTTTAAAAAATAATACTGCGCTTTGTCATTATTCTCAGTTTTGACAAGGCCTGTACGTTCCATTAGGCTGTATTTATGTTTTAGGCTTCTGAAGAGGCATCTAAGGATGCAAAACATGTAGAGCAATTTAATAAATTGACGAATGAGTTAATTTTATTTATCTTCAGCTAGTGCAAGAAAAATTATTTAAAAAATGAATAAATCGCAGTTTATAGTTTGTGTTTTTTAATGTTGACAAAAAATAAAATGAAAATCCACCAATTCTGTCAAAATATCCTTTGGCAGTTCCCCAAAATGTATACTGAAAGAGTTTTTGGTCAGCATATATTAAGAATGTTTGTCTATTTTCAAGAGGGGGAGTGGCTAGTTATACTTAATTTAATATTACCCTATTTCCTAAATAAAGTACCTTATTTTTCTCAGATGATTTGAATTTTTATATTTTACACAGGCTAGAGCGTGTGAACATGTAGACAAATCACCCTCTCTGTTTGCTGCTCCTCAGTGCCTTGGTTATTCTTCTTCCCAGAAAGCAACAAAGGAAATGTGTTTTCCTAGCGAAGAGACAGTTATCAAACAAGTGAAGAGGCTTGTTCGCTCTATTGGAAATATCTTATCCGTGGTTGTAGCTTCTGATTCAAACCATATGTTGGCACCGCTTTCAAAAGCTCTCTCCAGAATGGAAGTAAGTACCAGCTCTCTGCCCTCAGTCTTATTTTTCTTGTAAATCTGTCAATTCAGTAATTTTGGCTATTCAGGGTATCAATAATACAATTTATTAAACATAATTAAATATTAACGAATACAAAAACCTATAAAAAGAACACAATATTTTTAACCGTTTCTTTGATTTAAACTTAAATTACATTTATCTTTTTTTAAACATTTTATAGTTTTAGTTAGTTTTTATTTATATTAAAATATATTTTTGTGATCTATAAGTTCTGAAATTTTCTAGTCGTCGCTTCTGGATGCGTCATCGTTTTGATATCATAAGCAGATTTCCTTCAGTTAAAGCCCATTCAGTTAGATGGAAAAGTTCAATCCCACATGTACGAAATTCTGAGGGAAATATTCTTGGTGGTTCCAACATTTGCGTATTCCTATTTTTTTTTTTATTTTTTTTATTTTTTATTTTTTTTTTTTTTTATGGTGCATCTACATCTAGGTCATTAGCGCCGGCGTATTCCTGTTTAAATGAATAACACGCTACATGAAACTGTATAAAAACTGATTATGTCTCATTTAGGAGCAGGGAAGGCTTGAGAGGTCAGGCAATGATGATAGTATTTTATGTTAATCAATACTTAGCCAAAGTTAAGGCTGAAAAAAAATTGAACTACAACCTTATCTGTTCAAATATATAATATAGATGAAGGAAAGGGCTTGACCTATATTCCTGACCCAGTAAATATTCCCTCTATTATAACCTTATCACTAGGAGATTTAAAATGTTTTTAGTTGTAGCTTTGGCTAATTATTGATAAATATTTAACCCCCTCCCTTGCCTGACCTCTCCAGTCTAGTCTTAAACGATACAATCCGTTTTTATAGTGTTTCATGTATCGTGTTGTTCCTTGATATGGGAATTGGAAAATGGCAGAACGGTGAAGAATATTTCCTTCACAATTCTGTGCATGGAGAATTGAACAAGCTATGGATAAATTAACTGTCCCACTTATTTTTGAAACTTATAGTTTAAATAATTGAAGGTTTTGGCCAAATAACAGTCTGTATATAATAGATTCAATTTACAGATCAATCTTAGCCTAATTAAGGGTATCCCCTTTTTTGCTAGCACATTACATAGTCTATTGTTTCTGTCAAACTATTATGGTAGTGGTTTCTTGATTAATTTGAACTAGAAAAATGTTAAAGAAGCTATGCTAAACGTTTTCAGTAAAAGCCCCTTACTGTAGGAATGTAACTCATACTGTTATTTGTCGAAGCCCTTCAGTTATAGTTATTGACTTGACAATTAATGTTTTAATTATACTTTTATTGTCTCATTTCAGGTGAAAGTAGTAAAGGCTCAAGGATCTACACCTCACGTCGAGCTTGCAATTCTTGGGCTTTCAAATCATTTTATTGGGAATTGCATTTCGTCTTTCACAGCGTTTGTGAAGAGAGAGCGTGATGTAAGAGGTCTCCCATCACATTTCTGGGCATATCCTATTCCGCCTACAATCAAACAACACGATGAACTGTGATCTCATTCGAGGATGAACATTTTGTTTTCATTTTGTAACATTTATTTATAATTGTCAATTAAGATCTCTGTAGTTAGATACATTTGAGCTTTGCATTGTTTTGCTGTAACTTCAATTCCATATTGCACTGCTTTCATTTTTTCTGTTTGAGCTTAAAACTTTCTATACACTGCTAAACTGAAGCTGAATTAGCTCCAGTGCAAGTATTTCATATTAGTACCCCGCCCTTTGGAAATTTCATTCCAGGAGTTGAGGTAATGGTGTTGGCTAATATGCACCATGTGAGTTATACAAAATGACTACCTACACCTAAACACGGGATAATTTGGCCTAGTCCTCCCTATCCCACTTCCATCACAGACAATGGTTTTTCCGGATGACTGCACTGAATCTGTGATGTGGTTTTTGCATCTCGCTTCATCAATTTGCCCTACTATACACAGTTTAAGAAAATATTGATGGTGTTACTATCAGTTGATAACTCTTAAATTGTGAATAAAAAAAAAAATGATTTAAATAATGACTTGGCACACTGGCAATACAACCCATGCGTACACTTAGAATTGAGGATATATTCACCAATGCCACCTGTATACCATTGCTACTAATTGATTTTAAATAATATATTAGCAATAACAAAAATTATTGAGAGCTATTAGGACTTGATTCGATCTTTCAGTTTACTTTTATTTTCTAACTAAATGAACATTAACTTAACTGACAATGAGTCACATTTGGATTTTCCCTCTCCCTGAACACTTATTTATTTAAATTTATTGTCCACTAAAACATAATACAGATTTTTAGAACGGGTTGTCTACAGGTTACCACTCTTTCCTAGCCAGAATAGGGCTGAGGTATTTTCTTGTTTTAATAGAAACACCGCACATACTTGGAATTAAACCCACAATCCCAGGCATGGAATGCACACATGTGCCTTAGCAATCGTAGCCAGGGTGTCACCCATCAATTAAACGTTTCTAAAAATTGGAAGATCAGGCAGCTGAAGTTTGTTTTGGACAATATCTTCAGGAGACATGTAATTAGACTCTTCATTATTTGGCCTTACTAGTAGCCGGCGAGCAGAGGAATGAAACTCTGCCTCTTCTTTATAGGTTAGAATTTAAAAACATTTTACTATCCTGTCCAATTAAAAAACTTAAATAAAAATATCCCACAATGTCCCCCTAAAAAATTATATGACAACTTTTTCACTATAAGATTCAACTAGAAACTAAGAAAACTGAATTTTATCACCGGCTTAGCTTTCATCTTTTGCCAGTTTTATCCCTTACAGCATTATATTTTGTAGGAATCACATCTTGCTTCTTCATACTTTTGTCATTATTTTTGTTGCATATATAAATAATGGATCTTTTTACTTCTCTTAAATCTGTTTACCTTAGTATTTTTATGTAAACCATCATAAATGCTTCTTCTTGAGTTTAGCTCATCTAGAAAACCATTTTTAATTATCTTTTTTTCGAAGCTATTAAAAAAAATCAAAGTTAGTGTTTTTTATTTTTATCAACCTTTCTGCTGATTTATTTTGCTTCAATGAGAAAAAAGAAGAAAACTGATGAATTATTTGATTTTTGAATAATAAACAAATATTAAAAAAAATATATATCCAGATTATTGCATTTAAAGACTTTTCTTGCAATATTATGACTAAATTGTAATCTTGTGATATTAAATTTTAGATAGTTTATCTTTAAGATACTTTTGGACATTTTGTAATGATATTAATATTGAGATTATTATTTAGTAGATTAATTATTTAATATTCCAAGGTATTTTAGTTTTATGAACAAGCCTGATGCAAGGAAGATTGGCTTAAAACTTACTATTATTGATAGGTCTGTAGTAGTTGTACTGAAATTATCAGTCTAACGCCCAGCCCCTATGGTGTGACTGGTCTGTATCTATCGTTGGAAACTAGTTGCGCCTGAAACCAGTTTGAAACTGAAACAAGACTTCTGTCCACACAGTGTACTGGTAAAAACAGTTGCGCGTGCAACTGGTTCGCAACGGGAGTTGTAGAACAGTCTCACCGTGTGTGCTGGGCCTAAGCTGAGTTTGCCTTTAGGGGAAGTGAGAGCATGCAACTGCTACAAGAACTGTGTACTTAAAATATTTTATTTAATCACCACATTATTTAGTAAAAAATGCCATTTTATGTAATTTTTTCTTTCATACAATGTATTCATTTACATGAGGAACTTCCTTGCAAATCTGGCAGTGTAATTAGATTTAGTTACTCCAAAACTGTTGTGATATTTGTTACTGTCAATGATAATTAATTTTTTTTTTGTAATTATTTTGTATTATCTATTTTGTTCTAATGATTATTATTAAGATTTAGATATGCCTATGATGAATAAATGCTTTTAAAAAGTTCTTTAAGAAATAAATACT
The DNA here is from genome assembly GCA_946811695.1 of Gonocerus acuteangulatus. NCBI lineage: Eukaryota > Metazoa > Arthropoda > Insecta > Hemiptera > Coreidae > Gonocerus > Gonocerus acuteangulatus. The sequence continues at coordinate 72,964,140 of OX328126.1, read as the reverse complement.
CTTTAATAGTTATTTTATTTTTGGTTCTCATCCTTTTTTATAATATTTAGTACCTTGGATATGAAAAGAATAATGAATTTCTTTTCCCCCGAATGATAGGAAACCTAAGTTACACTAACTCTTTTACTACCGGTGACTGCTGGACAAGTTAAAGGATACCGATCCCCTACTGCGAACGTCAGCTAGAGAAGTTCTGGCTCTTAATCTTTTAACTGCTATTGTTTAACTGGAGTTCGACCTTAGTGATGTCTGTTTGCTCACTAGAGAAACTAATAAGCATATTATGTAATTTTGCCAAATTCTGCAATCAAAAAGAGCTTTTACGATCCTGTCTCAAGGGGTGTGTAGTTAGTGCACATCCCTGCTTTAAAAATGACCACGTAGAGTAACAGCGGTATACGGAATAAAGCAATAAGAGAGAAAACAAAATTGAAAGTATTTATTGTAAACAAAAGGTAAAAGTATGCATTTATTGTATACTTTAATAAAGTTTTTTATTTTGTTATTTATGAGCATTCGCAGCTAAGGCGATTTGCTCGTTCGATAAAAGTAAGTATTTAATGTTTTTTAAAAAAAGTAAATATATATTGCAAATAGGCCATCAAACTTAAAAAAAAGTTTTTAACTCTACCAAAATACAGGATGAAAAGCATAGAGTATTCAGCAGTGGAGTCTGAAATCATCGGAGGGTTTGCAGCAACTCTAGCACATATCAACATTGCCCACTTAGCATTTAAAGGTTTAACAATATTTTGATGATTTTGAGAAGTGAATATTTTAAAAGAAAATTAGTTTATTAATAGGCATGAGAGTTATGATTTTTAGTATATTTTCTTGAATATATTGATAACGTTTGAAAAATCATATTATGAGAAAGGTGGCCATTTGAAAGCTTAATAAATTTTCTTTTCTCCTTTTAACTTTGTCGCTGGTATTATGTTCTTTTCACATTGTTTGGCATCTCTCTTCACCGGTGTCCTGGTTGTTTGTGATATATTTCGCCCAAATCCTATGGGGCGTCATCAGACGTGTCAATCTTGTTAGTACCAGGTAACATAGCAGAAGCTATGGTTTTTACTGCTTTGCATAGCTCCTGTCTATCTGCTACTAACAAAATCGATACATCAGATAAAGCCCAATAGGATTTGGGTGAAATATAATGCTAGCAACCAGAAAATTCGTTTAACAGTAAATGAATATTTGGAATATATAGTCATCAAAAATGAAAATGATTTTTTCTTTTTGTGATTGTAATACTTTTAGAAGTACCAGACAGACATACATTTCGAAAACCTAACAGCACATTCTCATAATCCAATGATAAACGTCTAATAAAAACCAAAAGAAAAAATGGGGGCTAGTTCCAAGAAGCCCATGCCTCAAGTCGCAATAGATCCAGTAAAGTCACTGTGAACAACGGCTAAAAACAGCTAGTAGTCGTTCTTTATTGTATTGAACAAAGCATTGTTCACGATCACATAACATTCATACATTTTGTCCACAATTCTAATACTAATGTTCAATATATCTGAAAATTTCATAAGTCCAACAAAATGTTGGATAGATATATAAAAACTTTGAAGCAGAAAGCAATTAAAAATAATTTACAAGATGGAATGATTTTATTTTAACAGCAAAATTGAGTTATTTCATAAACGCACTAAAAATTCATTTTAAAAAAAATTAAATTATAATAGAGCCTGTTATTTGTTCTATTTTTAGATCAATTAACCGATAAACATATGATATCTCCAAATATGCGTTTTAAATTTACAAAAGTTATTATACTTAAATTTATGAATAAAAAAGATTTAGCGAACAATGCTATCTAGTCTTAGTGTTATTTTGGTCCGCCTGATGTTTATGAAGGTCAATTACATAACTAAATATAAGAGGATAATTTTGTTTAGTCTTTATCTGACAAAAATAATAGTAATAGTATGAACTATTTTTTTCTGCCAAATTCATTAAGTAATCCAAATCTAAATATTTGTGTATTAAGATTCAAAATAGATCACAGTACCTCGTCTTTGTTATTCACCATATGGATCGTAATAATTTCTAAAATTTTTACTTTAATTAGATTTTGATTAAATGTTTTCACTAAATTTCATTTTACAACAATTCAAATATCAAAAGGAATTAAATTTATTAGAAATGACAATGAAGTTTTCTTTGTAGAATTATTAGGCTTTCATTTATTGAAGAATTTTAAAGAAGAGACTAATTCCATTATATTTCTACTCGATTAAACTGAAAAATATACTTAATCGGATATATATTTTGTACATACATATATATTTCAAAGTCAACACACATTTTAAAATGTTAGCTTTTTGAACCATTTATTTTTATAATATAATGTGATTTATTTGATCCGTTATTGAGACAATATTAAAAGAATAAAACAAACAAGAAGAATACAGTTGTACTTGTTTTAAAAGAGCAGTAAAGTAGCAGCACATATTAAAAGAGATATGATTCAATTTGTCTTTGTTTCACAAGAGATTAGTTTAATGAACAGCCGCCAGATTCCGCTTAATTTCTAATTCATTTAACAAGTGTCATTTTTTCTATACTTATGATGTTTAGTATTTTTTTGTTTGCATCTATTAGATTATTTTAGAAGTATATAAGAACAAAATTGTCAGAGAGTGGTGTTGATGAGAGTATTTTTAGAGAAAATATTAAATAAGGGAACAATGGAAGTAGTTACTTGACGTACCGCTAGACAGCGCTAAACTCCATATTCCTGTTAGGAACTAAATTAGAAATTTATGTTCAGGATTATTTCAGTTTACTATTTTGCGTTTAGAATAATATGAATTGTAAAAAGAGTAAAGTTGAGAGGAATTTGTGATTTAGTGAAGGTAGAATAGAGTAAAGGAAAGATGGTAAGAGAGTGAGAGAAGGAGCACAGAGTGAGGCGGGTGGTTGGAGAGAGGGCTCCCCTCTAAATGGCGAAGGCCGCTCACTGATTGGCGGATAAGTAGGCCGTGACGTCAGCCTCCCAGAGGTTATATATAGGACTGCCTCCCGCCCTCAGCCACATTCTTGTGTCGACATCGGACTGTGCAGTAGTCTCTTGGAGACACAGCTCTCGCTCACACAGTGTCTAGTGACCGTCAAACTTTGGATTACTCAAGCAACTAGTGCCCGCTTATCATGCGCGAGTGTTTCTTCTAAAAGTGGCTTATATTTCGTCTGCACGACTGAGTTTATCAAGTATGGCGACAGACGCTCAGCGTTTAATAAGTATTTCTCTGACGAAGATAGCGCAGTCGAGAGCACAGCGGGGAGGAGTGAGTCTTCATAAAAATCTGTTGGTAGCCACAGTTCTTCAAAAAGCCAGGTACATTTTTATGGAAGAAGCTTATCACATGGTACACAACCCTCCTGTAGAATATCCTCAACCTCAACAACCCTCTTACTATGAGGAGATCCCTCAAGAACAACCCGAGGAGCTCAATTTCTTTGCCCCAAGCTCACCAGTCTGTGTAAGGTGTCCTCCCGAATGTGACAAGGAAAACCAAGCACCAGTCGAGGCCCCAACCTACCTCGACTTGGACAACGACAAGCAGACGGTCTTGAGGCTCTCGAAAGGAACCAAGAGGCGGAGGGTGGCAGAATGGGAGACGGAAGAAGCTGTCATGTCCATCCTACCGAAGAAGGCGCGGACGGAAGAAGAAGACAACGTTTTCCTCGAGGACGGACTTCTGGACGAGTCGGGAAACACGACGATGGAGATCGACAGGATTACGAGCCTAGTTTCCATCTTCAGTTTTGGCGGGCTTTCGGGGGACGGGATCAAACTGACGAGGTCCAGCTCGACTCCGGATCTATGTTCAGCACAGGCGAAGGAAGTGGATTCCTTACAGCAGAGACCTTTTCTGGCAATGACTGTATAACCGACACAGTTTTAAAGTTCTAAGTTACCGATTTTTTTTATTGTACAGTGTAAATATTCTGTGTCTGTAATAGTGATGTCAGCCGACGCGAATCGACTACCCTTGGCTCCTCACTATTACCGACCCCCGACCTAAGGTGGATTTTTCTATCTTTTTAATTTTACTTTAATTTCTCTTTTTCTTAATTTCTTTTTTTTTTTTACTTTTTACTGAAGTTGTTCAATATATTTTTTATATAATGTACAAAATTTTTTTAAAGATAAATTTTAAAAGATGGGTCTATTATGTAATCGGCTCTGTTTTAAGAGTCATTGTAAAGTTTGTACATATATTTGAGTATTGGAGAAATTAATAAAGAGTTATTATATAATATATAAACAAGTGTTAAATTTCATTTAACCCCTTTCATTTATTGGACTTGGAGAAGCAAGAACTAGAAAAATGAGGTAAGTTCATTGTTTGAAATTTTCATAACTCACAAATGCAAGAAAAAAAGTAAACAATATTAGTTTGGATAACAAGTTTTTTTTTCGATAATTTGTATTAGTTTCTTATTTAATCACTTGAGGAAATGCATTTCTAAATAAATGTGTTGTGTTGGATGCAATGTTATGAAAATTTCCAACAAAATTTTACTGTTATTTTAATTTAATTTACAAAACAAAAAGATCTTCCCAAATTTGGGAGAAGTGTTTTCAATAAATATGATAATCTTTATGTCTTGTTGTTAATTAAACTAATTTTGAAGTTATTGCTTTGGAAGATGATTTTACACTTTTTAATATTTTTTACCACCTATAATGAAATTGTATTTGTGTGTGTTGCAACTAAAAATAAAATTACTATCGAAAATATTCCTTAAAAAAAAAAATTAAAATATAAAACTGGCCTAAGGTATTGAGTATGTATACAAATTAATATTAAAAAAATATGTATTTGTGTTGATGATCAAAAATAATAATTTAAAGGACTTACTTAATTAAAAAAAAAGTTAAAATGCAAAAATAATCAAACGATTGTTGTTGAGATAGGGAAAAAATTAATTTCTAAAAAGAGTTCAATATGGTTTTAAAATGGCCGCCATTTTGGTGACGCCATCTATCTAAATATAACAATGCAGATATACGACCTTAGTCGTCTAAAGGTTTAAACTTTTCTTATAACCTCTCAATTTGAAGAAAATTATTCTTGAAAGAAATTTTCCTGAGGAAAAGCCGACGATTGCAGCAGAATATGAAGTTTTATATGCGAGTTGGGATTCCCTGTTGCTACTCACATTTCTTTCGTTCGAAGTAGCTGAGGTAAGTAGAATTTTTCATTTAATAGTATAATATGCAGAATAGAGGGAAAGTCTCTGCGGAATAATGACGAGGGAGGTTGTACACCGGCGGAGCACACCGGGCTAAGGTTGTTCAACTCTCCTCAGGACCGTTAAGCCTGTGACGTCACTGTATACGTCATAACGTCCTTTGTTAACCAACCCCGAAGGGGGAGAGAGAGTAGGGGATCTCCCTGCAGCAGTCTTCCTCCTTCTCCAACAATGAAAGCTTCAATTGATTCTAGCCTTTGTTGGGATTCAGCCAGGGCCAAGGTATTTTCGAAGGGGACTATTTTGGTAGGCTTGTAGTGAGTCGGTCGGAGCTGCTCCACTGTTCACAAACATGTATTCAGAGATTGGGACCACGAATAGCCGTGTATCCCCCCCATTTTATGAGGCTAAATTTAAATTGTAATTATTTATTAATTATTCTGCTATTGAATGAGAAGAAAAATTAGGAATTCAGTGCATGTTTTATGACATTAATGTATATTTCTTTAACTTCACTTTAAGGCGTTGTTTCTTCTTGCAGAGAGGCCATTCGATTCGTATTCTGCGAAACGAATTTTTGAAATGTTTACCTGGGCTTCTTCAGAAAATGGTCTTAAAAAAGCCATGTAGTCATTTCTTTAGACTGCATCTTAATTTGCAAATCCTTTTATCCAAAAAAAAACTGCAGTTCAAAAGGGTGTATTGGAGGGTGAGGGAGGGAGTTAGGCGCGACATGGCGTATATAAAAAATAATTTCTGGGGGGGGTTTGGAGTCCTAACAATCCAGAACTTGGAATGTTCCAATGTCTAAAACGCTATTACACACAAAACAAAATATTTTTTTCTGAACTAAGTGATCTTATTTAATTTATTTGTAAGGTGTTTATGCCACACTTTAAACAAATCAAAAATGGGGGGGGGGTGCAGCCCTCCTTACAATCTAGACCATTGGACGCCAGCCCTTTCTTAGAACCATGTCAACAAGCATGGACTCAACAGGAAGGTATCATCAGTAGCGCGTTCTAATCCGTCATATTATCTGCTTACTTTTAGAATATCAGTGATGTAGTAACTTTCTATCCATTCATTTCGTCCTTTCTTCATTGGCCCAATGTAGACAAGGGTTGTGTGTTGGATTCCCATAGGGGTGTATTACTTATTAAAGGGTTCGTAGGCTTTAGATAACCCCTCCAAACATATCGTTGTTAAAAAAAAAATAATGTAAAGAACTAAAATGAATATATCTTCTGATATATATTCGGGAACATTTCAAACCCAACGCAGTTTCGCAAACTTAAGGTGGCTCATTCACAACATATATCTGCCTCTATTCTCCTGCTCTCGGCAATCTAAAATGGTCCAAACATTCGACGAAGGATCATTCATTTTCTTGGGCGATACAAACGTATAAAACAAAGAAAGGGTACCTTGGGTCAACAAACTAAGTTCTACCATCAGAATGTAATGGATAAAAGAGCTTTAAAGGATTTACCAAGGAAATATACTAATAATTGTTATTTTTACAGATTATATATCTGAAATGTTTTTTTTCTTTAGTGTGAAAATCATTATCTTTAATTCTTTTAACTTATTCATTCCGAGCTATGCTTATCGATTCGACAAATTTAATTTTCTACTTTATAGACAAAATGTCTATTTTTTTTTTATTCCCATATTCTTAACTTAACATATTGAGAGCGCGGATTGCGAATGCAAGTTGGCTTAAGGAAGTCTACTTCCCGGATGTAAACAATGTTGACATTGTTTAACATTCCCAATTGGCAGGGCCGCCACATCTCAAAGCCGGGCCCGGGACCAGATCACGGGCCCCCACTTCTCAGAGCCAGACTGAAAATTCTAGTATTTTGCTATAGGACATTTTAAAATTATTTTCATCTTGAGTTTTGAGCGAAATGAGACTAAAAGCCGACAATTAGTGCAGTAAAGGTCACTTTCGGTACTTGTAATTTTATTACGACTCCTAATGAAATATACTATTCTGAGACTGCACTTGTTTTGTCGTTTATGTACATCCCATTCCAATAAATATAGGCTACGCCCGTCTATATTTCTAAACCCCATTCTTTCTACAAGCTCATAACCTATACATTTACATTCCACTTACCGAGGCCCGGCCCGGGCCCGGGACAACTGTACCCGGCTATCCCCCCCCCCCCCAAGTGGCGGCCCTGCCAATTTGTGCCGTTGTAATGACATTACCTGTTTATGATCGGAAGCTTTCCTGGTCCACAATTTCTCAGATATAATATGACAAAGAACCAACGTGTGTACGAGTTGAGTTCATACACTTCTACAATAAAGGAAGAAACTACCTTGAAAATAATAGGTGCGTAGTTGCGTGAATTTTATAACCTTGTAAAATTGATAAACTGTTACGTTTTACTCTGTTCGCAGATTAATTGACTAGGTAGGCTCGAATAGTATTAAATTTTAGTATTCACACCATGGGCGTATATAAGGGGAGTCCTGAGGGGCTGCAGCCCCTCCCCGAAATTTTGATTTAATTGGTAAAAATGTGTCATAAAAACCTTAAATTAAATAAGATCACTTAGTCCAGAAAAAATATGTTTTGGGGGGGGGGGAGGGGGCTAGGAAAAAGTTGGCTAACTATTCCCAGCTCTAGATAGTTAGTATTCCATAACCCCCAAATGCTTCCAGCCCTCCGAAATTATTTTCTATATTCACCGTGATTTAACAAGCAACAAATTCGTTTTTACTGATTTGCAACAAGTTTTTTGTTCATGTTTTATATTTGCTTTTCAAGTCAACTAGATTTCGTAACCAAAAAGTAAATATCATGTTAGGGAAGGTCCGGAGCGCCCAAGTGTCATATTTGAATTGCTTAAACCAAAAAATATTATTATCGAACCTTTTAAGATATGATTGCGCACACTACCTCTCCCCACAAGCATATTCTTTTACGACTGTGGTTGCGACAATTGTCTGACGATGTCGTGAAGTAAGATAACGCACGCCATGAACACTCTTGGAATCAAATCAAATTGCTATGCCTGTGATCAAGTATAATAAATCAATAATTGCTTTGTGAAGAACCACATGGCCTGCCATAAAAAAACACAACCATTAAGCTGTTGAGATGCATTCTCATACAGTCCTTCATCAAAAGTTGAGCGCATTGAGCGAAACATACCTGTACATTGTGCTATTATTCTATTTAAAATACTTTTATTTCGAACCTACTGACTAATCAGGAACTCCATCTTTGTATCTATTACCGTTCTTATAATTGATCACCTGCACCCGTTCTCGCTTGAGGACAACAATCCATTCCAACAAGTGTTTAGTAGATTGTCATTACGTGCCTTAGAAGTGCAACAGCTGCATGTAAATCAGTGAGAGAGACAAGTTTGAATGAAGCCTTCACGAACACAACCATCCATCTTGTAGATCTCCGATTCCATGCATGTTCGATCCAACAATGCCTTGTCACATCTTTATCATATCTCTTTAACTAGCATTCGAACAATTAACACACATTTTTACGAGGCTTTAAATTGCCACTCACAACGCGACAACGAACCATTATTATGGCTATTATGGACTTTCTTGTGTTCTCATGGGCGTATATAAGGGGGGGGGGCTGCAACGATTCACACGAGTTACATTTGTGCCGTATTTGTTCGTGCTGTAATTAAATTAAATTTTTAATTAATTATGACGTCTAAAAGTGAAAAATGAAGTACCTTTGTACTGTTCTGACTAGTTACAAATTTAGATGCTAAAAAAAAAAAAATTCGATGCCATATATATTTTTAGAAGATTACTGCTTGAATGCATGTTAAAACATTATATGCTTAAAAATGTTGAGTTATATTTAGATTGGCTTGCATAAAATATAAGTAAGGGCTAAGATGGTACCATTTAGACGCTTGTTAATTGTGGCTAGCTTGATTTTTGAGAAGGCTATGTAGATTTTTAGAGGCGAATAATGATATTAAAAGGAAGTTTTTTTTCTTAATTAGCACCCATTAATATATTCAATATTCTGTACATTTGTTTATTTTTAGCTGAAGAATGCTGCCAAACAGTATTCCGAATCTTTCAAAATATGAGAAGGTGTTGATCGTCGGGGTTTCTGTATATTTTTGTATGCAATAAAACCACATTTTATAGTTAAAATGTATTTTATTAACGCCAACGTTTCGGCTTGATATACAAGCCTTCTTCAGGGATATGGAGAAGAGGGAGAATTGTCCCGTTTCATGTAGGCTACATTTGTATACCAAGCAGAAACGTTTGCGTTAATACAATGCATTTTAACTATAAAATGTGGTTTTATTGAATAAAAAAATAGACCGAAACCCTGACGATCAACACCTTCTACATTTCAACGGCCGACCAATTTTTTTTTCTGTGTGTTTAACGGCGTATCAACAATTTGGATATTAACGCCGGGCTATCTACAGGTTGCCACCCTTTTTTATAATGCCAACGGCACGTGGTCGGTCGATCAATTCTTCTCAATTTTCAAAATATGAATTTTTACGAAAATCTGATTGTTGTTTCTTAGCGGAATCCCAAATATTCCCTGACTTATTATACTTTTTGATTAGCATCGTCCATTTCAAAATATTTTTTTAACGTGATCAATAAATAAAAATAATAATTATAAATATATCATATAAAAAAAAGGGTTATTGTAACATCTCACATAAAAAAACTCTCTGTGAAAGAAAAATAAATAAATTATTTATAAAATCAACATATTTATATATATATATATATATATATGTATATATATACATACATATACATATATATATACACACTCATAAATATTGTTGTAGATGTTGCTAGCTAGACCCCAGTGAATGTAGCATAGAAAGGGGAGCTTGCACGTGGTATGGCAGCTGTGCTCTTCTACCTGCCCCTCTCTATACCTGCTCCAGGCCCTAGCCTCTCAACCATACACATTTAGCTATTAATTCACAACACATATTTATATATATATATATATATATATATATATATATATATATATATGTGTGTGTGTGTATATTTGTGTATATAAACATATATTTGTATTGGTCAAACAAAGCGACCATTTTTTTAATATTGGTAATAAGGCATTTTATAATGAGATGCCGATAGTTAGCCGTTAATAAGTCAAGGAATGGTGGCAAGAGAAAACGTCAGATTTTTAGAAAATGCGATTCGAACGTTTCGACATGCCCCGGTTTTTCTCGAAAACGGTTAGGATATAGTGGTAAGTGGACAGTAACCATTATAAAGGATACGAAATTCTCTACAAAAGCTGTCTTGAAGTAGTTTTTGATAGGGCGATCCGAGTTGTGGAAAGAAGTGCTTAAAACATTGGAAGTGTTGGTTTCGTCCATTTGAGTGGTTCTTTTTGTCAGTTTCTCCCAGTGCTTTAATGATTGTTATTTTTGTAATTGTTTATAGCAGTAAAATGAATTTGCCTGAAAACAGAATACGTAAAATAAGAAACAATTTGTTTGTGATTTGTTATAGAGCTTTCCAATCGGAATTCAAAGAGGCCGTGTCCTTGTTTTCCACTACTGTAAGCTTTTGTCTCCATTCGCCTCTGTTTTTACTTCTTTTTTTAATAGAATTTAACAGTGTAATGATTTTTTTGAAAAACAAGGTAACTAAATGAGAAGTATATTTGTAATACTGGTTTGCAAGAGCGAAATTGTGTAGGCCGGAGGGAGTAAATTCCGCTTACGATATGTCAGTTTGCTATTTCTGCGCCTAAAATCCTGCTTCTCTTGAGTCTTAATTTTACACATAGGCGGCTCTAGACAAACATTTCTGGCGGGGGGCTAATTTAGAATGGGCTTACCGCCGTTCCTTGGTGTATAGACTCAATTTTTTTTAGCCAGGCACTTGAAAATCATTATTTGATAACTAAGAACATACATTGATTAGAACTTATTACTATTAATCTGCCTAAACAATTTACTTTTGTATCTTACCAGAAAAAGATTGGGAATTTCCATTCTGGGCGGCTTAGCCCCCCAAGCCTTCCCCTCTGGCCGCCACTGATTTTACAGGTGTTTGTATTTGTCACGATAGATCAAAGCAAAACATTAACTTTTTAATCTTTCTAAATAATACAAGTAATAATTGGTGATACTACTCGTAACGGAAACACACTAAGATGGCGCATTTTCTGCGAGTCAGACTTTCTGTTATTAGCCCAGACGAACGCTTGAAATTCAAGCCTAAACGTTGACAATAATAACTCAGTTTTATTTTAAAAATTAGTTTTATCAACTGTAATAAACGAGGCCCGCATTTTATTCAGTTTTGGAAATGCTTTAAGATAGATTTATTCTGGCAGGACGTTTTTAATATCTTTACTTTACTAATAGGCACTGTTCGTTACGTCCTTACATATAAATTGTTTTCTTTCTGGAGTTATGTATGTCCTCCGTTGCTCCTTCTCTATCGCTCGCACCATTATTATTTCGCACTGGAGTGGGATATTAAAGCAGGGGAAAAAATACCAAAACACAAATCAAGGGACAGGGGTTCTAAGAACGCTCCATTTTGTTCTGCCATGCCAGTCCACGTCTTTGCGACCATCAATTCCTTGTCTGCAAACAGATTAGGCGGGATCTTCCCCTCGTTCCTGTTCTTTGGTAGTTTGACTGAACAATTTTTATTGTTTAAACAAAAAGTAAAACAAACAAGCGACAAGTGTTCTTTTTATTGAACAGCGGTTTATTAAATTGACAGTATACCACCTAACTAGTCCTTCGTTCAAAGTGAATGCTCCGATAATGGCCATGTCATTCAACCGTCGGACATCAGATCTCGTTGACTGTCTCAGTCACACTCATCAGTCAACTTAATCTAGTACTTCGGTATATCAGGATACTGTATTATCTGGCCAGAATACTCCATTCACCTTCAGATCGTTTATCGAAACGAATATTCCTGGAGAACAACCTAAATTCCTGAACAGGACCTTAGGAGCGAGAAGATTGCTGTTCCATTCACTAATCTTGTTGGACATTGTAAGGGAGCTTATCATAGTCCTATATCAGACTAACCACCGCTTATTACTATAAGAAGGTAAATCCGTTCCATAATATTTGACATAAGAATACACAATCTATTTATTTGGTCAATAGGAAAGAAATATATATTTTCTAAAGGCAGGCTTTAGAAGTCAATTGAAGTTTAATTTGGGGGATTGAAATTCTCCAAATACCAGATTGGAAAAATGGAGATAAGAAAATGGACTGGTAAAATATAAGTTGATGCCGGATGAGTAAAGACCGTTTCCATATTAGGGAATAGCAAAAACACCACAAGTAGTTTTTTTTTTTTTTTTTTTTTTTTTTTTTTTTTTTTTTTTTTTCTTTTTTTACGGCGCATCTACAACTTGGCCATTAGCGCCGACAAGTAGTAAATGGGAAAATAATGTAGAGGTAGCTGATAAAATAAATGTTGTTTTTAAAAAATGACATCGTAAATATTTGACGATGGCTCATCTTTGTTAGTCCATATTGTTATTAAGTCCGTCACGCAAGAGCTTCATAAATAAGCACACTCCTCAGCAAGTTGGGTAAAAATTGCCCTGAAGAATTTGCTTAAAATGACTTATATAAATACGAAATGAAGTCAGCCCTTATTAAGGATTCAATTTCAAGCCGAAACGTCGGCAAAAATGAGCCCGGCGCTTACTGCTTACTCGGAGACGCGCCGTAAAAAACCGCATCACCTGTAAATAACGGGGTCTAATAAACGACAGTGCACCACCATCAAACCAATGACGGCGACTTATCGTCTAACTGATGGCAAACCATATTCCTATTTCCGTCCTGTGCATAAAGATAAGTTGTTTGAGCTCTCATATATGTGACTAACAAGTTTTCTGTGCCCTTAATATTTAGGATACGTATGCTTCAAAATACATATATTCGCGGTTCTATCGTGTGGTATCTTAAAAATCTACATTTTTTATAAGAAAATGGGTTTTATTTTTGCCGATGTTTCGGCTTGAAATTCAAGCCTTCGTTAGGACAACGAGAAGAAGGAGACGTACGCCTAACAGACGTTAAATAATTCGGCAAAAATAAAACTCATTTTGTTATATATAATCTAGTTTTTCTAAGATACCGCGCGAGTAAACCTCAACAATATCTGCACGACCAAGTGCAGAAAGGGGGGGGGGGTCCAACTCGAGACAAATGGCGTTGTGGTCACCATTCATGATACATCGTGAAATAGCGGGCAAGTATCGACATATGCCAAGCCAAAGCGGTATAGGTGTGCCTGGAGATAACCTCTGTACATATGGGTAGTCAAACAACTTATTTATATGCCGAGGATGGGAGTAGTGAATATGATAAGAAGAAGCTATTTCTAGAAGGAATGGTGTTGAATACTGGCCGCCTAGATAGAGCGCCGAAAGTAAATCGGACAGAGAGCTGAGGGGGAGAGAGCCGTTAGGGCGAGAGATGTGGGCCGCTGTACCGTAGTCCTACTTATTCCTGCGACCTAGCTCCCAGCTCGGGTCGTCGGCAGTATACTACTTATAGCTTAACTTTAGTCCTCAGATAAATATCAACATGGATCTCCATGATGCCATTGTCAAAAGATATTGTGGTGGAGATTGTCCAAGTTCGGCCATAATGTTATTTATACGATTTAGCCAACGTTTCGGCTTGAATTCCAAGCCATTATCGGGCCTAGGAGGAGAAGAAGAACTTATCCGTTTGGATGTCGCAATATCGCTGAGGATATTTCGTTGTCATGTTTACAAAAACATTGTCTGTCTGGTGAAAACCTATATGGCGTGGATTGGTGTCTTGTCGTGATAGGTGTGACGGCGTGAGTTTCTGTAGTGATGTAGCGCCCCCCTAACGGATCTGTTATTCCTCCACTTATAGCCCCG